>OX645061.1:80244137-80904637 GCA_951905685.1 Eumerus sabulonum
GGATACATTATTGCTTACTTATGGGCAGCTGCGTTATGTTTTACCGAAGGAAATTTCGATTAAACGAACTTTTATGAAAATGTACAAAATTCATGAAATGGTTGAAATTGCGAACTGCACTGAAATGATGCCTTGTTTTTATAATTTCCTCTCCGGATTTTTTTTACTGGAAATTTTAATTGGCAATCGGATACATTATTGCTTACTTATGGGCAGCTGCGTTATGTTTTACCTAGGGAAATTTCGAAAAAACGAACAAAATTCATGGAATGGCTGATTTTGCGAACTGCACTGAAATGGTGCCTTGCTTTTATAATTTTCTCTCCGGATTTTTTTACTGGAAATGCGGATTGGCAATCGGGTACTTTATTTCTTACTTTTGGGCAGCTGCGTTATGTTATACCGAAGGAAATTTCGAACAAACGAACTTTTATGAAAATGTACAAAATTCATGAAATGGTTGAATTTGCGAACTGCACTGAAATGATGCCTTGTTTTTATAATTTCCTCTCCGGATTTTTTTACTAGAAATTTGGATTGGCAATCGGATGCATTATTGCTTACTTATGGGCAGCTGCGTTATGTTTTACCTAAGGAAATTTCGAAAAAACGAACTTTAAGAAAATGTACAAAATTCATGAAATGGTTGAATTTGCGAACTGCACTGAAATGGTGCCTTGTTTTTATAATTCCCTCACCGGAGTTTTTTACTGGAAATTTTAATTGGCAATCGGATACATTATTGCTTACTTATGGGCAGCTGCGTTATGTTTTACCTAAGGAAATTTCGAAAAAACGAACTTTAAGAAAATGTACAAAATTCATGAAATGGTTGAATTTGCGAACTGCACTGAAATGGTGCCTTGTTTTTATAATTCCCTCACCGGAGTTTTTTACTGGAAATTTTAATTGGCAATCGGATACATTATTGCTTACTTATGGGCAGCTGCGTTATGTTTTACCTAAGGAAATTTCGAAAAAACGAACTTTTAGGAAAATGTACAAAATTCATGAAATGGTTGAATTCGCGTACTGCACTGAAATGATGCCTTGTTTTTATAATTTCCTCTCCAGATTTTTTTACTGGAAATTTGGATTGGCAATCGGATACATTATTGCTTACTTATGGGCAGCTGCGTTATGTTATACCGAAGGAAATTTCGAATAAACGAACTTTTGTGAAAAAGTACAAAATTCATGAAATGGTTGAATTTGCGAACTGCACTGAAATGGTGCCTTGTTTTTATAATTCCCTCACCGGAGTTTTTTACTGGAAATTTTAATTGGCAATCGGATACATTATTGCTTACTTATGGGCAGCTGCGTTATGTTTTACCTAAGGAAATTTCGAAAAAACGAACTTTAAGAAAATGTACAAAATTCATGAAATGTTTGAATTTGCGAACTGCACTGAAATTGTGCCTTGTTTTTATAATTCCCTCACCGGAGTTTCTTACTGGAAATTTTAATTGGCAATCGGATACATTATTGCTTACTTATGGGCAGCTGCGTTATGTTTTACCTAAGGAAATTTCGAAAAAACGAACTTTTAGGAAAATGTACAAAATTCATGAAATGGTTGAATTCGCGAACTGCACTGAAATGATGCCTTGTTTTTATAATTTCCTCTCCAGATTTTTTTACTGGAAATTTGGATTGGCAATCGGATACATTATTGCTTACTTATGGGCAGCTGCGTTATGTTATACCGAAGGAAATTTCGAATAAACGAACTTTTGTGAAAAAGTACAAAATTCATGAAATGGTTGAATTTGCGAACTGCACTGAAATGGTGCCTTGTTTTTATAATTCCCTCACCGGAGTTTTTTACTGGAAATTTGGATTGGCAATCGGATACACTATTGCTTACTTATGGGCAGCTGCGTTATGTTTTACCTAAGGAAATTTCGAAAAAACGAACTTTAAGAAAATGTACAAAATTCATGAAATGGTTGAATTTGCGAACTGCACTGAAATGGTGCCTTGTTTTTATAATTCCCTCACCGGAGTTTTTTACTGGAAATTTTAATTGGCAATCGGATACATTATTGCTTACTTATGGGCAGCTGCGTTATGTTTTACCTAAGGAAATTTCGAAAAAACGAACTTTTAGGAAAATGTACAAAATTCATGAAATGTTTGAATTCGCGAACTGCACTGAAATGATGCCTTGTTTTTATAATTTCCTCTCCAGATTTTTTTACTGGAAATTTAGATTGGCAATCGGATACATTATTGCTTACTTATGGGCAGCTGCGTTATGTTATACCGAAGGAAATTTCGAATAAACGAACTTTTGTGAAAAAGTACAAAATTCATGAAATGGTTGAATTTGCGAACTGCACTGAAATGGTGCGTTGTTTTTATAATTCCCTCACCGGAGTTTTTTACTGGAAATTTGGATTGGCAATCGGATACATTATTGCTTACTTATGGGCAGCTGCGTTATGTTTTACCTAAGGAAATTTCGAAAAAACGAACTTTTAGGAAAATGTACAAAATTCATGAAATGGTTGAATTTGCGAACTGCACTGAAATGGTGCCTTGTTTTTATAATTCCCTCACCGGAGTTTTCAATTGCGGATTGGCAATCGGATACATTATTTCTTACTTTTGGGCAGCTGCGTTATGTTATACCGAAGGAAATTTCGAAAAACGAACTTTTATGAAAATGTACAAAATTCATGAAATGGTTGAATTTGCGAAGTGCTCTGAAATGGTGCCTTGTTTTTATAATTCCCTCTCCGGATTTTTTTACTAGAAATTTGGATTGGCAATCGGATACATTATTGCTTACTTATGGGCAGCTGCGTTATGTTTTACCTAAGGAAATTTCGAAAAAACGAACTTTTAGGAAAATGTACAAAATTCATGAAATGGTTGAATTTGCGAACTGCACTGAAATGATGCCTTGTTTTTATAATTTCCTCTCCGGATTTTTTTACTGGAAATTTAAATTGGCAATCGGATACATTATTGCTTACTTATGGGCAGCTGCGTTATGTTTTAACGAAGGAAATTTCGATTAAACGAACTTTTATGAAAATGTACAAAATTCATGAAATGGTTGAAATTGCGAACTGCACTGAAATGATGCCTTGTTTTTATAATTTCCTCTCCGGATTTTTTTACTAGAAATTTGGATTGGCAATCGGATACATTATTGCTTACTTATGGGCAGCTGCGTTATGTTTTACCTAAGGAAATTTCGAAAAAACGAACTTTTAGGAAAATGTACAAAATTCATGAAATGGTTGAATTTGCGAACTGCACTGAAATGGTGCCTTGTTTTTATAATTCCCTCACCGGAGTTTTTTACTGGAAATTTGGATTGGCAATCGGACACATTATTGCTTACTTATGGGCAGCTGCGTTATGTTTTACCTAAGGAAATTTCGAAAAAACGAACTTTTAGGAAAATGTACAAAATTCATGAAATGGTTGAATTTGCGAACTGCACTGAAATGGTGCCTTGTTTTTATAATTCCCTCACCGGAGTTTTTTACTGGAAATTTGGATTGGCAATCGGATACATTATTGCTTACTTATGGGCAGCTGCGTTATGTTTTACCTAAGGAAATTTCGAAAAAACGAACTTTTAGGAAAATGTACAAAATTCATGAAATGGTTGAATTTGCGAACTGCACTGAAATGGTGCCTTGTTTTTATAATTCCCTCACCGGAGTTTTTTACTGGAAATTTGGATTGGCAATCGGATACATTATTGCTTACTTATGGGCAGCTGCGTTATGTTTTACCTAAGGAAATTTCGAAAAAACGAACTTTTAGGAAAATGTACAAAATTCATGAAATGGTTGAATTCGCGAACTGCACTGAAATGATGCCTTGTTTTTATAATTTCCTCTCCGGATTTTTTTACTGGAAATTTGGATTGGCAATCGGATACATTATTGCTTACTTATGGGCAGCTGCGTTATGTTTTACCTAAGGAAATTTCGAAAAAACGAACTTTTAGGAAAATGTACAAAATTCATGAAATGGTTGAATTTGCGAACTGCACTGAAATGGTGCCTTGTTTTTATAATTCCCTCACCGGAGTTTTTTACTGGAAATTTGGATTGGCAATCGGATACATTAATGCTTACTTATGGGCAGCTGCGTTATGTTTTACCTAAGGAAATTTCGAAAAAACGAACTTTTAGGAAAATTACAAAATTCATGAAATGGTTGAATTTGCGAACTGCACTGAAATGGTGCCTTGTTTTTACAATTCCCTCACCGGCGTTTTTTACTGGAAATTTGGATTGGCAATCGGATACATTATAGCTTACTCATGGGCAGCTGCGTTATGTTTTACCTAAGGAAATTTCGAAAAAACGAACTTTTAGGAAAATGTACAAAATTCATGAAATGGTTGAATTTGCGAACTGCACTGAAATGATGCCTTGTTTTTATAATTTCCTCTCCGGATTTTTTTACTGGAAATTTAAATTGGCAATCGGATACATTATTGCTTACTTATGGGCAGCTGCGTTATGTTTTACCGAAGGAAATTTCGATTAAACGAACTTTTATGAAAATGTACAAAATTCATGAAATGGTTGAATTTGCGAACTGCACTGAAATGATGCCTTGTTTTTATAATTTCCTCTCCGGATTTTTTTACTGGAAATTTAAATTGGCAATCGGATACATTATTGCTTACTTATGGGCAGCTGCGTTATGTTTTACCGAAGGAAATTTCGATTAAACGAACTTTTATGAAAATGTACAAAATTCATGAAATGGTTGAAATTGCGAACTGCACTGAAATGATGCCTTGTTTTTATAATTTCCTCTCCGGATTTTTTTTACTGGAAATTTTAATTGGCAATCGGATACATTATTGCTTACTTATGGGCAGCTGCGTTATGTTTTACCTAGGGAAATTTCGAAAAAACGAACAAAATTCATGGAATGGCTGAATTTGCGAACTGCACTGAAATGGTGCCTTGCTTTTATAATTTTCTCTCCGGATTTTTTTACTGGAAATGCGGATTGGCAATCGGGTACTTTATTTCTTACTTTTGGGCAGCTGCGTTATGTTATACCGAAGGAAATTTCGAACAAACGAACTTTTATGAAAATGTACAAAATTCATGAAATGGTTGAATTTGCGAACTGCACTGAAATGATGCCTTGTTTTTATAATTTCCTCTCCGGATTTTTTTACTAGAAATTTGGATTGGCAATCGGATACATTATTGCTTACTTATGGGCAGCTGCGTTATGTTTTACCTAAGGAAATTTCGAAAAAACGAACTTTTAGGAAAATGTACAAAATTCATGAAATGGTTGAATTTGCGAACTGCACTGAAATGGTGCCTTGTTTTTATAATTCCCTCACCGGAGTTTTTTACTGGAAATTTGGATTGGCAATCGGATACATTATTGCTTACTTATGGGCAGCTGCGTTATGTTTTACCTAAGGAAATTTCGAAAAAACGAACTTTTAGGAAAATGTACAAAATTCATGAAATGGTTGAATTTGCGGACTGCACTGAAATGGTGCCTTGTTTTTATAATTCCCTCACCGGAGTTTTTTACTGGAAATTTGGATTGGCAATCGGATACATTATTGCTTACTTATGGGCAGCTGCGTTATGTTTTACCTAAGGAAATTTCGAAAAAACGAACTTTTAGGAAAATGTACGAAATTCATGAAATGGTTGAATTTGCGAACTGCACTGAAATGATGCCTTGTTTTTATAATTTCCTCTCCGGATTTTTTTACTGGAAATTTAAATTGGCAATCGGATACATTATTGCTTACTTATGGGCAGCTGCGTTATGTTTTACCGAAGGAAATTTCGATTAAACGAACTTTTATGAAAATGTACAAAATTCATGAAATGGTTGAAATTGCGAACTGCACTGAAATGATGCCTTGTTTTTATAATTTCCTCTCCGGATTTTTTTTACTGGAAATTTTAATTGGCAATCGGATACATTATTGCTTACTTATGGGCAGCTGCGTTATGTTTTACCTAGGGAAATTTCGAAAAAACGAACAAAATTCATGGAATGGCTGAATTTGCGAACTGCACTGAAATGGTGCCTTGCTTTTATAATTTTCTCTCCGGATTTTTTTACTGGAAATGCGGATTGGCAATCGGGTACTTTATTTCTTACTTCTGGGCAGCTGCGTTATGTTATACCGAAGGAAATTTCGAACAAACGAACTTTTATGAAAATGTACAAAATTCATGAAATGGTTGAATTTGCGAACTGCACTGAAATGATGCCTTGTTTTTATAATTTCCTCTCCGGATTTTTTTTACTGGAAATTTAAATTGGCAATCGGATACATTATTGCTTACTTATGGGCAGCTGCGTTATGTTTTACCGAAGGAAATTTCGATTAAAAGAACTTTTATGAAAATGTACAAAATTCATGAAATCGTTGAATTTGCGAACTGCACTGAAATGATGCCTTGTTTTTATAAATTTCCTCTCCGGATTTTTTTTACTGGAAATTTTAATTGGCAATCGGATACATTATTGCTTACTTATGGGCAGCTGCGTTATGTTTTACCTAAGGAAATTTCGAAAAAACGAACAAAATTCATGGAATGGCTAAATTTGCGAACTGCACTGAAATGGTGCCTTGCTTTTATAATTTTCTCTCCGGATTTTTTTACTGGAAATGCGGATTGGCAATCGGATACTTTATTTCTTACTTTTGGGCAGCTGCGTTATGTTATACCGAAGGAAATTTCAAACAAACGAACTTTTATGAAATTGTACAAAATTCATGAAATGGTTGAATTTGCGAAGTGCACTGAAATGGTGCCTTGTTTTTATAATTCCCTCTCCGGATTTTTTTACTGGAAATTTGGATTGGCAATCGGATACATTATTGTTTACTTATGGGCAGCTGCGTTATGTTTTACCTAAGGAAATTTCGAAAAAACGAACTTTTATGAAAATGTACAAAATTCAAGAAATGGTTGAATTTGCGAAGTGCACTGAAATGGTGCCTTGTTCTTAAAATTCCCTCTCCGGATTTTTTTACTGGGAATTTGGATTGGCGATCGGATACATTATTGCTTACTTAGGGGCAGCTGCGTTATGTTTTACCTAAGTAAATTTCGAAAAAACGAATTTTTATGAAAATGTACAAGATTCATGAAATGGTTGAATTTGCGAAGTGCACTGAAATGGTGCCTCGTTTTTATAATTCCCTCTCCGGATTTTTTTACTGGGAATTTGGATTGGGAATCGGATACATTATTGCTTACTTATGGGCAGCTGCATTATGTTATACCGAAGGAAATTTCGAATAAACGAACTTTTATGAAAATGTACAAATTTCATGAAATGGTTGAATTTGCGAACTGCACTGAAATGGTGCCTTGCTTTTATAATTTTCTCTCCGGATTCTTTTACTGGAATTGCAGATTGGCAATCGGATACATTATTTCTTACTTTTGGGCAGCTGCGTTATGTTATACCGAAGGAAATTTCGAATAAACGACCTTTTATGAAAATGTACAAAATTCATGAAATGGTTGAATTTGCGAAGTGCTCTGAAATGGTGCCTTGTTTTTATAATTACCTCTCCGGATTTTTTTACTAGAAATTTGGATTGGCAATCGGATACATTATTGCTTACTTATGGGCAGCTGCGTTATGTTTTACCTAAGGAAATTTCGAAAAAACGAACTTTTAGGAAAATGTACAAAATTCATGAAATGGTTGAATTTGCGAACTGCACTGAAATGGTGCCTTGTTTTTATAATTCCCTCACCGGAGTTTTTTACTGGGAATTTGGATTGGCAATCGGATACATTATTGCTTACTTATGGGCAACTGCGTTATGTTTTACCTAAGGAAATTTCGAAAAAAAACGAACTTTTAGGAAAATGTACAAAATTCATGAAATGGTTGAATTTGCGAACTGCACTGAAATGGTGCCTTGATTTTATAATTCCCTCACCGGAGTTTTTTACTGGAAATTTGGATTGGCAATCGGATGCATTATTGCTTACTTATGGGCAGCTGCGTTATGTTTTACCTAAGGAAATTTCGAAAAAACGAACTTTTAGGAAAATGTACAAAATTCGCGAACTGCACTGAAATGATGCCTTGTTTTTATAATTTCCTCTCCGGATTTTTTTACTGGAAATTTGGATTGGCAATCGGATACATTTTTGCTTACTTATGGGCAGCTGCGTTATGTTATACAGAAGGAAATTTCGAATAAACGAACTTTTATGAAAAAGTACAAAATTCATGAAATGGTTGAATTTGCGAACTGCACTGAAATGGTGCCTTGTTTTTATAATTCCCTCACCGGAGTTTTTTTACTGGAAATTTGGATTGGCAATCGGATACACTATTGCTTACTTATGGGCAGCTGCGTTATGTTTTACCTAAGGAAATTTCGAAAAAAACGAACTTTTAGGAAAATGTACAAAATTCATGAAATGGTTGAATTTGCGAACTGCACTGAAATGGTGCCTTGAATTTATAATTCCCTCACCGGAGTTTTTTACTGGAAATTTGGATTGGCAATCGGATACATTATTGCTTACTCATGGGCAGCTGCGTTATGTTTTACCTAAGGAAATTTCGAAAAAACGAACTTTTAGGAAAATGTACAAAATTCATGAAATGGTTGAATTTGCGAACTGCACTGAAATTATGCCTTGTCTTTATAATTTTCTCTCCGGATTTTTTTACTGGAAATGCGGATTGGCATTCGGATACATTATTTCTTACTTTTGGGCAGCTCCGTTATGTTTTACCTAAGGAAATTTCGAAAAAACGAACTTTTAGGGAAATGTACAAAATTCATGAAATGGTTGAATTTGCGAACTGCACTGAAATGATGCCTTGTTTTTATAATTTCCTCTCCGGATTTTTTTACTGGAAATTTTAATTGGCAATCGGATACATTATTGCTTACTTATGGGCAGCTGCGTTATGTTTTACCTAAGGAAATTTCGAAAAAACGAACAAAATTCATGGAATGGCTGAATTTGCGAACTGCACTGAAATGGTGCCTTGCTTTTATAATTTTCTCTCCGGATTCTTTTACTGGAATTGCGGATTGGCAATCGGATACATTATTTCTTACTTTTGGGCAGCTGCGTTATGTTATACCGAAGGAAATTTCGAATAAACGAACTTTTATGAAAATGTACAAAATTCATGAAATGGTTGAATTTGCGAAGTGCTCTGAAATGGTGCCTTGTTTTTATAATTCCCTCTCCGGATTTTTTTACTAGAAATTTGGATTGGCAATCGGATACATTATTGCTTACTTATGGGCAGCTGCGTTATGTTTTACCTAAGGAAATTTCGAAAAAACGAACAAAGTTCATGGAATGGCTGAATTTGCGAGCTGCACTGAAATGGTGCCTTGCTTTTATAATTTTCTCTCCGGATTCTTTTACTGGAATTGCGGATTGGCAATCGGATACATTATTTCTTACTTTTGGGCAGCTGCGTTATGTTATACCGAAGGAAATTTCGAATAAACGAACTTTTATGAAAATGTACAAAATTCATGAAATGGTTGAATTTGCGAATTGCACTGAAATGATGCCTTGTTTTTATAATTTCCTCTCCGGTTTTTTTTACTGGAAATTTGGATTGGCAATCGGATACATTATTGCTTACTTATGGGCAGCTGCGTTATGTTTTACCTAAGGAAATTTCGAAAAAAAGAACAAAATTCATGGAATGGCTGAATTTGCGAACTGCACTGAAATGGTGCCTTGCTTTTATAGTTTTCTCTCCGGATTCTTTTACTGGAATTGTGGATTGGCAATCGGATACATTATTTCTTACTTTTGGGCAGCTGCGTTATGTTATACCGAAGGAAATTTCGAATAAACGAACTTTTATGAAAATGTACAAAATTCATGAAATGGTTGAATTTGCGAACTGCACTGAAATGATGCCGTGTTTTTATAATTTCCTCTCCGGTCTTTTTTACTGGAAATTTGGATTGGCAATCGGATACATTATTGCTTACTTATGGGCAGCTGCGTTATCTTTTACCTAAGGAAATTTCGAAAAAACGAACAAAATTCATGGAATGGCTGAATTTGCGAACTGCACTGAAATGGTGCCTTGCTTTTATAATTTTCTCTCCGGATTTTTTTACTGGAAATGCGGATTGGCAATCGGATACTTTATTTCTTACTTTTGGGCAGCTGCGTTATGTTATACCGAAGGAAATTTCGAACAAACGAACTTTTATGAAAATGTACAAAATTCATGAAATGGTTGAATTTGCGAACTGCACTGAAATGATGCCTTGTTTTTATAATTTCCTCTCTGGATTTTTTTACTGGAAATTTAAATTGGCAATCGGATACATTATTGCTTACTTATGGGCAGCTTCGTTATGTTTTACCTAAGTAAATTTCGAAAAAACGAACTTTTATGAAAATGTACAAAATTCATGAAATGGTTGAATTTGCGAACTGCACTGAAATGGTGCCTTGCTTTTATAATTTTCTCTCCGGATTTTTTTACTGGAAATGCGGATTGGCAATAGGATACATTATTTCTTACTTTCGGGCAGCTGCGTTATGTTATACCTAAGGAAATTTCGAAAAAACGAACTTTTAGGAAAATGTACAAAATTCATGAAATGGTTGAATTCGCGAACTGCACTGAAATGATGCCTTGTTTTTATAATTTCCTCTCCAGATTTTTTTACTGGAAATTTGGATTGGCAATCGGATACATTATTGCTTACTTATGGGCAGCTGCGTTATGTTATACCGAAGGAAATTTCGAATAAACGAACTTTTGTGAAAAAGTACAAAATTCATGAAATGGTTGAATTTGCGAACTGCACTGAAATGGTGCCTTGTTTTTATAATTCCCTCACCGGAGTTTTTTACTGGAAATTTGGATTGGCAATCGGATACATTATTGCTTACTTATGGGCAGCTGCGTTATGTTTTACCTAAGGAAATTTCGAAAAAACGAACTTTTAGGAAAATGTCCAAAATTCATGAAATGGTTGAATTTGCGAACTGCACTGAAATGGTGCCTTGTTTTTATAATTCCCTCACCGGAGTTTTTTACTGGAAATTTGGATTGGCAATCGGATACATTATTGCTTACTTATGGGCAGCTGCGTTATGTTTTACCTAAGGAAATTTCGAAAAAACGAACTTTTAGGAAAATGTACAAAATTCATGAAATGGTTGAATTTGCGAACTGCACTGAAATGGTGCCTTGTTTTTATAATTCCCTCACCGGAGTTTTTTACTGGAAATTTGGATTGGCAATCGGATACATTATTGCTTACTTATGGGCAGCTGCGTTATGTTTTACCTAAGGAAATTTCGAAAAAACGAACTTTTAGGAAAATGTACAAAATTCATGAAATGGTTGAATTCGCGAACTGCACTGAAATGATGCCTTGTTTTTATAATTTCCTCTCCGGATTTTCTTACTGGAAATTTGGATTGGCAATCGGACACATTATTGCTTACTTATGGGCAGCTGCGTTATGTTATACCGAAGGAAATTTCGAATAAACGAACTCTTATGAAAAAGTACAAAATTCATGAAATGGTTGAATTTGCGAACTGCACTGAAATGGTGCCTTGTTTTTATAATTTCTCACCGGAGTTTTTTTACTGGAAATTTGGATTGGCAATCGGATACAATATTGCTTACTTATGGGCAGCTGCGTTATGTTTTACCTAAGGAAATTTCGAAAAAGCGAACTTTTAGGAAAATGTACAAAATTCATGAAATGGTTGAATTTGCGAACTGCACTGAAATGGTGCCTTGATTTTATAATTCCCTCACCGGAGTTTTTTACTGGAAATTTGGATTGGCAATCGGATACATTATTGCTTACTCATGGGCAGCTGCGTTATGTTTTACCTAAGGAAATTTCGAAAAAACGAACTTTTAGGAAAATGTACAAAATTCATGAAATGGTTGAATTTGCGAACTGCACTGAAATTATGCCTTGTCTTTATAATTTCCTATCCGGATTTTTTTACTGGAAATTTTAATTGGCAATCCGATACATTATTGCTTACTTATGGGCAGCTGCGTTATGTGTTACCTAAGGAAATTTCGAAAAAACGAACAAAATTCATGGAATGGCTGAATTTGCGGACTGCACTGAAATGGTGCCTTGCTTTTATAATTTTCTCTCCGGATTTTTTTACTGGAAATGCGGATTGGCAATCGGATACTTTATTTCTTACTTTTGGGCAGCTGCGTTATGTTATACCGAAGGAAATTTCGAACAAACGAACTTTTATGAAAATGTACAAAATTCATGAAATGGTTGAATTTGCGAACTGCACTGAAATGATGCCTTGTTTTTATAATTTCCTCTCCGGATTTTTTTACTGGAAATTTAAATTGGCAATCGGATACATTATTGCTTACTTATGGGCAGCTGCGTTATGTTTTACCGAAGGAAATTTCGATTAAACGAACTTTTATGAAAATGTACAAAATTCATGAAATGGTTGAATTTGCGAACTGCACTGAAATGATGCCTTGTTTTTATAATTTCCTCTCCGGATTTTTTTTACTGGAAATTTTAATTGGCAATCGGATACATTATTGCTTACTTATGGGCAGCTGCGTTATGTTTTACCTAAGGAAATTTCGAAAAAACGAACAAAATTCATGGAATGGCTGAATTTGCGAACTGCACTGAAATGGTGCCTTGCTTTTATAATTTTCTCTCCGGATTTTTTTACTGGAAATGCGGATTAGCAATCGGATACTTTATTTCTTACTTTTGGGCAGCTGCGTTATGTTATACCGAAGGAAATTTCGAACAAACGAACTTTTATGAAAATGTACAAAATTCAAGAAATGGTTGAATTTGCGAACTGCACTGAAATGATGCCTTGTTTTTATAATTTCCTCTCCGGATTTTTTTACTGGAAATTTAAATTGGCAATCGGATACATTATTGCTTACTTATGGGCAGCTGCGTTATGTTTTACCGAAGGAAATTTCGATTAAACGAACTTTTATGAAAATGTACAAAATTCATGGAATGGCTGAATTTGCGAACTGCACTGAAATGGTGCCTTGCTTTTATAATTTTCTCTCCGGATTTTTTTACTGGAAATGAGGATTAGCAATCGGATACTCTATTTCTTACTTTTGGGCAGCTGCGTTATGTTATACCGAAGGAAATTTCGAACAAACGAACTTTTATGAAAATGTACAAAATTCATGAAATGGTTGAATTTGCGAACTGCACTGAAATGGTGCCTTGTTTTTACAATTCCCTCACCGGAGTTTTTTACTGGAAATTTGGATTGGCAATCGGATACATTATAGCTTACTCATGGGCAGCTGCGTTATGTTTTACCTAAGGAAATTTCGATTAAACGATTTTTTATGAAAATGTACAAAATTCATGAAATGGTTGAATTTGCGAACTGCACTGAAATGATGCCTTGTTTTTATAATTTCCTCTTCGGATTTTTTTACTGGAAATTTAAATTGGCAATCGGATACATTATTGCTTACTTATGGGCAGCTGCGTTATGTTTTACCGAAGGAAATTTCGATTAAACGAACTTTTATGAAAATGTACAAAATTCATGAAATGGTTGAATTTGCGAACTGCACTGAAATGATGCCTTGTTTTTATAATTTCCTCTCCGGATTTTTTTTACTGGAAATTTTAATTGGCAATCAGATACATTATTGCTTACTTATGGGCAGCTGCGTTATGTTTTACCTAGGGAAATTTCGAAAAAACGAACAAAATTCATGGAATGGCTGAATTTGCGAACGGCACTGAAATGGTGCCTTGCTTTTATAATTTTCTCTCCGGATTTTTTTACTGGAAATGCGGATTGGCAATCGGGTACTTTATTTCTTACTTTTGGGCAGCTGCGTTATGTTATACCGAAGGAAATTTCGAACAAACGAACTTTTATGAAAATGTACAAAATTCATGAAATGGTTGAATTTGCGAACTGCACTGAAATGATGCCTTGTTTTTATAATTTCCTCTCCGGATTTTTTTACTGGAAATTTAAATTGGCAATCGGATACATTATTGCTTACTTATGGGCAGCTGCGTTATGTTTTACCGAAGGAAATTTCGATTAAACGAACTTTTATGAAAATGTACAAAATTCATGAAATGGTTGAATTTGCGAACTGCACTGAAATGATGCCTTGTTTTTATAATTTCCTCTCCGGATTTTTTTTACTGGAAATTTTAATTGGCAATCGGATACATTATTGCTTACTTATGGGCAGCTGCGTTATGTTTTACCTAAGGAAATTTCGAAAAAACGAACAAAATTCATGGAATGGCTGAATTTGCGAACTGCACTGAAATGGTGCCTTGCTTTTATAATTTTCTCTCCGGATTTTTTTACTGCAAATGCGGATTAGCAATCGGATACTTTATTTCTTACTTTTGGGCAGCTGCGTTATGTTATACCGAAGGAAATTTCGAACAAACGAACTTTTATGAAAATGTACAAAATTCATGAAATGGTTGAATTTGCGAACTGCACTGAAATGGTGCCTTGTTTTTATAATTCCCTCTCCGGATTTTTTTACTGGAAATTTGGATTGGCAATCGGATACATTATTGTTTACTAATGGGCAGCCGCGTTATGTTTTACCTAAGGAAATTTCGAAAAAACGAACTTTTATGAAAATGTACAAAATTCATGAAATGGTTGAATTTGCGAACTGCACTGAAATGGTGCCTTGCTTTTATAATTTTCTCTCCGGATTTTTTTACTGGAAATGCGGATTGGCAATAGGATACATTATTTCTTACTTTCGGGCAGCTGCGTTATGTTATACCGAAGGAAATTTCGAACAAACGAACTTTTATGAAAATGTACAAAATTCATGAAATGGTTGAATTTGCGAAGTGCACTGAAATGGTGCCTTGTTCTTATAATTCCCTCTCCGGATTTTTTTACTGGGAGTTTGGATTGGCGATCGGATACATTATTGCTTACGTAGGGGCAGCTGCGTTATGTTTTACCTAAGTAAATTTCGAAAAAACGAACTTTTATGAAAATGTACAAAATTCATGAAATGGTTGAATTTGCGAACTGCACTGAAATGGTGCCTTGCTTTTATAATTTTCTCTCCGGATTTTTTTACTGGAAATGCGGATTGGCAATAGGATACATTATTTCTTACTTTCGGGCAGCTGCGTTATGTTATACCGAAGGAAATTTCGAACAAACGAACTTTTATGAAAAAGTATAAAATTCATGAAATGGTTGAATTTGCGAACTGCACTGAAATTATGCCTTGTCTTTATAATTTTCTCTCCGGATTTTTTTACTGGAAATGCGGATTGGCATTCGGATACTTTATTTCTTACTTTTGGGCAGCTGCGTTATGTTTTACCTAAGGAAATTTCGAAAAATCGAACTTTTAGGAAAATGTACAAAATTCATGAAATGGTTGAATTTGCGAACTGCACTGAAATGGTGCCTTGCTTTTATAATTTTCTCTCCGGATTTTTTTACTGGAAATGCGGATTGGCAATAGGATACATTATTTCTTACTTTCGGGCAGCTGCGTTATGTTATACCGAAGGAAATTTCGAACAAACGAACTTTTATGAAAATGTACAAAATTCATGAAATGGTTGAATTTGCGAAGTGCACTGAAATGGTGCCTTGTTCTTATAATTCCCTCTCCGGATTTTTTTACTGGGAGTTTGGATTGGCGATCGGATACATTATTGCTTACGTAGGGGCAGCTGCGTTATGTTATACCGAAGGAAATTTCGAATAAACGAACTTTTATGAAAATGTACAAATTTCATGAAATGGTTGAATTTGCGAACTGCACTGAAATGGTGCCTTGCTTTTATAATTTTCTCTCCGGATTCTTTTACTGGAATTGCGGATTGGCAATCGGATACATTATTTCTTACTTTTGGGCAGCTGCGTTATGTTATACCGAAGGAAATTTCGAATAAACGAACTTTTATGAAAAAGTACAAAATTCATGAAATGGTTGAATTTGCGAACTGCACTGAAATGGTGCCTTGTTTTTATAATTCCCTCACCGGAGTGTTTTTGCTGGAAATTTGGATTGGCAATCGGATACATTATTGCTTACTTATGGGCAGCTGCGTTATGTTTTACCTAAGGAAATTTCGATAAAACGAACTTTTAGGAAAACTTACAAAATTCATGAAATGGTTGAATTTGCGAACTGCACTGAAATGGTGCCTTGATTTTATAATTCCCTCACCGGAGTTTTTTACTGGAAATTTGGATTGGCAATCGGATACATTATTGCTTACTCATGGGCAGCTGCGTTATGTTTTACCTAAGGAAATTTCGAAAAAACGAACTTTTAGGAAAATGTACAAAATTCATGAAATGGTTGAATTTGCGAACTCCACTGAAATTATGCCTTGTCTTTATAATTTTCTCTCCGGATTTTTTTACTGGAAATGCGGATTGGCATTCGGATACTTTATTTCTTACTTTTGGGCAGCTGCGTTATGTTTTACCTAAGAAAATTTCGAAAAATCGAACTTTTAGGAAAATGTACAAAATTCATGAAATGGTTGAATTTGCGAACTGCACTGAAATGATGCCTTGTTTTTATAATTTCCTCTCCGGATTTTTTTACTGGAAATTTTAATTGGCAATCGGATACATTATTGCTTACTTATGGGCAGCTGCGTTATGTTTTACCTAAGGAAATTTCGGAAAAACGAACAAAATTCATGGAATGGCTGAATTTGCGAACTGCACTGAAATGGTGCCTTGCTTTTATAATTTTCTCTCCGGATTTTTTTACTGGAAATGCGGATTGGCAATCGGATACCTTATTTCTTATTTTTGGGCAGCTGCGTTATGTTATACCGAAGGAAATTTCGAACAAACGAACTTTTATGAAAATGTACAAAATTCATGAAATGGCTGAATTTGCGAACTGCACTGAAATGATGCCTTGTTTTTATAATTTCCTCTAAGGATTTTTTTACTGGAAATTTAAATTGGCAATCGGATACATTATTGCTTACTTATGGGCAGCTGCGTTATGTTTTACCGAAGGAAATTTCGAATAAATGAACTTTTATGAAAATGTACAAAATTCATGAAATGGTTGAATTTGCGAAGTGCTCTGAAATGGTGCCTTGTTTTTATAATTCCCTCTCCGGATTTTCTTACTAGAAATTTGGATTGGCAATCGGATACATTATTGCTTACTTATGGGCAGCTGCGTTATGTTTTACCTAAGGAAATTTCGAAAAAACGAACTTTTAGGAAAATGTACAAAATTCATGAAATGGTTGAATTTGCGAACTGCACTGAAATGATGCCTTGTTTTTATAATTTCCTCTCCGGTTTTTTTTACTGGAAATTTGGATTGGCAATCGGATACATTATTGCTTACTTATGGGCAGCTGCGTTATGTTTTACCTAAGGAAATTTCGAAAAAACGAACAAAATTCATGGAATGGCTGAATTTGCGAACTGCACTGAAATGGTGCCTTGCTTTTATAATTTTCTCTCCGGATTCTTTTACTGGAATTGCGGATTGGCAATCGGATACATTATTTCTTACTTTTGGGCAGCTGCGTTATGTTATACCGAAGGAAATTTCGAATAAACGAACTTTTATGAAAATGTACAAAATTCATGAAATGGTTGAATTTGCGAAGTGCTCTGAAATGGTGCCTTGTTTTTATAATTCCCTCTCCGGATTTTTTTACTAGAAATTTAGATTGGCAATCGGATACATTATTGCTTACTTATGGGCAGCTGCGTTATGTTTTACCTAAGGAAATTTCGAAAAAACGAACAAAATGCATGGAATGGCTGAATTTGCGAGCTGCACTGAAATGGTGCCTTGCTTTTATAATTTTCTCTCCGGATTCTTTTACTGGAATTGCGGATTGGCAATCGGATACATTATTTCTTACTTTTGGGCAGCTGCGTTATGTTATACCGAAGGAAATTTCGAATAAACGAACTTTTATGAAAATGTACAAAATTCATGAAATGGTTGAATTTGCGAACTGCACTGAAATGATGCCTTGTTTTTATAATTTCCTCTCCGGTTTTTTTTACTGGAAATTTGGATTGGCAATCGGATACATTATTGCTTACTTTGGGCAGCGGCGTTATGT
Organism: Eumerus sabulonum; assembly: GCA_951905685.1. Classification (NCBI taxonomy): domain Eukaryota; kingdom Metazoa; phylum Arthropoda; class Insecta; order Diptera; family Syrphidae; genus Eumerus; species Eumerus sabulonum. The sequence goes on from OX645061.1 coordinate 80,262,247, forward strand.
TTTACCTAAGGAAATTTCGAAAAAACGAACAGAATTCATGGAATGGCTGAATTTGCGAACTGCACTGAAATGGTGCCTTGCTTTTATAATTTTCTTTCCGGATTCTTTTACTGGAATTGCGGATTGGCAATCGGATACATTATTTCTTACTTTTGGGCAGCTGCGTTATGTTATACCGAAGGAAATTTCGAATAAACGAACTTTTATGAAAATGTACAAATTTCATGAAATGGTTAAATTGGCGAACTGCACTGAAATGATGCCTTGTTTTTATAATTTCCTCTCCGGTTTTTTTTACTGGAAATGCGGATTGGCAATAGGATACATTATTTCTTACTTTCGGGCAGCTGCGTTATGTTATACCGAAGGAAATTTCGAACAAACGAACTTTTATGAAAAAGTATAAAATTCATGAAATGGTTGAATTTGCGAACTGCACTGAAATTATGCCTTGTCTTTATAATTTTCTCTCCGGATTTTTTTACTGGAAATGCGGATTGGCATTCGGATACTTTATTTCTTACTTTTGGGCAGCTGCGTTATGTTTTACCTAAGGAAATTTCGAAAAATCGAACTTTTAGGAAAATGTACAAAATTCATGAAATGGTTGAATTTGCGAACTGCACTGAAATGGTGCCTCGTTTTTATAATTCCCTCTCCGGATTTTTTTACTGGGAATTTGGATTGGGAATCGGATACATTATTGCTTACTTATGGGCAGCTGCGTTATGTTATACCGAAGGAAATTTCGAATAAACGAACTTTTATGAAAATGTACAAATTTCATGAAATGGTTGAATTTGCGAACTGCACTGAAATGGTGCCTTGCTTTTATAATTTTCTCTCCGGATTCTTTTACTGGAATTGCGGATTGGCAATCGGATACATTATTTCTTACTTTTGGGCAGCTGCGTTGTGTTATACCGAAGGAAATTTCGAATAAACGAACTTTTATGAAAAAGTACAAAATTCATGAAATGGTTGAATTTGCGAACTGCACTGAAATGGTGCCTTGTTTTTATAATTCCCTCACCGGAGTTTTTTTGCTGGAAATTTGGATTGGCAATCGGATACATTATTGCTTACTTATGGGCAGCTGCGTTATGTTTTACCTAAGGAAATTTCGATAAAACGAACTTTTAGGAAAATGTACAAATTTCATGAAATGGTTGAATTTGCGAACTGCACTGAAATGGTGCCTCGTTTTTATAATTCCCTCTCCGGATTTTTTTACTGGGAATTTGGATTGGGAATCGGATACATTATTGCTTACTTATGGGCAGCTGCGTTATGTTATACCGAAGGAAATTTCGAATAAACGAACTTTTATGAAAATGTACAAATTTCATGAAATGGTTGAATTTGCGAACTGCACTGAAATGGTGCCTTGCTTTTATAATTTTCTCTCCGGATTCTTTTACTGGAATTGCGGATTGGCAATCGGATACATTATTTCTTACTTTTGGGCAGCTGCGTTGTGTTATACCGAAGGAAATTTCGAATAAACGAACTTTTATGAAAAAGTACAAAATTCATGAAATGGTTGAATTTGCGAACTGCACTGAAATGGTGCCTTGTTTTTATAATTCCCTCACCGGAGTTTTTTTGCTGGAAATTTGGATTGGCAATCGGATACATTATTGCTTACTTATGGGCAGCTGCGTTATGTTTTACCTAAGGAAATTTCGATAAAACGAACTTTTAGGAAAACTTACTAAATTCATGAAATGGTTGAATTTGCGAACTGCACTGAAATGGTGCCTTGATTTTATAATTCCCTCACCGGAGTTTTTTACTGGAAATTTGGATTGGCAATCGGATACATTATTGCTTACTCATGGGCAGCTGCGTTATGTTTTACCTAAGGAAATTTCGAAAAAACGAACTTTTAGGAAAATGTACAAAATTCATGAAATGGTTGAATTTGCGAACTGCACTGAAATTATGCCTTGTCTTTATAATTTTCTCTCCGGATTTTTTTACTGGAAATGCGGATTGGCATTCGGATACTTTATTTCTTACTTTTGGGCAGCTGCGTTATGTTTTACCTAAGGAAATTTCGAAAAATCGAACTTTTAGGAAAATTTACAAAATTCATGAAATGGTTGAATTTGCGAACTGCACTGAAATGATGCCTTGTTTTTATAATTTCCTCTCCGGATTTTTTTACTGGAAATTTTAATTGGCAATCGGATACATTATTGCTTACTTATGGGCAGCTGCGTTATGTTTTACCTAAGGAAATTTCGGAAAAACGAACAAAATTCATGGAATGGCTGAATTTGCGAACTGCACTGAAATGGTGCCTTGCTTTTATAATTTTCTCTCCGGATTTTTTTACTGGAAATGCGGATTGGCAATCGGATACCTTATTTCTTATTTTTGGGCAGCTGCGTTATGTTATACCGAAGGAAATTTCGAACAAACGAACTTTTATGAAAATGTACAAAATTCATGAAATGGCTGAATTTGCGAACTGCACTGAAATGATGCCTTGTTTTTATAATTTCCTCTAAGGATTTTTTTACTGGAAATTTAAATTGGCAATCGGATACATTATTGCTTACTTATGGGCAGCTGCGTTATGTTTTACCGAAGGAAATTTCGAATAAATGAACTTTTATGAAAATGTACAAAATTCATGAAATGGTTGAATTTGCGAAGTGCTCTGAAATGGTGCCTTGTTTTTATAATTCCCTCTCCGGATTTTCTTACTAGAAATTTGGATTGGCAATCGGATACATTATTGCTTACTTATGGGCAGCTGCGTTATGTTTTACCTAAGGAAATTTCGAAAAAACGAACTTTTAGGAAAATGTACAAAATTCATGAAATGGTTGAATTTGCGAACTGCACTGAAATGATGCCTTGTTTTTATAATTTCCTCTCCGGTTTTTTTTACTGGAAATTTGGATTGGCAATCGGATACATTATTGCTTACTTATGGGCAGCTGCGTTATGTTTTACCTAAGGAAATTTCGAAAAAACGAACAAAATTCATGGAATGGCTGAATTTGCGAACTGCACTGAAATGGTGCCTTGCTTTTATAATTTTCTCTCCGGATTCTTTTACTGGAATTGCGGATTGGCAATCGGATACATTATTTCTTACTTTTGGGCAGCTGCGTTATGTTATACCGAAGGAAATTTCGAATAAACGAACTTTTATGAAAATGTACAAAATTCATGAAATGGTTGAATTTGCGAAGTGCTCTGAAATGGTGCCTTGTTTTTATAATTCCCTCTCCGGATTTTTTTACTAGAAATTTAGATTGGCAATCGGATACATTATTGCTTACTTATGGGCAGCTGCGTTATGTTTTACCTAAGGAAATTTCGAAAAAACGAACAAAATGCATGGAATGGCTGAATTTGCGAGCTGCACTGAAATGGTGCCTTGCTTTTATAATTTTCTCTCCGGATTCTTTTACTGGAATTGCGGATTGGCAATCGGATACATTATTTCTTACTTTTGGGCAGCTGCGTTATGTTATACCGAAGGAAATTTCGAATAAACGAACTTTTATGAAAATGTACAAAATTCATGAAATGGTTGAATTTGCGAACTGCACTGAAATGATGCCTTGTTTTTATAATTTCCTCTCCGGTTTTTTTTACTGGAAATTTGGATTGGCAATCGGATACATTATTGCTTACTTTGGGCAGCGGCGTTATGTTTTACCTAAGGAAATTTCGAAAAAACGAACAAAATTCATGGAATGCCTGAATTTGCGAACTGCACTGAAATGGTGCCTTGCTTTTATAATTTTCTTTCCGGATTCTTTTACTGGAATTGCGGATTGGCAATCGGATACATTATTTCTTACTTTTGGGCAGCTGCGTTATGTTATACCGAAGGAAATTTCGAATAAACGAACTTTTATGAAAATGTACAAAATTCATGAAATGGTTAAATTGGCGAACTGCACTGAAATGATGCCTTGTTTTTATAATTTCCTCTCCGGTTTTTTTTACTGGAAATTTGGATTGGCAATCGGATACATTATTGCTTACCTATGGGCAGCTGCGTTATGTTTTACCTAAGGAAATTTCGAAAAAACGAACAAAATTCATGGAATGGCTGAATTTGCGAACTGCACTGAAATGGTGCCTTGTTTTTATAATTTTCTCTCCGGATTTTTTTACTGGAAATGCGGATTGGCAATCGGATACATTATTTCTTACTTTTGGGCAGCTGCGTTATGTTATACCGAAGGAAATTTCGAATAAACGAACTTTTATGAAAATGTACAAAATTCATGAAATGGTTAAATTGGCGAACTGCACTGAAATGATGCCTTGTTTTTATAATTTCCTCTCCGGTTTTTTTTTACTGGAAATTTGGATTGGCAATCGGATACATTATTGCTTACCTATGGGCAGCTGCGTTATGTTTTACCTAAGGAAATTTCGAAAAAACGAACAAAATTCATGGAATGGCTGAATTTGCGAACTGCACTGAAATGGTGCCTTGCTTTTATAATTTTCTCTCCGGATTTTTTTACTGGAATTGCGGATTGGCAATCGGATACATTATTTCTTACTTTTGGGCAGCTGCGTTATGTTATACCGAAGGAAATTTCGAATAAACGAACTTTTATGAAAATGTACAAAATTCATGAAATGGTTAAATTGGCGAACTGCACTGAAATGATGCCTTGTTTTTATAATTTCCTCTCCGGTTTTTTTTACTGGAAATTTGGATTGGCAATCGGATACATTATTGCTTACCTATGGGCAGCTGCGTTATGTTTTACCTAAGGAAATTTCGAAAAAACGAACAAAATTCATGGAATGGCTGAATTTGCGAACTGCACTGAAATGGTGCCTTGCTTTTATAATTTTCTCTCCGGATTTTTTTACTGGAAATTTGGATTGGCAATCGGATACATTATTGCTTACTTATGGGCAGCTGCGTTATGTTATACCGAAGGAAATTTCGAATAAACGAACTTTTATGAAAAAGTACAAAATTCATGAAATGGTTGAATTTGCGAACTGCACTGAAATGGTGCTTTGTTTTTATAATTCCCTCACCGGAGTTTTTTACTGGAAATTTGGATTGGCAATCGGATACATTAATGCTTACTTATGGGCAGCTGCGTTATGTTTTACCTAAGGAAATGTCGAAAAAACGAACTTTTAGGAAAATGTACAAAATTCATGAAATGGTTGAATTTGCGAACTGCACTGAAATGATGCCTTGTTTTTATAATTTCCTCTTCGGATTTTTTTACTGGAAATTTTAACTGGCAATCTAATACATTATTGCTTACTTATGGGCAGCTGCGTTATGTTTTACCTAAGGAAATTTCGAAAAAACGAACAAAATTCATGGAATGGCTGAATTTGCGAACTGCACTGAAATGGTGCCTTGCTTTTATAATTTTCTCTCCGGATTTTTTTACTGGAAATTTGGATTGGCAATCGGATACATTATTGCTTACTTATGGGCAGCTGCGTTATGTTATACCGAAGGAAATTTCGAATAAACGAACTTTTATGAAAAAGTACAAAATTCATGAAATGGTTGAATTTGCGAACTGCACTGAAATGGTGCTTTGTTTTTATAATTCCCTCACCGGAGTTTTTTACTGGAAATTTGGATTGGCAATCGGATACATTATTGCTTACCTATGGGCAGCTGCGTTATGTTTTACCTAAGGAAATTTCGAAAAAACGAACAAAATTCATGGAATGGCTGAATTTGCGAACTGCACTGAAATGGTGCCTTGCTTTTATAATTTTCTCTCCGGATTTTTTTACTGGAAATTTGGATTGGCAATCGGATACATTATTGCTTACTTATGGGCAGCTGCGTTATGTTATACCGAAGGAAATTTCGAATAAACGAACTTTTATGAAAAAGTACAAAATTCATGAAATGGTTGAATTTGCGAACTGCACTGAAATGGTGCTTTGTTTTTATAATTCCCTCACCGGAGTTTTTTACTGGAAATTTGGATTGGCAATCGGATACATTTTTGCTTACTTGTGGGCAGCTACGTTATGTTTTACCTAAGGAAATTTCGAAAAAACGAACTTTTAGGAAAATGTACAAAATTCATGAAATGGTTGAATTTGCGAACTGCACTGAAATGATGCCTTGTTTTTATAATTTCCTCTTCGGATTTTTTTACTGGAAATTTTAACTGGCAATCTAATACATTATTGCTTACTTATGGGCAGCTGCGTTATGTTTTACCTAAGGAAATTTCGAAAAAACGAACAAAATTCATGGAATGGCTGAATTTGCGAAATGCACTGAAATGGTGCCTTGCTTTTATAATTTTCTCTCCGGATTTTTTTACTGGAAATGCGGATTGGCAATCGGATACTTTATTTCTTACTTTTGGGCAGCTGGGTTACGTTATACCGAAGGAAATTTCGAACAAACGAACTCTTATGAAAATGTACAAAATTCATGAAATGGTTGAATTTGCGAAGTGCACTGAAATGGTGCCTTGTTTTTATAATTCCCTCTCCGGATTTTTTCACTGGAAATTTGGATTGGCAATCGGATACATTATTGCTTACCTATGGGCAGCTGCGTTATGTTTTACCTAAGGAAATTTCGAAAAAACGAACAAAATTCATGGAATGGCTGAATTTGCGAACTGCACTGAAATGGTGCCTTGCTTTTATAATTTTCTCTCCGGATTCTTTTACTGGAATTGCGGATTGGCAATCGGATACATTATTTCTTACTTTTGGGCAGCTGCGTTATGTTATACCGAAGGAAATTTCGAATAAACGAACTTTTATGAAAATGTACAAAATTCATGAAATGGTTGAATTTGCGAAGTGCTCTGAAATGGTGCCTTGTTTTTATAATTCCCTCTCCGGATTTTTTTACTAGAAATTTAGATTGGCAATCGGATACATTATTGCTTACTTATGGGCAGCTGCGTTATGTTTTACCTAAGGAAATTTCGAAAAAACGAACAAAATGCATGGAATGGCTGAATTTGCGAGCTGCACTGAAATGGTGCCTTGCTTTTATAATTTTCTCTCCGGATTCTTTTACTGGAATTGCGGATTGGCAATCGGATACATTATTTCTTACTTTTGGGCAGCTGCGTTATGTTATACCGAAGGAAATTTCGAATAAACGAACTTTTATGAAAATGTACAAAATTCATGAAATGGTTGAATTTGCGAACTGCACTGAAATGATGCCTTGTTTTTATAATTTCCTCTCCGGTTTTTTTTACTGGAAATTTGGATTGGCAATCGGATACATTATTGCTTACTTTGGGCAGCGGCGTTATGTTTTACCTAAGGAAATTTCGAAAAAACGAACAAAATTCATGGAATGCCTGAATTTGCGAACTGCACTGAAATGGTGCCTTGCTTTTATAATTTTCTTTCCGGATTCTTTTACTGGAATTGCGGATTGGCAATCGGATACATTATTTCTTACTTTTGGGCAGCTGCGTTATGTTATACCGAAGGAAATTTCGAATAAACGAACTTTTATGAAAATGTACAAAATTCATGAAATGGTTAAATTGGCGAACTGCACTGAAATGATGCCTTGTTTTTATAATTTCCTCTCCGGTTTTTTTTACTGGAAATTTGGATTGGCAATCGGATACATTATTGCTTACCTATGGGCAGCTGCGTTATGTTTTACCTAAGGAAATTTCGAAAAAACGAACAAAATTCATGGAATGGCTGAATTTGCGAACTGCACTGAAATGGTGCCTTGCTTTTATAATTTTCTCTCCGGATTTTTTTACTGGAAATGCGGATTGGCAATCGGATACATTATTTCTTACTTTTGGGCAGCTGCGTTATGTTATACCGAAGGAAATTTCGAATAAACGAACTTTTATGAAAATGTACAAAATTCATGAAATGGTTAAATTGGCGAACTGCACTGAAATGATGCCTTGTTTTTATAATTTCCTCTCCGGTTTTTTTTACTGGAAATTTGGATTGGCAATCGGATACATTATTGCTTACCTATGGGCAGCTGCGTTATGTTTTACCTAAGGAAATTTCGAAAAAACGAACAAAATTCATGGAATGGCTGAATTTGCGAACTGCACTGAAATGGTGCCTTGCTTTTATAATTTTCTCTCCGGATTTTTTTACTGGAATTGCAGATTGGCAATCGGATACATTATTTCTTACTTTTGGGCAGCTGCGTTATGTTATACCGAAGGAAATTTCGAATAAACGAACTTTTATGAAAATGTACAAAATTCATGAAATGGTTAAATTGGCGAACTGCACTGAAATGATGCCTTGTTTTTATAATTTCCTCTCCGGTTTTTTTTACTGGAAATTTGGATTGGCTATCGGATACATTATTGCTTACCTATGGGCAGCTGCGTTATGTTTTACCTAAGGAAATTTCGAAAAAACGAACAAAATTCATGGAATGGCTGAATTTGCGAACTGCACTGAAATGGTGCCTTGCTTTTATAATTTTCTCTCCGGATTTTTTTACTGGAAATTTGGATTGGCAATCGGATACATTATTGCTTACTTATGGGCAGCTGCGTTATGTTATACCGAAGGAAATTTCGAATAAACGAACTTTTATGAAAAAGTACAAAATTCATGAAATGGTTGAATTTGCGAACTGCACTGAAATGGTGCTTTGTTTTTATAATTCCCTCACCGGAGTTTTTTACTGGAAATTTGGATTGGCAATCGGATACATTAATGCTTACTTATGGGCAGCTGCGTTATGTTTTACCTAAGGAAATGTCGAAAAAACGAACTTTTAGGAAAATGTACAAAATTCATGAAATGGTTGAATTTGCGAACTGCACTGAAATGGTGCCTTGTTTTTATAATTCCCTCTCCGGATTTTTTACTGGAAATTTTAATTGGCAATCGGATACATTATTGCTTACTTATGGGCAGCTGCGTTATGTTTTACTTAAGGAAATTTCGAAAAAACGAACAAAATTCATGAAATGGTTGAATTTGCGAACTGCACTGAAATGGTGCCTTGTTTTTATAATTCCCTCTCCGGATTTTTTACTGGAAATTTTAATTGGCAATCGGATACATTAATGCTTACTTATGGGCAGCTGCGTTATGTTTTACCTAAGGAAATTTCGAATAAACGAACTTTTATGAAAATGTACAAAATTCATGAAATGGTTGAATTTGCGAACTGCACTGAAATGATGCCTTGTTTTTATAATTTCCTCTCCGGTTTTTTTTACTGGAAATGCGGATTGGCAATCAAATACATTATTGCTTACCTATGGGCAGCTGCGTTATGTTTTATCTAAGGAAATTTCGAAAAAACGAACAAAATTCATGGAATGGCTGAATTTGCGAAATGCACTGAAATGGTGCCTTGTTTTTATAATTCCCTCAGCGGAGTTTTTTACTGGAAATTTGGATTGGCAATCGGATACATTTTTGCTTACTTGTGGGCAGCTACGTTATGTTTTACCTAAGGAAATTTCGAAAAAACGAACTTTTAGGAAAATGTACAAAATTCATGAAATGGTTGAATTTGCGAACTGCACTGAAATGATGCCTTGTTTTTATAATTTCCTCTTCGGATTTTTTTACTGGAAATTTTAACTGGCAATCTAATACATTATTGCTTACTTATGGGCAGCTGCGTTATGTTTTACCTAAGGAAATTTCGAAAAAACGAACAAAATTCATGGAATGGCTGAATTTGCGAAATGCACTGAAATGGTGCCTTGCTTTTATAATTTTCTCTCCGGATTTTTTTACTGGAAATGCGGATTGGCAATCGGATACTTTATTTCTTACTTTTGGGCAGCTGCGTTACGTTATACCGAAGGAAATTTCGAACAAACGAACTCTTATGAAAATGTACAAAATTCATGAAATGGTTGAATTTGCGAAGTGCACTGAAATGGTGCCTTGTTTTTATAATTCCCTCTCCGGATTTTTTCACTGGAAATTTGGATTGGCAATCGGATATATTATTGCTTACTTATGGGCAGCTGCGTTATGTTTTACCTAAGGAAATTTCGAAAAAACGAACTTTTATGAAAATGTACAAAATTCAAGAAATGGTTGAATTTGCGAAGTGCACTGAAATGGTGCCTTGTTTTTATAATTCCCTCTCCGGATTTTTTTACTGGGAATTTGGATTGGCGATCGGATACATTATTGCTTACTTAGGGGCAGCTGCGTTATGTTTTACCTAAGGAAATTTCGAAAAAACGAACTTTTATGAAAATGTACAAAATTCATGAAATGGTTGAATTTGCGAACTGCACTGAAATGGTACTTGCTTTTATAATTTTCTCTCCGGATTTTTTTACTGGAATTGCGGATTGGCAATCGGATACATTATTTCTTACTTTTGGGAAGCTGCGTTATATTATACAGAAGGAAATTTCGAATAACCGAACTTTTATGAAAATGTACAAAATTCATGAAATGGTTGAATTTGCGAAGTGCTCTGAAATGGTGACTTGTTTTTATAATTCCCTCTCCGGATTTTTTTACTAGAAATTTGGATTGGCAATTGGATACATTATTGCTTACTTATGGGCAGCTGCGTTATGTTTTACCTAAGGAAATTTCGAAAAAACGAACTTTTAGGAAAATGTACAAAATTCATGAAATGGTTGAATTCGCGAACTGCACTGAAATGATGCCTCGTTTTTATAATTTCCTCTCCGGATTTTTTTACTGGAAATTTGGATTGGCAATCGGATACATTATTGCTTACTTATGGGCAGCTGCGTTATGTTATACCGAAGGAAATTTCGAATAAACGAACTTTTGTGAAAAAGTACAAAATTCATGAAATGGTTGAATTTGCGAACTGCACTGAAATGGTGCCTTGTTTTTATAATTCCCTCACCGGAGTTTTTTACTGGAAATTTGGATTGGCAATCGGATACATTAATGCTTACTTATGGGCAGCTGCGTTATGTTTTACCAAAGGAAATTTCGAAAAAACGAACTTTTAGGAAAATGTACAAAATTCATGAAATGGTTGAATTCGCGAACTGCACTGAAATGATGCCTTGTTTTTATAATTTCCTCTCCGGATTTTTTTACTGGAAATTTGGATTGGCAATCGGATACATTATTGCTTACTTATGGGCAGCTGCGTTATGTTATACCGAAGGAAATTTCGAATAAACGAACTTTTATGAAAAAGTACAAAATTCATGAAATGGTTGAATTTGCGAACTGCACTGAAATGGTGCTTTGTTTTTATAATTCCCTCACCGGAGTTTTTTGCTGGAAATTTGGATTGGCAATCGGATACATTAATGCTTACTTATGGGCAGCTGCGTTATGTTTTACCTAAAGAAATTTCGAAAAAACGAACTTTTAGGAAAATGTACAAAATTCATGAGATGGTTGAATTTGCGAACTGCACTGAAATGGTGCCTTGTTTTTATAATTCCCTCACCGGAGTTTTTCACTGGAAATTTGGATTGGCATTCGGATACATTATTGCTTACTCATGGGCAGCTGCGTTATGTTTTACCTAAGGAAATTTCGAAAAAACGAACTTTTAGGAAAATGTACAAAATTCATGAAATGGTTTAATTTGCGAACTGCACTGAAATGATGCCTTGTTTTTATAATTTCCTCTCCGGATTTTTTACTGGAAATTTTAATTGGCAATCGGATACATTATTGCTTACTTATGGGCAGCTGCATTATGTTTTACCTAAGGAAATTTCGAAAAAAAAGAACAAAATTCATGGAATGGCTGAATTTGCGAACTGCACTGAAATGCTGCCTTGCTTTTATAATTTTCTCTCCGGATTTTTTTACTGGAAATGCGGACTGGCAATCGGATACTTTATTTCTTACTTTTGGGCAGCTGCGTTATGTTATACCGAAGGAAATTTCGAACAAACGAACTTTTATGAAAATGTACAAAATTCATGAAATGGTAGAATTTGCGAACTGCACTGAAATGATGCCTTGTTTTCATAATTTCCTCTCCGGATTTTTTTACTGGAAATTTGGATTGGTAATCGGATACATTATTGCTTACTTATGGGCAGCTGCGTTATGTTTTACTGAAGGAAATTTCGAATAATCGAACTTTTATGAAAATGTACAAAATTCATGAAATGGTTGAATTTGCGAAGTGCTCTGAAATGGTGCCTTCTTTTTATAACTCCCTCTCCGGATTTTCTTACTAGAAATTTGGATTGGCAATCGGATACATTATTGCTTACTTATGGGCAGCTGCGTTATGTTTTACCTAAGGAAATTTCGAAAAAACGAACTTTTAGGAAAATGTACAAAATTCATGAAATGGTTGAATTTGCGAACTGCACTGAAATGATGCCTTGTTTTTATAATTTCCTCTCCGGTTTTTTTTACTGGAAATTTGGATTGGCAATCGGATACATTATTGCTTACTTACGGGCAGCTGCGTATATGTTTTACCTAAGGAAATTTCGAAAAAACGAACAAAATTCATGGAATGGCTGAATTTGCGAACTGCACTGAAATGATGCCTTGTTTTCATAATTTCCTCTCCGGTTTTTTTTTTACTAGAAATTTGGATTGGCAATCGGATACATTATTGCTTACTTATGGGCAGCTGCGTTATGTTTTACCGAAGGAAATTTCGAATAAACGAACTTTTATGAAAATGTACAAAATTCATGAAATGGTTGAATTTGCGAACTAAATGAACTAAAATGATGCCTTGTTTTTATAATTCCCTCTCCGGATTTTTTATAGAAATTTGGATTGGCAATCGGATACATTATTGCTTGCTTATGGGCAGCTGCGTTATGTTTTACCCAAGGAAATTTCGAAAAAACGAACTTTTAGGAAAATATACAAAATTCATGAAATGGTTGAATTTGCGAACTGCACTGAAATGATGCCTTGTTTTTATAATTTCCTCTCCGGTTTTTTTTACTGGAAATTTGGATTGGCAATCGGATACATTATTGCTTACTTATGGGCAGCTGCGTTATGTTTTACCTAAGGAAATTTCGAATAAACGAACTTTTATGAAAATGTACAAAATTCATGAAATGGTTGAATTTGCGAACTGCACTGAAATGATGCCTTGTTTTTATAATTCCCTCTCCGGATTTTTTTATAGAAATTTGGATTGGCAATCGGATACATTATTGCTTACTTATGGGCAGCTGCGTTATGTTTTACCTAAGGAAATTTCGAAAAAAACGAACTTTTAGGAAAATGTACAAAATTAATGAAATGGTTGAATTTGCGAACTGCACTGAAATGGTGCCTTGTTTTTATGATTCCCTCACCGGAGTTTTTTACTGGAAATTTGGATTGGCAATCGGATACACTATTGCTTACTTATGGGCAGCTGCGTTATGTTTTACCTAAGGAAATTTCGAAAAAACGAACTTTAAGAAAATGTACAAAATTCATGAAATGGTTGAATTTGCGAACTGCACTGAAATGGTGCCTTGTTTTTATAATTCCCTCACCGGAGTTTTTTACTGGAAATTTTAATTGGCAATCGGATACATTATTGCTTACTTATGGGCAGCTGCGTTATGTTTTACCTAAGGAAATTTCGAAAAAACGAACTTTTAGGAAAATGTACAAAATTCATGAAATGGTTGAATTCGCGAACTGCACTGAAATGATGCCTTGTTTTTATAATTTCCTCTCCAGAATGTTTTACTGGAAATTTGGATTGGCAATCGGATACATTATTGCTTACTTATGGGCAGCTGCGTTATGTTATACCGAAGGAAATTTGGAATAAACGAACTTTTGTGAAAAAGTACAAAATTCATGAAATGGTTGAATTTGCGAACTGCACTGAAATGGTGCCTTGTTTTTATAATTCCCTCACCGGAGTTTTTTACTGGAAATTTGGATTGGCAATCGGATACATTATTGCTTACTTATGGGCAGCTGCGTTATGTTTTACCTAAGGAAATTTCGAAAAAACGAACTTTTAGGAAAATGTACAAAATTCATGAAATGGTTGAATTTGCGAACTGCACTGAAATGGTGCCTTGTTTTTATAATTCCCTCACCGGAGTTTTCAATTGCGGATTGGCAATCGGATACATTATTTCTTACTTTTGGGCAGCTGCGTTATGTTATACCGAAGGAAATTTCGAAAAACGAACTTTTATGAAAATGTACAAAATTCATGAAATGGTTGAATTTGCGAAGTGCTCTGAAATGGTGACTTGTTTTTATAATTCCCTCTCCGGATTTTTTTACTAGAAATTTGGATTGGCAATCGGATACATTATTGCTTACTTATGGGCAGCTGCGTTATGTTTTACCTAAGGATATTTCGAAAAAACGAACTTATAGGAAAATGTACAAAATTCATGAAATGGTTGAATTTGCGAACTGCACTGAAATGGTGCCTTGTTTTTATAATTCCCTCACCGGAGTTTTTTACTGGAAATTTGGATTGGCAATCGGATACATTATTGCTTACTTATGGGCAGCTGCGTTATGTTTTACCTAAGGAAATTTCGAAAAAACGAACTTTTATGAAAATGTACAAAATTCATGAAATGGTTGAATTTGCGAACTGCACTGAAATGATGCCTTGTTTTTATAATTTCCTCTCCGGTTTTTTTTACTGGAAATTTGGATTGGCAATCGGATACATTATTGCTTACTTACGGGCAGCTGCGTATATGTTTTACCTAGGGAAATTTCGAAAAAACGAACAAAATTCATGGAATGGCTGAATTTGCGAACTGCACTGAAATGATGCCTTGTTTTCATAACTTCCTCTCCGGTTTTTTTTACTAGAAATTTGGATTGGCAATCGGATACATTATTGCTTACTTATGGGCAGCTGCGTTATGTTTTACCGAAGGAAATTTCGAATAAACGAACTTTTATGAAAATGTACAAAATTCATGAAATGGTTGAATTTGCGAACTGCACTAAAATGATGCCTTGTTTTTATAATTCCCTCTCCGGATTTTTTTATAGAAATTTGGATTGGCAATCGGATACATTATTGCTTACTTATGGGCAGCTGCGTTATGTTTTACCCAAGGAAATTTCGAAAAAACGAACTTTTAGGAAAATATACAAAATTCATGAAATGGTTGAATTTGCGAACTGCACTGAAATTATGCCTTGTTTTTATAATTTCCTCTCCGGTTTTTTTTTACTGGCAATTTGGATTGGCAATCGGATACATTATTGCTTACTTATGGGCAGCTGCGTTATGTTTTACCTAAGGAAATTTCGAATAAACGAACTTTTATGAAAATGTACAAAATTCATGAAATGGTTGAATTTGCGAACTGCACTGAAATGATGCCTTGTTTTTATAATTCCCTCTCCGGATTTTTTTATAGAAATTTGGATTGGCAATCGGATACATTATTGCTTACTTATGGGCAGCTGCGTTATGTTTTACCTAAGGAAATTTCGAAAAAAACGAACTTTTAGGAAAATGTACAAAATTCATGAAATGGTTGAATTTGCGAACTGCACTGAAATGGAGCCTTGTTTTTATGATTCCCTCACCGGAGTTTTTTACTGGAAATTTGGATTGGCAATCGGATACACTATTGCTTACTTATGGGCAGCTGCGTTATGTTTTACCTAAGGAAATTTCGAAAAACGAACTTTAAGAAAATGTACAAAATTCATGAAATGGTTGAATTTGCGAACTGCACTGAAATGGTGCCTTGTTTTTATAATTCCCTCACCGGAGTTTTTTACTGGAAATTTTAATTGGCAATCGGATACATTATTGCTTACTTATGGGCAGCTGCGTTATGTTTTACCTAAGGAAATTTCGAAAAAACGAACTTTTAGGAAAATGTACAAAATTCATGAAATGGTTGAATTCGCGAACTGCACTGAAATGATGCCTTGTTTTTATAATTTCCTCTCCAGATTTTTTTACTGGAAATTTGGATTGGCAATCGGATACATTATTGCTTACTTATGGGCAGCTGCGTTATGTTATACCGAAGGAAATTTCGAATAAACGAACTTTTGTGAAAAAGTACAAAATTCATGAAATGGTTGAATTTGCGAACTGCACTGAAATGGTGCCTTGTTTTTATAATTCCCTCACCGGAGTTTTTTACTGGAAATTTGGATTGGCAATCGGATACATTATTGCTTACTTATGGGCAGCTGCGTTATGTTTTACCTAAGGAAATTTCGAAAAAACGAACTTTTAGGAAAATGTACAAAATTCATGAAATGGTTGAATTTGCGAACTGCACTGAAATGGTGCTTTGTTTTTATAATTCCCTCACCGGAGTTTTCAATTGCGGATTGGCAATCGGATACATTATTTCTTACTTTTGGGCAGCTGCGTTATGTTATACCGAAGGAAATTTCGAAAAACGAACTTTTATGAAAATGTACAAAATTCATGAAATGGTTGAATTTGCGAAGTGCTCTGAAATGGTGCCTTGTTTTTATAATTCCCTCTCCGGATTTTTTTACTAGAAATTTGGATTGGCAATCGGATACATTATTGCTTACTTATGGGCAGCTGCGTTATGTTTTACCTAAGGAAATTTCGAAAAAACGAACTTTTAGGAAAATGTACAAAATTCATGAAATGGTTGAATTTGCGAACTGCACTGAAATGGTGCCTTGTTTTTATAATTCCCTCACCGGAGTTTTTTACTGGAAATTTGGATTGGCAATCGGATACATTATTGCTTACTTATGGGCAGCTGCGTTATGTTTTACCTAAGGAAATTTCGAAAAAACGAACTTTTAGGAAAATGTACAAAATTCATGAAATGGTTGAATTTGCGAACTGCACTGAAATGGTGCCTTGTTTTTATAATTCCCTCACCGGAGTTTTTTACTGGAAATTTGGATTGGCAATCGGATACATTATTGCTTACTTATGGGCAGCTGCGTTATGTTTTACCTAAGGAAATTTCGAAAAAACGAACTTTAAGGAAAATGTACAAAATTCATGAAATGGTTGAATTCGCGAACTGCACTGAAATGATGCCTTGTTTTTATAATTTCCTCTCCGGATTTTTTTACTGGAAATATGGATTGGCAATCGGATACATTATTGCTTACTTATGGGCAGCTGCGTTATGTTATACCGAAGGAAATTTCGAATTAACGAACTTTTATGAAAAAGTACAAAATTCATGAAATGGTTGAATTTGCGAACTGCACTGAAATGGTGCCTTGTTTTTATAATTCCCTCACCGGAGTTTTTTTACTGGAAATTTGGATTGGCAATCGGATACATTATTGCTTACTTATGGGCAGCTGCGTTATGTTTTACCTAAGGAAATTTCGAAAAAACGAACTTTTAGGAAAATGTACAAAATTCATGAAATGGTTGAATTTGCGAACTGCACTGAAATTATGCCTTGTCTTTATAATTTCCTCTCCGGATTTTTTTACTGGAAATTTTAATTGGCAATCCGATACATTATTGCTTACTTATGGGCAGCTGCGTTATGTGTTACCTAAGGAAATTTCGATTAAACGAACTTTTATGAAAATGTACAAAATTCATGAAATGGTTGAATTTGCGAACTGCACTGAAATGGTGCCTTGTTCTTATAATTCCCTCACCGGAGTTTTTTACTGGAAATTTGGATTGGCAATCGGATACATTAATGCTTACTTATGGGCAGCTGCGTTATGTTTTACCTAAGGAAATTTCGAAAAAACGAACTTTTAGGAAAATTACAAAATTCATGAAATGGTTGAATTTGCGAACTGCACTGAAATGGTGCCTTGTTTTTACAATTCCCTCACCGGAGTTTTTTACTGGAAATTTGGATTGGCAATCGGATACATTATAGCTTACTCATGGGCAGCTGCGTTATGTTTTACCTAAGGAAATTTCGAAAAAACGAACTTTTAGGAAAATGTACAAAATTCATGAAATGGTTGAATTTGCGAACTGCACTGAAATGATGCCTTGTTTTTATAATTTCCTCTCCGGATTTTTTTACTGGAAATTTAAATTGGCAATCGGATACATTATTGCTTACTTATGGGCAGCTGCGTTATGTTTTACCGAAGGAAATTTCGAAAAAACGAACTTTTAGGAAAATGTACAAGATTCATGAAATGGTTGAATTTGCGAACTGCACTGAAATGGTGCCTTGTTTTTATGATTCCCTCACCGGAGTTTTTTACTGGAAATGCGGATTGGCAATCGGATACTTTATTTCTTACTTTTGGGAAGCTGAGTTATGTTATACCTAAGGAAATTTCGAACAAACGAACTTTTATGAAAATGTACAAAATTCATGAAATGGTTGAATTTGCGAACTGCACTGAAATGGTGCCTTGTTCTTATAATTCCCTCACCGGAGTTTTTTACTGGAAATTTGGATTGGCAATCGGATACATTAATGCTTACTTATGGGCAGCTGCGTTATGTTTTACCTAAGGAAATTTCGAAAAAACGAACTTTTAGGAAAATGTACAAAATTCATGAAATGGTTGAATTTGCGAACTGCACTGAAATGGTGCTTTGTTTTTATAATTCCCTCACCGGAGTTTTCAATTGCGGATTGGCAATCGGATACATTATTTCTTACTTTTGGGCAGCTGCGTTATGTTATACCTAAGGAAATTTCGAACAAACGAACTTTTATGAAAATGTACAAAATTCATGAAATGGTTGAATTTGCGAACTGCACTGAAATGGTGCCTTGTTCTTATAATTCCCTCACCGGAGTTTTTTACTGGAAATTTGGATGGGCAATCGGATACATTAATGCTTACTTATGGGCAGCTGCGTTATGTTTTACCTAAGGAAATTTCGAAAAAACGAACTTTTAGGAAAATTACAAAATTCATGAAATGGTTGAATTTGCGAACTGCACTGAAATGGTGCCTTGTTTTTACAATTCCCTCACCGGAGTTTTTTACTGGGAATTTGGATTGGCAATCGGATACATTATAGCTTACTCATGGGCAGCTGCGTTATGTTTTACCTAAGGAAATTTCGAAAAAACGAACTTTTAGGAAAATGTACAAAATTCATGAAATGGTTGAATTTGCGAACTGCACTGAAATGATGCCTTGTTTTTATAATTTCCTCTCCGGATTTTTTTTACTGGAAATTTTAATTGGCAATCGGATACATCATTGCTTACTTATGGGCAGCTGCGTTATGTTTTACCTAAGGAAATTTCGAAAAAACGAACTTTTAGGAAAATTACAAAATTCATGAAATGGTTGAATTTGCGAACTGCACTGAAATGGTGCCTTGTTTTTACAATTCCCTCACCGGAGTTTTTTACTGGAAATTTGGATTGGCAATCGGATACATTATAGCTTACTCATGGGCAGCTGCGTTATGTTTTACCTAAGGAAATTTCGAAAAAACGAACTTTTAGGAAAATGTACAAAATTCATGAAATGGTTGAATTTGCGAACTGCACTGAAATGGTGCCTTGTTTTTATGATTCCCTCACCGGAGTTTTTTACTGGAAATGCGGATTGGCAATCGGATACTTTATTTCTTACTTTTGGGAAGCTGCGTTATGTTATACCTAAGGAAATTTCGAACAAACGAACTTTTATGAAAATGTACAAAATTCATGAAATGGTTGAATTTGCGAACTGCACTGAAATGGTGCCTTGTTCTTATAATTCCCTCACCGGAGTTTTTTACTGGAAATTTGGATTGGCAATCGGATACATTAATGCTTACTTATGGGCAGCTGCGTTATGTTTTACCTAAGGAAATTTCGAAAAAACGAACTTTTAGGAAAATTACAAAATTCATGAAATGGTTGAATTTGCGAACTGCACTGAAATGGTGCCTTGTTTTTACAATTCCCTCACCGGAGTTTTTTACTGGAAATTTGGATTGGCAATCGGATACATTATAGCTTACTCATGGGCAGCTGCGTTATGTTTTACCTAAGGAAATTTCGAAAAAACGAACTTTTAGGAAAATGTACAAAATTCATGAAATGGTTGAATTTGCGAACTGCACTGAAATGATGCCTTGTTTTTATAATTTCCTCTCCGGATTTTTTTACTGGAAATTTAAATTGGCAATCGGATACATTATTGCTTACTTATGGGCAGCTGCGTTATGTTTTACCGAAGGAAATTTCGATTAAACGAACTTTTATGAAAATCTACAAAATTCATGAAATGGTTGAATTTGCGAACTGCACTGAAATGATGCCTTGTTTTTATAATTTCCTCTCCGGATTTTTTTACTGGAAATTTAAATTGGCAATCGGATACATTATTGCTTACTTATGGGCAGCTGCGTTATGTTTTACCGAAGGAAATTTCGATTAAACGAACTTTTATGAAAATGTACAAATTTCATGAAATGGTTGAAATTGCGAACTGCACTGAAATGGTGCCTTGTTCTTATAATTCCCTCACCGGAGTTTTTTACTGGAAATTTGGATTGGCAATCGGATACATTAATGCTTACTTATGGGCAGCTGCGTTATGTTTTACCTAAGGAAATTTCGAAAAAACGAACTTTTAGGAAAATGTACAAAATTCATGAAATGGTTGAATTTGCGAACTGCACTGAAATGGTGCTTTGTTTTTATAATTCCCTCACCGGAGTTTTCAATTGCGGATTGGCAATCGGATACATTATTTCTTACTTTTGGGCAGCTGCGTTATGTTATACCTAAGGAAATTTCGAACAAACGAACTTTTATGAAAATGTACAAAATTCATGAAATGGTTGAATTTGCGAACTGCACTGAAATGGTGCCTTGTTCTTATAATTCCCTCACCGGAGTTTTTTACTGGAAATTTGGATTGGCAATCGGATACATTAATGCTTACTTATGGGCAGCTGCGCTATGTTTTACCTAAGGAAATTTCGCAAAAACGAACTTTTAGGAAAATTACAAAATTCATGAAATGGTTGAATTTGCGAACTGCACTGAAATGGTGCCTTGTTTTTACAATTCCCTCACCGGAGTTTTTTACTGGGAATTTGGATTGGCAATCGGATACATTATAGCTTACTCATGGGCAGCTGCGTTATGTTTTACCTAAGGAAATTTCGAAAAAACGAACTTTTAGGAAAATGTACAAAATTCATGAAATGGTTGAATTTGCGAACTGCACTGAAATGATGCCTTGTTTTTATAATTTCCTCTCCGGATTTTTTTTACTGGAAATTTTAATTGGCAATCGGATACATCATTGCTTACTTATGGGCAGCTGCGTTATGTTTTACCTAGGGAAATTTCGAAAAAACGAACAAAATTCATGGAATGGCTGAATTTGCGAACTGCACTGAAATGGTGCCTTGCTTTTATAATTTTCTCTCCGGATTTTTTTACTGGAAATGCGGATTGGCAATCGGATACTTTATTTCTTACTTTTGGGAAGCTGCGTTATGTTATACCTAAGGAAATTTCGAACAAACGAACTTTTATGAAAATGTACAAAATTCATGAAATGGTTGAATTTGCGAACTGCACTGAAATGGTGCCTTGTTCTTATAATTCCCTCACCGGAGTTTTTTACTGGAAATTTGGATTGGCAATCGGATACATTAATGCTTACTTATGGGCAGCTGCGTTATGTTTTACCTAAGGAAATTTCGAAAAAACGAACTTTTAGGAAAATTACAAAATTCATGAAATGGTTGAATTTGCGAACTGCACTGAAATGGTGCCTTGTTTTTACAATTCCCTTACCGGAGTTTTTTACTGGAAATTTGGATTGGCAATCGGATACATTATAGCTTACTCATGGGCAGCTGCGTTATGTTTTACCTAAGGAAATTTCGAAAAAACGAACTTTTAGGAAAATGTACAAAATTCATGAAATGGTTGAATTTGCGAACTGCACTGAAATGATGCCTTGTTTTTATAATTTCCTCTCCGGATTTTTTTACTGGAAATTTAAATTGGCAATCGGATACATTATTGCTTACTTATGGGCAGCTGCGTTATGTTTTACCGAAGGAAATTTCGATTAAACGAACTTTTATGAAAATGTACAAAATTCATGAAATGGTTGAATTTGCGAACTGCACTGAAATGATGCCTTGTTTTTATAATTTCCTCTCCGGATTTTTTTACTGGAAATTTAAATTGGCAATCGGATACATTATTGCTTACTTATGGGTAGCTGCGTTATGTTTTACCGAAGGAAATTTCGATTAAACGAACTTTTATGAAAATGTACAAAATTCATGAAATGGTTGAAATTGCGAACTGCACTGAAATGATGCCTTGTTTTTATAATTTCCTCTCCGGATTTTTTTTACTGGAAATTTTAATTGGCAATCGGATACATTATTGCTTACTTATGGGCAGCTGCGTTATGTTTTACCTAGGGAAATTTCGAAAAAACGAACAAAATTCATGGAATGGCTGAATTTGCGAACTGCACTGAAATGGTGCCTTGCTTTTATAATTTTCTCTCCGGATTTTTTTACTGGAAATGCGGATTGGCAATCGGGTACTTTATTTCTTACTTTTGGGCAGCTGCGTTATGTTATACCGAAGGAAATTTCGAACAAACGAACTTTTATGAAAATGTACAAAATTCATGAAATGGTTGAATTTGCGAAGTGCACTGAAATGGTGCCTTGTTTTTATAATTCCCTCTCCGGATTTTTTTACTGGAAATTTGGATTGGCAATCGGATACATTATTGTTTACTTATGGGCAGCTGCGTTATGTTTTACCTAAGGAAATTTCGAAAAAACGAACTTTTATGAAAATGTACAAAATTCAAGAAATGGTTGAATTTGCGAAGTGCACTGAAATGGTGCCTTGTTCTTATAATTCCCTCTCCGGATTTTTTTACTGGAAATTTAAATTGGCAATCGGATACATTATTGCTTACTTATGGGCAGCTACGTTATGTTTTACCGAAGGAAATTTCGATTAAACGAACTTTTATGAAAATGTACAAAATTCATGAAATGGTTGAATTTGCGAACTGCACTGAAATGATGCCTTGTTTTTATAATTTCCTCTCCGGATTTTTTTACTGGAAATTTAAATTGGCAATCGGATACATTATTGCTTACTTATGGGCAGCTGCGTTATGTTTTACCGAAGGAAATTTCGATTAAAAAACTTTTATGAAAATGTACAAAATTCATGAAATCGTTGAATTTGCGAACTGCACTGAAATGATGCCTTGTTTTTATAAATTTCCTCTCCGGATTTTTTTTACTGGAAATTTTAATTGGCAATCGGATACATTATTGCTTACTTATGGGCAGCTGCGTTATGTTTTACCTAAGGAAATTTCGAAAAAACGAACAAAATTCATGGAATGGCTAAATTTGCGAACTGCACTGAAATGGTGCCTTGCTTTTATAATTTTCTCTCCGGATTTTTTTACTGGAAATGCGGATTGGCAACCGGATACTTTATTTCTTACTTTTGGGCAGTTGCGTTATGTTATACCGAAGGAAATTTCAAACAAACGAACTTTTATGAAATTGTACAAAATTCATGAAATGGTTGAATTTGCGAAGTGCACTGAAATGGTGCCTTGTTTTTATAATTCCCTCTCCGGATTTTTTTACTGGAAATTTGGATTGGCAATCGGATACATTATTGTTTACTTATGGGCAGCTGCGTTATGTTTTACCTAAGGAAATTTCGAAAAAACGAACTTTTATGAAAATGTACAAAATTCAAGAAATGGTTGAATTTGCGAAGTGCACTGAAATGGTGCCTTGTTCTTATAATTCCCTCTCCGGATTTTTTTACTGGGAATTTGGATTGGCGATCGGATACATTATTGCTTACTTAGGGGCAGCTGCGTTATGTTTTACCTAAGTAAATTTCGAAAAAAACGAACTTTTATGAAAATGTACAAAATTCATGAAATGGTTGAATTTGCGAACTGCACTGAAATGGTGCCTTGCTTTTATAATTTTCTCTCCGGATTTTTTTACTGGAAATGCGGATTGGCAATAGGATACATTATTTCTTACTTTCGGGCAGCTGCGTTATGTTATACCGAAGGAAATTTCGAACAAACGAACTTTTATGAAAAAGTATAAAATTCATGAAATGGATAAATCAGCGAACTGCACTGAATGGTGCCTTGTTTTTATAATTTTCTCTCCGGATTTTTTTACTGGAAATGCGGATTGGCAATCGGATGCATTATTTCTTACTTATGGGCAGCTGCGTTATGTTTTACCTAAAGAAATTTCAAAAAAACGAACTTTTATGAAAATGTACAAAATTCATGAAATGGTTGAATTTGCGAAGTGCACTGAAATGGTGCCTCGTTTTTATAATTCCCTCTCCGGATTTTTTTACTGGGAATTTGGATTGGGAATCGGATACATTATTGCTTACTTATGGGCAGCTGCATTATGTTATACCGAAGGAAATTTCGAATAAACGAACTTTTATTAAAATGTACAAATTTCATGAAATGGTTGAATTTGCGAACTGCACTGAAATGGTGCCTTGCTTTTATAATTTTCTCTCCGGATTTTTTTACTGGAATTGCGGATTGGCAATCGGATACATTATTTCTTACTTTTGGGCAGCTGCGTTATGTTATACCGAAGGAAATTTCGAATAAACGAACTTTTATGAAAATGTACAAAATTCATGAAATGGTTGAATTTGCGAAGTGCTCTGAAATGGTGCCTTGTTTTTATAATTACCTCTCCGGATTTTTTTACTAGAAATTTGGATTGGCAATCGGATACATTATTGCTTACTTATGGGCAGCTGCGTTATGTTTTACCTGAGGAAATTTCGAAAAAACGAACTTTTAGGAAAATGTACAAAATTCATGAAATGGTTGAATTTGCGAACTGCACTGAAATGGTGCCTTGTTTTTATAATTCCCTCACCGGAGTTTTTTACTGGAAATTTGGATTGGCAATCGGATACATTATTGCTTACTTATGGGCAACTGCGTTATGTTTTACCTAAGGAAATTTCGAAAAAAACGAACTTTTAGGAAAATGTACAAAATTCATTAAATGGTTGAATTTGCGAACTGCACTGAAATGGTGCCTTGATTTTATAATTCCCTCACCGGAGTTTTTTACTGGAAATTTGGATTGGCAATCGGATGCATTATTGCTTACTTATGGGCAGCTGCGTTATGTTTTACCTAAGGAAATTTCGAAAAAACGAACTTTTAGGAAAATGTACAAAATTCGCGAACTGCACTGAAATGATGCCTTGTTTTTATAATTTCCTCTCCGGATTTTTTTACTGGAAATTTGGATTGGCAATCGGATACATTTTTGCTTACTTATGGGCAGCTGCGTTATGTTATACAGAAGGAAATTTCGAAAAAACGAACTTTTAGGAAAATGTACAAAATTCATGAAATGGTTGAATTTGCGAACTGCACTGAAATGATGCCTTGTTTTTATAATTTCCTCTCCGGATTTTTTTACTGGAAATTTTAATTGGCAATCGGATACATTATTGCTTACTTATGGGCAGCTGCGTTATGTTTTACCCAAGGAAAGTTCGGAAAAACGAACAAAATTCATGGAATGGCTGAATTTGCGAACTGCACTGAAATGGTGCCTTGCTTTTATAATTTTCTCTCCGGATTTTTTTACTGGAAATGCGGATTGGCAATCGGATACTTTATTTCTTACTTTTGGGCAGCTGCGTTCTGTTATACCGAAGGAAATTTCGAACAAACGAACTTTTATGAAAATGTACAAAATTCATGAAATGGTTGAATTTGCGAACTGCACTGAAATGATGCCTTGTTTTTATAATTTCCTCTCCGGATTTTTTTACTGGAAATTTTAATTGGCAATCGGATACATTATTGCTTACTTATGGGCAGCTGCGTTATGTTTTACCTAAGGAAATTTCGGAAAAACGAACAAAATTCATGGAATGGCTGAATTTGCGAACTGCACTGAAATGGTGCCTTGCTTTTATAATTTTCTCTCCGGATTTTTTTACTGGGAATGCGGATTGGCAATCGGATACTTTATTTCTTACTTTTGGGCAGCTGCGTTATGTTATACCGAAGGAAATTTCGAACAAACGAACTTTTATGAAAATGTACAAAATTCATGAAATGGTTGAATTTGCGAACTGCACTGAAATGATGCCTTGTTTTTATAATTTCCTCTCCGGATTTTTTTACTGGAAATTTAAATTGGCAATCGGATACATTATTGCTTACTTATGGGCAGCTGCGTTATGTTTTACCGAAGGAAATTTCGAATAAATGAACTTTTATGAAAATGTACAAAACTCATGAAATGGTTGAATTTGCGAAGTGCTCTGAAATGGTGCCTTGTTTTTATAATTCCCTCTCCGGATTTTCTTACTAGAAATTTGGATTGGCAATCGGATACATTATTGCTTACTTATAGGCAGCTGCGTTATGTTTTACCCAAGGAAATTTCGAAAAATCGAACTTTTAGGAAAATGTACAAAATTCATGAAATGGTTGAATTTGCGAACTGCACTGAAATGATGCCTTGTTTTTATAATTTCCTCTCCGGTTTTTTTTACTGGAAATTTGGATTGGCAATCGGATACATTATTGCTTACTTATGGGCAGCTGCGTTATGTTTTACCTAAGGAAATTTCGAAAAAACGAACAAAATTCATGGAATGGCTGAATTTGCGAACTGCACTGAAATGGTGCCTTGCTTTTATAATTTTCTCTCCGGATTCTTTTACTGGAATTGCGGATTGGCAATCGGATACATTATTTCTTACTTTTGGGCAGCTGCGTTATGTTATACCGAAGGAAATTTCGAATAAACGAACTTTTATGAAAATGTACAAAATTCATGAAATGGTTGAATTTGCGAAGTGCTCTGAAATGGTGCCTTGTTTTTATAATTCCCTCTCCGGATTTTTTTACTAGAAATTTGGATTGGCAATCGGATACATTATTGCTTACTTATGGGCAGCTGCGTTATGTTTTACCTAAGGAAATTTCGAAAAAACGAACAAAGTTCATGGAATGGCTGAATTTGCGAGCTGCACTGAAATGGTGCCTTGCTTTTATAATTTTCTCTCCGGATTCTTTTACTGGAATTGCGGATTGGCAATCGGATACATTATTTCTTACTTTTGGGCAGCTGCGTTATGTTATACCGAAGGAAATTTCGAATAAACGAACTTTTATGAAAATGTACAAAATTCATGAAATGGTTGAATTTGCGAACTGCACTGAAATGATGCCTTGTTTTTATAATTTCCTCTCCGGTTTTTTTTACTGGAAATTTGGATTGGCAATCGGATACATTATTGCTTACTTATGGGCAGCTGCGTTATGTTTTACCTAAGGAAATTTCGAAAAAACGAACAAAATTCATGGAATGGCTGAATTTGCGAACTGCACTGAAATGGTGCCTTGCTTTTATAGTTTTCTCTCCGGATTCTTTTACTGGAATTGTGGATTGGCAATCGGATACATTATTTCTTACTTTTGGGCAGCTGCGTTATGTTATACCGAAGGAAATTTCGAATAAACGAACTTTTATGAAAATGTACAAAATTCATGAAATGGTTGAATTTGCGAACTGCACTGAAATGATGCCTTGTTTTTATAATTTCCTCTCCGGTCTTTTTTACTGGAAATTTGGATTGGCAATCGGATACATTATTGCTTACTTATGGGCAGCTGCGTTATGTTTTACCTAAGGAAATTTCGAAAAAACGAACAAAATTCATGGAATGGCTGAATTTGCGAACTGCACTGAAATGGTGCCTTGCTTTTATAATTTTCTCTCCGGATTTTTTTACTGGAAATGCGGATTGGCAATCGGATACTTTATTTCTTACTTTTGGGCAGCTGCGTTATGTTATACCGAAGGAAATTTCGAACAAACGAACTTTTATGAAAATGTACAAAATTCATGAAATGGTTGAATTTGCGAACTGCACTGAAATGATGCCTTGTTTTTATAATTTCCTCTCTGGATTTTTTTACTGGAAATTTAAATTGGCAATCGGATACATTATTGCTTACTTATGGGCAGCTTCGTTATGTTTTACCTAAGTAAATTTCGAAAAAACGAACTTTTATGAAAATGTACAAAATTCATGAAATGGTTGAATTTGCGAACTGCACTGAAATGGTGCCTTGCTTTTATAATTTTCTCTCCGGATTTTTTTACTGGAAATGCGGATTGGCAATAGGATACATTATTTCTTACTTTCGGGCAGCTGCGTTATGTTATACCTAAGGAAATTTCGAAAAAACGAACTTTTAGGAAAATGTACAAAATTCATGAAATGGTTGAATTCGCGAACTGCACTGAAATGATGCCTTGTTTTTATAATTTCCTCTCCAGATTTTTTTACTGGAAATTTGGATTGGCAATCGGAATCATTATTGCTTACTTATGGGCAGCTGCGTTATGTTATACCGAAGGAAATTTCGAATAAACGAACTTTTGTGAAAAAGTACAAAATTCATGAAATGGTTGAATTTGCGAACTGCACTGAAATGGTGCCTTGTTTTTATAATTCCCTCACCGGAGTTTTTTACTGGAAATTTGGATTGGCAATTTGATACATTATTGCTTACTTATGGGCAGCTGCGTTATGTTTTACCTAAGGAAATTTCGAAAAAACGAACTTTTAGGAAAATGTACAAAATTCATGAAATGGTTGAATTTGCGAACTGCACTGAAATGGTGCCTTGTTTTTATAATTCCCTCACCGGAGTTTTCAATTGCGGATTGGCAATCGGATACATTATTTCTTACTTTTGGGCAGCTGCGTTATGTTATACCGAAGGAAATTTCGAAAAACGAACTTTTATGAAAATGTACAAAATTCATGAAATGGTTGAATTTGCGAAGTGCTCTGAAATGGTGCCTTGTTTTTATAATTCCCTCTCCGGATTTTTTTACTAGAAATTTGGATTGGCAATCGGATACATTATTGCTTGCTTATGGGCAGCTGCGTTATGTTTTACCTAAGGAAATTTCGAAAAAACGAACTTTTAGGAAAATGTCCAAAATTCATGAAATGGTTGAATTTGCGAACTGCACTGAAATGGTGCCTTGTTTTTATAATTCCCTCACCGGAGTTTTTTACTGGAAATTTGGATTGGCAATCGGATACATTATTGCTTACTTATGGGCAGCTGCGTTATGTTTTACCTAAGGAAATTTCGAAAAAACGAACTTTTAGGAAAATGTACAAAATTCATGAAATGGTTGAATTTGCGAACTGCACTGAAATGGTGCCTTGTTTTTATAATTCCCTCACCGGAGTTTTTTACTGGAAATTTGGATTGGCAATCGGATACATTATTGCTTACTTATGGGCAGCTGCGTTATGTTTTACCTAAGGAAATTTCGAAAAAACGAACTTTTAGGATAATGTACAAAATTCATGAAATGGTTGAATTCGCGAACTGTACTGAAATGATGCCTTGTTTTTATAATTTCCTCTCCGGATTTTCTTACTGGAAATTAGGATTGGCAATCGGACACATTATTGCTTACTTATGGGTAGCTGCGTTATGTTATACCGAAGGAAATTTCGAATAAACGAACTCTTATGAAAAAGTACAAAATTCATGAAATGGTTGAATTTGCGAACTGCACTGAAATGGTGCCTTGTTTTTATAATTCCCTCACCGGAGTTTTTTTACTGGAAATTTGGATTGGCAATCGGATACATTATTGCTTACTTATGGGCAGCTGCGTTATGTTTTACCTAAGGAAATTTCGAAAAAACGAACTTTTAGGAAAATGTACAAAATTCATGAAATGGTTGAATTTGCGAACTGCACTGAAATGGTGCCTTGATTTTATAATTCCCTCTCCGGAGTTTTTTACTGGAAATTTGGATTGGCAATCGGATACATTATTGCTTACTCATGGGCAGCTGCGTTATGTTTTACCTAAGGAAATTTCGAAAAAACGAACTTTTAGGAAAATGTACAAAATTCATGAAATGGTTGAATTTGCGAACTGCACTGAAATTATGCCTTGTCTTTATAATTTCCTATCCGGATTTTTTTACTGGAAATTTTAATTGGCAATCCGATACATTATTGCTTACTTATGGGCAGCTGCGTTATGTGTTACCTAAGGAAATTTCGAAAAAACGAACAAAATTCATGGAATGGCTGAATTTGCGAACTGCACTGAAATGGTGCCTTGCTTTTATAATTTTCTCTCCGGATTTTTTTACTGGAAATGCGGATTGGCAATGGGATACTTTATTTCTTACTTTTGGGCAGCTGCGTTATGTTATACCTAAGGAAATTTCGAACAAACGAACTTTTATGAAAATGTACAAAATTCATGAAATGGTTGAATTTGCGAACTGCACTGAAATGGTGCCTTGTTTTTATAATTCCCTCACCGGAGTTTTTTACTGGAAATTTGGATTGGCAATCGGATACATTAATGCTTACTTATGGGCAGCTGCGTTATGTTTTACCTAAGGAAGTTTCGAAAAAACGAACTTTTAGGAAAATGTACAAAATTCATGAAATGGCTGAATTTGCGAACTGCACTGAAATGGTGCCTTGTTTTTATAATTCCCTCACCGGAGTTTTTTTACTGGAAATTTGGATTGGCAATCGGATACATTATTGCTTACTTATGGGCAGCTGCGTTATGTTTTACCTAAGGAAATTTCGAAAAAACGAACTTTTAGGAAAATGTACAAAATTCATGAAATGGTTGAATTTGCGAACTGCACTGAAATGGTGCCTTGTTTTTATAATTCCCTCACCGGAGTTTTTTACTGGAAATTTGGATTGGCAATCGGATACATTATTGCTTACTTATGGGCAGCTGCGTTATGTTTTACCGAAGGAAATTTCGACTAAACGAACTTTTATGAAAATGTACAAAATTCATGAAATGGTTGAATTTGCGAACTGCACTGAAATGATGCCTTGTTTTTATAATTTCCTCTCCGGATTTTTTTTACTGGAAATTTTAATTGGCAATCGGATACATTATTGCTTACTTATGGGCAGCTGCGTTATGTTTTACCTAAGGAAATTTCGAAAAAACGAACAAAATTCATGGAATGGCTGAATTTGCGAACTGCACTGAAATGGTGCCTTGCTTTTATAATTTTCTCTCCGGATTTTTTTACTGGAAATGCGGATTAGCAATCGGATACTTTATTTCTTACTTTTGGGCAGCTGCGTTATGTTATACCGAAGGAAATTTCGAACAAAGGAACTTTTATGAAAATGTACAAAATTCATGAAATGGTTGAATTTGCGAACTGCACTGAAATGATGCCTTGTTTTTATAATTTCCTCTCCGGATTTTTTTACTGGAAACTTAAATTGGCAATCGGATACATTATTGCTTACTTATGGGCAGCTGCGTTATGTTTTACCGAAGGAAATTTCGATTAAACGAACTTTTATGAAAATGTACAAATTTCATGAAATGGTTGAAATTGCGAACTGCACTGAAATGGTGCCTTGTTCTTATAATTCCCTCACCGGAGTTTTTTACTGGAAATTTGGATTGGCAATCGGATACATTAATGCTTACTTATGGGCAGCTGCGTTATGTTTTACCTAAGGAAATTTCGAAAAAACGAACTTTTAGGAAAATGTACAAAATTCATGAAATGGTTGAATTTGCGAACTGCACTGAAATGGTGCTTTGTTTTTATAATTCCCTCACCGGAGTTTTCAATTGCGGATTGGCAATCGGATACATTATTTCTTACTTTTGGGCAGCTGCGTTATGTTATACCTAAGGAAATTTCGAACAAACGAACTTTTATGAAAATGTACAAAATTCATGAAATGGTTGAATTTGCGAACTGCACTGAAATGGTGCCTTGTTCTTATAATTCCCTCACCGGAGTTTTTTACTGGAAATTTGGATTGGCAATCGGATACATTAATGCTTACTTATGGGCAGCTGCGCTATGTTTTACCTAAGGAAATTTCGCAAAAACGAACTTTTAGGAAAATTACAAAATTCATGAAATGGTTGAATTTGCGAACTGCACTGAAATGGTGCCTTGTTTTTACAATTCCCTCACCGGAGTTTTTTACTGGGAATTTGGATTGGCAATCGGATACATTATAGCTTACTCATGGGCAGCTGCGTTATGTTTTACCTAAGGAAATTTCGAAAAAACGAACTTTTAGGAAAATGTACAAAATTCATGAAATGGTTGAATTTGCGAACTGCACTGAAATGATGCCTTGTTTTTATAATTTCCTCTCCGGATTTTTTTTACTGGAAATTTTAATTGGCAATCGGATACATCATTGCTTACTTATGGGCAGCTGCGTTATGTTTTACCTAGGCAAATTTCGAAAAAACGAACAAAATTCATGGAATGGCTGAATTTGCGAACTGCACTGAAATGGTGCCTTGCTTTTATAATT
The DNA here is from genome assembly GCA_951905685.1 of Eumerus sabulonum. Taxonomy (NCBI): domain Eukaryota; kingdom Metazoa; phylum Arthropoda; class Insecta; order Diptera; family Syrphidae; genus Eumerus; species Eumerus sabulonum. The sequence goes on from OX645061.1 coordinate 80,294,467, forward strand.
TTCTCTCCGGATTTTTTTACTGGAAATGCGGATTGGCAATCGGATACTTTATTTCTTACTTTTGGGAAGCTGCGTTATGTTATACCTAAGGAAATTTCGAACAAACGAACTTTTATGAAAATGTACAAAATTCATGAAATGGTTGAATTTGCGAACTGCACTGAAATGGTGCCTTGTTCTTATAATTCCCTCACCGGAGTTTTTTACTGGAAATTTGGATTGGCAATCGGATACATTAATGCTTACTTATGGGCAGCTGCGTTATGTTTTACCTAAGGAAATTTCGAAAAAACGAACTTTTAGGAAAATTACAAAATTCATGAAATGGTTGAATTTGCGAACTGCACTGAAATGGTGCCTTGTTTTTACAATTCCCTTACCGGAGTTTTTTACTGGAAATTTGGATTGGCAATCGGATACATTATAGCTTACTCATGGGCAGCTGCGTTATGTTTTACCTAAGGAAATTTCGAAAAAACGAACTTTTAGGAAAATGTACAAAATTCATGAAATGGTTGAATTTGCGAACTGCACTGAAATGATGCCTTGTTTTTATAATTTCCTCTCCGGATTTTTTTACTGGAAATTTAAATTGGCAATCGGATACATTATTGCTTACTTATGGGCAGCTGCGTTATGTTTTACCGAAGGAAATTTCGATTAAACGAACTTTTATGAAAATGTACAAAATTCATGAAATGGTTGAATTTGCGAACTGCACTGAAATGATGCCTTGTTTTTATAATTTCCTCTCCGGATTTTTTTACTGGAAATTTAAATTGGCAATCGGATACATTATTGCTTACTTATGGGTAGCTGCGTTATGTTTTACCGAAGGAAATTTCGATTAAACGAACTTTTATGAAAATGTACAAAATTCATGAAATGGTTGAAATTGCGAACTGCACTGAAATGATGCCTTGTTTTTATAATTTCCTCTCCGGATTTTTTTTACTGGAAATTTTAATTGGCAATCGGATACATTATTGCTTACTTATGGGCAGCTGCGTTATGTTTTACCTAGGGAAATTTCGAAAAAACGAACAAAATTCATGGAATGGCTGAATTTGCGAACTGCACTGAAATGGTGCCTTGCTTTTATAATTTTCTCTCCGGATTTTTTTACTGGAAATGCGGATTGGCAATCGGGTACTTTATTTCTTACTTTTGGGCAGCTGCGTTATGTTATACCGAAGGAAATTTCGAACAAACGAACTTTTATGAAAATGTACAAAATTCATGAAATGGTTGAATTTGCGAAGTGCACTGAAATGGTGCCTTGTTTTTATAATTCCCTCTCCGGATTTTTTTACTGGAAATTTGGATTGGCAATCGGATACATTATTGTTTACTTATGGGCAGCTGCGTTATGTTTTACCTAAGGAAATTTCGAAAAAACGAACTTTTATGAAAATGTACAAAATTCAAGAAATGGTTGAATTTGCGAAGTGCACTGAAATGGTGCCTTGTTCTTATAATTCCCTCTCCGGATTTTTTTACTGGAAATTTAAATTGGCAATCGGATACATTATTGCTTACTTATGGGCAGCTACGTTATGTTTTACCGAAGGAAATTTCGATTAAACGAACTTTTATGAAAATGTACAAAATTCATGAAATGGTTGAATTTGCGAACTGCACTGAAATGATGCCTTGTTTTTATAATTTCCTCTCCGGATTTTTTTACTGGAAATTTAAATTGGCAATCGGATACATTATTGCTTACTTATGGGCAGCTGCGTTATGTTTTACCGAAGGAAATTTCGATTAAAAAACTTTTATGAAAATGTACAAAATTCATGAAATCGTTGAATTTGCGAACTGCACTGAAATGATGCCTTGTTTTTATAAATTTCCTCTCCGGATTTTTTTTACTGGAAATTTTAATTGGCAATCGGATACATTATTGCTTACTTATGGGCAGCTGCGTTATGTTTTACCTAAGGAAATTTCGAAAAAACGAACAAAATTCATGGAATGGCTAAATTTGCGAACTGCACTGAAATGGTGCCTTGCTTTTATAATTTTCTCTCCGGATTTTTTTACTGGAAATGCGGATTGGCAACCGGATACTTTATTTCTTACTTTTGGGCAGTTGCGTTATGTTATACCGAAGGAAATTTCAAACAAACGAACTTTTATGAAATTGTACAAAATTCATGAAATGGTTGAATTTGCGAAGTGCACTGAAATGGTGCCTTGTTTTTATAATTCCCTCTCCGGATTTTTTTACTGGAAATTTGGATTGGCAATCGGATACATTATTGTTTACTTATGGGCAGCTGCGTTATGTTTTACCTAAGGAAATTTCGAAAAAACGAACTTTTATGAAAATGTACAAAATTCAAGAAATGGTTGAATTTGCGAAGTGCACTGAAATGGTGCCTTGTTCTTATAATTCCCTCTCCGGATTTTTTTACTGGGAATTTGGATTGGCGATCGGATACATTATTGCTTACTTAGGGGCAGCTGCGTTATGTTTTACCTAAGTAAATTTCGAAAAAAACGAACTTTTATGAAAATGTACAAAATTCATGAAATGGTTGAATTTGCGAACTGCACTGAAATGGTGCCTTGCTTTTATAATTTTCTCTCCGGATTTTTTTACTGGAAATGCGGATTGGCAATAGGATACATTATTTCTTACTTTCGGGCAGCTGCGTTATGTTATACCGAAGGAAATTTCGAACAAACGAACTTTTATGAAAAAGTATAAAATTCATGAAATGGATAAATCAGCGAACTGCACTGAATGGTGCCTTGTTTTTATAATTTTCTCTCCGGATTTTTTTACTGGAAATGCGGATTGGCAATCGGATGCATTATTTCTTACTTATGGGCAGCTGCGTTATGTTTTACCTAAAGAAATTTCAAAAAAACGAACTTTTATGAAAATGTACAAAATTCATGAAATGGTTGAATTTGCGAAGTGCACTGAAATGGTGCCTCGTTTTTATAATTCCCTCTCCGGATTTTTTTACTGGGAATTTGGATTGGGAATCGGATACATTATTGCTTACTTATGGGCAGCTGCATTATGTTATACCGAAGGAAATTTCGAATAAACGAACTTTTATTAAAATGTACAAATTTCATGAAATGGTTGAATTTGCGAACTGCACTGAAATGGTGCCTTGCTTTTATAATTTTCTCTCCGGATTTTTTTACTGGAATTGCGGATTGGCAATCGGATACATTATTTCTTACTTTTGGGCAGCTGCGTTATGTTATACCGAAGGAAATTTCGAATAAACGAACTTTTATGAAAATGTACAAAATTCATGAAATGGTTGAATTTGCGAAGTGCTCTGAAATGGTGCCTTGTTTTTATAATTACCTCTCCGGATTTTTTTACTAGAAATTTGGATTGGCAATCGGATACATTATTGCTTACTTATGGGCAGCTGCGTTATGTTTTACCTGAGGAAATTTCGAAAAAACGAACTTTTAGGAAAATGTACAAAATTCATGAAATGGTTGAATTTGCGAACTGCACTGAAATGGTGCCTTGTTTTTATAATTCCCTCACCGGAGTTTTTTACTGGAAATTTGGATTGGCAATCGGATACATTATTGCTTACTTATGGGCAACTGCGTTATGTTTTACCTAAGGAAATTTCGAAAAAAACGAACTTTTAGGAAAATGTACAAAATTCATTAAATGGTTGAATTTGCGAACTGCACTGAAATGGTGCCTTGATTTTATAATTCCCTCACCGGAGTTTTTTACTGGAAATTTGGATTGGCAATCGGATGCATTATTGCTTACTTATGGGCAGCTGCGTTATGTTTTACCTAAGGAAATTTCGAAAAAACGAACTTTTAGGAAAATGTACAAAATTCGCGAACTGCACTGAAATGATGCCTTGTTTTTATAATTTCCTCTCCGGATTTTTTTACTGGAAATTTGGATTGGCAATCGGATACATTTTTGCTTACTTATGGGCAGCTGCGTTATGTTATACAGAAGGAAATTTCGAAAAAACGAACTTTTAGGAAAATGTACAAAATTCATGAAATGGTTGAATTTGCGAACTGCACTGAAATGATGCCTTGTTTTTATAATTTCCTCTCCGGATTTTTTTACTGGAAATTTTAATTGGCAATCGGATACATTATTGCTTACTTATGGGCAGCTGCGTTATGTTTTACCCAAGGAAAGTTCGGAAAAACGAACAAAATTCATGGAATGGCTGAATTTGCGAACTGCACTGAAATGGTGCCTTGCTTTTATAATTTTCTCTCCGGATTTTTTTACTGGAAATGCGGATTGGCAATCGGATACTTTATTTCTTACTTTTGGGCAGCTGCGTTCTGTTATACCGAAGGAAATTTCGAACAAACGAACTTTTATGAAAATGTACAAAATTCATGAAATGGTTGAATTTGCGAACTGCACTGAAATGATGCCTTGTTTTTATAATTTCCTCTCCGGATTTTTTTACTGGAAATTTTAATTGGCAATCGGATACATTATTGCTTACTTATGGGCAGCTGCGTTATGTTTTACCTAAGGAAATTTCGGAAAAACGAACAAAATTCATGGAATGGCTGAATTTGCGAACTGCACTGAAATGGTGCCTTGCTTTTATAATTTTCTCTCCGGATTTTTTTACTGGGAATGCGGATTGGCAATCGGATACTTTATTTCTTACTTTTGGGCAGCTGCGTTATGTTATACCGAAGGAAATTTCGAACAAACGAACTTTTATGAAAATGTACAAAATTCATGAAATGGTTGAATTTGCGAACTGCACTGAAATGATGCCTTGTTTTTATAATTTCCTCTCCGGATTTTTTTACTGGAAATTTAAATTGGCAATCGGATACATTATTGCTTACTTATGGGCAGCTGCGTTATGTTTTACCGAAGGAAATTTCGAATAAATGAACTTTTATGAAAATGTACAAAACTCATGAAATGGTTGAATTTGCGAAGTGCTCTGAAATGGTGCCTTGTTTTTATAATTCCCTCTCCGGATTTTCTTACTAGAAATTTGGATTGGCAATCGGATACATTATTGCTTACTTATGGGCAGCTGCGTTATGTTTTACCCAAGGAAATTTCGAAAAATCGAACTTTTAGGAAAATGTACAAAATTCATGAAATGGTTGAATTTGCGAACTGCACTGAAATGATGCCTTGTTTTTATAATTTCCTCTCCGGTTTTTTTTACTGGAAATTTTAATTGGCAATCGGATACATTATTGCTTACTTATGGGCAGCTGCGTTATGTTTTACCCAAGGAAAGTTCGGAAAAACGAACAAAATTCATGGAATGGCTGAATTTGCGAACTGCACTGAAATGGTGCCTTGTTTTTATAATTTCCTCTCCGGTTTTTTTTACTGGAAATTTTAATTGGCAATCGGATACATTATTGCTTACTTATGGGCAGCTGCGTTATGTTTTACCCAAGGAAAGTTCGGAAAAACGAACAAAATTCATGGAATGGCTGAATTTGCGAACTGCACTGAAATGGTGCCTTGCTTTTATAATTTTCTCTCCGGATTTTTTTACTGGAAATGCGGATTGGCAATCGGATACTTTATTTCTTACTTTTGGGCAGCTGCGTTCTGTTATACCGAAGGAAATTTCGAACAAACGAACTTTTATGAAAATGTACAAAATTCATGAAATGGTTGAATTTGCGAACTGCACTGAAATGATGCCTTGTTTTTATAATTTCCTCTCCGGATTTTTTTACTGGAAATTTTAATTGGCAATCGGATACATTATTGCTTACTTATGGGCAGCTGCGTTATGTTTTACCCAAGGAAAGTTCGGAAAAACGAACAAAATTCATGGAATGGCTGAATTTGCGAACTGCACTGAAATGGTGCCTTGCTTTTATAATTTTCTCTCCGGATTTTTTTACTGGAAATGCGGATTGGCAATCGGATACTTTATTTCTTACTTTTGGGCAGCTGCGTTCTGTTATACCGAAGGAAATTTCGAACAAACGAACTTTTATGAAAATGTACAAAATTCATGAAATGGTTGAATTTGCGAACTGCACTGAAATGATGCCTTGTTTTTATAATTTCCTCTCCGGATTTTTTTACTGGAAATTTTAATTGGCAATCGGATACATTATTGCTTACTTATGGGCAGCTGCGTTATGTTTTACCTAAGGAAATTTCGGAAAAACGAACAAAATTCATGGAATGGCTGAATTTGCGAACTGCACTGAAATGGTGCCTTGCTTTTATAATTTTCTCTCCGGATTTTTTTACTGGGAATGCGGATTGGCAATCGGATACTTTATTTCTTACTTTTGGGCAGCTGCGTTATGTTATACCGAAGGAAATTTCGAACAAACGAACTTTTATGAAAATGTACAAAATTCATGAAATGGTTGAATTTGCGAACTGCACTGAAATGATGCCTTGTTTTTATAATTTCCTCTCCGGATTTTTTTACTGGAAATTTAAATTGGCAATCGGATACATTATTGCTTACTTATGGGCAGCTGCGTTATGTTTTACCGAAGGAAATTTCGAATAAATGAACTTTTATGAAAATGTACAAAACTCATGAAATGGTTGAATTTGCGAAGTGCTCTGAAATGGTGCCTTGTTTTTATAATTCCCTCTCCGGATTTTCTTACTAGAAATTTGGATTGGCAATCGGATACATTATTGCTTACTTATGGGCAGCTGCGTTATGTTTTACCCAAGGAAATTTCGAAAAATCGAACTTTTAGGAAAATGTACAAAATTCATGAAATGGTTGAATTTGCGAACTGCACTGAAATGATGCCTTGTTTTTATAATTTCCTCTCCGGTTTTTTTTACTGGAAATTTGGATTGGCAATCGGATACATTATTGCTTACTTATGGGCAGCTGCGTTATGTTTTACCTAAGGAAATTTCGAAAAAACGAACAAAATTCATGGAATGGCTGAATTTGCGAACTGCACTGAAATGGTGCCTTGCTTTTATAATTTTCTCTCCGGATTCTTTTACTGGAATTGCGGATTGGCAATCGGATACATTATTTCTTACTTTTGGGCAGCTGCGTTATGTTATACCCAAGGAAATTTCGAATAAACGAACTTTTATGAAAATGTACAAAATTCATGAAATGGTTGAATTTGCGAAGTGCTCTGAAATGGTGCCTTGTTTTTATAATTCCCTCTCCGGATTTTTTTACTAGAAATTTGGATTGGCAATCGGATACATTATTGCTTACTTATGGGCAGCTGCGTTATGTTTTACCTAAGGAAATTTCGAAAAAACGAACAAAGTTCATGGAATGGCTGAATTTGCGAGCTGCACTGAAATGGTGCCTTGCTTTTATAATTTTCTCTCCGGATTCTTTTACTGGAATTGCGGATTGGCAATCGGATACATTATTTCTTACTTTTGGGCAGCTGCGTTATGTTATACCGAAGGAAATTTCGAATAAACGAACTTTTATGAAAATGTACAAAATTCATGAAATGGTTGAATTTGCGAACTGCACTGAAATGATGCCTTGTTTTTATAATTTCCTCTCCGGTTTTTTTTACTGGAAATTTGGATTGGCAATCGGATACATTATTGCTTACTTATGGGCAGCTGCGTTATGTTTTACCTAAGGAAATTTCGAAAAAACGAACAAAATTCATGGAATGGCTGAATTTGCGAACTGCACTGAAATGGTGCCTTGCTTTTATAGTTTTCTCTCCGGATTCTTTTACTGGAATTGTGGATTGGCAATCGGATACATTATTTCTTACTTTTGGGCAGCTGCGTTATGTTATACCGAAGGAAATTTCGAATAAACGAACTTTTATGAAAATGTACAAAATTCATGAAATGGTTGAATTTGCGAACTGCACTGAAATGATGCCTTGTTTTTATAATTTCCTCTCCGGTCTTTTTTACTGGAAATTTGGATTGGCAATCGGATACATTATTGCTTACTTATGGGCAGCTGCGTTATGTTTTACCTAAGGAAATTTCGAAAAAACGAACAAAATTCATGGAATGGCTGAATTTGCGAACTGCACTGAAATGGTGCCTTGCTTTTATAATTTTCTCTCCGGATTTTTTTACTGGAAATGCGGATTGGCAATCGGATACTTTATTTCTTACTTTTGGGCAGCTGCGTTATGTTATACCGAAGGAAATTTCGAACAAACGAACTTTTATGAAAATGTACAAAATTCATGAAATGGTTGAATTTGCGAACTGCACTGAAATGATGCCTTGTTTTTATAATTTCCTCTCTGGATTTTTTTACTGGAAATTTAAATTGGCAATCGGATACATTATTGCTTACTTATGGGCAGCTTCGTTATGTTTTACCTAAGTAAATTTCGAAAAAACGAACTTTTATGAAAATGTACAAAATTCATGAAATGGTTGAATTTGCGAACTGCACTGAAATGGTGCCTTGCTTTTATAATTTTCTCTCCGGATTTTTTTACTGGAAATGCGGATTGGCAATAGGATACATTATTTCTTACTTTCGGGCAGCTGCGTTATGTTATACCTAAGGAAATTTCGAAAAAACGAACTTTTAGGAAAATGTACAAAATTCATGAAATGGTTGAATTCGCGAACTGCACTGAAATGATGCCTTGTTTTTATAATTTCCTCTCCAGATTTTTTTACTGGAAATTTGGATTGGCAATCGGAATCATTATTGCTTACTTATGGGCAGCTGCGTTATGTTATACCGAAGGAAATTTCGAATAAACGAACTTTTGTGAAAAAGTACAAAATTCATGAAATGGTTGAATTTGCGAACTGCACTGAAATGGTGCCTTGTTTTTATAATTCCCTCACCGGAGTTTTTTACTGGAAATTTGGATTGGCAATTTGATACATTATTGCTTACTTATGGGCAGCTGCGTTATGTTTTACCTAAGGAAATTTCGAAAAAACGAACTTTTAGGAAAATGTACAAAATTCATGAAATGGTTGAATTTGCGAACTGCACTGAAATGGTGACTTGTTTTTATAATTCCCTCACCGGAGTTTTCAATTGCGGATTGGCAATCGGATACATTATTTCTTACTTTTGGGCAGCTGCGTTATGTTATACCGAAGGAAATTTCGAATAAACGAACTTTTATGAAAATGTACAAAATTCATGAAATGGTTGAATTTGCGAACTGCACTGAAATGATGCCTTGTTTTTATAATTTCCTCTCCGGTTTTTTTTACTGGAAATTTGGATTGGCAATCGGATACATTATTGCTTACTTATGGGCAGCTGCGTTATGTTTTACCTAAGGAAATTTCGAAAAAACGAACAAAATTCATGAAATGGTTGAATTTGCGAACTGCACTGAAATGATGCCTTGTTTTTATAATTTCCTCTCCGGATTTTTTTACTGGAAATTTTAATTGGCAATCGGATACATTATTGCTTACTTATGGGCAGCTGCGTTATGTTTTACCTAAGGAAATTTCGGAAAAACGAACAAAATTCATGGAATGGCTGAATTTGCGAACTGCACTGAAATGGTGCCTTGCTTTTATAATTTTCTCTCCGGATTTTTTTACTGGGAATGCGGATTGGCAATCGGATACTTTATTTCTTACTTTTGGGCAGCTGCGTTATGTTATACCGAAGGAAATTTCGAACAAACGAACTTTTATGAAAATGTACAAAATTCATGAAATGGTTGAATTTGCGAACTGCACTGAAATGATGCCTTGTTTTTATAATTTCCTCTCCGGATTTTTTTACTGGAAATTTAAATTGGCAATCGGATACATTATTGCTTACTTATGGGCAGCTGCGTTATGTTTTACCGAAGGAAATTTCGAATAAATGAACTTTTATGAAAATGTACAAAACTCATGAAATGGTTGAATTTGCGAAGTGCTCTGAAATGGTGCCTTGTTTTTATAATTCCCTCTCCGGATTTTCTTACTAGAAATTTGGATTGGCAATCGGATACATTATTGCTTACTTATGGGCAGCTGCGTTATGTTTTACCCAAGGAAATTTCGAAAAATCGAACTTTTAGGAAAATGTACAAAATTCATGAAATGGTTGAATTTGCGAACTGCACTGAAATGATGCCTTGTTTTTATAATTTCCTCTCCGGTTTTTTTTACTGGAAATTTGGATTGGCAATCGGATACATTATTGCTTACTTATGGGCAGCTGCGTTATGTTTTACCTAAGGAAATTTCGAAAAAACGAACAAAATTCATGGAATGGCTGAATTTGCGAACTGCACTGAAATGGTGCCTTGCTTTTATAATTTTCTCTCCGGATTCTTTTACTGGAATTGCGGATTGGCAATCGGATACATTATTTCTTACTTTTGGGCAGCTGCGTTATGTTATACCGAAGGAAATTTCGAATAAACGAACTTTTATGAAAATGTACAAAATTCATGAAATGGTTGAATTTGCGAAGTGCTCTGAAATGGTGCCTTGTTTTTATAATTCCCTCTCCGGATTTTTTTACTAGAAATTTGGATTGGCAATCGGATACATTATTGCTTACTTATGGGCAGCTGCGTTATGTTTTACCTAAGGAAATTTCGAAAAAACGAACAAAGTTCATGGAATGGCTGAATTTGCGAGCTGCACTGAAATGGTGCCTTGCTTTTATAATTTTCTCTCCGGATTCTTTTACTGGAATTGCGGATTGGCAATCGGATACATTATTTCTTACTTTTGGGCAGCTGCGTTATGTTATACCGAAGGAAATTTCGAATAAACGAACTTTTATGAAAATGTACAAAATTCATGAAATGGTTGAATTTGCGAACTGCACTGAAATGATGCCTTGTTTTTATAATTTCCTCTCCGGTTTTTTTTACTGGAAATTTGGATTGGCAATCGGATACATTATTGCTTACTTATGGGCAGCTGCGTTATGTTTTACCTAAGGAAATTTCGAAAAAACGAACAAAATTCATGGAATGGCTGAATTTGCGAACTGCACTGAAATGGTGCCTTGCTTTTATAGTTTTCTCTCCGGATTCTTTTACTGGAATTGTGGATTGGCAATCGGATACATTATTTCTTACTTTTGGGCAGCTGCGTTATGTTATACCGAAGGAAATTTCGAATAAACGAACTTTTATGAAAATGTACAAAATTCATGAAATGGTTGAATTTGCGAACTGCACTGAAATGATGCCTTGTTTTTATAATTTCCTCTCCGGTCTTTTTTACTGGAAATTTGGATTGGCAATCGGATACATTATTGCTTACTTATGGGCAGCTGCGTTATGTTTTACCTAAGGAAATTTCGAAAAAACGAACAAAATTCATGGAATGGCTGAATTTGCGAACTGCACTGAAATGGTGCCTTGCTTTTATAATTTTCTCTCCGGATTTTTTTACTGGAAATGCGGATTGGCAATCGGATACTTTATTTCTTACTTTTGGGCAGCTGCGTTATGTTATACCGAAGGAAATTTCGAACAAACGAACTTTTATGAAAATGTACAAAATTCATGAAATGGTTGAATTTGCGAACTGCACTGAAATGATGCCTTGTTTTTATAATTTCCTCTCTGGATTTTTTTACTGGAAATTTAAATTGGCAATCGGATACATTATTGCTTACTTATGGGCAGCTTCGTTATGTTTTACCTAAGTAAATTTCGAAAAAACGAACTTTTATGAAAATGTACAAAATTCATGAAATGGTTGAATTTGCGAACTGCACTGAAATGGTGCCTTGCTTTTATAATTTTCTCTCCGGATTTTTTTACTGGAAATGCGGATTGGCAATAGGATACATTATTTCTTACTTTCGGGCAGCTGCGTTATGTTATACCTAAGGAAATTTCGAAAAAACGAACTTTTAGGAAAATGTACAAAATTCATGAAATGGTTGAATTCGCGAACTGCACTGAAATGATGCCTTGTTTTTATAATTTCCTCTCCAGATTTTTTTACTGGAAATTTGGATTGGCAATCGGAATCATTATTGCTTACTTATGGGCAGCTGCGTTATGTTATACCGAAGGAAATTTCGAATAAACGAACTTTTGTGAAAAAGTACAAAATTCATGAAATGGTTGAATTTGCGAACTGCACTGAAATGGTGCCTTGTTTTTATAATTCCCTCACCGGAGTTTTTTACTGGAAATTTGGATTGGCAATTTGATACATTATTGCTTACTTATGGGCAGCTGCGTTATGTTTTACCTAAGGAAATTTCGAAAAAACGAACTTTTAGGAAAATGTACAAAATTCATGAAATGGTTGAATTTGCGAACTGCACTGAAATGGTGCCTTGTTTTTATAATTCCCTCACCGGAGTTTTCAATTGCGGATTGGCAATCGGATACATTATTTCTTACTTTTGGGCAGCTGCGTTATGTTATACCGAAGGAAATTTCGAAAAACGAACTTTTATGAAAATGTACAAAATTCATGAAATGGTTGAATTTGCGAAGTGCTCTGAAATGGTGCCTTGTTTTTATAATTCCCTCTCCGGATTTTTTTACTAGAAATTTGGATTGGCAATCGGATACATTATTGCTTGCTTATGGGCAGCTGCGTTATGTTTTACCTAAGGAAATTTCGAAAAAACGAACTTTTAGGAAAATGTCCAAAATTCATGAAATGGTTGAATTTGCGAACTGCACTGAAATGGTGCCTTGTTTTTATAATTCCCTCACCGGAGTTTTTTACTGGAAATTTGGATTGGCAATCGGATACATTATTGCTTACTTATGGGCAGCTGCGTTATGTTTTACCTAAGGAAATTTCGAAAAAACGAACTTTTAGGAAAATGTACAAAATTCATGAAATGGTTGAATTTGCGAACTGCACTGAAATGGTGCCTTGTTTTTATAATTCCCTCACCGGAGTTTTTTACTGGAAATTTGGATTGGCAATCGGATACATTATTGCTTACTTATGGGCAGCTGCGTTATGTTTTACCTAAGGAAATTTCGAAAAAACGAACTTTTAGGAAAATGTACAAAATTCATGAAATGGTTGAATTCGCGAACTGTACTGAAATGATGCCTTGTTTTTATAATTTCCTCTCCGGATTTTCTTACTGGAAATTAGGATTGGCAATCGGACACATTATTGCTTACTTATGGGTAGCTGCGTTATGTTATACCGAAGGAAATTTCGAATAAACGAACTCTTATGAAAAAGTACAAAATTCATGAAATGGTTGAATTTGCGAACTGCACTGAAATGGTGCCTTGTTTTTATAATTCCCTCACCGGAGTTTTTTTACTGGAAATTTGGATTGGCAATCGGATACATTATTGCTTACTTATGGGCAGCTGCGTTATGTTTTACCTAAGGAAATTTCGAAAAAACGAACTTTTAGGAAAATGTACAAAATTCATGAAATGGTTGAATTTGCGAACTGCACTGAAATGGTGCCTTGATTTTATAATTCCCTCTCCGGAGTTTTTTACTGGAAATTTGGATTGGCAATCGGATACATTATTGCTTACTCATGGGCAGCTGCGTTATGTTTTACCTAAGGAAATTTCGAAAAAACGAACTTTTAGGAAAATGTACAAAATTCATGAAATGGTTGAATTTGCGAACTGCACTGAAATTATGCCTTGTCTTTATAATTTCCTATCCGGATTTTTTTACTGGAAATTTTAATTGGCAATCCGATACATTATTGCTTACTTATGGGCAGCTGCGTTATGTGTTACCTAAGGAAATTTCGAAAAAACGAACAAAATTCATGGAATGGCTGAATTTGCGAACTGCACTGAAATGGTGCCTTGCTTTTATAATTTTCTCTCCGGATTTTTTTACTGGAAATGCGGATTGGCAATGGGATACTTTATTTCTTACTTTTGGGCAGCTGCGTTATGTTATACCTAAGGAAATTTCGAACAAACGAACTTTTATGAAAATGTACAAAATTCATGAAATGGTTGAATTTGCGAACTGCACTGAAATGGTGCCTTGTTTTTATAATTCCCTCACCGGAGTTTTTTACTGGAAATTTGGATTGGCAATCGGATACATTAATGCTTACTTATGGGCAGCTGCGTTATGTTTTACCTAAGGAAGTTTCGAAAAAACGAACTTTTAGGAAAATGTACAAAATTCATGAAATGGCTGAATTTGCGAACTGCACTGAAATGGTGCCTTGTTTTTATAATTCCCTCACCGGAGTTTTTTTACTGGAAATTTGGATTGGCAATCGGATACATTATTGCTTACTTATGGGCAGCTGCGTTATGTTTTACCTAAGGAAATTTCGAAAAAACGAACTTTTAGGAAAATGTACAAAATTCATGAAATGGTTGAATTTGCGAACTGCACTGAAATGGTGCCTTGTTTTTATAATTCCCTCACCGGAGTTTTTTACTGGAAATTTGGATTGGCAATCGGATACATTATTGCTTACTTATGGGCAGCTGCGTTATGTTTTACCGAAGGAAATTTCGACTAAACGAACTTTTATGAAAATGTACAAAATTCATGAAATGGTTGAATTTGCGAACTGCACTGAAATGATGCCTTGTTTTTATAATTTCCTCTCCGGATTTTTTTTACTGGAAATTTTAATTGGCAATCGGATACATTATTGCTTACTTATGGGCAGCTGCGTTATGTTTTACCTAAGGAAATTTCGAAAAAACGAACAAAATTCATGGAATGGCTGAATTTGCGAACTGCACTGAAATGGTGCCTTGCTTTTATAATTTTCTCTCCGGATTTTTTTACTGGAAATGCGGATTAGCAATCGGATACTTTATTTCTTACTTTTGGGCAGCTGCGTTATGTTATACCGAAGGAAATTTCGAACAAAGGAACTTTTATGAAAATGTACAAAATTCATGAAATGGTTGAATTTGCGAACTGCACTGAAATGATGCCTTGTTTTTATAATTTCCTCTCCGGATTTTTTTACTGGAAACTTAAATTGGCAATCGGATACATTATTGCTTACTTATGGGCAGCTGCGTTATGTTTTACCGAAGGAAATTTCGATTAAACGAACTTTTATGAAAATGTACAAAATTCATGGAATGGCTGAATTTGCGAACTGCACTGAAATGGTGCCTTGCTTTTATAATTTTCTCTCCGGATTTTTTTACTGGAAATGCGGATTAGCAATCGGATACTTTTTTTCTTACTTTTGGGCAGCTGCGTTATGTTATACCGAAGGAAATTTCGAACAAACGAACTTTTATGAAAATGTACAAAATTCATGAAATGGTTGAATTTGCGAACTGCACTGAAATGGTGCCTTGTTTTTACAATTCCCTCACCGGAGTTTTTTACTGGAAATTTGGATTGGCAATCGGATACATTATAGCTTACTCATGGGCAGCTGCGTTATGTTTTACCTAAGGAAATTTCGATTAAACGAACTTTTATGAAAATGTACAAAATTCATGAAATGGTTGAATTTGCGAACTGCACCGAAATGATGCCTTGTTTTAATAATTTCCTCTCCGGATTTTTTTACTGGAAATTTAAATTGGCAATCGGATACATTATTGCTTACTTATGGGCAGCTGCGTTATGTTTTACCGAAGGAAATTTCGATTAAACGAACTTTTATGAAAATGTACAAAATTCATTAAATGGTTGAATTTGCGAACTGCACTGAAATGATGCCTTGTTTTTATAATTTCCTCTCCGGATTTTTTTTACTGGAAATTTTAATTGGCAATCGGATACATTATTGCTTACTTATGGGCAGCTGCGTTATGTTTTACCTAGGGAAATTTCGAAAAAACGAACAAAATTCATGGAATGGCTGAATTTGCGAACGGCACTGAAATGGTGCCTTGCTTTTATAATTTTCTCTCCGGATTTTTTTACTGGAAATGCGGATTGGCAATCGGGTACTTTATTTCTTACTTTTGGGCAGCTGCGTTATGTTATACCGAAGGAAATTTCGAACAAACGAACTTTTATGAAAATGTACAAAATTCATGAAATGGTTGAATTTGCGAACTGCACTGAAATGATGCCTTGTTTTTATAATTTCCTCTCCGGATTTTTTTACTGGAAATTTAAATTGGCAATCGGATACATTATTGCTTACTTATGGGCAGCTGCGTTATGTTTTACCGAAGGAAATTTCGATTAAACGAACTTTTATGAAAATGTACAAAATTCATGAAATGGTTGAATTTGCGAACTGCACTGAAATGATGCCTTGTTTTTTAATTTCCTCTCCGGATTTTTTTTACTGGAAATTTTAATTGGCAATCGGATACATTATTGCTTACTTATGGGCAGCTGCGTTATGTTTTACCTAAGGAAATTTCGAAAAAACGAACAAAATTCATGGAATGGCTGAATTTGCGAACTGCACTGAAATGGTGCCTTGCTTTTATAATTTTCTCTCCGGATTTTTTTACTGGAAATGCGGATTAGCAATCGGATACTTTATTTCTTACTTTCGGGCAGCTGCGTTATGTTATACCGAAGGAAATTTCGAACAAACGAACTTTTATGAAAAAGTATAAAATTCATGAAATGGATAAGTCAGCGAACTGCACTGAATGGTGCCTTGTTTTTATAATTTTCTCTCCGGATTTTTTTACTGGAAATGCGGATTGGCAATCGGATGCATTATTTCTTACTTATGGGCAGCTGCGTTATGTTTTACCTAAAGAAATTTCAAAAAAACGAACTTTTATGAAAATGTACAAAATTCATGAAATGGTTGAATTTGCGAAGTGCACTGAAATGGTGCCTCGTTTTTATAATTCCCTCTCCGGATTTTTTTACTGGGAATTTGGATTGGGAATCGGATACATTATTGCTTACTTATGGGCAGCTGCGTTATGTTATACCGAAGGAAATTTCGAATAAACGAACTTTTATGAAAATGTACAAATTTCATGAAATGGTTGAATTTGCGAACTGCACTGAAATGGTGCCTTGTTTTTATAATTCCCTCACCGGAGTTTTTTTACTGGAAATTTGGATTGGCAATCGGATACATTATTGCTTACTTATGGGCAGCTGCGTTATGTTTTACCTAAGGAAATTTCGATAAAACGAACTTTTAGGAAAATGTACAAAATTCATGAAATGGTTGAATTTGCGAACTGCACTGAAATGGTGCCTTGATTTTATAATTCCCTCACCGGAGTTTTTTACTGGAAATTTGGATTGGCAATCGGATACATTATTGCTTACTCATGGGCAGCTGCGTTATGTTTTACCTAAGGAAATTTCGAAAAAACGAACTTTTAGGAAAATGTACAAAATTCATGAAATAGTTGAATTTGCGAACTGCACTGAAATTATGCCTTGTCTTTATAATTTTCTCTCCGGATTTTTTTACTGGTAATGCGGATTGGCATTCGGATACCTTATTTCTTACTTTTGGGCAGCTGCGTTATGTTTTACCTAAGGAAATTTCGAAAAATCGAACTTTTAGGAAAATGTACAAAATTCTTGAAATGGTTGAATTTGCGAACTGCACTGAAATGATGCCTTGTTTTTATAATTTCCTCTAAGGATTTTTTTACTGGAAATTTAAATTGGCAATCGGATACACTATTGCTTACTTATGGGCAGCTGCGTTATGTTTTACCGAAGGAAATTTCGAATAAATGAACTTTTATGAAAATGTACAAAATTCATGAAATGGTTGAATTTGCGAAGTGCTCTGAAATGGTGCCTTGTTTTTATAATTCCCTCTCCGGATTTTCTTACTAGAAATTTGGATTGGCAATCGGATACATTATTGCTTACTTATGGGCAGCTGCGTTATGTTTTACCTAAGGAAATTTCGAAAAAACGAACTTTTAGGAAAATGTACAAAATTCATGAAATGGTTGAATTTGCGAACTGCACTGAAATGATGCCTTGTTTTTATAATTTCCTCTCCGGTTTTTTTTACTGGAAATTTGGATTGGCAATCGGATACATTATTGCTTACTTATGGGCAGCTGCGTTATGTTTTACCTAAGGAAATTTCGAAAAAACGAACAAAATTCATGGAATGGCTGAATTTGCGAACTGCACTGAAATGGTGCCTTGCTTTTATAATTTTCTCTCCGGATTCTTTTACCGGAATTGCGGATTGGCAATCGGATACATTATTTCTTACTTTTGGGCAGCTGCGTTATGTTATACCGAAGGAAATTTCGAATAAACGAACTTTTATGAAAATGTACAAAATTCATGAAATGGTTGAATTTGCGAAGTGCTCTGAAATGGTGCCTTGTTTTTATAATTCCCTCTCCAGATTTTTTTACTAGAAATTTAGATTGGCAATCGGATACATTATTGCTTACTTATGGGCAGCTGCGTTATGTTTTACCTAAGGAAATTTCGAAAAAACGAACAAAATGCATGGAATGGCTGAATTTGCGAGCTGCACTGAAATGGTGCCTTGCTTTTATAATTTTCTCTCCGGATTCTTTTACTGGAATTGCGGATTGGCAATCGGATACATTATTTCTTACTTTTGGGCTGCTGCGTTATGTTATACCGAAGGAAATTTCGAATAAACGAACTTTTATGAAAATGTACAAAATTCATGAAATGGTTGAATTTGCGAACTGCACTGAAATGATGCCTTGTTTTTATAATTTCCTCTCCGGTTTTTTTTACTGGAAATTGGGATTGGCAATCGGATACATTATTGCTTACTTATGGGCAGCGGCGTTATGTTTTACCTAAGGAAATTTCGAAAAAACGAACAAAATTCATGGAATGGCTGAATTTGCGAACTGCACTGAAATGGTGCCTTGCTTTTATAATTTTCTTTCCGGATTCTTTTACTGGAATTGCGGATTGGCAATCGGATACATTATTTCTTACTTTTGGGCAGCTGCGTTATGTTATACCGAGGGAAATTTCGAATAAACGAACTTTTATGAAAATGTACAAAATTCATGAAATGGTTAAATTGGCGAACTGCACTGAAATGATGCCTTGTTTTTATAATTTCCTCTCCGGTTTTTTTTACTGGAAATTTGGATTGGCAATCGGATACATTATTGCTTACCTATGGGCAGCTGCGTTATGTTTTACCTAAGGAAATTTCGAAGAAACGAACAAAATTCATGGAATGGCTGAATTTGCGAACTGCACTGAAATGGTGCCTTGCTTTTATAATTTTCTCTCCGGATTTTTTTACTGGAAATGCGGATTGGCAATCGGATACTTTATTTCTTACTTTTGGGCAGCTGCGTTATGTTATACCGAAGGAAATTTCGAACAAACGAACTTTTATGAAAATGTACAAAATTCATGAAATGGTTGAATTTGCGAACTGCACTGAAATGATGCCTTGTTTTTATAATTTCCTCTCCGGATTTTTTTACTGGAAATTTAAATTGGCAATCGGATACATTATTGCTTACTTATGGGCAGCTGCGTTATGTTTTACCGAAGGAAATTTCGAATAAATGAACTTTTATGAAAATGTACAAAACTCATGAAATGGTTGAATTTGCGAAGTGCTCTGTTATGGTGCCTTGTTTTTATAATTCCCTCTCCGGATTTTCTTACTAGAAATTTGGATTGGCAATCGGATACATTATTGCTTACTTATGGGCAGCTGCGTTATGTTTTACCTAAGGAAATTTCGAAAAAACGAACAAAATTCATGGAATGGCTGAATTTGCGAACTGCACTGAAATGGTGCCTTGCTTTTATAATTTTCTCTCCGATTTTTTTTACTGGAAATGCGGATTGGCATTCGGATACTTTATTTCTTACTTTTGGGCAGCTGCGTTATGTTATTCCGAAGGAAATTTCGAACAAACGAACTTTTATGAAAATGTACAAAATTCATGAAATGGTTGAATTTGCGAAGTGCACTGAAATGGTGCCTTGTTTTTATAATTCCCTCTCCGGATTTTTTTACTGGTAATTTGGATTGGCAATCGGATACATTATTGCTTACTTATGGGCCGCTGCGTTATGTTTTACCTAAGGAAATTTCGAATAAACGAACTTTTATGAAAATGTACAAAATTCATGAAATGGTTGAATTTGCGAAGTGCTCTGTAATGGTGCCTTGTTTTTATAATTCCCTCTCCGGATTTTTTTACTGGAAATTTGGATTGGCAATCGGATACATTATTGCTTACTTTTGGGCAGCTGCGTTATGTTATACCGAAGGAAATTTCGAACAAACGAACTTTTATGAAAATGTACAAAATTCATGAAATGGTTGAATTTGCGAAGTGCACTGAAATGGTGCCTTGTTTTTATAATTCCCTCTCCGGATTTTTTTACTGGAAATTTGGATTGGCAATCGGATACATTATTGCTTACTTATGGGCAGCTGCGTTATGTTTTACCGAAGGAAATTTCGAATAAATGAACTTTTAGGAAAATGTACAAAATTCATGAAATGGTTGAATTCGCGAACTGCACTGAAATGATGCCTTGTTTTTATAATTTCCTCTCCGGATTTTTTTACTGGAAATTTGGATTGGCAATCGGATACATTTTTGCTTACTTATGGGCAGCTGCGTTATGTTATACCGAAGGAAATTTCGAATAAACGAACTTTTATGAAAAAGTACAAAATACATGAAATGGTTGAATTTGCGAACTGCACTGAAATGGTGCCTTGTTTTTATAATTCCCTCACCGGAGTTTTTTTACTGGAAATTTGGATTGGCAATCGGATACATTATTGCTTACTTATGGGCAGCTGCGTTATGTTTTACCTAAGGAAATTTCGAAAAAACGAACTTTTAGGAAAATGTACAAAATTCATGAAATGGTTGAATTTGCGAACTGCACTGAAATGGTGCCTTGATTTTATAATTCCCTCACCGGAGTTTTTTACTGGAAATTTGGATTGGCAATCGGATACATTATTGCTTACTCATGGGCAGCTGCGTTATGTTTTACCTAAGGAAATTTCGAAAAAACGAACTTTTAGGAAAATGTACAAAATTCATGAAATGGTTGAATTTGCGAACTGCACTGAAATTATGCCTTGTTTTTATAATTTCCTCTCCGGTTTTTTTTACTGGAAATTAGAATTGGCAATCGGATACATTATTGCTTACTTATGGGCAGCTGCGTTATGTTTTACCTAAGGAAATTTCGAAAAAACGAACAAAATTCATGGAATGGCTGAATTTGCGAACTGCACTGAAATGGTGCCTTGCTTTTATAATTTTCTCTCCGGATTTTTTTACCGGAAATGCGGATTGGCATTCGGATACTTTATTTCTTACTTTTGGGCAGCTGCGTTATGTTATACCGAAGGAAATTTCGAACAAACGAACTTTTATGAAAATGTACAAAATTCATGAAATGGTTGAATTTGCGAAGTGCACTGAAATGGTGCCTTGTTTTTATAATTCCCTCTCCGGATTTTTTTACTGGAAATTTGGATTGGCAATCGGATACATTATTGCTTACTTATGGGCCGCTGCGTTATGTTTTACCTAAGGAAATTTCGAATAAACGAACTTTTATGAAAATGTACAAAATTCATGAAATGGTTGAATTTGCGAAGTGCTCTGAAATGGTGCCTTGTTTTTATAATTCCCTCTCCGGATTTTTTTACTGGAAATTTGGATTGGCAATCGGATACATTATTGCTTACTTTTGGGCAGCTGCGTTATGTTATACCGAAGGAAATTTCGAACAAACGAACTTTTATGAAAATGTACAAAATTCATGAAATGGTTGAATTTGCGAAGTGCACTGAAATGGTGCCTTGTTTTTATAATTCCCTCTCCGGATTTTTTTACTGGAAATTTGGATTGGCAATCGGATACATTATTGCTTACTTATGGGCAGCTGCGTTATGTTTTACCGAAGGAAATTTCGAATAAATGAACTTTTAGGAAAATGTACAAAATTCATGAAATGGTTGAATTTGCGAAGTGCACTGAAATGGTGCCTTGTTTTTATAATTCCCTCTCCGGATTTTTTTACTGGAAATTTGGATTGGCAATCGGATACATTATTGCTTACCTATGGGCAGCTGCGTTATGTTTTACCTAAGGAAATCTCGAAAAAACGAACTTTTATGAAAATGTACAAAATTCATGAAATGGTTGAATTTGCGAACTGCACTGAAATGGTGCCTTCCTTTTATAATTTTCTCTCCGGATTTTTTTACTGGAATTGCGGATTGGCAATCGTATACATTTTTTCTTACTTTTGGGCAGCTGCGTTATGTTATACCGAAGGAAATTTCGAATAAATGAACTTTTATGAAAATGTACAAAATTCATGAAATGGTTGAATTTGCGAAGTGCTCTGAAATGGTGCCTTGTTTTTATAATTCCCTCTCCGGATTTTTTTACTGGAAATTTGGATTGGCAATCGGATACATTATTGCATACTTATGGGCAGCTGCGTTATGTTTTACCGAAGGAAATTTCGAATAAACGAACTTTTATGAAAATGTACAAAATTCATGAAATGGTTGAATTTGCGAAGTGCTCTGAAATGGTGCCTTGTTTTTATAATTCTCTCTCCGGACTTTTTTACTGGAAATTTGGATTGGCAATCGGATACATTATTGCTTACTTTTGGGCAGCTGCGTTATGTTATACCGAAGGAAATTTCGAACAAACGAACTTTTATGAAAATGTACAAAATTCATGAAATGGTTGAATTTGCGAAGTGCACTGAAATGGTGCCTTGTTTTTATAATTCCCTCTCCGGATTTTCTTACTAGAAATTTGGATTGGCAATCGGATACATTATTGCTTACTTATGGGCAGCTGCGTTATGTTTTACCTAAGGAAATTTCGAAAAAAACGAACTTTTAGGAAAATGTACAGAATTCATGAAATGGTTGAATTTGCGAACTGCACTGAAATGGTGCATTCCTTTTATAATTCTCTCTCCGGATTTTTTTACTGGAATTGCGGATTGGCAATCGGATACATTATTGCTTACTTATGGGCAGCTGCGTTATGTTTTACCTAAGGAAATTTCGAAAAAACTAACAAAATTCATGGAATGGCTGAATTTGCGAACTGCACTGAAATGGTGCCTTGCTTTTATAATTTTCTCTCCGGATTTTTTTACTGGAAATGCGGATTGGCATTTGGATACCTTATTTCTTACTTTTGGGCAGCTGCGATATGTTATACCGAAGGAAATTTCGAACAAACGAACTTTTATGAAAATGTACAAAATTCATGAAATGGTTGAATTTGCGAAGTGCACTGAAATGGTGCCTTATTTTTATAATTCCCTCTCCGGATTTTTTTACTGGAAATTTGGATTGGCAATCGGATACATTATTGCTTACTTATGGGCAGCTGCGTTATGTTTTACCTAAGGAAATTTCGAAAAAACGAACTTTTATGAAAATGTACAGAATTCATGAAATGGTTGAATTTGCGAACTGCACTGAAATGATGCCTTGTTTTTATAATTTCCTCTCCGGATTTTTTTACTGGAAATTTAAATTGGCAATCGGATACATTATTGCTTACTTATGGGCAGCTGCGTTATGTTTTACCCAAGGAAATTTCGAATAAATGAACTTTTATGAAAATGTACAAAACTCATGAAATGGTTGAATTTGCGAAGTGCTCTGTTATGGTGCCTTGTTTTTATAATTCCCTCTCCGGATTTTCTTACTAGAAATTTGGATTGGCAATCGGATACATTATTGCTTACTTATGGGCAGCTGCGTTATGTTTTACCTAAGGAAATTTCGAAAAAACGAACAAAATTCATGGAATGGCTGAATTTGCGAACTGCACTGAAATGGTGCCTTGCTTTTATAATTTTCTCTCCGAATTTTTTTACTGGAAATGCGGATTGGCATTCGGATACTTTATTTCTTACTTTTGGGCAGCTGCGTTATGTTATTCCGAAGGAAATTTCGAACAAACGAACTTTTATGAAAATGTACAAAATTCATGAAATGGTTGAATTTGCGAAGTGCACTGAAATGGTGCCTTGTTTTTATAATTCCCTCTCCGGATTTTTTTACTGGTAATTTGGATTGGCAATCGGATACATTATTGCTTACTTATGGGCCGCTGCGTTATGTTTTACCTAAGGAAATTTCGAATAAACGAACTTTTATGAAAATGTACAAAATTCATGAAATGGTTGAATTTGCGAAGTGCTCTGTAATGGTGCCTTGTTTTTATAATTCCCTCTCCGGATTTTTTTACTGGAAATTTGGATTGGCAATCGGATACATTATTGCTTACTTTTGGGCAGCTGCGTTATGCTATACCGAAGGAAATTTCGAACAAACGAACTTTTATGAAAATGTACAAAATTCATGAAATGGTTGAATTTGCGAAGTGCACTGAAATGGTGCCTTGTTTTTATAATTCCCTCTCCGGATTTTTTTACTGGAAATTTGGATTGGCAATCGGATACATTATTGCTTACTTATGGGCAGCTGCGTTATGTTTTACCGAAGGAAATTTCGAATAAATGAACTTTTAGGAAAATGTACAAAATTCATGAAATGGTTGAATTCGCGAACTGCACTGAAATGATGCCTTGTTTTTATAATTTCCTCTCCGGATTTTTTTACTGGAAATTTGGATTGGCAATCGGATACATTTTTGCTTACTTATGGGCAGCTGCGTTATGTTATACCGAAGGAAATTTCGAATAAACGAACTTTTATGAAAAAGTACAAAATACATGAAATGGTTGAATTTGCGAACTGCACTGAAATGGTGCCTTGTTTTTATAATTCCCTCACCGGAGTTTTTTTACTGGAAATTTGGATTGGCAATCGGATACATTATTGCTTACTTATGGGCAGCTGCGTTATGTTTTACCTAAGGAAATTTCGAAAAAACGAACTTTTAGGAAAATGTACAAAATTCATGAAATGGTTGAATTTGCGAACTGCACTGAAATGGTGCCTTGATTTTATAATTCCCTCACCGGAGTTTTTTACTGGAAATTTGGATTGGCAATCGGATACATTATTGCTTACTCATGGGCAGCTGCGTTATGTTTTACCTAAGGAAATTTCGAAAAAACGAACTTTTAGGAAAATGTACAAAATTCATGAAATGGTTGAATTTGCGAACTGCACTGAAATTATGCCTTGTTTTTATAATTTCCTCTCCGGTTTTTTTTACTGGAAATTAGAATTGGCAATCGGATACATTATTGCTTACTTATGGGCAGCTGCGTTATGTTTTACCTAAGGAAATTTCGAAAAAACGAACAAAATTCATGGAATGGCTGAATTTGCGAACTGCACTGAAATGGTGCCTTGCTTTTATAATTTTCTCTCCGGATTTTTTTACCGGAAATGCGGATTGGCATTCGGATACTTTATTTCTTACTTTTGGGCAGCTGCGTTATGTTATACCGAAGGAAATTTCGAACAAACGAACTTTTATGAAAATGTACAAAATTCATGAAATGGTTGAATTTGCGAAGTGCACTGAAATGGTGCCTTGTTTTTATAATTCCCTCTCCGGATTTTTTTACTGGAAATTTGGATTGGCAATCGGATACATTATTGCTTACTTATGGGCCGCTGCGTTATGTTTTACCTAAGGAAATTTCGAATAAACGAACTTTTATGAAAATGTACAAAATTCATGAAATGGTTGAATTTGCGAAGTGCTCTGAAATGGTGCCTTGTTTTTATAATTCCCTCTCCGGATTTTTTTACTGGAAATTTGGATTGGCAATCGGATACATTATTGCTTACTTTTGGGCAGCTGCGTTATGTTATACCGAAGGAAATTTCGAACAAACGAACTTTTATGAAAATGTACAAAATTCATGAAATGGTTGAATTTGCGAAGTGCACTGAAATGGTGCCTTGTTTTTATAATTCCCTCTCCGGATTTTTTTACTGGAAATTTGGATTGGCAATCGGATACATTATTGCTTACTTATGGGCAGCTGCGTTATGTTTTACCGAAGGAAATTTCGAATAAATGAACTTTTAGGAAAATGTACAAAATTCATGAAATGGTTGAATTTGCGAAGTGCACTGAAATGGTGCCTTGTTTTTATAATTCCCTCTCCGGATTTTTTTACTGGAAATTTGGATTGGCAATCGGATACATTATTGCTTACCTATGGGCAGCTGCGTTATGTTTTACCTAAGGAAATCTCGAAAAAACGAACTTTTATGAAAATGTACAAAATTCATGAAATGGTTGAATTTGCGAACTGCACTGAAATGGTGCCTTCCTTTTATAATTTTCTCTCCGGATTTTTTTACTGGAATTGCGGATTGGCAATCGTATACATTTTTTCTTACTTTTGGGCAGCTGCGTTATGTTATACCGAAGGAAATTTCGAATAAATGAACTTTTATGAAAATGTACAAAATTCATGAAATGGTTGAATTTGCGAAGTGCTCTGAAATGGTGCCTTGTTTTTATAATTCCCTCTCCGGATTTTTTTACTGGAAATTTGGATTGGCAATCGGATACATTATTGCATACTTATGGGCAGCTGCGTTATGTTTTACGGAAGGAAATTTCGAATAAACGAACTTTTATGAAAATGTACAAAATTCATGAAATGGTTGAATTTGCGAAGTGCTCTGAAATGGTGCCTTGTTTTTATAATTCCCTCTCCGGACTTTTTTACTGGAAATTTGGATTGGCAATCGGATACATTATTGCTTACTTTTGGGCAGCTGCGTTATGTTATACCGAAGGAAATTTCGAACAAACGAACTTTTATGAAAATGTACAAAATTCATGAAATGGTTGAATTTGCGAAGTGCACTGAAATGGTGCCTGGTTTTTATAATTCCCTCTCCGGATTTTCTTACTAGAAATTTGGATTGGCAATCGGATACATTATTGCTTACTTATGGGCAGCTGCGTTATGTTTTACCTAAGGAAATTTCGGAAAAAACGAACTTTTAGGAAAATGTACAGAATTCATGAAATGGTTGAATTTGCGAACTGCACTGAAATGGTGCATCCTTTTATAATTCTCTCTCCGGATTTTTTTACTGGAATTGCGGATTGGCAATCGGATACATTACTGCTTACTTATGGGCAGCTGCGTTATGTTTTACCTAAGGAAATTTCGAAAAAACTAACAAAATTCATGGAATGGCTGAATTTGCGAACTGCACTGAAATGGTGCCTTGCTTTTATAATTTTCTCTCCGGATTTTTTTACTGGAAATGCGGATTGGCATTTGGATACCTTATTTCTTACTTTTGGGCAGCTGCGATATGTTATACCGAAGGAAATTTCGAACAAACGAACTTTTATGAAAATGTACAAAATTCATGAAATGGTTGAATTTGCGAAGTGCACTGAAATGGTGCCTTATTTTTATAATTCCCTCTCCGGATTTTTTTACTGGAAATTTGGATTGGCAATCGGATACATTATTGCTTACTTATGGGCAGCTGCGTTATGTTTTACCTAAGGAAATTTCGAAAAAACGAACTTTTATGAAAATGTACAGAATTCATGAAATGGTTGAATTTGCGAACTGCACTGAAATGGTGCATTCCTTTTATAATTCTCTCTCCGGATTTTTTTACTGGAATTGCGGATTGGCAATCGGATACA
This sequence comes from Eumerus sabulonum, assembly GCA_951905685.1. NCBI lineage: Eukaryota > Metazoa > Arthropoda > Insecta > Diptera > Syrphidae > Eumerus > Eumerus sabulonum. Next base: position 80,321,845 of record OX645061.1, read on the forward strand.
TTATTTCTTACTTTTGGGCAGCTGCGTTATGTTATACCAAAGGAAATTTCGAATAAACGAACTTTTATGAAAATGTACAAAATTCATGAAATGGTTGAATTTGCGAAGTGCTCTGAAATGATGCCTTGTTTTTAAAATTCCCTCTCCGGATTTTTTTACCGGAAATTTGGATTGGCAATCGGATACATTATTGCTTACTTATGGGCAGCTGCGTTATGTTTTACCTAAGGAAATTTCGAATAAACGAACTTTTATGAAAATGTACAAAATTCATGAAATGGTTGAATTTGCGAAGTGCTCTGAAATGGTGCCTTGTTTTTATAATTCCCTCTCCCGATTTTTTTACTGGAAATTTGGATTGGCAATCGGATACATTATTTCTTACTTTTGGGCAGCTGCGTTATGTTATACCGAAGGAAATTTCGAACAAACGAACTTTTATGAAAATGTACAAAATTCATGAAATGGTTGAATTTGCGAAGTGCACTGAAATGGTGCCTTGTTTTTATAATTCCCTCTCCGGATTTTTTTACTGGGAATTTGGATTGGCGATCGGATACATTATTGCTTACTTAGGGGCAGCTGCGTTATGTTTTACCTAAGGAAATTTCGAAAAAACGAACTTTTATGAAATTGTACAAAATTCATGAAATGGTTGAATTTGCGAACTGCACTGAAATGGTGCCATGCTTTTATAATTTTCTCTCCGGATTTTTTTACTGGAAATGCGGATTGGCAATAGGATACATTGTTTCTTACTTTTGGGCAGCTGCGTTATGTTATACCGAAGGAAATTTCGAACAAACGAACTTTTATGAAAAAGTATAAAATTCATGAAATGGATAAATCAGCGAACTGCACTGAATGGTGCCTTGTTTTTATAATTTTCTCTCCGGATTTTTTTACTGGAAATGCGGATTGGCAATCGGATACAATATTTCTTACTTATGGGCAGCTGCGTTATGTTTTACCTAAAGAAATTTCGAAAAAACGAACTTTTATGAAAATGTACAAAATTCATGAAATGGTTGAATTTGCGAACTGCACTGAAATGGTGCCTTGCTTTTATAATTTTCTCTCCGAATTTTTTTACTGGAAATGCGGATTGGCATTCGGATACTTTATTTCTTACTTTTGGGCAGCTGCGTTATGTTATTCCGAAGGAAATTTCGAACAAACGAACTTTTATGAAAATGTACAAAATTCATGAAATGGTTGAATTTGCGAAGTGCACTGAAATGGTGCCTTGTTTTTATAATTCCCTCTCCGGATTTTTTTACTGGAAATTTGGATTGGCGATCGGATACATTATTGCTTACTTAGGGGCAGCTGCGTTATGTTTTACCTAAGTAAATTTCGAAAAAACGAACTTTTATGAAAATGTACAAAATTCATGAAATGGTTGAATTTGCGAACTGCACTGAAATGGTGCCTTGCTTTTATAATTTTCTCTCCGAATTTTTTTACTGGAAATGCGGATTGGCATTCGGATACTTTATTTCTTACTTTTGGGCAGCTGCGTTATGTTATTCCGAAGGAAATTTCGAACAAACGAACTTTTATGAAAATGTACAAAATTCATGAAATGGTTGAATTTGCGAAGTGCACTGAAATGGTGCCTTGTTTTTATAATTCCCTCTCCGGATTTTTTTACTGGAAATTTGGATTGGCGATCGGATACATTATTGCTTACTTAGGGGCAGCTGCGTTATGTTTTACCTAAGGAAATTTCGAAAAAACGAACAAAATTCATGGAATGGCTGAATTTGCGAACTGCACTGAAATGGTGCCTTGCTTTTATAATTTTCTCTCCGAATTTTTTTACTGGAAATGCGGATTGGCATTCGGATACTTTATTTCTTACTTTTGGGCAGCTGCGTTATGTTATTCCGAAGGAAATTTCGAACAAACGAACTTTTATGAAAATGTACAAAATTCATGAAATGGTTGAATTTGCGAAGTGCACTGAAATGGTGCCTTGTTTTTATAATTCCCTCTCCGGATTTTTTTACTGGAAATTTGGATTGGCGATCGGATACATTATTGCTTACTTAGGGGCAGCTGCGTTATGTTTTACCTAAGTAAATTTCGAAAAAACGAACTTTTATGAAAATGTACAAAATTCATGAAATGGTTGAATTTGCGAACTGCACTGAAATGGTGCCTTGCTTTTATAATTTTCTCTCCGGATTTTTTTACTGGAAATGCGGATTGGCAATAGGATACATTATTTCTTACTTTCGGGCAGCTGCGTTATGTTATACCGAAGGAAATTTCGAACAAACGAACTTTTATGAAAAAGTATAAAATTCATGAAATGGATAAGTCAGCGAACTGCACTGAATGGTGCCTTGTTTTTATAATTTTCTCTCCGGATTTTTTTACTGGAAATGCGGATTGGCAATCGGATGCATTATTTCTTACTTATGGGCAGCTGCGTTATGTTTTACCTAAAGAAATTTCAAAAAAACGAACTTTTATGAAAATGTACAAAATTCATGAAATGGTTGAATTTGCGAAGTGCACTGAAATGGTGCCTCGTTTTTATAATTCCCTCTCCGGATTTTTTTACTGGGAATTTGGATTGGGAATCGGATACATTATTGCTTACTTATGGGCAGCTGCGTTATGTTATACCGAAGGAAATTTCGAATAAACGAACTTTTATGAAAATGTACAAATTTCATGAAATGGTTGAATTTGCGAACTGCACTGAAATGGTGCCTTGTTTTTATAATTCCCTCACCGGAGTTTTTTTACTGGAAATTTGGATTGGCAATCGGATACATTATTGCTTACTTATGGGCAGCTGCGTTATGTTTTACCTAAGGAAATTTCGATAAAACGAACTTTTAGGAAAATGTACAAAATTCATGAAATGGTTGAATTTGCGAACTGCACTGAAATGGTGCCTTGATTTTATAATTCCCTCACCGGAGTTTTTTACTGGAAATTTGGATTGGCAATCGGATACATTATTGCTTACTCATGGGCAGCTGCGTTATGTTTTACCTAAGGAAATTTCGAAAAAACGAACTTTTAGGAAAATGTACAAAATTCATGAAATGGTTGAATTTGCGAACTGCACTGAAATTATGCCTTGTCTTTATAATTTTCTCTCCGGATTTTTTTACTGGTAATGCGGATTGGCATTCGGATACCTTATTTCTTACTTTTGGGCAGCTGCGTTATGTTTTACCTAAGGAAATTTCGAAAAATCGAACTTTTAGGAAAATGTACAAAATTCATGAAATGGTTGAATTTGCGAACTGCACTGAAATGATGCCTTGTTTTTATAATTTCCTCTCCGGATTTTTTTACTGGAAATGCGGATTGGCAATCGGATACTTTATTTCTTATTTTTGGGCAGCTGCGTTATGTTATACCGAAGGAAATTTCGAACAAACGAACTTTTATGAAAATGTACAAAATTCATGAAATGGCTGAATTTGCGAACTGCACTGAAATGATGCCTTGTTTTTATAATTTCCTCTAAGGATTTTTTTACTGGAAATTTAAATTGGCAATCGGATACATTATTGCTTACTTATGGGCAGCTGCGTTATGTTTTACCGAAGGAAATTTCGAATAAATGAACTTTTATGAAAATGTACAAAATTCATGAAATGGTTGAATTTGCGAAGTGCTCTGAAATGGTGCCTTGTTTTTATAATTCCCTCTCCGGATTTTCTTACTAGAAATTTGGATTGGCAATCGGATACATTATTGCTTACTTATGGGCAGCTGCGTTATGTTTTACCTAAGGAAATTTCGAAAAAACGAACTTTTAGGAAAATGTACAAAATTCATGAAATGGTTGAATTTGCGAACTGCACTGTAATGATGCCTTGTTTTTATAATTTCCTCTCCGGTTTTTTTTACTGGAAATTTGGATTGGCAATCGGATACATTATTGCTTACTTATGGGCAGCTGCGTTATGTTTTACCTAAGGAAATTTCGAAAAAACGAACAAAATTCATGGAATGGCTGAATTTGCGAACTGCACTGAAATGGTGCCTTGCTTTTATAATTTTCTCTCCGGATTCTTTTACTGGAATTGCGGATTGGCAATCGGATACATTATTTCTTACTTTTGGGCAGCTGCGTTATGTTATACCGAAGGAAATTTCGAATAAACGAACTTTTATGAAAATGTACAAAATTCATGAAATGGTTGAATTTGCGAAGTGCTCTGAAATGGTGCCTTGTTTTTATAATTCCCTCTCCAGATTTTTTTACTAGAAATTTAGATTGGCAATCGGATACATTATTGCTTACTTATGGGCAGCTGCGTTATGTTTTACCTAAGGAAATTTCGAAAAAACGAACAAAATGCATGGAATGGCTGAATTTGCGAGCTGCACTGAAATGGTGCCTTGCTTTTATAATTTTCTCTCCGGATTCTTTTACTGGAATTGCGGATTGGCAATCGGATACATTATTTCTTACTTTTGGGCAGCTGCGTTATGTTATACCGAAGGAAATTTCGAATAAACGAACTTTTATGAAAATGTACAAAATTCATGAAATGGTTGAATTTGCGAACTGCACTGAAATGATGCCTTGTTTTTATAATTTCCTCTCCGGTTTTTTTTACTGGAAATTGGGATTGGCAATCGGATACATTATTGCTTACTTATGGGCAGCGGCGTTATGTTTTACCTAAGGAAATTTCGAAAAAACGAATTAAATTCATGGAATGGCTGAATTTGCGAACTGCACTGAAATGGTGCCTTGCTTTTATAATTTTCTTTCCGGATTCTTTTACTGGAATTGCGGATTGGCAATCGGATACATTATTTCTTACTTTTGGGCAGCTGCGTTATGTTATACCGAAGGAAATTTCGAATAAACGAACTTTTATGAAAATGTACAAAATTCATGAAATGGTTAAATTGGCGAACTGCACTGAAATGATGCCTTGTTTTTATAATTTCCTCTCCGGTTTTTTTTACTGGAAATTTGGATTGGCAATCGGATACATTATTGCTTACCTATGGGCAGCTGCGTTATGTTTTACCTAAGGAAATTTCGAAGAAACGAACAAAATTCATGGAATGGCTGAATTTGCGAACTGCACTGAAATGGTGCCTTGCTTTTATAATTTTCTCTCCGGATTTTTTTACTGGAAATGCGGATTGGCAATCGGATACTTTATTTCTTACTTTTGGGCAGCTGCGTTATGTTATACCGAAGGAAATTTCGAACAAACGAACTTTTATGAAAATGTACAAAATTCATGAAATGGTTGAAAATTGCGAACTGCACTGAAATGATGCCTTGTTTTTATAATTTCCTCTCCGGATTTTTTTACTGGAAATTTAAATTGGCAATCGGATACATTATTGCTTACTTATGGGCAGCTGCGTTATGTTTTACCGAAGGAAATTTCGAATAAATGAACTTTTATGAAAATGTACAAAACTCATGAAATGGTTGAATTTGCGAAGTGCTCTGTTATGGTGCCTTGTTTTTATAATTCCCTCTCCGGATTTTCTTACTAGAAATTTGGATTGGCAATCGGATACATTATTGCTTACTTATGGGCAGCTGCGTTATGTTTTACCTAAGGAAATTTCGAAAAAACGAACAAAATTCATGGAATGGCTGAATTTGCGAACTGCACTGAAATGGTGCCTTGCTTTTATAATTTTCTCTCCGAATTTTTTTACTGGAAATGCGGATTGGCATTCGGATACTTTATTTCTTACTTTTGGGCAGCTGCGTTATGTTATTCCGAAGGAAATTTCGAACAAACGAACTTTTATGAAAATGTACAAAATTCATGAAATGGTTGAATTTGCGAAGTGCACTGAAATGGTGCCTTGTTTTTATAATTCCCTCTCCGGATTTTTTTACTGGTAATTTGGATTGGCAATCGGATACATTATTGCTTACTTATGGGCCGCTGCGTTATGTTTTACCTAAGGAAATTTCGAATAAACGAACTTTTATGAAAATGTACAAAATTCATGAAATGGTTGAATTTGCGAAGTGCTCTGTAATGGTGCCTTGTTTTTATAATTCCCTCTCCGGATTTTTTTACTGGAAATTTGGATTGGCAATCGGATACATTTTTGCTTACTTATGGGCAGCTGCGTTATGTTATACCGAAGGAAATTTCGAATAAACGAACTTTTATGAAAAAGTACAAAATACATGAAATGGTTGAATTTGCGAACTGCACTGAAATGGTGCCTTGTTTTTATAATTCCCTCACCGGAGTTTTTTTACTGGAAATTTGGATTGGCAATCGGATACATTATTGCTTACTTATGGGCAGCTGCGTTATGTTTTACCTAAGGAAATTTCGAAAAAACGAACTTTTAGGAAAATGTACAAAATTCATGAAATGGTTGAATTTGCGAACTGCACTGAAATGGTGCCTTGATTTTATAATTCCCTCACCGGAGTTTTTTACTGGAAATTTGGATTGGCAATCGGATACATTATTGCTTACTCATGGGCAGCTGCGTTATGTTTTACCTAAGGAAATTTCGAAAAAACGAACTTTTAGGAAAATGTACAAAATTCATGAAATGGTTGAATTTGCGAACTGCACTGAAATTATGCCTTGTTTTTATAATTTCCTCTCCGGTTTTTTTTACTGGAAATTAGAATTGGCAATCGGATACATTATTGCTTACTTATGGGCAGCTGCGTTATGTTTTACCTAAGGAAATTTCGAAAAAACGAACAAAATTCATGGAATGGCTGAATTTGCGAACTGCACTGAAATGGTGCCTTGCTTTTATAAATTTCTCTCCGGATTTTTTTACCGGAAATGCGGATTGGCATTCGGATACTTTATTTCTTACTTTTGGGCAGCTGCGTTATGTTATACCGAAGGAAATTTCGAACAAACGAACTTTTATGAAAATGTACAAAATTCATGAAATGGTTGAATTTGCGAAGTGCACTGAAATGGTGCCTTGTTTTTATAATTCCCTCTCCGGATTTTTTTACTGGAAATTTGGATTGGCAATCGGATACATTATTGCTTACTTATGGGCCGCTGCGTTATGTTTTACCTAAGGAAATTTCGAATAAACGAACTTTTATGAAAATGTACAAAATTCATGAAATGGTTGAATTTGCGAAGTGCTCTGAAATGGTGCCTTGTTTTTATAATTCCCTCTCCGGATTTTTTTACTGGTAATTTGGATTGGCAATCGGATACATTATTGCTTACTTATGGGCCGCTGCGTTATGTTTTACCTAAGGAAATTTCGAATAAACGAACTTTTATGAAAATGTACAAAATTCATGAAATGGTTGAATTTGCGAAGTGCTCTGTAATGGTGCCTTGTTTTTATAATTCCCTCTCCGGATTTTTTTACTGGAAATTTGGATTGGCAATCGGATACATTATTGCTTACTTTTGGGCAGCTGCGTTATGTTATACCGAAGGAAATTTCGAACAAACGAACTTTTATGAAAATGTACAAAATTCATGAAATGGTTGAATTTGCGAAGTGCACTGAAATGGTGCCTTGTTTTTATAATTCCCTCTCCGGATTTTTTTACTGGAAATTTGGATTGGCAATCGGATACATTATTGCTTACTTATGGGCAGCTGCGTTATGTTTTACCGAAGGAAATTTCGAATAAATGAACTTTTAGGAAAATGTACAAAATTCATGAAATGGTTGAATTCGCGAACTGCACTGAAATGATGCCTTGTTTTTATAATTTCCTCTCCGGATTTTTTTACTGGAAATTTGGATTGGCAATCGGATACATTTTTGCTTACTTATGGGCAGCTGCGTTATGTTATACCGAAGGAAATTTCGAATAAACGAACTTTTATGAAAAAGTACAAAATACATGAAATGGTTGAATTTGCGAACTGCACTGAAATGGTGCCTTGTTTTTATAATTCCCTCACCGGAGTTTTTTTACTGGAAATTTGGATTGGCAATCGGATACATTATTGCTTACTTATGGGCAGCTGCGTTATGTTTTACCTAAGGAAATTTCGAAAAAACGAACTTTTAGGAAAATGTACAAAATTCATGAAATGGTTGAATTTGCGAACTGCACTGAAATGGTGCCTTGATTTTATAATTCCCTCACCGGAGTTTTTTACTGGAAATTTGGATTGGCAATCGGATACATTATTGCTTACTCATGGGCAGCTGCGTTATGTTTTACCTAAGGAAATTTCGAAAAAACGAACTTTTAGGAAAATGTACAAAATTCATGAAATGGTTGAATTTGCGAACTGCACTGAAATTATGCCTTGTTTTTATAATTTCCTCTCCGGTTTTTTTTACTGGAAATTAGAATTGGCAATCGGATACATTATTGCTTACTTATGGGCAGCTGCGTTATGTTTTACCTAAGGAAATTTCGAAAAAACGAACAAAATTCATGGAATGGCTGAATTTGCGAACTGCACTGAAATGGTGCCTTGCTTTTATAAATTTCTCTCCGGATTTTTTTACCGGAAATGCGGATTGGCATTCGGATACTTTATTTCTTACTTTTGGGCAGCTGCGTTATGTTATACCGAAGGAAATTTCGAACAAACGAACTTTTATGAAAATGTACAAAATTCATGAAATGGTTGAATTTGCGAAGTGCACTGAAATGGTGCCTTCTTTTTATAATTCCCTCTCCGGATTTTTTTACTGGAAATTTGGATTGGCAATCGGATACATTATTGCTTACTTATGGGCCGCTGCGTTATGTTTTACCTAAGGAAATTTCGAATAAACGAACTTTTATGAAAATGTACAAAATTCATGAAATGGTTGAATTTGCGAACTGCACTGAAATGGTGCCTTGCTTTTATAAATTTCTCTCCGGATTTTTTTACCGGAAATGCGGATTGGCATTCGGATACTTTATTTCTTACTTTTGGGCAGCTGCGTTATGTTATACCGAAGGAAATTTCGAACAAACGAACTTTTATGAAAATGTACAAAATTCATGAAATGGTTGAATTTGCGAAGTGCACTGAAATGGTGCCTTGTTTTTATAATTCCCTCTCCGGATTTTTTTACTGGAAATTTGGATTGGCAATCGGATACATTATTGCTTACTTATGGGCCGCTGCGTTATGTTTTACCTAAGGAAATTTCGAACAAACGAACTTTTATGAAAATGTACAAAATTCATGAAATGGTTGAATTTGCGAAGTGCACTGAAATGGTGCCTTGTTTTTATAATTCCCTCTCCGGATTTTTTTACTGGAAATTTGGATTGGCAATCGGATACATTATTGCTTACTTATGGGCAGCTGCGTTATGTTTTACCTAAGGAAATTTCGAAAAAACGAACAAAATTCATGGAATGGCTGAATTTGCGAACTGCACTGAAATGGTGCCTTGCTTTTATAAATTTCTCTCCGGATTTTTTTACCGGAAATGCGGATTGGCATTCGGATACTTTATTTCTTACTTTTGGGCAGCTGCGTTATGTTATACCGAAGGAAATTTCGAACAAACGAACTTTTATGAAAATGTACAAAATTCATGAAATGGTTGAATTTGCGAAGTGCACTGAAATGGTGCCTTGTTTTTATAATTCCCTCTCCGGATTTTTTTACTGGAAATTTGGATTGGCAATCGGATACATTATTGCTTACTTATGGGCAGCTGCGTTATGTTTTACCGAAGGAAATTTCGAATAAATGAACTTTTAGGAAAATGTACAAAATTCATGAAATGGTTGAATTTGCGAAGTGCACTGAAATGGTGCCTTGTTTTTATAATTCCCTCTCCGGATTTTTTTACTGGAAATTTGGATTGGCAATCGGATACATTATTGCTTACCTATGGGCAGCTGCGTTATGTTTTACCTAAGGAAATCTCGAAAAAACGAACTTTTATGAAAATGTACAAAATTCATGAAATGGTTGAATTTGCGAACTGCACTGAAATGGTGCCTTCCTTTTATAATTTTCTCTCCGGATTTTTTTACTGGAATTGCGGATTGGCAATCGTATACATTTTTTCTTACTTTTGGGCAGCTGCGTTATGTTATACCGAAGGAAATTTCGAATAAATGAACTTTTATGAAAATGTACAAAATTCATGAAATGGTTGAATTTGCGAAGTGCTCTGAAATGGTGCCTTGTTTTTATAATTCCCTCTCCGGATTTTTTTACTGGAAATTTGGATTGGCAATCGGATACATTATTGCATACTTATGGGCAGCTGCGTTATGTTTTACCGAAGGAAATTTCGAATAAACGAACTTTTATGAAAATGTACAAAATTCATGAAATGGTTGAATTTGCGAAGTGCTCTGAAATGGTGCCTTGTTTTTATAATTCCCTCTCCGGACTTTTTTACTGGAAATTTGGATTGGCAATCGGATACATTATTGCTTACTTTTGGGCAGCTGCGTTATGTTATACCGAAGGAAATTTCGAACAAACGAACTTTTATGAAAATGTACAAAATTCATGAAATGGTTGAATTTGCGAAGTGCACTGTAATGGTGCCTTGTTTTTATAATTCCCTCTCCGGATTTTCTTACTAGAAATTTGGATTGGCAATCGGATACATCATTGCTTACTTATGGGCAGCTGCGTTATGTTTTACCTAAGGAAATTTCGAAAAAAAACGAACTTTTAGGAAAATGTACAGAATTCATGAAATGGTTGAATTTGCGAACTGCACTGAAATGGTGCATTCCTTTTATAATTCTCTCTCCGGATTTTTTTACTGGAATTGCGGATTGGCAATCAGATACATTATTGCTTACTTATGGGCAGCTGCGTTATGTTTTACCTAAGGAAATTTCGAAAAAACTAACAAAATTCATGGAATGGCTGAATTTGCGAACTGCACTGAAATGGTGCCTTGCTTTTATAATTTTCTCTCCGGATTTTTTTACTGGAAATGCGGATTGGCATTTGGATACCTTATTTCTTACTTTTGGGCAGCTGCGATATGTTATACCGAAGGAAATTTCGAACAAACGAACTTTTATGAAAATGTACAAAATTCATGAAATGGTTGAATTTGCGAAGTGCACTGAAATGGTGCCTTATTTTTATAATTCCCTCTCCGGATTTTTTTACTGGAAATTTGGATTGGCAATCGGATACATTATTGCTTACTTATGGGCAGCTGCGTTATGTTTTACCTAAGGAAATTTCGAAAAAACGAACTTTTATGAAAATGTACAGAATTCATGAAATGGTTGAATTTGCGAACTGCACTGAAATGGTGCATTCCTTTTATAATTCTCTCTCCGGATTTTTTTACTGGAATTGCGGATTGGCAATCGGATACATTATTTCTTACTTTTGGGCAGCTGCGTTATGTTATACCAAAGGAAATTTCGAATAAACGAACTTTTATGAAAATGTACAAAATTCATGAAATGGTTGAATTTGCGAAGTGCTCTGAAATGGTGCCTTGTTTTTAAAATTCCCTCTCCGGATTTTTTTACCGGAAATTTGGATTGGCAATCGGATACATTATTGCTTACTTATGGGCAGCTGCGTTATGTTTTACCTAAGGAAATTTCGAATAAACGAACTTTTATGAAAATGTACAAAATTCATGAAATGGTTGAATTTGCGAAGTGCTCTGAAATGGTGCCTTGTTTTTATAATTCCCTCTCCCGATTTTTTTACTGGAAATTTGGATTGGCAATCGGATACATTATTTCTTACTTTTGGGCAGCTGCGTTATGTTATACCGAAGGAAATTTCGAACAAACGAACTTTTATGAAAATGTACAAAATTCATGAAATGGTTGAATTTGCGAAGTGCACTGAAATGGTGCCTTGTTTTTATAATTCCCTCTCCGGATTTTTTTACTGGGAATTTGGATTGGCGATCGGATACATTATTGCTTACTTAGGGGCAGCTGCGTTATGTTTTACCTAAGGAAATTTCGAAAAAACGAACTTTTATGAAATTGTACAAAATTCATGAAATGGTTGAATTTGCGAACTGCACTGAAATGGTGCCATGCTTTTATAATTTTCTCTCCGGATTTTTTTACTGGAAATGCGGATTGGCAATAGGATACATTGTTTCTTACTTTTGGGCAGCTGCGTTATGTTATACCGAAGGAAATTTCGAACAAACGAACTTTTATGAAAAAGTATAAAATTCATGAAATGGATAAATCAGCGAACTGCACTGAATGGTGCCTTGTTTTTATAATTTTCTCTCCGGATTTTTTTACTGGAAATGCGGATTGGCAATCGGATACAATATTTCTTACTTATGGGCAGCTGCGTTATGTTTTACCTAAAGAAATTTCGAAAAAACGAACTTTTATGAAAATGTACAAAATTCATGAAATGGTTGAATTTGCGAACTGCACTGAAATGGTGCCTTGCTTTTATAATTTTCTCTCCGGATTTTTTTACTGGAAATGCGGATTGGCATTTGGATACTTTATTTCTTACTTTTGGGCAGCTGCGTTATGTTATACCGAAGGAAATTTCGAACAAACGAACTTTTATGAAAATGTACAAAATTCATGAAATGGTTGAATTTGCGAACTGCACTGAAATGATGCCTTGTTTTTATAATTTCCTCTCCGGTTTTTTTTACTGGAAATTTGGATTGGCAATCCGATACATTATTGATTACTTATGGGCAGCTGCGTTATGTTTTACCTAAGGAAATTTCGAAAAAACGAACAAAATTCATGGAATGGCTGAATTTGCGAACTGCACTGAAATGGTGCCTTGTTTTTATAATTTTCTCTCCGGATTTTTTTACTGGAATTGCGGATTGGCATTTGGATACTTTATTTCTTACTTTTGGGCAGCTGCGTTATGTTATACCGAAGGAAATTTCGAACAAACGAACTTTTATGAAAATGTACAAAATTCATGAAATGGTTGAATTTGCGAAGTGCACTGAAATGGTGCCTTGTTTTTATAATTCCCTCTCCGGATTTTTTTACTGGAAATTTGGATTGGCAATCGGATACATTATTGCTTACTTATGGGCAGCTGCGTTATGTTTTACCTAAGGAAATTTCGAAAAAACGAACAAAATTCATGGAATGGCTGAATTTGCGAACTGCACTGAAATGGTGCCTTGTTTTTATAATTTTCTCTCCGGATTTTTTTACTGGAAATGCGGATTGGCATTTGGATACTTTATTTCTTACTTTTGGGCAGCTGCGTTATGTTATACCGAAGGAAATTTCGAACAAACGAACTTTTATGAAAATGTACAAAATTCATGAAATGGTTGAATTTGCGAAGTGCACTGAAATGGTGCCTTGTTTTTATAATTCCCTCTCCGGATTTTTTTACTGGAATTGCGGATTGGCAATCGGATACATTATTTCTTACTTTTGGGCAGCTGCGTTATACAAAATATAAATGTACAAAATTCATGAAATGGTTGAATTTGCGAAGTGCTCTGAAATGGAGCCTTGTTTTTATAATTCCCTCTCTGGATTTTTTTATAGAATTTTGGATTGGCAATCGGATACATTATTTCTTACTTTTGGGCAGCTGCGTTATACAAAATATAAATGCACAAAATTCATGAAATGGTTGAATTTGCGAACTGCACTGAAATGGTGCCTTGATTTTATAATTCCCTCACCGGAGTTTTTTACTGGAAATTTGGATTGGCAATCGGATACATTATTGCTTACTCATGGGCAGCTGCGTTATGTTTTACCTAAGGAAATTTCGAAAAAACGAACTTTTAGGAAAATGTACAAAATTCATGAAATGGTTGAATTTGCGAACTGCACTGAAATTATGCCTTGTTTTTATAATTTCCTCTCCGGTTTTTTTTACTGGAAATTAGAATTGGCAATCGGATACATTATTGCTTACTTATGGGCAGCTGCGTTATGTTTTACCTAAGGAAATTTCGAAAAAACGAACAAAATTCATGGAATGGCTGAATTTGCGAACTGCACTGAAATGGTGCCTTGCTTTTATAAATTTCTCTCCGGATTTTTTTACCGGAAATGCGGATTGGCATTCGGATACTTTATTTCTTACTTTTGGGCAGCTGCGTTATGTTATACCGAAGGAAATTTCGAACAAACGAACTTTTATGAAAATGTACAAAATTCATGAAATGGTTGAATTTGCGAAGTGCACTGAAATGGTGCCTTGTTTTTATAATTCCCTCTCCGGATTTTTTTACTGGAAATTTGGATTGGCAATCGGATACATTATTGCTTACTTATGGGCCGCTGCGTTATGTTTTACCTAAGGAAATTTCGAACAAACGAACTTTTATGAAAATGTACAAAATTCATGAAATGGTTGAATTTGCGAAGTGCACTGAAATGGTGCCTTGTTTTTATAATTCCCTCTCCGGATTTTTTTACTGGAAATTTGGATTGGCAATCGGATACATTATTGCTTACTTATGGGCAGCTGCGTTATGTTTTACCTAAGGAAATTTCGAAAAAACGAACAAAATTCATGGAATGGCTGAATTTGCGAACTGCACTGAAATGGTGCCTTGCTTTTATAAATTTCTCTCCGGATTTTTTTACCGGAAATGCGGATTGGCATTCGGATACTTTATTTCTTACTTTTGGGCAGCTGCGTTATGTTATACCGAAGGAAATTTCGAACAAACGAACTTTTATGAAAATGTACAAAATTCATGAAATGGTTGAATTTGCGAAGTGCACTGAAATGGTGCCTTGTTTTTATAATTCCCTCTCCGGATTTTTTTACTGGAAATTTGGATTGGCAATCGGATACATTATTGCTTACTTATGGGCAGCTGCGTTATGTTTTACCGAAGGAAATTTCGAATAAATGAACTTTTAGGAAAATGTACAAAATTCATGAAATGGTTGAATTTGCGAAGTGCACTGAAATGGTGCCTTGTTTTTATAATTCCCTCTCCGGATTTTTTTACTGGAAATTTGGATTGGCAATCGGATACATTATTGCTTACCTATGGGCAGCTGCGTTATGTTTTACCTAAGGAAATCTCGAAAAAACGAACTTTTATGAAAATGTACAAAATTCATGAAATGGTTGAATTTGCGAACTGCACTGAAATGGTGCCTTCCTTTTATAATTTTCTCTCCGGATTTTTTTACTGGAATTGCGGATTGGCAATCGTATACATTTTTTCTTACTTTTGGGCAGCTGCGTTATGTTATACCGAAGGAAATTTCGAATAAATGAACTTTTATGAAAATGTACAAAATTCATGAAATGGTTGAATTTGCGAAGTGCTCTGAAATGGTGCCTTGTTTTTATAATTCCCTCTCCGGATTTTTTTACTGGAAATTTGGATTGGCAATCGGATACATTATTGCATACTTATGGGCAGCTGCGTTATGTTTTACCGAAGGAAATTTCGAATAAACGAACTTTTATGAAAATGTACAAAATTCATGAAATGGTTGAATTTGCGAAGTGCTCTGAAATGGTGCCTTGTTTTTATAATTCCCTCTCCGGACTTTTTTACTGGAAATTTGGATTGGCAATCGGATACATTATTGCTTACTTTTGGGCAGCTGCGTTATGTTATACCGAAGGAAATTTCGAACAAACGAACTTTTATGAAAATGTACAAAATTCATGAAATGGTTGAATTTGCGAAGTGCACTGTAATGGTGCCTTGTTTTTATAATTCCCTCTCCGGATTTTCTTACTAGAAATTTGGATTGGCAATCGGATACATCATTGCTTACTTATGGGCAGCTGCGTTATGTTTTACCTAAGGAAATTTCGAAAAAAACGAACTTTTAGGAAAATGTACAGAATTCATGAAATGGTTGAATTTGCGAACTGCACTGAAATGGTGCATTCCTTTTATAATTCTCTCTCCGGATTTTTTTACTGGAATTGCGGATTGGCAATCGGATACATTATTGCTTACTTATGGGCAGCTGCGTTATGTTTTACCTAAGGAAATTTCGAAAAAACTAACAAAATTCATGGAATGGCTGAATTTGCGAACTGCACTGAAATGGTGCCTTGCTTTTATAATTTTCTCTCCGGATTTTTTTACTGGAAATGCGGATTGGCATTTGGATACCTTATTTCTTACTTTTGGGCAGCTGCGATATGTTATACCGAAGGAAATTTCGAACAAACGAACTTTTATGAAAATGTACAAAATTCATGAAATGGTTGAATTTGCGAAGTGCACTGAAATGGTGCCTTATTTTTATAATTCCCTCTCCGGATTTTTTTACTGGAAATTTGGATTGGCAATCGGATACATTATTGCTTACTTATGGGCAGCTGCGTTATGTTTTACCTAAGGAAATTTCGAAAAAACGAACTTTTATGAAAATGTACAGAATTCATGAAATGGTTGAATTTGCGAACTGCACTGAAATGGTGCATTCCTTTTATAATTCTCTCTCCGGATTTTTTTACTGGAATTGCGGATTGGCAATCGGATACATTATTTCTTACTTTTGGGCAGCTGCGTTATGTTATACCAAAGGAAATTTCGAATAAACGAACTTTTATGAAAATGTACAAAATTCATGAAATGGTTGAATTTGCGAAGTGCTCTGAAATGGTGCCTTGTTTTTAAAATTCCCTCTCCGGATTTTTTTACCGGAAATTTGGATTGGCAATCGGATACATTATTGCTTACTTATGGGCAGCTGCGTTATGTTTTACCTAAGGAAATTTCGAATAAACGAACTTTTATGAAAATGTACAAAATTCATGAAATGGTTGAATTTGCGAAGTGCTCTGAAATGGTGCCTTGTTTTTATAATTCCCTCTCCCGATTTTTTTACTGGAAATTTGGATTGGCAATCGGATACATTATTTCTTACTTTTGGGCAGCTGCGTTATGTTATACCGAAGGAAATTTCGAACAAACGAACTTTTATGAAAATGTACAAAATTCATGAAATGGTTGAATTTGCGAAGTGCACTGAAATGGTGCCTTGTTTTTATAATTCCCTCTCCGGATTTTTTTACTGGGAATTTGGATTGGCGATCGGATACATTATTGCTTACTTAGGGGCAGCTGCGTTATGTTTTACCTAAGGAAATTTCGAAAAAACGAACTTTTATGAAATTGTACAAAATTCATGAAATGGTTGAATTTGCGAACTGCACTGAAATGGTGCCATGCTTTTATAATTTTCTCTCCGGATTTTTTTACTGGAAATGCGGATTGGCAATAGGATACATTGTTTCTTACTTTTGGGCAGCTGCGTTATGTTATACCGAAGGAAATTTCGAACAAACGAACTTTTATGAAAAAGTATAAAATTCATGAAATGGATAAATCAGCGAACTGCACTGAATGGTGCCTTGTTTTTATAATTTTCTCTCCGGATTTTTTTACTGGAAATGCGGATTGGCAATCGGATACAATATTTCTTACTTATGGGCAGCTGCGTTATGTTTTACCTAAAGAAATTTCGAAAAAACGAACTTTTATGAAAATGTACAAAATTCATGAAATGGTTGAATTTGCGAACTGCACTGAAATGGTGCCTTGCTTTTATAATTTTCTCTCCGGATTTTTTTACTGGAAATGCGGATTGGCATTTGGATACTTTATTTCTTACTTTTGGGCAGCTGCGTTATGTTATACCGAAGGAAATTTCGAACAAACGAACTTTTATGAAAATGTACAAAATTCATGAAATGGTTGAATTTGCGAACTGCACTGAAATGATGCCTTGTTTTTATAATTTCCTCTCCGGTTTTTTTTACTGGAAATTTGGATTGGCAATCCGATACATTATTGATTACTTATGGGCAGCTGCGTTATGTTTTACCTAAGGAAATTTCGAAAAAACGAACAAAATTCATGGAATGGCTGAATTTGCGAACTGCACTGAAATGGTGCCTTGTTTTTATAATTTTCTCTCCGGATTTTTTTACTGGAATTGCGGATTGGCATTTGGATACTTTATTTCTTACTTTTGGGCAGCTGCGTTATGTTATACCGAAGGAAATTTCGAACAAACGAACTTTTATGAAAATGTACAAAATTCATGAAATGGTTGAATTTGCGAAGTGCACTGAAATGGTGCCTTGTTTTTATAATTCCCTCTCCGGATTTTTTTACTGGAAATTTGGATTGGCAATCGGATACATTATTGCTTACTTATGGGCAGCTGCGTTATGTTTTACCTAAGGAAATTTCGAAAAAACGAACAAAATTCATGGAATGGCTGAATTTGCGAACTGCACTGAAATGGTGCCTTGTTTTTATAATTTTCTCTCCGGATTTTTTTACTGGAAATGCGGATTGGCATTTGGATACTTTATTTCTTACTTTTGGGCAGCTGCGTTATGTTATACCGAAGGAAATTTCGAACAAACGAACTTTTATGAAAATGTACAAAATTCATGAAATGGTTGAATTTGCGAAGTGCACTGAAATGGTGCCTTGTTTTTATAATTCCCTCTCCGGATTTTTTTACTGGAATTGCGGATTGGCAATCGGATACATTATTTCTTACTTTTGGGCAGCTGCGTTATACAAAATATAAATGTACAAAATTCATGAAATGGTTGAATTTGCGAAGTGCTCTGAAATGGAGCCTTGTTTTTATAATTCCCTCTCTGGATTTTTTTATAGAATTTTGGATTGGCAATCGGATACATTATTTCTTACTTTTGGGCAGCTGCGTTATACAAAATATAAATGCACAAAATTCATGAAATGGTTGAATTTGCGAAGTGCTCTGAAATGGAGCCTTGTTTTTATAATTCCCTCTCTGGATTTTTTTATAGAATTTTGGATTGGCAATCGGATATATTATTGCTTACTTATGGGCAGCTGCGTTATGTTTTACCTTAGGAAATTTTGAAAAAACGAACAAAATTCATGGAATTGCTGAATTTGCGAACTGCACTGAAATGGTGCCTTGCTTTTATAATTTTCTCTCCGGATTTTTTTACTGGAAATGCGGATTGGCAATCGGATACTTTATTTCTTACTTTTGGGAAGCTGCGTTATGTTATACCGAAGGAAATTTCGAACAAACGAACTTTTATGAAAATGTGCAAAATTCATGAAATGGTTGAATTTGCGAAGTGCACTGAAATGGTGCCTTGTTTTTATAATTCCCTCTCCGGATTTTTTTACTGGAAATTTGGATTGGCAATCGGATACATAATTGCTTACTTATGGACAGCTGCGTTATGTTTTACCTAAGGAAATTTCGAAAAAACGAACTTTTATGAAAATGTACAAAATTCAAGAAATGGTTGAATTTGCGAAGTGCACTGAAATGGTGCCTTGTTTTTATAATTCCCTCTCCGGATTTTTTTACTGGGAATTTGGATTGCCGATCGGATACATTATTGCTTACTTAGGGGCAGCTGCGTTATGTTTTACCTAAGGAAATTTCGAAAAAACGAACTTTTATGAAAATGTACAAAATTCATGAAATGGTTGAATTTGCGAACGGCACTGAAATGGTGCCTTGCTTTTATAATTTTCTCTCCGGATTTTTATACTGGAAATGCGGATTGGCAATAGGATACATTATTTCTTACTTTCGGGCAGCTGCGTTATGTTATACCGAAGGAAATTTCGAACAAACGAACTTTTATGAAAATGTACAAAATTCATGAAATGGTTGAATTTGCGAACTGCACTGAAATGATGCCTTGTTTTTATAATTTCCTCTCCGGATTTTTTTACTGGAAATTTAAATTGGCAATCGGATACATTATTGCTTACTTATGGGCAGCTGCGTTATGTTTTACCGAAGGAAATTTCGATTAAACGAACTTTTATGAAAATGTACAAAATTCCTCTCCGGATTTTCTTACTAGAAATTTGGATTGGCAATCGGATACATTATTGCTTACTTATGGGCAGCTGCGTTATGTTTTACCTAAGAAAATTTCGAAAAAACGAACTTTTAGGAAAATGTACAAAATTCATGAAATGGTTGAATTTGCGAACTGCACTGAAATGGTGCCTTGTTTTTACAATTCCCTCACCGGAGTTTTTTACTGGAAATTTGGATTGGCAATCGGATACATTATAGCTTACTCATGGGCAGCTGCGTTATGTTTTACCTAAGGAAATTTCGAAAAAACGAACTTTTAGGAATATGTACAAAATTCATGAAATGGTTGAATTTGCGAACTGCACTGAAATGATGCTTTGTTTTTATAATTTCCTCTCCGGATTTTTTTACTGGAAATTTAAATTGGCAATCGGATACATTATTGCTTACTTATGGGCAGCTGCGTTATGTTTTACCTAAGGAAATTTCGAAAAAACGAACAAAATTCATGGAATGGCTGAATTTGCGAGCTGCACTGAAATGGTGCCTTGCTTTTATAATTTTCTCTCCGGAGTTTTTTTCTGGAAATGCGGATTGGCAATCGGGTACTTTATTTCTTACTTTTGGGCAGCTGCGTTATGTTATACCGAAGGAAATTTCGAACAAACGAACTTTTATGAAAATGTGCAAAATTCATGAAATGGTTGAATTTGCGAACTGCACTGAAATGATGCCTTGTTTTTATAATTTCCTCTCCGGATTTTTTTACTGGAAACTTAAATTGGCAATCGGATACATTATTGCTTACTTATGGGCAGCTGCGTTATGTTTTACCGAAGGAAATTTCGATTAAACGAACTTTTATGAAAATGTACAAAATTCAAGAAATGGTTGAATTTGCGAAGTGCACTGAAATGATGCTTTGTTTTTATAATTTCCTCTCCGGATTTTTTTACTGGAAATTTTAATTGGCAATCGGATACATTATTGCTTACTTATGGGCAGCTGCGTTATGTTTTACCTAAGGAAATTTCGAAAAAACGAACAAAATTCATGGAATGGCTGAATTTGCGAGCTGCACTGAAATGGTGCCTTGCTTTTATAATTTTCTCTCCGGATTTTTTTACTGGAAATGCGGATTGGCAATAGGATACATTATTTCTTACTTTCGGGCAGCTGCGTTATGTTATACCGAAGGAAATTTCGAACAAACGAACTTTTATGAAAAAGTATAAAATTCATGAAATGGATAAATCAGCGAACTGCACAGAATGGTGCCTTGTTTTTATAATTTTCTCTCCGGATTTTTTTACTGGAAATGCGGATTGGCAATCGGATGCATTATTTCTTACTTATGGGCAGCTGCGTTATGTTTTACCTTAAGAAATTTCAAAAAAACGAACTTTTATGAAAATGTACAAAATTCATGAAATGGTTGAATTTGCGAAGTGCACTGAAATGGTGCCTCGTTTTTATAATTCCCTCTCCGAGATTTTTTTACTGGGAATTTGGATTGGGAATCGGATACATAATTGCTTACTTATGGGCAGCTGCGTTATGTTATACCGAAGGAAATTTCGAATAAACGAACTTTTATGAAAATGTACAAAATTCATGAAATGGTTGAATTTGCGAACTGCACTGAAATGATGCCTTGTTTTTATAATTTCCTCTCCGGATTTTCTTACTGGAAATTTGGCTTGGCAATCGGATACATTATTGCTTACTTATGGGCAGCTGCGTTATGTTTTACCTAAGGAAATTTCGAAAAAACGAACTTTTAGGAAAATGTACAAAATTCATGAAATGGTTGAATTTGCGAACTGCACTGAAATGGTGCCTTGTTTTTACAATTCCCTCACCGGAGTTTTTTACTGGAAATTTGGATTGGCAATCGGATACATTATAGCTTACTCATGGCAGCTGCGTTATGTTTTACCTAAGGAAATTTCGAAAAAACGAACTTTTAGGAATATGTACAAAATTCATGAAATGGTTGAATTTGCGAACTGCACTGAAATGATGCTTTGTTTTTATAATTTCCTCTCCGGATTTTTTTACTGGAAATTTTAATTGGCAATCGGATACATTATTGCTTACTTAAGGGCAGCTGCGTTATGTTTTACCTAAGGAAATTTCGAAAAAACGAACAAAATTCATGGAATGGCTGAATTTGCGAACTGCACTGAAATGGTGCCTTGCTTTTATAATTTTCTCTCCGGAGTTTTTTACTGGAAATGCGGATTGGCAATCGGGTACTTTGTTTCTTACTTTTGGGCAGCTGCGTTATGTTATACCGAAGGAAATTTCGAACAAACGAACTTTTATGAAAATGTACAAAATTCATGAAATGGTTGAATTTGCGAACTGCACTGAAATGATGCCTTGTTTTTATAATTTCCTCTCCGGATTTTTTTACTGGAAATTTAAATTGGCAATCGGATACATTATTGCTTACTTATGGGCAGCTGCGTTATGTTTTACCGAAGGAAATTTCGATTAAACGAACTTTTATGAAAATGTACAAAATTCATGAAATGGTTGAATTTGCGAACTGCACTGAAATGATGCCTTGTTTTTATAATTTCCTCTCCGGATTTTTTTTACTGGAAATTTTAATTGGCAATCGGATACATTGTTGCTTACTTATGGGCAGCTGCGTTATGTTTTACCTAAGGAAATTTCGAAAAAACGAACAAAATTCATGGAATGGCTGAATTTGCGAACTGCACTGAATGGTGCCTTGCTTTTATAATTTTCTCTCCGGATTTTTTTACTGGAAATGCGGATTGGCAATCGGATACTTTATTTCTTACTTTTGGGCAGCTGCGTTATGTTATACCGAAGGAAATTTCGAACAAACGAACTTTTATGAAAATGTACAAAATTCATGAAATGGTTGAATTTGCGAAGTGCACTGAAATGGTGCCTTGTTTTTATAATTCCCTCTCCGGATTTTTTTACTGGAAATTTGGATTGGCAATCGGATACATTATTGCTTACTTATGGGCAGCTGCGTTATGTTTTACCGAAGGAAATTTCGAAAAACGAACTTTTATGAAAATGTACAAAATTCAAGAAATGGTTGAATTTGCGAAGTGCACTGAAATGGTGCCTTGTTTTTATAATTCCCTCTCCGGATTTTTTTACTGGGAATTTGGATTGGCGATCGGATACATTATTGCTTACTTAGGGGCAGCTGCGTTATGTTTTACCTAAGTAAATTTCGAAAAAACGAACTTTTATGAAAATGTACAAAATTCATGAAATGGTTGAATTTGCGAACTGCACTGAAATGGTGCCTTGCTTTTATAATTTTCTCTCCGGATTTTTTTACTGGAAATGCGGATTGGCAATAGGATACATTATTTCTTACTTTTGGGCAGCTGCGTTATGTTATACCGAAGGAAATTTCGAACAAACTAACTTTTATGAAAAAGTATAAAATTCATGAAATGGATAAATCAGCGAACTGCACTGAATGGTGCCTTGTTTTTATAATTTTCTCTCCGGATTTTTTTACTGGAAATGCGGATTGGCAATCGGATGCATTATTTCTTACTTATGGGCAGCTGCGTTATGTTTTACCTTAAGAAATTTCGAAAAAACGAACCTTTATGAAAATGTACAAAATTCATGAAATGGTTGAATTTGCGAAGTGCACTGAAATGGTGCCTCGTTTTTATAATTCCCTCTCCGGATTTTTTTACTGGGAATTTGGATTGGGAATCGGATACATTATTGCTTACTTATGGGCAGCTGCGTTATGTTATACCGAAGGAAATTTCGAATAAACGAACTTTTATGAAAATGTACAAAATTCATGAAATGGTTGAATTTGCGAACTGCACTGAAATGGTGCCTTGCTTTTATAATTTTCTCTCCGGATTCTTTTACTGGAATTGCGGATTGGCAATCGGATACATTATTTCTTACTTTTGGGCAGCTGCGTTATGTTATACCGAAGGAAATTTCGAATAAACGAACTTTTATGAAAACGTACAAAATTCATGAAATGGTTGAATTTGCGAAGTGCTCTGAAATGGTGCCTTGTTTTTATAATTCCCTCTCCGGATTTTTTTACTGGAAATTTGGATTGGCAATCGGATACATTATTGCTTACTTATGGGCAGCTGCGTTATGTTTTACCTAAGGAAATTTCGAAAAAACGTACTTTTAGGAAAATGTACAAAATTCATGAAATGGTTGAATTTGCGAACTGCACTGAAATGATGCCTTGTTTTTATAATTTCCTCTCCGGATTTTTTTTACTGGAAATTTTAATTGGCAATCGGATACATTGTTGCTTACTTATGGGCAGCTGCGTTATGTTTTACCTAAGGAAATTTCGAAAAAACGAACAAAATTCATGGAATGGCTGAATTTGCGAACTGCACTGAAATGGTGCCTTGCTTTAATAATTTTCTCTCCGGATTTTTTTACTGGAAATGCGTATTGGCATTCGGATACTTTATTTCTTACTTTTGGGCAGCTGCGTTATGTTATACCGTAGGAAATTTCGAACAAACGAACTTTTATGAAAATGTACAAAATTCTTGAAATGGTTGAATTTGCGAAGTGCACTGAAATGGTGCCTTGTTTTTATAATTCCCTCTCCGGATTTTTTTACTGGAAATTTGGATTGGCAATCGGATACATTATTGCTTACTTATGGGCAGCTGCGTTATGTTTTACCTAAGGAAATTTCGAAAAAACGAACTTTTATGAAAATGTACAAAATTCTTGAAATGGTTGAATTTGCGAAGTGCACTGAAATGGTGCCTTGTTTTTATAATTCCCTCTCCGGATTTTTTTACTGGAAATTTGGATTGGCAATCGGATACATTATTGCTTACTTATGGGCAGCTGCGTTATGTTATACCGAAGGAAATTTCGAATAAACGAACTTTTATGAAAACGTACAAAATTCATGAAATGGTTGAATTTGCGAAGTGCTCTGAAATGGTGCCTTGTTTTTATAATTCCCTCTCCGGATTTTTTTACTGGAAATTTGGATTGGCAATCGGATACATTATTGCTTACTTATGGGCAGCTGCGTTATGTTTTACCTAAGGAAATTTCGAAAAAACGTACTTTTAGGAAAATGTACAAAATTCATGAAATGGTTGAATTTGCGAACTGCACTGAAATGATGCCTTGTTTTTATAATTTCCTCTCCGGATTTTTTTTACTGGAAATTTTAATTGGCAATCGGATACATTGTTGCTTACTTATGGGCAGCTGCGTTATGTTTTACCTAAGGAAATTTCGAAAAAACGAACAAAATTCATGGAATGGCTGAATTTGCGAACTGCACTGAAATGGTGCCTTGCTTTAATAATTTTCTCTCCGGATTTTTTTACTGGAAATGCGTATTGGCATTCGGATACTTTATTTCTTACTTTTGGGCAGCTGCGTTATGTTATACCGAAGGAAATTTCGAATAAACGAACTTTTATGAAAACGTACAAAATTCATGAAATGGTTGAATTTGCGAAGTGCTCTGAAATGGTGCCTTGTTTTTATAATTCCCTCTCCGGATTTTTTTACTGGAAATTTGGATTGGCAATCGGATACATTATTGCTTACTTATGGGCAGCTGCGTTATGTTTTACCTAAGGAAATTTCGAAAAAACGTACTTTTAGGAAAATGTACAAAATTCATGAAATGGTTGAATTTGCGAACTGCACTGAAATGATGCCTTGTTTTTATAATTTCCTCTCCGGATTTTTTTTACTGGAAATTTTAATTGGCAATCGGATACATTGTTGCTTACTTATGGGCAGCTGCGTTATGTTTTACCTAAGGAAATTTCGAAAAAACGAACAAAATTCATGGAATGGCTGAATTTGCGAACTGCACTGAAATGGTGCCTTGCTTTAATAATTTTCTCTCCGGATTTTTTTACTGGAAATGCGTATTGGCATTCGGATACTTTATTTCTTACTTTTGGGCAGCTGCGTTATGTTATACCGTAGGAAATTTCGAACAAACGAACTTTTATGAAAATGTACAAAATTCTTGAAATGGTTGAATTTGCGAAGTGCACTGAAATGGTGCCTTGTTTTTATAATTCCCTCTCCGGATTTTTTTACTGGAAATTTGGATTGGCAATCGGATACATTATTGCTTACTTATGTGCAGCTGCGTTATGTTATACCGAAGGAAATTTCGAATAAACGAACTTTTATGAAAATGTACAAAATTCGTGAAATGGTTGCATTTGCGAACTGCACTGAAATGGTGCCTTGCTTTTATAATTTTCTCTCCGGATTTTTTTACTGGAATTGCGGATTGGCAATCGGATACATTTTTTCTTACTTTTGGGCTGCTGCGTTATGTTATACCGAAGGAAATTTCGAATAAACGAACTTTTATGAAAATGTATAAAATTCATGAAATGGTTGAATTTGCGAAGTGCTATGAAATAGTGCCTTGTTTTTATAATTCCCTATCCGGATTTTTTTACTGGAAATTTGGATTGGCAATCGGATACATTATTGCATACTTATGGGCAGCTGCGTTATGTTTTACGGAAGGAAATTTCGAATAAACGAACTTTTATGAAAATGTACAAAATTCATGAAATGGTTGAATTTGCGAAGTGCTCTGAAATGGTGCCTTGTTTTTATAATTCCCTCTCCGGATTTTTTTACTGGAAATTTGGATTGGCAATCGGATACATTATTGCTTACTTTTGGGCAGCTGCGTTATGTTATACCGAAGGAAATTTCGAACAAACGAACTTTTATGAAAATGTACAAAATTCATGAAATGGTTGAATTTGCGAAGTGCACTGAAATGGTGCCTTGTTTTTATAATTCCCTCTCCGGATTTTCTTACTAGAAATTTGGATTGGCAATCGGATACATTATTGCTTACTTATGGGCAGCTGCGTTATGTTTTACCTAAGGAAATTTCGAAAAAACGAACTTTTAGGAAAATGTACAAAATTCATGAAATGGTTGAATTTGCGAACTGCACTGAAATGGTGCCTTGCTTTTATAATTTTCTCTCCGGATTTTTTTACTGGAAATGCGGATTGGCAATAGGATACATTATTTCTTACTTTCGGGCAGCTGCGTTATGTTATACCGATGGAAATTTCGAACAAACGAACTTTTATGAAAAAGTATAAAATTCATGAAATGGATAAATCAGCGAACTGCACTGAATGGTGCCTTGTTTTTATAATTTTCTCTCCGGATTTTTTTACTGGAAATGCGGATTGGCAATCGGATGCATTATTTCTTACTTATGGGCAGCTGCGTTATGTTTTACCTTAAGAAATTTCAAAAAAACGAACTTTTATGAAAATGTACAAAATTCATGAAATGGTTGAATTTGCGAAGTGCACTGAAATGGTGCCTCGATTTTATAATTCCCTCTCCGGATTTTTTTACTGGGAATTTGGATTGGGAATCGGATACATTATTGCTTACTTATGGGCAGCTGCGTTATGTTATACCGAAGGAAATTTCGAATAAACGAACTTTTATGAAAATGTACAAAATTCATGAAATGGTTGAATTTGCGAACTGCACTGAAATGGTGCCTTGCTTTTATAATTTTCTCTCCGGATTCTTTTACTGGAATTGCGGATTGGCAATCGGATACATTATTTCTTACTTTTGGGCAGCTGCGTTATGTTATACCGAAGGAAATTTCGAATAAACGAACTTTTATGAAAATGTACAAAATTCATGAAATGGTTGAATTTGCGAAGTGCTCTGAAATGGTGCCTTGTTTTTATAATTCCCTCTCCGGGTTTTTTTACTAGAAATTCGGATTGGCAATCGGATACATTATTGCTTACTTATGGGCAGCTGCGTTATGTTTTACCTAAGGAAATTTCGAAAAAACGAACTTTTAGGAAAATGTACAAAATTCATGAAATGGTTGAGTTTGCGAACTGCACTGAAATGGTGCCTTGTTTTTATAATTCCCTCACCGGAGTTTTTTACTGGAAATTTGGATTGGCAATCGGATACATTATTGCTTACTTATGGGCAGCTGCGTTATGTTTTAACTAAGGAAATTTCGAAAAAACGAACTTTTAGGAAAATGTACAAAATTCATGAAATGGTTGAATTTGCGAACTGCACTGAAATGGAGCCTTGTTTTTATAATTCCCTCAACGGAGTTTTTTACTGGAAATTTGGATTGGCAATCGGATACATTATTGCTTACTTATGGGCAGCTGCGTTATGTTTTACCTAAGGAAATTTCGAAAAAACGAACTTTTAGGAAAATGTACAAAATTCATGAAATGGTTGAATTCGCGAACTGCACTGAAATGATGCCTTGTTTTTATAATTTCCTCTCCGGATTTTATTACTGGGAATTTGGATTGGCAATCGGATACATTTTTGCTTACTTATGGGCAGCTGCGTTATGTTATACCGAAGGAAATTTCGAATAAACGAACTTTTATGAAAAAGTACAAAATTCATGAAATGGTTGAATTTGCGAACTGCACTGAAATGGTGCCTTGTTTTTATAATTCCCTCACCGGAGTTTTTTTACTGGAAATTTGGATTGGCAATCGGATACATTATTGCTTACTTATGGGCAGCTGCGTTATGTTTTACCTAAGGAAATTTCGAAAAAACTAACTTTTAGGAAAATGTACAAAATTCATGAAATGGTTGAATTTGCGAAGTGCTCTGAAATGGTGCCTTGTTTTTATAATTCCCTCTCCGGATTTTCTTACTAGAAATTTGGATTGGCAATCGGATACATTATTGCTTACTTATGGGCAGCTGCGTTATGTTTTACCTAAGGAAATTTCGAAAAAACGTACTTTTAGGAAAATGTACAAAATTCATGAAATGGTTGAATTTGCGAACTGCACTGAAATGATGCCTTGTTTTTATAATTTCCTCTCCGGTTTTTTTTACTGGAAATTTGGATTGGCAATCGGATACATTATTGCTTACTTATGGGCAGCTGCGTTATGTTTTACCTAAGGAAATTTCGAAAAAACGTACTTTTAGGAAAATGTACAAAATTCATGAAATGGTTGAATTTGCGAACTGCACTGAAATGATGCCTTGTTTTTATAATTTCCTCTCCGGTTTTTTTTACTGGAAATTTGGATTGGCAATCGGATACATTATTGCTTACTTATGGGCAGCTGCGTTATGTTTTACCTAAGGAAATTTCGAAAAAACGTACTTTTAGGAAAATGTACAAAATTCATGAAATGGTTGAATTCGCGAACTGCACTGAAATGATGCCTTGTTTTTATAATTTCCTCTCCGGATTTTATTACTGGAAATTTGGATTGGCAATCGGATGCATTATTTCTTACTTATGGGCAGCTGCGTTATGTTTTACCTTAAGAAATTTCAAAAAAACGAACTTTTATGAAAATGTACAAAATTCATGAAATGGTTGAATTTGCGAAGTGCACTGAAATGGTGCCTCGTTTTTATAATTCCCTCTCCGGATTTTTTTACTGGGAATTTGGATTGGGAATCGGATACATTATTGCTTTTTTATGGGCAGCTGCGTTATGTTATACCGAAGGAAATTTCGAATAAACGAACTTTTATGAAAATGTACAAAATTCATGAAATGGTTGAATTTGCGAACTGCACTGAAATGGTGCCTTGCTTTTATAATTTTCTCTCCGGATTCTTTTACTGGAATTGCGGATTGGCAATCGGATACATTATTTCTTACTTTTGGGCAGCTGCGTTATGTTATACCGAAGGAAATTTCGAATAAACGAACTTTTATGAAAATGTACAAAATTCATGAAATGGTTGAATTTGCGAAGTGCTCTGAAATGGTGCCTTGTTTTTATAATTCCCTCTCCGGATTTTTTTACTAGAAATTCGGATTGGCAATCGGATACATTATTGCTTACTTATGGGCAGCTGCGTTATGTTTTACCTAAGGAAATTTCGAAAAAACGAACTTTTAGGAAAATGTACAAAATTCATGAAATGGTTGAATTTGCGAACTGCACTGAAATGGTGCCTTGTTTTTATAATTCCCTCACCGGAGTTTTTTACTGGAAATTTGGATTGGCAATCGGATACATTATTGCTTACTTATGGGCAGCTGCGTTATGTTTTAACTAAGGAAATTTCGAAAAAACGAACTTTTAGGAAAATGTACAAAATTCATGAAATGGTTGAATTTGCGAACTGCACTGAAATGGAGCCTTGTTTTTATAATTCCCTCAACGGAGTTTTTTACTGGAAATTTGGATTGGCAATCGGATACATTATTGCTTACTTATGGGCAGCTGCGTTATGTTTTACCTGAGGAAATTTCGAAAAAACGAACTTTTAGGAAAATGTACAAAATTCATGAAATGGTTGAATTCGCGAACTGCACTGAAATGATGCCTTGTTTTTATAATTTCCTCTCCGGATTTTTTTACTGGGAATTTGGATTGGCAATCGGATACATTTTTGCTTACTTATGGGCAGCTGCGTTATGTTATACCGAAGGAAATTTCGAATAAACGAACTTTTATGAAAAAGTACAAAATTCATGAAATGGTTGAATTTGCGAACTGCACTGAAATGGTGCCTTGTTTTTATAATTCCCTCACCGGAGTTTTTTTACTGGAAATTTGGATTGGCAATCGGATACATTATTGCTTACTTATGGGCAGCTGCGTTATGTTTTACCTAAGGAAATTTCGAAAAAACGAACTTTTAGGAAAATGTACAAAATTCATGAAATGGTTGAATTTGCGAACTGCACTGAAATTATGCCTTGTCTTTATAATTTTCTCTCCGGATTTTTTTACTGGAATTGCGGATTGGCATTCGGATACTGTATTTCTTACTTTTGGGCAGCTGCGTTATGTTTTACCTAAGGAAATTTCGAAAAAACGAACTTTTAGGAAAATGTACAAAATTCATGGAATGGCTGAATTTGCGAACTGCACTGAAATGATGCCTTGTTTTTATAATTTCCTCTCCGGATTTTTTTACTGGAAATTTAAATTAGCAATCGGATACATTATTGCTTACTTATGGGCAGCTGCGTTATGTTTTACCGAAGGAAATTTCGAATAAATGAACTTTTATGAAAATGTACAAAATTCATGAAATGGTTGAATTTGCGAAGTGCTCTGAAATGGTGCCTTGTTTTTATAATTCCCTCTCCGGATTTTCTTACTAGAAATTTGGATTGGCAATCGGATACATTATTGCTTACTTATGGGCAGCTGCGTTATGTTTTACCTAAGGAAATTTCGAAAAAACGAACTTTTAGGAAAATGTACAAAATTCATGAAATGGTTGAATTTGCGAACTGCACTGAAATGATGCCTTGTTTTTATAATTTCCTCTCCGGTTTTTTTTACTGGAAATTTGGATTGGCAATCGGATACATTATTGCTTACTTATGGGCAGCTGCGTTATGTTTTACCTAAGGAAATTTCGAAAAAACGAACTTTTAGGAAAATGTACAAAATTCATGAAATGGTTGAATTTGCGAACTGCACTGAAATTATGCCTTGCTTTTATAATTTTCTCTCCGGATTTTTTTACTGGAAATGCGGATTGGCGATCGGATACTTTATTTCTTACTTTTGGGCAGCTGCGTTATGTTATACCGAAGGAAATTTCGAACAAACGAACTTTTATGAAAATGTACAAAATTCATGAAATGGTTGAATTCGCGAACTGCACTGAAATGATGCCTTGTTTTTATAATTTTCTCTCCGGATTTTTTTACTGGAAATTTAAATTGGCAGTCGGATACATTATTGCTTACTTATGGGCAGCTGCGTTATGTTTTACCGAAGGAAATTTCGAATAAATGAACTTTTATGAAAATGTACAAAATTCATGAAATGGTTGAATTTGCGAAGTGCTCTGAAATGGTGCCTTGTTTTTATAATTCCCTCTCCGGATTTTCTTACTAGAAATTTGGATTGGCAATCGGATACATTATTGCTTACTTATGGGCAGCTGCGTTATGTTTTACCGAAGGAAATTTCGAAAAAACGAACTTTTATGAAAATGTACAAAATTCTTGAAATGGTTGAATTTGCGAAGTGCACTGAAATGGTGCCTTGTTTTTATAATTCCCTCTCCGGATTTTCTTACTGGAAATTTGGATTGGCAATCGGATACATTATTGCTTACTTATGGGCAGCTGCGTTATGTTTTACCTAAGGAAATTTCGAAAAAACGAACTTTTATGAAAATGTACAAAATTCATGAAATGGTTGAATTTGCGAACTGCACTGAAATGGTGCCTTCCTTTTATAATTTTCTCTCCGGATTTTTTTACTGGAATTGCGGATTGGCAATCGGACACATTTTTTCTTACTTTTGGGCAGCTGCGTTATGTTATACCGAAGGAAATTTCGAATAAACGAACTTTTATGAAAATGTATAAAATTCATGAAATGGTTGAATTTGCGAAGTGCTATGAAATGGTGCCTTGTTTTTATAATTCCCTATCCGGATTTTTTTACTGGAAATTTGGATTGGCCATCGGATACATTATTGCATACTTATGGGCAGCTGCGTTATGTTTTACGGAAGGAAATTTCGAATAAACGAACTTTTATGAAAATGTACAAAATTCATGAAATGGTTGAATTTGCGAAGTGCTCTGAAATGGTGCCTTGTTTTTATAATTCCCTCTCCGGATTTTTTTACTGGAAATTTGGATTGGCAATCGGATACATTATTGCTTACTTTTGGGCAGCTGCGTTATGTTATACCGAAGGAAATTTCGAACAAACGAACTTTTATGAAAATGTACAAAATTCATGAAATGGTTGAATTTGCGAAGTGCACTGAAATGGTGCCTTGTTTTTATAATTCCCTCTCCGGATTTTCTTACTAGAAATTTGGATTGGCAATCGGATACATTATTGCTTACTTATGGGCAGCTGCGTTATGTTTTTCCTGAGGAAATTTCGAAAAAACGAACTTTTAGGAAAATGTACAAAATTCATGAAATGGTTGAATTTGCGAACTGCACTGAAATGGTGCCTTGCTTTTATAATTTTCTCTCCGGATTTTTTTACTGGAAATGCGGATTGGCAATAGGATACATTATTTCTTACTTTCGGGCAGCTGCGTTATGTTATACCGATGGAAATTTCGAACAAACGAACTTTTATGAAAAAGTATAAAATTCATGAAATGGATAAATCAGCGAACTGCACTGAATGGTGCCTTGTTTTTATAATTTTCTCTCCGGATTTTTTTACTGGAAATGCGGATTGGCAATCGGATGCATTATTTCTTACTTATGGGCAGCTGCGTTATGTTTTACCTTAAGAAATTTCAAAAAAACGAACTTTTATGAAAATGTACAAAATTCATGAAATGGTTGAATTTGCGAAGTGCACTGAAATGGTGCCTCGTTTTTATAATTCCCTCTCCGGATTTTTTTACTGGGAATTTGGATTGGGAATCGGATACATTATTGCTTACTTATGGGCAGCTGCGTTATGTTATACCGAAGGAAATTTCGAATAAACGAACTTTTATGAAAATGTACAAAATTCATGAAATGGTTGAATTTGCGAACTGCACTGAAATGGTGCCTTGCTTTTATAATTTTCTCTCCGGATTCTTTTACTGGAATTGCGGATTGGCAATCGGATACATTATTTCTTACTTTTGGGCAGCTGCGTTATGTTATACCGAAGGAAATTTCGAATAAACGAACTTTTATGAAAATGTACAAAATTCATGAAATGGTTGAATTTGCGAACTGCACTGAAATGGTGCCTTGTTTTTATAATTCCCTCACCGGAGTTTTTTACTGGAAATTTGGATTGGCAATCGGATACATTATTGCTTACTTATGGGCAGCTGCGTTATGTTTTAACTAAGGAAATTTCGAAAAAACGAACTTTTAGGAAAATGTACAAAATTCATGAAATGGTTGAATTTGCGAACTGCACTGAAATGATGCCTTGTTTTTATAATTTCCTCTCCGGATTTTTTTACTGGAAATTTTAATTGGCAATCGGATACATTATTGCTTACTTATGGGCAGCTGCGTTATGTTTTACCTAAGGAAATTTCGAAAAAACGAACAAAATTCATGGAATGGCTGAATTTGCGAACTGCACTGAAATGGTGCCTTGCTTTTATAATTTTCTCTCCGGATTTTTTTACTGGAAATGCGGATTGGCAATCGGATACTTTATTTCTTACTTTTGGGCAGCTGCGTTATGTTATACCGAAGGAAATTTCGAACAAACGAACTTTTATGAATATGTACAAAATTCATGAAATGGTTGAATTTGCGAACTGCACTGAAATGATGCCTTGTTTTTATAATTTCCTCTCCGGATTTTTTTACTGGAAATTTAAATTGGCAATCGGATACATTATTGCTTACTTATGGGCAGCTGCGTTATATTTTACCTAAGGAAATTTCGAATAAATGAACTTTTATGAAAATGTACAAAATTCATGAAATGGTTGAATTTGCGAAGTGCTCTGAAATGGTGCCTTGTTTTTATAATTCCCTCCCCGGATTTTCTTACTAGAAATTTGGATTGGCAATCGGATACATTATTGCTTACTTATGGGCAGCTGCGTTATGTTTTACCTAAGGAAATTTCGAAAAAACGAACTTTTAGGAAAATGTACAAAATTCATGAAATGGTTGAATTTGCGAACTGCACTGAAATGATGCCTTGTTTTTATAATTTCCTCTCCGGTTTTTTTTACTGGAATTTTGGATTGGCAATCGGATACATTATTGCTTACTTATGGGCAGCTGCGTTATGTTTTACCTAAGGAAATTTCGAAAAAACGAACAAAATTCATGGAATGGCTGAATTTGCGAACTGCACTGAAATGGTGCCTTGCTTTAATAATTTTCTCTCCGGATTTTTATACTGGAAATGCGGATTGGCATTCGGATACTTTATTTCTTACTTTTGGGCAGCTGCGTTATGTTATACCGAAGGAAATTTCGAACAAACGAACTTTTATGAAAATGTACAAAATTCTTGAAATGGTTGAATTTGCGAAGTGCACTGAAATGGTGCCTTGTTTTTATAATTCCCTCTCCGGATTTTTTTACTGGAAATTTGGATTGGCAATCGGATACATTATTGCTTACTTATGGGCAGCTGCGTTATGTTTTACCTAAGGAAATTTCGAAAAAACGAACTTTTATGAAAATGTACAAAATTCATGAAATGGTTGAATTTGCGAACTGCACTGAAATGGTGCCTTCCTTTTATAATTTTCTCTCCGGATTTTTTTACTGGAATTGCGGATTGGCAATCGGATACATTTTTTCTTACTTTTGGGCAGCTGCGTTATGTTATACCGAAGGAAATTTCGAATAAACGAACTTTTATGAAAATGTACAAAATTCATGAAATGGTTGAATTTGCGAAGTGCTCTGAAATGGTGCCTTGTTTTTATGATTCCCTCTCCGGATTTTTTTACTGGAAATTTGGATTGGCAATCGGATACATTATTGCATACTTATGGGCAGCTGCGTTATGTTTTACCGAAGGAAATTTCGAATAAACGAACTTTTATGAAAATGTACAAAATTCATGAAATGGTTGAATTTGCGAAGTGCTCTGAAATGGTGCCTTGTTTTTATAATTCCCTCTCCGGATTTTTTTACTGGAAATTTGGATTGGCAATCGGATACATTATTGCTTACTTTTGGGCAGCTGCGTTATGTTATACCGAAGGAAATTTCGAACAAACGAACTTTTATGAAAATGTACAAAATTCATGAAATGGTTGAATTTGCGAAGTGCACTGAAATGGTGCCTTGTTTTTATAATTCCCTCTCCGGATTTTCTTACTAGAAATTTGGATTGGCAATCGGATACATTATTGCTTACTTATGGGCAGCTGCGTTATGTTTTACCTAAGGAAATTTCGAAAAAACGAACTTTTAGGAAAATGTACAAAATTCATGAAATGGTTGAATTTGCGAACTGCACTGAAATGATGCCTTGTTTTTATAATTTCCTCTCCGGTTTTTTTTTACTGGAAATTTGGATTGGCAATCGGATACATTATTGCTTACTTATGGGCAGCTGCGTTATGTTTTACATAAGGAAATTTCGAAAAAACGAACAAAATTCATGGAATGGCTGAATTTTCGAACTGCACTGAAATGGTGCCTTGCTTTTATAATTTTCTCTCCGGATTTTTTTACTGGAAGTGCGGATTGGCATTTGGATACTTTATTTCTTACTTTTGGGCAGCTGCGTTATGTTATACCGAAGGAAATTTCGAACAAACGAACTTTTATGAAAATGTACAAAATTCATGAAATGGTTGAATTTGCGAAGTGCACTGAAATGGTGCCTTGTTTTTATAATTCCCTCTCCGGATTTTTTTACTGGAAATTTGGATTGGCAATCGGATACATTATTGCTTACTTATGGGCAGCTGCGTTATGTTTTACCTAAGGAAATTTCGAAATAACGAACTTTTATGAAAATGTACATAATTCATGAAATGGTTGAATTTGCGAACTGCACTGAAATGGTGCATTCCTTTTATAATTTTCTCTCCGGATTTTTTTACTGGAATTGCGGATTGGCAATCGGATACATTATTTCTTACTTTTGTGCAGCTGCGTTATGTTATACCGAAGGACATTTCGAATAAACGAACTTTTATGAAAATGTACAAAATTCAAGAAATGGTTGAATTTGCGAAGTGCTCTGAAATGGTGCCTTGTTTTTAAAATTCCCTCTCCGGATTTTTTTACTGGAATTTTGGATTGGCAATCGGATACATTATTGCTTACTTATGGGCAGCTACGTTATGTTTTACCTAAGGAAATTTCGAATAAGCGAACTTTTATGAAAATATACAAAATTCATGAAATGGTTGAATTTGCGAAGTGCTCTGAAATGGTGCCTTGTTTTTATAATTCCCTGTAGTGTACCCAAAAACAAAACATTTCCCACGTACCAAAAACAACATACCAAAACAAAACACTAATCACTTCCTACATACCCGAATGAAACACTTTACATAATGCACACCACACAATAGCGTCACATGACACCAAGAGTTACTCACGGGACGGCACTCGCCAAATACCGACAATGTATGAAGACAGGCAAAAGGGAACGTAAACATTACTACGTCCACTGCACTGTGATATTCAATACTATAATGAATGACCCGCAATGTGTCATCTGGTGAAGCGACCCTTTGTAGAGTCAAGTACACTAAAGTCGAAGTATGACTCGCTTGTGGAGTCAAGTGCACTAAAATCAAATTATGGCTCGTGACCTAATTTTAGAATGCATGATGCATTGGAAATGCTATCGGGAATTAGTATATAAGGATCAAAAATTTCTTGAATAAATCAGAATTATTTTAGAAGCCAATCACTCGGCATAGGCTATTTTAATTCTCAAGGAGTGCCAGGAAACAGGCACCCTGACTGTCCAGTGGCGTTCCACGCCGGACACCCCGCTAGGTCGACCCCTTCACTATATGGGAAGCACATTTCTAAGCTACTCTTGCTAATTCCACAGCCTTGAAGTCCCGACGCATACAGTAACCTTGCTGTACAGAACCAAGATCATTACATGACGATTCTGCCAGGCTGCTGAAATCTTACATGATCTTAAATGCCATATCACTACATGAAGATCATTTAAGTTCACAACATGGCGATCATTTAAGTTTCATTACATGGCGATCCTGCACACCGAACCTGCGAAAGATCCTGTACACCGAATCTGCAACTGACTGAGAACGATCCTGAAATTGTGAACCTGACCAAGATCCTGCATACCAAACCTGTGAACGATCCTGCGAATATGACGACGATGCTGACATATTCACAATTCGTACTTAACGTACATATATTCATTCAACGCGACGAATAAATCGCTAGCGTAAATACTAGATAATTCACACAATGAATAAGCGAAAACAAAAATACGTCATCATGACAAAAAAAAAAAAAAAAAAAGGAATGTGCTAGAATGTTATAAACTTTTTAATGCAAACTAAATTGCTTTTGTTTCCGTAAAATTTAAAAAAAAAAAAAAAAAAAAATTAGTAAAAGCGCAATATGTTATTTTAAAAGACTTGATGAATTCATAAGCATATAACGAACTGAATTTAAATTCATTCACCCTTAGTTTATCTCTTTATTTTTTCAACTAGACTTAATTTATTGTGCCAAGTCAATAAAATGTATGCAAATGTATGATAACGTTACAATATTTTTTGTATTCCTACGATGTTTAGATTTTTAGAAAATATTATAATTTAACCACCCTGTAAATTAGTAAATGATTAAACAATATTATTACGAAATTGACCTTTAACTAGCATACAAAACTTCCAATGTTAAAATAATAATAAAAATAATGAATAAAACAAAGAAAATAGACGAAAAATCAAATGCCTCAAGAAGCCGAAGGTATTAGAACGGATCCCTCGAAATACAAGATAATTCAAGACCATCCGGTACTGAAAAACATTCTCCACACAAGACGGACGTTACCAATTCAAAAGACTACTATTCAGACTAGAAATATTCTCCAATAGTTTCCAAAGAATGTTAATTGCACACAGAAATTCATTCTCGAAACTAACCAGAATCAGACTAGAGCTGTCAAACTATGACTTTGAGATAATTTACGAGCAAGGAAAACTGAATACAAATGCCGATGCACTCTCAATAATAAGAATTATCAGTGACATTTTGAAATCCATGATGGTAGAAAATAATAATATAAACCACAATGATGTTGACTCCAAGGAGCAGATCATGGCAAAAACAAGGGGTATGAAAATAAAAGAAAAAATTGAAGAAAATAAGAATAGGGCAATACCAAAGGAGAAATGCATATCGCATCCGAAGACTGATCACCTTCACATATGGGAATGCACGTCCTTAACTGACGTAAATAAAATGAAGAAGTTAGAATTCAAATTTGAGGCAAATAATAAATCCATGGTATAAGTAGAAGTAAATGATAAAGTGATTGTTAGATGCAGCGATAATCCTCCGAATTACGATTCGATTATGGAGAAACTGGCATCTGTGTTGGAAAAGAAATGTATTACAAGTAGGCCTACAAGAAGAAGATAATTTAGAAGAAAAAGAAGCTACAAGAAGAAGATAATTTAGAAGAAAAAGAAGCTACAAAAAAAAGATAATTTAGAAGAAAAAGAAGCTACAAAGAGAAGATGAAATTGAAATAAGCGAAAATGAAGTTTTTGAGAGATTCAGCGACAATTCAGCGAAACACGTTTCGACTCTGGAGAAGCTTGTATCAGATTAAAAAGAGTACTCATAAAAAAAGGAGCACTAAGTGAAGATGATATGATATTTGAATATAGAAAAGAAGGAAGTTAAAGGAATATATATGTTGCAACGAAATAAATATGAAAGAGACTCGCCCATGAATATAATAATATATAAACCCCCTAAAAAGATAACAAAACTCGAAGAAAAATGAAACATAAACGAATACCAGAACACACCGCATGGAGGACATTTAGGCATACGAAAGACTCAAACAAAAATTCGTCTGGAAAAATACGTGACAGATGGTCAAGAAATGTGTAAACGCTTGTGAAATATACACTAAAAACAAACAAACAAGACACATAAAAGAGAAAATGGTCATTACAGAAACACCAAGCACTAGTTTCGAAACAATACAAATAGACACAGTTGGTCCTCTTAGGATATCAAACGGTTATAGATACATATATACCAACAATGCAATGTGAACTCACCAAATATGTCATTGCACACCATATTGAAAGCAAAGACGCGAAAACCATAGCTGAAAATTATGTCCCATTCATAACATGTCCCATTCACACATGGTTACCATATTACATGTTTGCCTATAACATGACACCTCACGTCACAACAAACTACTCACCGCACGAACTGATATTCGGTAAATTACCCCAATTACCAACTGACACATTTACAAATACGACAATGAATATTGACGACTACGCGAACGAACTAAAGATCAAGTTACGAAACTCGATCGAAACAGCAAAGAAATACATAAAAGACGAAAAGCAAAAACGATATTGTAAAGAAAGCAATAAAAATATAAACCCATTAAATTTAGCAGTAGGAGATTTAGTATTAATCAAAGTAGAAAATAGAAAAAAATACATTAGTCCATACAAAGGCCCATATAAAATTGTAGAAAGAAAGGGCATAAATTCAATTATAGATATAGATGGCACAAATAAAGAATTACATAACAATTTACTTAAACCATATACACTAAGAGAAACACAAATGTTACTAGACTAAGAATATACAACATACACATGAACTTAAATAGCCTTAAGAGCAAATTATATGTAATCAAATATACAATACATAGTCATAAAATAAATTAATCATGCAAAAATTGTTATTTAAATAATGTAAACATAATATATAAGATAAAACATACGCAACCATGTAAAAATTATTCAATAATGTTAACATAAGACTTACACATACAATCATGTAATTAGTATCCCTGATGTAAAGCATTTCCAAAGCATTTCACTAAATCTTGCAAAATTATTCTTAAAATAATTTTCCGCTAAGGGTAAGGGTGTAGTGTACCCAAAAACAAAACATTTCCCACGTACCAAAAACAACATACCAAAACAAAACACTAATCACTTCCTACATACCCGAATAAAACACTTTACATAATGCACACCACACAATAGCGTCACATGACACCAAGAGTTACTCACGGGACGGCACTCGCCAAATACCGACAATGTATGAAGACAGGCAAAAGGGAACGTAAACATTACTACGTCCACTGCACTGTGATATTCAATACTATAATGAATGACCCGCAATGTGTCATCTGGTGAAGCGACCCTTTGTAGAGTCAAGTACACTAAAGTCGAAGTATGACTCGCTTGTGGAGTCAAGTGCACTAAAATCAAATTATGGCTCGTGACCTAATTTTAGAATGCATAATGCATTGGAAATGCTATCGGGAATTAGTATATAAGGAACAAAAATTTCTTGAATAAATCAGAATTATTTTAGAAGCCAATCACTCGGCATAGGCTATTTTAATTCTCAAGGAGTGCCAGGAAACAGGCACCCTGACTGTCCAGTGGCGTTCCACGCCGGACACCCCGCTAGGTCGACCCCTTCACTATATGGGAAGCACATTTCTAAGCTACTCTTGCTAATTCCACAGCCTTGAAGTCCCGACGCATACAGTAACCTTGCTGTACAGAACCAAGATCATTACATGACGATTCTGCCAGGCTGCTGAAATCTTACATGATCTTAAATGCCATATCACTACATGAAGATCATTTAAGTTCACAACATGGCGATCATTTAAGTTTCATTACATCCCTCTCCGGATTTTTTTACTGGAAATTTGGATTGGCAATCGGATACATTATTTCTTACTTTTGGGCAGCTGCGTTATGTTATACCGAAGGAAATTTCGAACAAACGAACTTTTATGAAAATGTACAAAATTCATGAAATGGTTGAATTTGCGAAGTGCACTGAAATGGTGCCTTGTTTTTATAATTCCCTCTCCGGATTTTTTTACTGGGAATTTGGATTGGCGATCGGATACATTATTGCTTACTTAGGGGCAGCTGCGTTATGTTTTACCTAAGGAAATTTCGAAAAAACGAACTTTTATGAAATTGTACAAAATTCATGAAATGGTTGAATTTGCGAACTGCACTGAAATGGTGCCTTGCTTTTATAATTTTCTCTCCGGATTTTTTTACTGGAAATGCGGATTGGCAATCGGATACATTGTTTCTTACTTTTGGGCAGCTGCGTTATGTTATACCGAAGGAAATTTCGAACAAACGAACTTTTATGAAAAAGTATAAAATTCATGAAATGGATAAATCAGCGAACTGCACTGAATGGTGCCTTGTTTTTATAATTTTCTCTCCGGATTTTTTTACTGGAAATGCGGATTGGCAATCGGATACATTATTTCTTACTTATGGGCAGCTGCGTTATGTTTTACCTAAAGAAATTTCGAAAAAACGAACTTTTATGAAAATGTACAAAATTCATGAAATGGTTGAATTTGCGAACTGCACTGAAATGGTGCCTTCCTTTTATAATTTTCTCTCCGGATTTTTTTACTGGAATTGCGGATTGGCAATCGGATACATTATTTCTTACTTTTGGGCAGCTGCGTTATGTTATACCGAAGGAAATTTCGAATAAACGAACTTTTATGAAAATGTACAAAATTCATGAAATGGTTGAATTTGCGAAGTGCTCTGAAATGGAGCCTTGTTTTTATAATTCCCTCTCCGGATTTTTTATAGAAATTTGGATTGGCAATCGGATATATTATTGCTTACTTATGGGCAGCTGCGTTATGTTTTACCTAAGGAAATTTCGAAAAAACGAACTTTTATGAAAATGTACAAAATTCAAGAAATGGTTGAATCTGCGAAGTGCACTGAATGGTGCCTTGCTTTTATAATTTTCTCTCCGGATTTTTTTACTGGAAATGCGGATTGGCAATCGGATACTTTATTTCTTACTTTTGGGCAGCTGCGTTATGTTATACCGAAGGAAATTTCGAACAAACGAACTTTTATGAAAATGTACAAAATTCATGAAATGGTTGAATTTGCGAAGTGCACTGAAATGGTGCCTTGTTTTTATAATTCCCTCTCCGGATTTTTTTACTGGAAATTTGGATTGGCAATCGGATACATTATTGCTTACTTATGGGCAGCTGCGTTATGTTTTACCTAGGGGAATTTCGAAAAAAACGAACTTTTATGAAAATGTACAAAATTCAAGAAATGGTTGAATTTGCGAAGTGCACTGAAATGGTGCCTTGTTTTTATAATTCCCTCTCCGGATTTTTTTACTGGGAATTTGGGAAGGGGCAGCTGCGTTAAGTTTTACCTAAGGAAATTTCGAAAAAACGAACTTTTATGAAAATGTACAAAATTCATGAAATGGTTGAATTTGCGAACTGCACTGAAATGGTGCCTTGCTTTTATAATTTTCTCTCCGGATTTTTATACTGGAAATGCGGATTGGCAATAGGATACATTATTTCTTACTTTCGGGCAGCTGCGTTATGTTATACCGAAGGAAATTTCGAACAAACGAACTTTTATGAAAAAGTATAAAATTCATGAAATGGATAAATCAGCGAACTGCACTGAATGGTGCCTTGTTTTTATAATTTTCTCTCCGGATTTTTTTACTGGAAATGCGGATTGGCAATCGGATACATTATTTCTTACTTATGGGCAGCTGCGTTATGTTTTACCTAAAGAAATTTAAAAAAAACGAACTTTTATGAAAATGTACAAAATTCATGAAATGGTTGAATTTGCGAAGTGCACTGAAATGGTGCCTCGTTTTTATAATTCCCTCTCCGGATTTTTTTCCTGGGAATTTGGATTGGCAATCGGATACATTATTGCTTACTTATGGGCAGCTGCGTTATGTTATACCGAAGGAAATTTCGAATAAACGAACTTTTATGAAAATGTACAAAATTCATGAAATGGTTGAATTTGCGAACTGCACTGAAATGGTGCCTTGTTTTTATAATTCCCTCACCGGAGTTTTTTACTGGAAACTTGGATTGGCAATCGGATACATTATTGCTTACTTATGGGTGGCTGCGTTATGTTTTACTTAAGGAAATTTCGAAAAAACGAACTTTTAGGAAAATGTACAAAATTCATGAAATGGTTGAATTTGCGAACTGCACTGAAATGGTGCCTTGATTTTATAATTCCCTCACCGGAGTTTTTTACTGGAAATTTGGATTGGCAATCGGATACATTATTGCTTACTTATGGGCAGCTGCGTTATGTTTTACCTAAGGAAATTTCGAAAAAACGAACTTTTAGGAAAATGTACAAAATTCATGAAATGGTTGAATTCGCGAACTGCACTGAAATGATGCCTTGTTTTTATAATTTCCTCTCCGGATTTTTTTACTGGGAATTTGGATTGGCAATCGGATACATTTTTGCTTACTTATGGGCAGCTGCGTTATGTTATACCGAAGGAAATTTCGAATAAACGAACTTTTATGAAAAAGTACAAAATTCATGAAATGGTTGAATTTGCGAACTGAACTGAAATGGTGCCTTGTTTTTATAATTCCCTCACCGGAGTTTTTTTACTGGAAATTTGGATTGGCAATCGGATACATTATTGCTTACTTATGGGCAGCTGCGTTATGTTTTACCTAAGGAAATTTCGAAAAAAACGAACTTTTAGGAAAATGTACAAAATTCATGAAATGGTTGAATTTGCGAACTGCACTGAAATTATGCCTTGTCTTTATAATTTTCTCTCCGGATTTTTTTACTGGAAATGCGGATTGGCATTCGGATACTGTATTTCTTACTTTTGGGCAGCTGCGTTATGTCTTACCTAAGGAAATTTCGAAAAAACGAACTTTTAGGAAAATGTACAAAATTCATGAAATGGTTGAATTTGCGAACTGAACTGAAATGATGCCTTGTTTTTATAATTTCCTCTCCGGATTTTTTTACCGGAAATTTTAATTGGCAATCGGATACATTATTGCTTACTTATGGGCAGCTGCGTTATGTTTTACCTAAGGAAATTTCGAAAAAACGAACAAAATTCCTGGAATGGCTGAATTTGCGAACTGCACTGAAATGGTGCCTTGCTTTAATAATTTTCTCTCCGGATTTTTTTACTGGAAATGCGGATTGGCATTCGGATACTTTATTTCTTACTTTTGGGCAGCTGCGTTATGTTATACCGAAGGAAATTTCGAACAAACGAACTTTTATGAAAATGTACAAAATTCTTGAAATGGTTGAATTTGCGAAGTGCACTGAAATGGTGCCTTCCTTTTATAATT
This sequence comes from Eumerus sabulonum, assembly GCA_951905685.1. Lineage (NCBI taxonomy): Eukaryota > Metazoa > Arthropoda > Insecta > Diptera > Syrphidae > Eumerus > Eumerus sabulonum. Next base: position 80,366,341 of record OX645061.1, read on the forward strand.
TTCTCTCCGGATTTTTTTACTGGAATTGCGGATTGGCAATCGGATACATTTTTTCTTACTTTTGGGCAGCTGCGTTATGTTATACCGAAGGAAATTTCGAATAAACGAACTTTTATGAAAATGTACAAAATTCATGAAATGGTTGAATTTGCGAAGTGCTCTGAAATGGTGCCTTGTTTTTATGATTCCCTCCCCGGATTTTCTTACTAGAAATTTGGATTGGCAATCGGATACATTATTGCTTACTTATGGGCAGCTGCGTTATGTTTTACCTAAGGAAATTTCGAAAAAACGAACTTTTAGGAAAATGTACAAAATTCATGAAATGGTTGAATTTGCGAACTGCACTGAAATGATGCCTTGTTTTTATAATTTCCTCTCCGGTTTTTTTTACTGGAAATTTGGATTGGCAATCGGATACATTATTGCTTACTTATGGGCAGCTGCGTTATGTTTTACCTAAGGAAATTTCGAAAAAACGAACAAAATTCATGGAATGGCTGAATTTGCGAACTGCACTGAAATGGTGCCTTGCTTTAATAATTTTCTCTCCGGATTTTTTTACTGGAAATGCGGATTGGCATTCGGATACTTTATTTCTTACTTTTGGGCAGCTGCGTTATGTTATACCGAAGGAAATTTCGAACAAACGAACTTTTATGAAAATGTACAAAATTCTTGAAATGGTTGAATTTGCGAAGTGCACTGAAATGGTGCCTTGTTTTTATAATTCCCTCTCCGGATTTTTTTACTGGAAATTTGGATTGGCAATCGGATACATTATTGCTTACTTATGGGCAGCTGCGTTATGTTTTACCTAAGGAAATTTCGAAAAAACGAACTTTTAGGAAAATGTACAAAATTCATGAAATGGTTGAATTTGCGAACTGCACTGAAATGGTGCCTTCCTTTTATAATTTTCTCTCCGGATTTTTTTACTGGAATTGCGGATTGGCAATCGGATACATTTTTTCTTACTTTTGGGCAGCTGCGTTATGTTATACCGAAGGAAATTTCGAATAAACGAACTTTTATGAAAATGTACAAAATTCATGAAATGGTTGAATTTGCGAAGTGCTCTGAAATGGTGCCTTGTTTTTATGATTCCCTCTCCGGATTTTTTACTGGAAATTTGGATTAGCAATCGGATACATTATTGCATACTTATGGGCAGCTGCGTTATGTTTTACCTAAGGAAATTTCGAATAAACGAACTTTTATGAAAATGTACAAAATTCATGAAATGGTTGAATTTGCGAAGTGCTCTGAAATGGTGCCTTGTTTTTATAATTCCCTCTCCGGATTTTTTTACTGGAAATTTGGATTGGCAATCGGATACATTATTGCTTACTTTTGGGCAGCTGCGTTATGTTATACCGAAGGAAATTTCGAACAAACGAACTTTTATGAAAATGTACAAAATTCATGAAATGGTTGAATTTGCGAAGTGCACTGAAATGGTGCCTTGTTTTTATAATTCCCTCTCCGGATTTTCTTACTAGAAATTTGGATTGGCAATCGGATACAGTATTGCTTACTTATGGGCAGCTGCGTTATGTTTTACCTAAGGAAATTTCGAAAAAACGAACTTTTAGGAAAATGTACAAAATTCATGAAATGGTTGAATTTGCGAACTGCACTGAAATGATGCCTTGTTTTTATAATTTCCTCTCCGGTTTTTTTTTACTGGAAATTTGGATTGGCAATCGGATACATTATTGCTTACTTATGGGCAGCTGCGTTATGTTTTACCTAAGGAAATTTCGAAAAAAAGAACAAAATTCATGGAATGGCTGAATTTGCGAACTGCACTGAAATGGTGCCTTGCTTTTATAATTTTCTCTCCGGATTTTTTTACTGGAAGTGCGGATTGGCATTTGGATACTTTATTTCTTACTTTTGGGCAGCTGCGTTATGTTATACCGAAGGAAATTTCGAACAAACGAACTTTTATGAAAATGTACAAAATTCATGAAATGGTTGAATTTGCGAAGTGCACTGAAATGGTGCCTTGTTTTTATAATTCCCTCTCCGGATTTTTTTACTGGAAATTTGGATTGGCAATCGGATACATTATTGCTTACTTATGGGCAGCTGCGTTATGTTTTACCTAAGGAAATTTCGAAAAAACGAACTTTTATGAAAATGTACAAAATTCATGAAATGGTTGAATTTGCGAACTGCACTGAAATGGTGCATTCCTTTTATAATTTTCTCTCCGGATTTTTTTACTGGAATTGCGGATTGGCAATCGGATACATTATTTCTTACTTTTGTGCAGCTGCGTTATGTTATACCGAAGGACATTTCGAATAAACGAACTTTTATGAAAATGTACAAAATTCATGAAATGGTTGAATTTGCGAAGTGCTCTGAAATGGTGCCTTGTTTTTATAATTCCCTCTCCGGATTTTTTTACTGGAAATTTGGATTGGCAATCGGATACATTATTTCTTACTTTTGGGCAGCTGCGTTATGTTATACCGAAGGAAATTTCGAACAAACGAACTTTTATGAAAATGTACAAAATTCATGAAATGGTTGAATTTGCGAAGTGCACTGAAATGGTGCCTTGTTTTTATAATTCCCTCTCCGGATTTTTTTACTGGGAATTTGGATTGGCGATCGGATACATTATTGCTTACTTAGGGGCAGCTGCGTTATGTTTTACCTAAGGAAATTTCGAAAAAACGAACTTTTATGAAAATGTACAAAATTCATGAAATGGTTGAATTTGCGAACTGCACTGAAATGGTGCCTTGCTTTTATAATTTTCTCTCCGGATTTTTTTACTGGAAGTGCGGATTGGCATTTGGATACTTTATTTGTTACTTTTGGGCAGCTGCGTTATGTTATACCGAAGAAAATTTCGAACAAACGAACTTTTATGAAAATGTACAAAATTCATGAAATGGTTGAATTTGGCGAACTGCACTGAAATGGTGCCTTGTTTTTATAATTCCCTCACCGGAGTTTTTTACTGGAAATTTGGATTGGCAATCGGATACATTATTGCTTACTTATGGGCAGCTGCGTTATGTTATACCGAAGGAAATTTCGAATAAACGAACTTTTATGAAAATGTACAAAATTCATGAAATGGTTGAATTTGGCGAACTGCACTGAAATGGTGCCTTGTTTTTATAATTCCCTCACCGGAGTTTTTTACTGGAAATTTGGATTGGCAATCGGATACATTATTGCTTACTTATGGGTGGCTGCGTTATGTTTTACCTAAGGAAATTTCGAAAAAACGAACTTTTAGGAAAATGTACAAAATTCATGAAATGGTTGAATTTGCGAACTGCACTGAAATGGTGCCTTGTTTTTATAATTCCCTCACCGGAGTTTTTTACTGGAAATTTGGATTGGCAATCGGATACATTATTGCTTACTTATGGGCAGCTGCGTTATGTTTTACCTAAGGAGATTTCGAAAAAAACCGGCCAAGTGCGAGTCGGACTCGCGCACGAAGGGTTCCGTACTATTATGTATAAAAACGGCAAAAAAAGCATGTCTGTTGTATGGGAGCCCAATTTATACATATATTTATTATATTCTGTCTAAGTATATACAGAAATACATAATCAGTGACATTTTATTCTCACTTTTCGGATAGTTAAAATCTAGAATGTTGTAATTTTTAGAAAATACTCATTTTTTGAGTAATTGCCAATTTGGGTTTAGACGTGGCAAATCGACTGAAACTGCTTTATTGAAATTAACTGGTGAAATATATAATAGTCTAAACACTTCTCAAACACCATCAACATTATTTGTTGATATCAGTAAGGTCTTTGATATGGTTAATCATACTTTGCTACTCGATAAACTTTACAAAGCGGGTTTCAGAGGCTCCATTTATAAATGGTTTTCTTCTTATTTATTCAACCGTTATCAAGTTGTGAAAATTAGGAATGTTTACAGTTCTATAGACTTCTTAAATATGGGTGTTCCCCAAGGAGCAGTATTGGGCCCAATCCTTTTTCTAATTTATGTTAATTCGTTCTTCTTACAACCTTTTAAAGGCAAAATTTACAACCTTTTCCACTCAAACACTAACTTAATTGATAGTTTTGCAGATGTTAATAATGACCTAGATATGTTAAGGAGATGGTTTATCATAAACTAATAATTAGCAACAAAACGAAGTACCTACATGATATTTAATATCAATGATACAGTTTTCAGAGACCTTCCCTTATATTATCATGTACCATTGTGTAATCGATTTGTTCTTGAAGATATAGTATTCAACAATGAAGAATGTTTGAAAATTGCTTCTTGATTGAACACGTGGACAGTTTTAAATATTTAGGTGTTACATTGGACCAACAACTTTGTTGGAAAGACCATTCAATACATATATTTGAAACAGTATCTAAATGGGGTTATAAGATAATTATTCCATCTCAGTATGCACTGCAATCTCTACCCGTTTTAAAATACTAAATGTATACTCGCACCGATATGGAACTAGCAAAAACATGTCCATGTCCGGAACTAAATGTATTATCGCACCGATATGGAACTAGCAAACCATGTCCATATCCGGACCTGAATGCATACATACATACACATGTATGACATTCGTTCACGAAATGCGGTGCGGGCATTATATTCTTTCATTTCTTTTCTTCATTTCTGTTCAAGTGTGCTGTACAGTGTACACCAATTGTTCGACCTTTATCGCCACATCTCCATACTTTTGGGTTTCTTGAAAACTACGGGGTATAACTCATACCGTATGAGAAGCATGTTCGTTGCATTTATGTTTGTTTTTTTTTTTTCGTTTTGTACATATGTATGTGATTGATGAATAAGGGTTGAATGGAACTATGGAACTCTTTTCGTTCAGTTTGCGGAACGAGAGGACATGTGTCCGAGAGAGGACATAGTTCCGTGAACTATACATGTCCGGAACTACCCAACTCGTAATGTACATATGTATGTATGTATACTTATACATAGCGTACAGATGTGTGAGTGTATGCACGTATGTGATGCGTATGCACGTATGTACGTATCGGTTCGCATGTGTGCAAGATCGCTTGCTCCTCTTGCTCACTTGCTCCTCTCCACCTGCCGCGACGTCGTGCGAAAGGGATGCTAGGCCAGCTGCGAGGACTGGTCGTGAGCAATGGCGCCACGCGATTGCCCTTACGCCGACTTACCCGCAGCAAGAATCGCGAATTCGCTACGAGACTCGCGAAATATCCCACGCAAAAGAAAAAAAAAACACCGTAATCGTTTCCAATTCAATATGTCACAAATTTAATTTCCTTAACCTAACTTAATCAGGTTTACAATTATTCCTTAAAACTACCCTACACCGTATGTCAATAAAAAAAAAGTCGAAATAAATAAAGAAAAAGGAATTCACTGTCCAAAAAAGCAAATAAACCGCAGCATGAGTATTCGAACAGTGGTACCGAAACTCCTCTGACCAACTACTTAGCCCGCATCACCAATCACGACACGCAAAATAGTGGTTTCAATACCTTATACAACGAACGTGATATCCGCGACCAACGTAGGCAATAGGACACACGGTACGGCCGCGTACCGGGAACTGCTTAAAACCGTACCGGAGTTCTTCCCCGAAGATCACTCTCCGAGTACTTCGCCGAAGATTTCTCTCCGAGTTCTTTGCCCACTCTCCCTCATGTGCTACTAGGAACACAAAAAAAAAAAATTTTTTTTGACCTTCTGCGGGCTGAACTCCACTCGTTCGCGTGTCAAGTGCTGATCGTACCCTCGGGCTATCGGCTTTCTCTGAGTTTGATTTCCCAAAATGGATGACTACGAGCCGTTCACAAATGGGAACTGACCGAAAGATGACAACGAAAACCTTTCGAAACAATTTATTATTGGTTGTTTGTAATTATGTATATGTATAATTAATTTTGTTCTGTTTTTAGTATTTGTCGTGGTAGCGGCAACAGAAATACATCATCTGTGAAAATTTCAACTGTCTAACTATCACGGTTCATGAGATACAGCCTGGTGACAGACGGACGGACGGACGGACGGACGGACGGACAGCGAAGTCTTAGTAATAGGGTTCCGTTTTACCTTTGGGTACGGAACCCTAAAAAACCGGCCAAGTGCGAGTCGGACTCGCGCACGAAGGGTTCCGTACTATTATGTATAAAAACGGCAAAAAAAGCATGTCTGTTGTATGGGAGCCCAATTTATACATATATTTATTATATTCTGTCTAAGTATATACAGAAATACATAATCAGTGACATTTTATTCTCACTTTTCGGATAGTTAAAATCTAGAATGTTGTAATTTTTAGAAAATACTCATTTTTTGAGTAATTGCCAATTTGGGTTTAGACGTGGCAAATCGACTGAAACTGCTTTATTGAAATTAACTGGTGAAATAATAGTCTAAACACTTCTCAAACACCATCAACATTATTTGTTGATATCAGTAAGGTCTTTGATATGGTTAATCATACTTTGCTACTCGATAAACTTTACAAAGCGGGTTTCAGAGGCTCCATTTATAAATGGTTTTCTTCTTATTTATTCAACCGTTATCAAGTTGTGAAAATTAGGAATGTTTACAGTTCTATAGACTTCTTAAATATGGGTGTTCCCCAAGGAGCAGTATTGGGCCCAATCCTTTTTCTAATTTATGTTAATTCGTTCTTCTTACAACCTTTTAAAGGCAAAATTTACAACCTTTTCCACTCAAACACTAACTTAATTGATAGTTTTGCAGATGTTAATAATGACCTAGATATGTTAAGGAGATGGTTTAATTATCATAAACTAATAATTAGCAACAAAACGAAGTACCTACATGATATTTAATATCAATGATACAGTTTTCAGAGACCTTCCCTTATATTATCATGTACCATTGTGTAATCGATTTGTTCTTGAAGATATAGTATTCAACAATGAAGAATGTTTGAAAATTGCTTCTTGATTGAACACGTGGACAGTTTTAAATATTTAGGTGTTACATTGGACCAACAACTTTGTTGGAAAGACCATTCAATACATATATTTGAAACAGTATCTAAATGGGGTTATAAGATAATTATTCCATCTCAGTATGCACTGCAATCTCTACCCGTTTTAAAATACTAAATGTATACTCGCACCGATATGGAACTAGCAAAAACATGTCCATGTCCGGAACTAAATGTATTATCGCACCGATATGGAACTAGCAAACCATGTCCATATCCGGACCTGAATGCATACATACATACACATGTATGACATTCGTTCACGAAATGCGGTGCGGGCATTATATTCTTTCATTTCTTTTCTTCATTTCTGTTCAAGTGTGCTGTACAGTGTACACCAATTGTTCGACCTTTATCGCCACATCTCCATACTTTTGGGTTTCTTGAAAACTACGGGGTATAACTCATACCGTATGAGAAGCATGTTCGTGGCATTTATGTTTTTTTTTTTTTTTTCGTTTTGTACATACATATGTATGTGATTGATGAATAAGGGTTGAATGGAACTATGGAACTCTTTTCGTTCAGTTTGCGGAACGAGAGGACATGTGTCCGAGAGAGGACATAGTTCCGTGAACTATACATGTCCGGAACTACCCAACTCGTAATGTACATATGTATGTATGTATACTTATACATAGCGTACAGATGTGTGAGTGTATGCACGTATGTGATGCGTATGCACGTATGTACGTATCGGTTCGCATGTGTGCAAGATCGCTTGCTCCTCTTGCTCACTTGCTCCTCTCCACCTGCCGCGACGTCGTGCGAAAGGGATGCTAGGCCAGCTGCGAGGACTGGTCGTGAGCAATGGCGCCACGCGATTGCCCTTACGCCGACTTACCCGCAGCAAGAATCGCGAATTCGCTACGAGACTCGCGAAATATCCCACGCAAAAGAAAAAAAAAACACCGTAATCGTTTCCAATTCAATATGTCACAAATTTAATTTCTTTAACCTAACTTAATCTAGGTTTACAATTATTCCTTAAAACTACCCTACACCGTATGTCAATAAAAAAAAAGTCGAAATAAATAAAGAAAAAGGAATTCACTGTCCAAAAAAGCTAATAAACCGCAGCATGAGTATTCGAACAGTGGTACCGAAACTCCTCTGACCAACTACTTAGCCCGCATCACCAATCACGACACGCAAAATAGTGGTTTCAATACCTTATACAACGAACGTGATATCCGCGACCAACGTAGGCAATAGGACACACGGTACGGCCGCGTACCGGGAACTGCTTAAAACCGTACCGGAGTTCTTCCCCGAAGATCACTCTCCGAGTACTTCGCCGAAGATTTCTCTCCGAGTTCTTTGCCCACTCTCCCTCATGTGCTACTAGGAACACAAAAAAAAAATTTTTTTGACCTTCTGCGGGCTGAACTCCACTCGTTCGCGTGTCAAGTGCTGATCGTACCCTCGGGCTATCGGCTTTCTCTGAGTTTGATTTCCCAAAATGGATGACTACGAGCCGTTCACAAATGGGAACTGACCGAAAGATGACAACGAAAACCTTTCGAAACAATTTATTATTGGTTGTTTGTAATTATGTATATGCATAATTAATTTTGTTCTGTTTTTAGTATTTGTCGTGGTAGCGGCAACAGAAATACATCATCTGTGAAAATTTCAACTGTCTAACTATCACGGTTCATGAGATACAGCCTGGTGACAGACGGACGGACGGACGGACGGACGGACGGACGGACAGCGAAGTCTTAGTAATAGGGTTCCGTTTTACCTTTGGGTACGGAACCCTAAAAAACGAACTTTTAGGAAAATGTACAAAATTCATGAAATGGTTGAATTTGCGAAGTGCACTGAAATGGTGCCTTGTTTTTATAATTCCCTCTCCGGATTTTTTTACTGGAAATTTGGATTGGCAATCGGATACATTATTGCTTACTTATGGGCAGCTGCGTTATGTTTTACCTAAGGAAATTTCGAAAAAACGAACTTTTATGAAAATGTACAAAATTCAAGAAATGGTTGAATTTGCGAAGTGCACTGAAATGGTGCCTTGTTTTTATAATTCCCTCTCCGGATTTTTTTACTGGGAATTTGGATTGGCGATCGGATACATTATTGCTTACTAAGGGGCAGCTGCGTTATGTTTTACCTAAGGAAATTTCGAAAAAACGAACTTTTATGAAAATGTACAAAATTCATGAAATGGTTGAATTTGCGAACTGCACTGAAATGGTTCCTTGCTTTTATAATTTTCTCTCCGGATTTTTATACTGGAAATGCGGATTGGCAATAGGATACATTATTTCTTACCTTCGGGCAGCTGCATTATGTTATACCGAAGGAAATTTCGAACAAACGAACTTTTATGAAAAAGTATAAAATTCATGAAATGGATAAATCAGCGAACTGCACTGAATGGTGCCTTGTTTTTATAATTTTCTCTCCGGATTTTTTTACTGGAAATGCGGATTGGCAATCGGATACATTATTTCTTACTAATGGGCAGCTGCGTTATGTTTTACCTAAAGAAATTAAAAAAAAACGAACTTTTATGAAAATGTACAAAATTCATGAAATGGTTGAATTTGCGAAGTGCACTGAAATGGTGCCTCGTTTTTATAATTCCCTTTCCGGATTTTTTTACTGGGAATTTGGATTGGCAATCGGATACATTATTGCTTACTTATGGGCAGCTGCGTTATGTTATACCGAAGGAAATTTCGAATAAACGAACTTTTATGAAAATGTACAAAATTCGTGAAATGGTTGAATTTGCGAACTGCACTGAAATGGTGCCTTGCTTTTATAATTTTCTCTCCGGATTTTTATACTGGAATTGCGGATTGGCAATCGGATACATTATTTCTTACTTTTGGGCAGCTGCGTTATGTTATACCGAAGGAAATTTCGAATAAACGAACTTTTATGAAAATGTACAAAATTCATGAAATGGTTGAATTTGCGAAGTGCTCTGAAATGGTGCCTTGTTTTTATAATTCCCTCTCCGGATTTTTTTACTAGAAATTTGGATTGGCAATCGGATACATTATTGCTTACTTATGGGCAGCTGCGTTATGTTTTACCTAAGGAAATTTCGAAAAAACTAACTTTTAGGAAAATGTACAAAATTCATGAAATGGTTGAATTTGCGAACTGCACTGAAATGGTGCCTTGTTTTTATAATTCCCACACCGGAGTTTTTTACTGGAAATTTAGATTGGCAATCGGATACATTATTGCTTACTTATGGGCGGCTGCGTTATGTTTTACCTAAGGAAATTTCGAAAAAACGAACTTTTAGGAAAATGTACAAAATTCATGAAATGGTTGAATTTGCGAACTGCACTGAAATGGTGCCTTGTTTTTATAATTCCCTCACCGGAGTTTTTTACTGGAAATTTGGATTGGCAATCGGATACATTATTGCTTACTTATGGGCAGCTGCGTTATGTTTTAGCTAAGGAAATTTCGAAAAAACGAACTTTTAGGAAAATGTACAAAATTCATGAAATGGTTGAATTCGCGAACTGCACTGAAATGATGCCTTGTTTTTATAATTTCCTCTCCGTATTTTTTTACTGGGAATTTGGATTGGGAATCGGATATATTATTGCTTACTTATGGGCAGCTGCGTTATGTTATACCGAAGGAAATTTCGAATAAACGAACTTTTATGAAAATGTACAAAATTCATGAAATGGTTGAATTTGCGAACTGCACTGAAATGGTGCCTTGTTTTTATAATTCCCTCACCGGAGTTTTTTACTGGAAATTTGGATTGGCAATCGGATACATTATTGCTTACTTATGGGCAGCTGCGTTATGTTTTACCTAAGGAAATTTCGAAAAAACGAACTTTTAGGAAAATGTACAAAATTCATAAAATGGTTGAATTCGCGAACTGCACTGAAATGATGCCTTGTTTTTATAATTTCCTCTCCGGATTTTTTTACTGGGAATTTGGATTGGGAATCGGATATATTATTGCTTACTTATGGGCAGCTGCGTTATGTTATACCGAAGGAAATTTCGAATAAACGAACTTTTATGAAAATGTACAAAATTCATGAAATGGTTGAATTTGCGAAGTGCTCTGAAATGGTGCCTTGTTTTTATAATTCCCTCTCCGGATTTTTTTACTAGAAATTTGGATTGGCAATCGGATACATTATTGCTTACTTATGGGCAGCTGCGTTATGTTTTACCTAAGGAAATTTCGAAAAAACTAACTTTTAGGAAAATGTACAAAATTCATGAAATGGTTGAATTTGCGAACTGCACTGAAATGGTGCCTTGTTTTTATAATTCCCACACCGGAGTTTTTTACTGGAAATTTGGATTCGGATACATTATTGCTTACTTATGGGCAGCTGCGTTATGTTTTACCTAAGGAAATTTCGAAAAAACGAACTTTTAGGAAAATGTACAAAATTCATGAAATGGTTGAATTTGCGAACTGCACTGAAACGGTGCCTTGATTTTATAATTCCCTCACCGGAGTTTTTTACTGGAAATTTGGATTGGCAATCGGATACATTATTGCTTACTCATGGGCAGCTGCGTTATGTTATACCGAAGGAAATTTCGAATAAACGAACTTTTATGAAAATGTACAAAATTCATGAAATGGTTGAATTTGCGAACTGCACTGAAATGGTGCCTCGTTTTTATAATTCCCTCTCCGGATTTTTTTACTGGGAATTTGGATTGGGAATTGGATATATTATTGCTTACTTATGGGCAGCTGCGTTATGTTATACCGAAGGAAATTTCGAATAAACGAACTTTTATGAAAATGTACAAAATTCATGAAATGGTTGAATTTGCGAAGTGCTCTGAAATGGTGCCTTGTTTTTATAATTCCCTCTCCGGATTTTTTTACTAGATATTTTGATTGGCAATCGGATACATTATTGCTTACTTATGGGCAGCTGCGTTATGTTTTACCTAAGGAAATTTCGAAAAAACGAACTTTTAGGAAAATGAACAAAATTCATGAAATGGTTGAATTTGCGAACTGCACTGAAATGGTGCCTTGCTTTTATAATTTTCTCTCCGGATTCTTTTACTGGAATTGCGGATTGGCAATCGGATACATTATTTCTTACTTTTGGGCAGCTGCGTTATGTTATACCGAAGGAAATTTCGAATAAACGAACTTTTATGAAAATGTACAAAATTCATGAAATGGTTGAATTTGTGAACTGCACTGAAATGGTGCCTTGTTTTTATAATTCCCTCACCGGAGTTTTTTACTGGAAATTTGGATTGGCAATCGGATACATTATTGCTTACTTATGGGCAGCTGCGTTATGTTTTACCTAAGGAAATTTCGAAAAAAACGAACTTTTAGGAAAATGTACAAAATTCATAAAATGGTTGAATTTGCGAACTGCACTGAAATGGTGCCTTGTTTTTATAATTCCCTCTCCGGATTTTTTTACTGGGAATTTGGATTGGCGATCGGATACATTATTGCTTACTTAGGGGCAGCTGCGTTATGTTTTACCTAAGGAAATTTCGAAAAAACGAACTTTTATGAAAATGTACAAAATTCATGAAATGGTTGAATTTGCGAACTGCACTGAAATGGTGCCTTGCTTTTATAATTTTCTCTCCGGATTCTTATACTGGAAATGCGGATTGGCAATAGGATACATTATTTCTTACTTTCGGGCAGCTGCGTTATGTTATACCGAAGGAAATTTCGAAAAAACCAACTTTTATGAAAAAGTATAAAATTCATGAAATGGATAAATCAGCGAACTGCACTGAATGGTGCCTTGTTTTTATAATTTTCTCTCCGGATTTTTTTACTGGAAATGCGGATTGGCGATCGGATACATTATTTCTTACTTATGGGCAGCTGCGTTATGTTTTACCTAAAGAAATTTAAAAAAGACGAACTTTTATGAAAATGTACAAAATTCATGAAATGGTTGAATTTGCGAAGTGCACTGAAATGGTGCCTCGTTTTTATAATTCCCTCTCCGGATTTTTTTACTGGGAATTTGGATTGGCAATCGGATACATTATTGCTTACTTATGTGCAGCTGCGTTATGTTATACCGAAGGAAATTTCGAATAAACGAACTTTTATGAAAATGTACATAATTCGTGAAATGGTTGCATTTGCGAACTGCACTGAAATGGTGCCTTGCTTTTATAATTTTCTCTCCGGATTTTTATACTGGAATTGCGGATTGGCAATCGGATACATTATTTCTTACTTTTGGGCAGCTGCGTTATGTTATACCGAAGGAAATTTCGAATAAACGAACTTTTATGAAAATGTACAAAATTCATGAAATGGTTGAATTTGCGAAGTGCTCTGAAATGGTGCCTTGTTTTTATAATTCCCTCTCCGGATTTTTTACTAGAAATTTGGATTGGCAATCGGATACATTATTGCTTACTTATGGGCAGCTGCGTTATGTTTTACCTAAGGAAATTTCGAAAAAACTAACTTTTAGGAAAATGTACAAAATTCATGAAATGGTTGAATTTGCGAACTGCACTGAAATGGTGCCTTGTTTTTATAATTCCCACACCGGAGTTTTTTACTGGAAATTTGGATTCGGATACATTATTGCTTACTTATGGGCAGCTGCGTTATGTTTTACCTAAGGAAATTACGAAAAAACGAACTTTTAGGAAAATGTACAAAATTCATGAAATGGTTGAATTTGCGAACTGCACTGAAACGGTGCCTTGATTTTATAATTCCCTCACCGGAGTTTTTTACTGGAAATTTGGATTGGCAATCGGATACATTATTGCTTACTCATGGGCAGCTGCGTTATGTTTTACCTAAGGAAATTTCGAAAAAACGAACTTTTAGGAAAATGTACAAAATTCATGAAATGGTTGAATTTGCGAAGTGCACTGAAATGGTGCCTCGTTTTTATAATTCCCTCTCCGGATTTTTTTACTGGGAATTTGGATTGGGAATCGGATATATTATTGCTTACTTATGGGCAGCTGCGTTATGTTATACCGAAGGAAATTTCGACTAAACGAACTTTTATGAAAATGTACAAAATTCATGAAATGGTTGAATTTGCGAAGTGCTCTGAAATGGTGCCTTGTTTTTATAATTCCCTCTCCGGATTTTTTTACTAGATATTTTGATTGGCAATCGGATACATTATTGCTTACTTATGGGCAGCTGCGTTATGTTTTACATAAGGAAATTTCGAAAAAACGAACTTTTAGGAAAATGTACAAAATTCATGAAATGGTTGAATTTGCGAACTGCACTGAAATGGTGCCTTGCTTTTATAATTTTCTCTCCGGATTCTTTTACTGGAATTGCGGATTGGCAATCGGATACATTATTTCTTACTTTTGGGCAGCTGCGTTATGTTATACCGAAGGAAATTTCGAATAAACGAACTTTTATGAAAATGTACAAAATTCATGAAATGGTTGAATTTGCGAACTGCACTGAAATGGTGCCTTGTTTTTATAATTCCCTCACCGGAGTTTTTTACTGGAAATTTGGATTGGCAATCGGATACATTATTGCTTACTTATGGGCAGCTGCGTTATGTTTTACCTAAGGAAATTTCGAAAAAAACGAACTTTTAGGAAAATGTACAAAATTCATGAAATGGTTGAATTTGCGAACTGCACTGAAATGGTGCCTTGTTTTTATAATTCCCTCTCCGGATTTTTTTACTGGGAATTTGGATTGGCGATCGGATACATTATTGCTTACTTAGGGGCAGCTGCGTTATGTTTCACCTAAGGAAATTTCGAAAAAACGAACTTTTATGAAAATGTACAAAATTCATGAAATGGTTGAATTTGCGAACTGCACTGAAATGGTGCCTTGCTTTTATAATTTTCTCTCCGGATTTTTATACTGGAAATGCGGATTGGCAATAGGATACATTATTTCTTACTTTCGGGCAGCTGCGTTATGTTATACCGAAGGAAAGATTCGAACAAACGAACTTTTATGAAAAAGTATAAAATTCATGAAATGGATAAATCAGTTAACTGCACTGAATGGTGCCTTGTTTTTATAATTTTCTCTCCGGATTTTTTTACTGGAAATGCGGATTGGCAATCGGATACATTATTTCTTACTTATGGGCAGCTGCGTTATGTTTTACCTAAAGAAATTTAAAAAACACGAACTTTTATGAAAATGTACAAAATTCATGAAATGGTTGAATTTGCGAAGTGCACTGAAATGGTGCCTCGTTTTTATAATTCCCTCTCCGGATTTTTTTACTGGGAATTTGGATTGGCAATCGGATACATTATTGCTTACTTATGTGCAGCTGCGTTATGTTATACCGAAGGAAATTTCGAATAAACGAACTTTTATGAAAATGTACAAAATTCGTGAAATGGTTGCATTTGCGAACTGCACTGAAATGGTGCCTTGCTTTTATAATTTTCTCTCCGGATTTTTATACTGGAATTACGGATTGGCAATCGGATACATTGTTTCTTACTTTTGGGCAGCTGCGTTATGTTATACCGAAGGAAATTTCGAATAAACGAACTTTTATGAAAATGTACAAAATTCATGAAATGGTTGAATTTGCGAAGTGCTCTGAAATGGTGCCTTGTTTTTATAATTCCCTCTCCGGATTTTTTTACTAGAAATTTGGATTGGCAATCGGATACATTATTGCTTACTTATGGGCAGCTGCGTTATGTTTTACCTAAGGAAATTTCGAAAAAAACTAACTTTTAGGAAAATGTACAAAATTCATGAAATGGTTGAATTTGCGAACTGCACTGAAATGGTGCCTTGTTTTTATAATTCCCACACCGGAGTTTTTTACTGGAAATTTGGATTCGGATACATTATTGCTTACTTATGGGCAGCTGCGTTATGTTTTACCTAAGGAAATTTCGAAAAAACGAACTTTTAGGAAAATGTACAAAATTCATGAAATGGTTGAATTTGCGAACTGCACTGAAACGGTGCCTTGATTTTATAATTCCCTCACCGGAGTTTTTTACTGGAAATTTGGATTGGCAATCGGATACATTATTGCTTACTCATGGGCAGCTGCGTTATGTTTTACCTAAGGAAATTTCGAAAAAACGAACTTTTAGGAAAATGTACAAAATTCATGAAATGGTTGAATTTGCGAAGTGCACTGAAATGGTGCCTCGTTTTTATAATTCCCTCTCCGGATTTTTTTACTGGGAATTTGGATTGGGAATCGGATATATTATTGCTTACTTATGGGCAGCTGCGTTATGTTATACCGAAGGAAATTTCGAATAAACGAACTTTTATGAAAATGTACAAAATTCATGAAATGGTTGAATTTGCGAAGTGCTCTGAAATGGTGCCTTGTTTTTATAATTCCCTGTCCGGATTTTTTTACTAGATATTTTGATTGGCAATCGGATACATTATTGCTTACTTATGGGCAGCTGCGTTATGTTTTACCTAAGGAAATTTCGAAAAAACGAACTTTTAGGAAAATGTACAAAATTCATGAAATGGTTGAATTTGCGAACTGCACTGAAATGGTGCCTTGCTTTTATAATTTTCTCTCCGGATTCTTTTACTGGAATTGCGGATTGGCAATCGGATACATTATTTCTTACTTTTGGGCAGCTGCGTTATGTTATACCGAAGGAAATTTCGAATAAACGGACTTTTATGAAAATGTACAAAATTCATGAAATGGTTGAATTTGCGAACTGCACTGAGATGGTGCCTTGTTTTTATAATTCCCTCACCGGAGTTTTTTACTGGAAATTTGGATTGGCAATCGGATACATTATTGCTTACTTATGGGCAGCTGCGTTATGTTTTACCTAAGGAAATTTCGAAAAAACGAACTTTTATGAAAATGTACAAAATTCATGAAATGGTTGAATTTGCGAACTGCACTGAAATGGTGCCTTGCTTTTATAATTTTCTCTCCGGATTCTTTTACTGGAATTGCGGATTGGCAATCGGATACATTATTTCTTACTTTTGGGCAGCTGCGTTATGTTATACCGAAGGAAATTTCGAATAAACGAACTTTTATGAAAATGTACAAAATTCATGAAATGGTTGAATTTGCGAACTGCACTGAAATGGTGCCTTGTTTTTATAATTCCCTCACCGGAGTTTTTTACTGGAAATTTGGATTGGCATTCGGATACATTATTGCTTACTTATGGGCAGCTGCGTTATGTTTTACCTAAGGAAATTTCGAAAAAAACGAACTTTTAGGAAAATGTACAAAATTCATGAAATGGTTGAATTTGCGAACTGCACTGAAATGGTGCCTTGTTTTTATAATTCCCTCTCCGGATTTTTTTACTGGGAATTTGGATTGGCGATCGGATACATTATTGCTTACTTAGGGGCAGCTGCGTTATGTTTTACCTAAGGAAATTTCGAAAAAACGAACTTTTATGAAAATGTACAAAATTCATGAAATGGTTGAATTTGCGAACTGCACTGAAATGGTGCCTTGCTTTTATAATTTTCTCTCCGGATTTTTATACTGGAAATGCGGATTGGCAATAGGATACCTTATTTCTTACTTTCGGGCAGCTGCGTTATGTTATACCGAAGGAAATTTCGAACAAACGAACTTTTATGAAAAAGTATAAAATTCATGAAATGGATAAATCAGCGAACTGCACTGAATGGTGCCTTGTTTTTATAATTTTCTCTCCGGGTTTTTTTCCTGGAAATGCGGATTGGCAATCGGATGCATTATTTCTTACTTATGGGCAGCTGCGTTATGTTTTACCTAAAGAAATTTAAAAAAGACGAACTTTTATGAAAATGTACAAAATTCATGAAATGGTTGAATTTGCGAAGTGCACTGAAATGGTGCCTCGTTTTTATAATTCCCTCTCCGGATTTTTTTACTGGGAATTTGGATTGGCAATCGGATACATTATTGCTTACTTATGTGCAGCTGCGTTATGTTATACCGAAGGAAATTTCGAATAAACGAACTTTTATGAAAATGTACAAAATTCGTGAAATGGTTGCATTTGCGAACTGCACTGAAATGGTGCCTTGCTTTTATAATTTTCTCTCCGGATTTTTATACTGGAATTGCGGATTGGCAATCGGATACATTATTTCTTACTTTTGGGCAGCTGCGTTATGTTATACCGAAGGAAATTTCGAATAAACGAACTTTTATGAAAATGTACAAAATTCATGAAATGTTTGAATTTGCGAAGTGCTCTGAAATGGTGCCTTGTTTTTATAATTCCCTCTCCGGATTTTTTTACTAGAAATTTGGATTGGCAATCGGATACATTATTGCTTACTTATGGGCAGCTGCGTTATGTTTTACCTAAGGAAATTTCGAAAAAACTAACTTTTAGGAAAATGTACAAAATTCATGAAATGGTTGAATTTGCGAACTGCACTGAAATGGTGCCTTGTTTTTATAATTCCCACACCGGAGTTTTTTACTGGAAATTTGGATTCGGATACATTATTGCTTACTTATGGGCAGCTGCGTTATGTTTTACCTAAGGAAATTTCGAAAAAACGAACTTTTAGGAAAATGTACAAAATTCATGAAATGGTTGAATTTGCGAACTGCACTGAAACGGTGCCTTGATTTTATAATTCCCTCACCGGAGTTTTTTACTGGAAATTTGGATTGGCAATCGGATACATTATTGCTTACTCATGGGCAGCTGCGTTATGTTTTACCTAAGGAAATTTCGAAAAAACGAACTTTTAGGAAAATGTACAAAATTCATGAAATGGTTGAATTTGCGAAGTGCACTGAAATGGTGCCTCGTTTTTATAATTCCCTCTCCGGATTTTTTTACTGGGAATTTGGATGGGGAATCGGATATATTATTGCTTACTTATGGGCAGCTGCGTTATGTGATACCGAAGGAAATTTCGAATAAACGAACTTTTATGAAAATGTACAAAATTCATGAAATGGTTGAATTTGCGAAGTGCTCTGAAATGGTGCCTTGTTTTTATAATTCCCTCTCCGGATTTTTTTACTAGATATTTTGATTGGCAATCGGATACATTATTGCTTACTTATGGGCAGCTGCGTTATGTTTTACCTAAGGAAATTTCGAAAAAACGAACTTTTAGGAAAATGTACAAAATTCATGAAATGGTTGAATTTGCGAACTGCACTGAAATGGTGCCTTGCTTTTATAATTTTCTCTCCGGATTCTTTTACTGGAATTGCGGATTGGCAATCGGATACATTATTTCTTACTTTTGGGCAGCTGCGTTATGTTATACCATAGGAAATTTCGAATAAACGAACTTTTATGAAAATGTACAAAATTCATGAAATGGTTGAATTTGCGAACTGCACTGAAATGGGGCCTTGTTTTTATAATTCCCTCACCGGAGTTTTTTACTGGAAATTTGGATTGGCAATGGGATACATTATTGCTTACTTATGGGCAGCTGCGTTATGTTTTACCTAAGGAAATTTCGAAAAAACGAACTTTTATGAAAATGTACAAAATTCATGAAATGGTTGAATTTGCGAACTGCACTGAAATGGTGCCTTGCTTTTATAATTTTCTCTCCGGATTCTTTTACTGGAATTGCGGATTGGCAATCGGATACATTATTTCTTACTTTTGGGCAGCTGCGTTATGTTATACCGAAGGAAATTTCGAATAAACGAACTTTTATGAAAATGTACAAAATTCATGAAATGGTTGAATTTGCGAACTGCACTGAAATGGTGCCTTGTTTTTATAATTCCCTCACCGGAGTTTTTTACTGGAAATTTGGATTGGCAATCGGATACATTATTGCTTACTTATGGGCAGCTGCGTTATGTTTTACCTAAGGAAATTTCGAAAAAAACGAACTTTTAGGAAAATGTACAAAATTCATGAAATGGTTGAATTTGCGAACTGCACTGAAATGGTGCCTTGTTTTTATAATTCCCTCTCCGGATTTTTTTACTGGAAATGCGGATTGGCAATCGGATGCATTATTTCTTACTTATGGGCAGCTGCGTTATGTTTTACCTAAAGAAATTTAAAAAAGACGAACTTTTATGAAAATGTACAAAATTCATGAAATGGTTGAATTTGCGAAGTGCACTGAAATGGTGCCTCGTTTTTATAATTCCCTCTCCGGATTTTTTTACTGGGAATTTGGATTGGCAATCGGATGCATTATTGCTTACTTATGTGCAGCTGCGTTATGTTATACCGAAGGAAATTTCGAATAAACGAACTTTTATGAAAATGTACAAAATTCGTGAAATGGTTGCATTTGCGAACTGCACTGAAATGGTGCCTTGCTTTTATAATTTTCTCTCCGGATTTTTATACTGGAATTGCGGATTGGCAATCGGATACATTATTTCTTACTTTTGGGCAGCTGCGTTATGTTATACCGAAGGAAATTTCGAATAAACGAACTTTTATGAAAATGTACAAAATTCATGAAATGGTTGAATTTGCGAAGTGCTCTGAAATGGTGCCTTGTTTTTATAATTCCCTCTCCGAATTTTTTTACGAGAAATTTGGATTGGCAATCGGATACATTATTGCTTACTTATGGGCAGCTGCGTTATGTTTTACCTAAGGAAATTTCGAAAAAACTAACTTTTAGGAAAATGTACAAAATTCATGAAATGGTTGAATTTGCGAACTGCACTGAAATGGTGCCTTGTTTTTATAATTCCCACACCGGAGTTTTTTACTGGAAATTTGGATTCGGATACATTATTGCTTACTTATGGGCAGCTGCGTTATGTTTTACCTAAGGAAATTTCGAAAAAACGAACTTTTAGGAAAATGTACAAAATTCATGAAATGGTTGAATTTGCGAACTGCACTGAAACGGTGCCTTGATTTTATAATTCCCTCACCGGAGTTTTTTACTGGAAATTTGGATTGGCAATCGGATACATTATTGCTTACTCATGGGCAGCTGCGTTATGTTTTACCTAAGGAAATTTCGAAAAAACGAACTTTTAGGAAAATGTACAAAATTCATGAAATGGTTGAATTTGCGAAGTGCACTGAAATGGTGCCTCGTTTTTATAATTCCCTCTCCGGATTTTTTTACTGGGAATTTGGATGGGGAATCGGATATATTATTGCTTACTTATGGGCAGCTGCGTTATGTGATACCGAAGGAAATTTCGAATAAACGAACTTTTATGAAAATGTACAAAATTCATGAAATGGTTGAATTTGCGAAGTGCTCTGAAATGGTGCCTTGTTTTTATAATTCCCTCTCCGGATTTTTTTACTAGATATTTTGATTGGCAATCGGATACATTATTGCTTACTTATGGGCAGCTGCGTTATGTTTTACCTAAGGAAATTTCGAAAAAACGAACTTTTAGGAAAATGTACAAAATTCATGAAATGGTTGAATTTGCGAACTGCACTGAAATGGTGCCTTGCTTTTATAATTTTCTCTCCGGATTCTTTTACTGGAATTGCGGATTGGCAATCGGATACATTATTTCTTACTTTTGGGCAGCTGCGTTATGTTATACCATAGGAAATTTCGAATAAACGAACTTTTATGAAAATGTACAAAATTCATGAAATGGTTGAATTTGCGAACTGCACTGAAATGGTGCCTTGTTTTTATAATTCCCTCACCGGAGTTTTTTACTGGAAATTTGGATTGGCAATGGGATACATTATTGCTTACTTATGGGCAGCTGCGTTATGTTTTACCTAAGGAAATTTCGAAAAAACGAACTTTTATGAAAATGTACAAAATTCATGAAATGGTTGAATTTGCGAACTGCACTGAAATGGTGCCTTGCTTTTATAATTTTCTCTCCGGATTCTTTTACTGGAATTGCGGATTGGCAATCGGATACATTATTTCTTACTTTTGGGCAGCTGCGTTATGTTATACCGAAGGAAATTTCGAATAAACGAACTTTTATGAAAATGTACAAAATTCATGAAATGGTTGAATTTGCGAACTGCACTGAAATGGTGCCTTGTTTTTATAATTCCCTCACCGGAGTTTTTTACTGGAAATTTGGATTGGCAATCGGATACATTATTGCTTACTTATGGGCAGCTGCGTTATGTTTTACCTAAGGAAATTTCGAAAAAAACGAACTTTTAGGAAAATGTACAAAATTCATGAAATGGTTGAATTTGCGAACTGCACTGAAATGGTGCCTTGTTTTTATAATTCCCTCTCCGGATTTTTTTACTGGGAATTTGGATTGGCGATCGGATACATTATTGCTTACTTAGGGGCAGCTGCGTTATGTTTTACCTAAGGAAATTTCGAAAAAACGAACTTTTATGAAAATGTACAAAATTCATGAAATGGTTGAATTTGCGAACTGCACTGAAATGGTGCCTTGCTTTTATAATTTTCTCTCCGGATTTTTATACTGGAAATGCGGATTGGCAATAGGATACATTATTTCTTACTTTCGGGCAGCTGCGTTATGTTATACCGAAGGAAATTTCGAACAAACGAACTTTTATGAAAAAGTATAAAATTCATGAAATGGATAAATCAGCGAACTGCACTGAATGGTGCCTTGTTTTTATAATTTTCTCTCCGGATTTTTTTACTGGAAATGCGGATTGGCAATCGGATACATTATTTCTTACTTATGGGCAGCTGCGTTATGTTTTACCTAAAGAAATTTAAAAAACACGAACTTTTATGAAAATGTACAAAATTCATGAAATGGTTGAATTTGCGAAGTGCACTGAAATGGTGCCTCGTTTTTATAATTCCCTCTCCGGATTTTTTTACTGGGAATTTGGATTGGCAATCGGATACATTATTGCTTACTTATGTGCAGCTGCGTTATGTTATACCGAAGGAAATTTCGAATAAACGAACTTTTATGAAAATGTACAAAATTCGTGAAATGGTTGCATTTGCGAACTGCACTGAAATGGTGCCTTGCTTTTATAATTTTCTCTCCGGATTTTTATACTGGAATTACGGATTGGCAATCGGATACATTGTTTCTTACTTTTGGGCAGCTGCGTTATGTTATACCGAAGGAAATTTCGAATAAACGAACTTTTATGAAAATGTACAAAATTCATGAAATGGTTGAATTTGCGAAGTGCTCTGAAATGGTGCCTTGTTTTTATAATTCCCTCTCCGGATTTTTTTACTAGAAATTTGGATTGGCAATCGGATACATTATTGCTTACTTATGGGCAGCTGCGTTATGTTTTACCTAAGGAAATTTCGAAAAAAACTAACTTTTAGGAAAATGTACAAAATTCATGAAATGGTTGAATTTGCGAACTGCACTGAAATGGTGCCTTGTTTTTATAATTCCCACACCGGAGTTTTTTACTGGAAATTTGGATTCGGATACATTATTGCTTACTTATGGGCAGCTGCGTTATGTTTTACCTAAGGAAATTTCGAAAAAACGAACTTTTAGGAAAATGTACAAAATTCATGAAATGGTTGAATTTGCGAACTGCACTGAAACGGTGCCTTGATTTTATAATTCCCTCACCGGAGTTTTTTACTGGAAATTTGGATTGGCAATCGGATACATTATTGCTTACTCATGGGCAGCTGCGTTATGTTTTACCTAAGGAAATTTCGAAAAAACGAACTTTTAGGAAAATGTACAAAATTCATGAAATGGTTGAATTTGCGAAGTGCACTGAAATGGTGCCTCGTTTTTATAATTCCCTCTCCGGATTTTTTTACTGGGAATTTGGATTGGGAATCGGATATATTATTGCTTACTTATGGGCAGCTGCGTTATGTTATACCGAAGGAAATTTCGAATAAACGAACTTTTATGAAAATGTACAAAATTCATGAAATGGTTGAATTTGCGAAGTGCTCTGAAATGGTGCCTTGTTTTTATAATTCCCTGTCCGGATTTTTTTACTAGATATTTTGATTGGCAATCGGATACATTATTGCTTACTTATGGGCAGCTGCGTTATGTTTTACCTAAGGAAATTTCGAAAAAACGAACTTTTAGGAAAATGTACAAAATTCATGAAATGGTTGAATTTGCGAACTGCACTGAAATGGTGCCTTGCTTTTATAATTTTCTCTCCGGATTCTTTTACTGGAATTGCGGATTGGCAATCGGATACATTATTTCTTACTTTTGGGCAGCTGCGTTATGTTATACCGAAGGAAATTTCGAATAAACGGACTTTTATGAAAATGTACAAAATTCATGAAATGGTTGAATTTGCGAACTGCACTGAGATGGTGCCTTGTTTTTATAATTCCCTCACCGGAGTTTTTTACTGGAAATTTGGATTGGCAATCGGATACATTATTGCTTACTTATGGGCAGCTGCGTTATGTTTTACCTAAGGAAATTTCGAAAAAACGAACTTTTATGAAAATGTACAAAATTCATGAAATGGTTGAATTTGCGAACTGCACTGAAATGGTGCCTTGCTTTTATAATTTTCTCTCCGGATTCTTTTACTGGAATTGCGGATTGGCAATCGGATACA
Source organism: Eumerus sabulonum (assembly GCA_951905685.1). NCBI lineage: Eukaryota > Metazoa > Arthropoda > Insecta > Diptera > Syrphidae > Eumerus > Eumerus sabulonum. Next base: position 80,390,720 of record OX645061.1, read on the forward strand.
TTATTTCTTACTTTTGGGCAGCTGCGTTATGTTATACCGAAGGAAATTTCGAATAAACGAACTTTTATGAAAATGTACAAAATTCATGAAATGGTTGAATTTGCGAACTGCACTGAAATGGTGCCTTGTTTTTATAATTCCCTCACCGGAGTTTTTTACTAGAAATTTGGATTGGCAATCGGATACATTATTGCTTACTTATGGGCAGCTGCGTTATGTTTTACCTAAGGAAATTTCGAAAAAACTAACTTTTAGGAAAATGTACAAAATTCATGAAATGGTTGAATTTGCGAACTGCACTGAAATGGTGCCTTGTTTTTATAATTCCCACACCGGAGTTTTTTACTGGAAATTTGGATTCGGATACATTATTGCTTACTTATTGGCAGCTGCGTTATGTTTTACCTAAGGAAATTTCGAAAAAACGAACTTTTAGGAAAATGTACAAAATTCATGAAATGGTTGAATTTGCGAACTGCACTGAAACGGTGCCTTGATTTTATAATTCCCTCACCGGAGTTTTTTACTGGATATTTGGATTGGCAATCGGATACATTATTGCCTACTCATGGGCAGCTGCGTTATGTTTTACCTAAGGAAATTTCGAAAAAACGAACTTTTAGGAAAATGTACAAAATTCATGAAATGGTTGAATTTGCGAAGTGCACTGAAATGGTGCCTCGTTTTTATAATTCCCTCTCCGGATTTTTTTACTGGGAATTTGGATTGGGAATCGGATATATTATTGCTTACTTATGGGCAGCTGCGTTATGTTATACCGAAGGAAATTTCGAATAAACGAACTTTTATGAAAATGTACAAAATTCATGAAATGGTTGAATTTGCGAAGTGCTCTGAAATGGTGCCTTGTTTTTATAATTCCCTCTCCGGATTTTTTTACTAGATATTTTGATTGGCAATCGGATACATTATTGCTTACTTATGGGCAGCTGCGTTATGTTTTACCTAAGGAAATTTCGAAAAAACGAACTTTTAGGAAAATGTACAAAATTCATGAAATGGTTGAATTTGCGAACTGCACTGAAATGGTGCCTTGCTTTTATAATTTTCTCTCCGGATTCTTTTACTGGCATTGCGGATTGGCAATCGGATACATTATTTCTTACTTTTGGGCAGCTGCGTTATGTTATACCGAAGGAAATTTCGAATAAACGAACTTTTATGAAAATGTACAAAATTCATGAAATGGTTGAATTTGCGAACTGCACTGAAATGGTGCCTTGTTTTTATAATTCCCTCACCGGAGTTTTTTACTGGAAATTTGGATTGGCAATCGAATACATTTTTGCTTACTTATGGGCAGCTGCGTTATGTTTTACCTAAGGAAATTTCGAAAAAAACGAACTTATAGGAAAATGTACAAAATTCATGAAATGGTTGAATTTGCGAACTGCACTGAAATGGTGCCTTGTTTTTATAATTCCCTCTCCGGATTTTTTTACTGGGAATTTGGATTGGCGATCGGATACATTATTGCTTACTTAGGGGCAGCTGCGTTATGTTTTACCTAAGGAAATTTCGAAAAAACGAACTTTTATGAAAATGTACAAAATTCATGAAATGGTTGAATTTGCGAACTGCACTGAAATGGTGCCTTGCTTTTATAATTTTCTCTCCGGATTTTTATACTGGAAATGCGGATTGGCAATAGGATACATTATTTCTTACTTTCGGGCAGCTGCGTTATGTTATACCGAAGGAAATTTCGAACAAACGAACTTTTATGAAAAAGTATAAAATTCATGAAATGGATAAATCAGCGAACTGCACTGAATGGTGCCTTGTTTTTATAATTTTCTCTCCGGATTTTTCTACTGGAAATGCGGATTGGCAATCGGATACATTATTTCTTACTTATGGGCAGCTGCGTTATGTTTTACCTAAAGAAATTTAAAAAAGACGAACTTTTATGAAAATGTACAAAATTCATGAAATGGTTGAATTTGCGAAGTGCACTGAAATGATGCCTTGTTTTAATAATTTCCTCTCCGGATTTTTTTACTGGGAATTTGGATTGGGAATCGGATATATTATTGCTTACTTATGGGCAGCTGCGTTATGTTATACCGAAGGAAATTTCGAATAAACGAACTTTTATGAAAATGTACAAAATTCGTGAAATGGTTGCATTTGCGAACTGCACTGAAATGGTGCCTTGCTTTTATAATTTTCTCTCCGGATTTCTATACTGGAATTGCGGATTGGCAATCGGATACATTATTTCTTACTTTTGGGAAGCTGCGTTATGTTATACCGAAGGAAATTTCGAATAAACGAACTTTTATGAAAATGTACAAAATTCATGAAATGGTTGAATTTGCGAAGTGCTCTGAAATGGTGCCTTGTTTTTATAATTCCCTCTCCGGATTTTTTTACTAGAAATTTGGATTGGCAATCGGATACATTATTGCTTACTTATGGGCAGCTGCGTTATGTTTTACCTAAGGAAATTTCGAAAAAACTAACTTTTAGGAAAATGTACAAAATTCATGAAATGGTTGAATTTGCGAACTGCACTGAAATGGTGCCTTGTTTTTATAATTCCCACACCGGAGTTTTTTACTGGAAATTTAGATTGGCAATCGGATACATTATTGCGTACTTATGGGCGGCTGCGTTATGTTTTACCCAAGGAAATTTCGAAAAAACGATTATTTAGGAAAATGTACAAAATTCATGAAATGGTTGAATTTGCGAACTGCACTGAAATGGTGCCTTGTTTTTATAATTCCCTCACCGGAGTTTTTTACTGGAAATTTGGATTGGCAATCGGATACAATATTGCTTACTTATGGGCAGCTGCGTTATGTTTTACCGAAGGAAATTTCGAAAAAACGAACTTTTAGGAAAATGTACAAAATTCATGAAATGGTTGAATTCGCGAACTGCACTGAAAAGATGCCTTGTTTTAATAATTTCCTCTCCGGATTTTTTTACTGGGAATTTGGATTGGGAATCGGATATATTATTGCTTACTTATGGGCAGCTGCGTTATGTTATACCGAAGGAAATTTCGAATAAACGAACTTTTATGAAAATGTACAAAATTCATGAAATGGTTGAATTTGCGAAGTGCTCTGAAATGGTGCCTTGTTTTTATAATTCCCTCTCCGGATTTTTTTATTAGAAATTTGGATTGGCAATCGGATACATTATTGCTTACTTATGGGCAGCTGCGTTATGTTTTACCTAAGGAAATTTCGAAAAAACGAACTTTTAGGAAAATGTACAAAATTCATGAAATGGTTGAATTTGCGAACTTCACTGAAATGGTGCCTTGTTTTTATAATTCCCACACCGGAGTTTTTTACTGGAAATTTGGATTCGGATACATTATTGCTTACTTATGGGCAGCTGCGTTATGTTTTACCTAAGGAAATTTCGAATAAACGAACTTTTAGGAAAATGTACAAAATTCATGAAATGGTTGAATTTGCGAACTGCACTGAAATGGTGCCTTGATTTTATAATTCCCTCACCGGAGTTTTTTACTGGAAATTTGGATTGGCAATCGGATACATTATTGCTTACTCATGGGCAGCTGCGTTATGTTTTACCTAAGGAAATTTCGAAAAAACGAACTTTTAGGAAAATGTACAAAATTCATGAAATGGTTGAATTTGCGAAGTGCACTGAAATGGTGCCTCGTTTTTATAATTCCCTCTCCGGATTTTTTTACTGGGAATTTGGATTGGGAATCGGATATATTATTGCTTACTTATGGGCAGCTGCGTTATGTTATACCGAAGGAAATTTCGAATAAACGAACTTTTATGAAAATGTACAAAATTCATGAAATGGTTGAATTTGCGAAGTGCTCTGAAATGGTGCCTTGTTTTTATAATTCCCTCTCCGGATTTTCTTACTAGAAATTTTGATTGGCAATCGGATACATTATTGCTTACTTATGGGCAGCTGCGTTATGTTTTACCTAAGAAAATTTCGAAAAAACGAACTTTTAGAAAAATGTACAAAATTCATGAAATGGTTGAATTCGCGAACTGCACTGAAATGATGCCTTGTTTTTATAATTTCCTCTCCGGATTTTTTTACTGGAAATTTGGATTGGCAATCGGATACATTATTGCTTACTTATGGGCAGCTGCGTTATGTTATACCGAAGGAAATTTCGAATAAACGAACTTTTATGAAAATATACAAAATTCAAGAAATGGTTGAATTTGCGAAGTGCACTGAAATGGTGCCTTGTTTTTATAATTCCCTCTCCGGATTTTTTTACTGGAAATTTGGATTGGCAATCGGATACATTATTGCTTACTTATGGGCAGCTGCGTTATGTTTTACCTAAGGAAATTTCGAAAAAACGAACTTTTATGAAAATGTACAAAATTCAAGAAATGGTTGAATTTGCGAAGTGCACTGAAATGGTGCCTCGTTTTTATAATTCCCTCTCCGGATTTTTTTACTGGGAATTTGGATTGGCGATCGGATACATTATTGCTTACTTAGGGGCAGCTGCGTTATGTTTTACCTAAGGAAATTTCGAAAAAACGAACTTTTATGAAAATGTACAAAATTCATGAAATGGTTGAATTTGCGAACTGCACTGAAATGGTGCCTTGCTTTTATAATTTTCTCTCCGGATTTTTATACTGGAAATGCGGATTGGCAAAAGGATACATTATTTCTTACTTTCGGGCAGCTGCGTTATGTTATACCGAAGGAAATTTCGAACAAACGAACTTTTATGAAAAAGTATAAAATTCATGAAATGGATAAATCAGCGAACTGCACTGAATGGTGCCTTGTTTTTATAATTTTCTCTTCGGATTTTTTTACTGGAAATGCGGATTGGCAATCGGATACATTATTTCTTACTTATGGGCAGCTGCGTTATGTTTTACCTAAGGAAATTTCGAAAAAACGAACTTTTATGAAAATGTACAAAATTCAAGAAATGGTTGAATTTGCGAAGTGCACTGAAATGGTGCCTTGTTTTTATAATTCCCTCTCCGGATTTTTTTACTGGAAATTTGGATTGGCAATCGGATACATTATTGCTTACTTATGGGCAGCTGCGTTATGTTTTACCTAAGGAAATTTCGAAAAAACGAACTTTTATGAAAATGTACAAAATTCAAGAAATGGTTGAATTTGCGAAGTGCACTGAAATGGTGCCTTGTTTTTATAATTCCCTCTCCGGATTTTTTTACTGGGAATTTGGATTGGCGATCGGATACATTATTGCTTACTTATGGGCAGCTGCGTTATGTTTTACCTAAGGAAATTTCGAAAAAACGAACTTTTATGAAAATGTACAAAATTCAAGAAATGGTTGAATTTGCGAAGTGCACTGAAATGGTGCCTTGTTTTTATAATTCCCTCTCCGGATTTTTTTACTGGGAATTTGGATTGGCGATCGGATACATTATTGCTTACTTAGGGGCAGCTGCGTTATGTTTTACCTAAGGAAATTTCGAAAAAACGAACTTTTATGAAAATGTACAAAATTCGTGAAATGGTTGCATTTGCGAACTGCACTGAAATGGTGCCTTGCTTTTATAATTTTCTCTCCGGATTTCTATACTGGAATTGCGGATTGGCAATCGGATACATTATTTCTTACTTTTGGGCAGCTGCGTTATGTTTTACCTAAAGAAATTTAAAAAAAACGAACTTTTATGAAAATGTACAAAATTCATGAAATGGTTGAATTTGCGAAGTGCACTGAAATGGTGCCTCGTTTTTATAATTCCCTCTCCGGATTTTTTTACTGGGAATTTGGATTGGCAATCGGATACATTATTGCTTACTTATGGGCAGCTGCGTTATGTTATACCGAAGGAAATTTCGAATAAACGAACTTTTATGAAAATGTACAAAATTCGTGAAATGGTTGAATTTGCGAACTGCACTGAAATGGTGCCTTGCTTTTATAATTTTCTCTCCGGATTTTTTTACTGGAATTGCGGATTGGCAATCGGATACATTATTTCTTACTTTTGGGCAGCTGCGTTATGTTATACCGATGGAAATTTCGAATAAACGAACTTTTATGAAAATGTACAAAATTCATGAAATGGTTGAATTTGCGAAGTGCTCTGAAATGGTGCCTTGTTTTTATAATTCCCTCTCCGGATTTTTTTACTAGAAATTTGGATTGGCAATCGGATACATCATTGCTTACTTATGGGCAGCTGCGTTTTGTTTTACCTAAGGAAATTTCGAAAAAACGAACTTTTAGGAAAATGTACAAAATTCATGAAATGGTTGAATTTGCGAACTGCACTGAAATGGTGCCTTGTTTTTATAATTCCCACACCGGAGTTTTTTACTGGAAATTTGGATTGGCAATCGGATGCATTATTGCTTACTTATGGGCAGCTGCGTTATGTTTTACCTAAGGAAATTTCGAAAAAAACCAACTTTTAGGAAAATGTACAAAATTCATGAAATGGTTGAATTTGCGAACTGCACTGAAATGGTGCCTTGTTTTTATAATTCCCTCACCGGAGTTTTTTACTGGAAATTTGGATTGGCAATCGGATACATTATTGCTTACTTATGGGCAGCTGCGTTATGTTTTACCTAAGGAAATTTCGAAAAAACGAACTTTTAGGAAAATGTACAAAATTCATGAAATGGTTGAATTCGCGAACTGCACTGAAATGATGCCTTGTTTTTATAATTTCCTCTCCGGATTTTTTTACTGGAAATTTGGATTGGCAATCGGATACATTATTGCTTACTTATGGGCAGCTGCGTTATGTCATACCGAAGGAAATTTCGAATAAACGAACTTTTAGGAAAATGTACAAAATTCATGAAATGGTTGAATTTGCGAACTGCACTGAAATGGTGCCTTGATTTTATAATTCCCTCACCGGAGTTTTTTACTGGAAATTTGGATTGGCAATCGGATACATTATTGCTTACTCATGGGCAGCTGCGCAATGTTTTACCTAAGGAAATTTCGAAAAAACGAACTTTTAGGAAAATGTACAAAATTCATGAAATGGTTGAATTCGCGCACTGCACTGAAATGATGCCTTGTTTTTATAATTTCCTCTCCGGATTTTTTTACTGGAAATTTGGATTGGCAATCGGATACATTATTGCTTACTTATGGGCAGCTGCGTTATGTTTTACCTAAGGAAATTTCGTAAAAAACGAACTTTTAGGAAAATGTACAAAATTCATGAAATGGTTGAATTTGCGAACTGCACTGAAATGGTGCCTTGTTTTTATAATTCCCTCACCGGAGTTTTTTACGGGAAATTTGGATTGGCAATCGGATACATTATTGCTTACTTATGGGCAGCTGCGTTATGTTTTACCTAAGGAAATTTCGAAAAAACAAACTTTTAGGAAAATGTACAAAATTCATGAAATGGTTGAATTTGCGAACTGCACTGAAATGGTGCCTTGATTTTATAATTTTCTCTCCGGATTTTTTTACTGGAAATGCGGATTGGCAATAGGAATCATTGTTTCTTACTTTTGGGCAGCTGCTTTATGTTATACCGAAGGAAATTTCGAACAAACGAACTTTTATGAAAAAGTATAAAATTCATGAAATGGATAAATCAGCGAACTGCACTGAATGGTGCCTTGTTTTTATAATTTTCTCTCCGGATTTTTTGACTGGAAATGCGGATTGGCAATCGGATACATTATTTCTTACTTATGGGCAGCTGCGTTATGTTTTACCTAAAGAAATTTCGAAAAAACGAACTTTTATGAAAATGTACAAAATTCATGGAATGGTTGAATTTGCGAACTGCACTGAAATGGTGCCTTCCTTTTATAATTTTCTCTCCGGATTTTTTTACTGGAATTGCGGATAGGCAATCGGATACATTATTTCTTACTTTTGGGCAGCTGCGTTATGTTATACCGAAGGAAATTTTCGAATAAACGAACTTTTATGAAAATGTACAAAATTCATGAAATGGTTGAATTTGCGAAGTGCTCTGAAATGGAGCCTTGTTTTTATAATTCCCTCTCCGGATTTTTTTATAGAAATTTGGATTGGCAATCGGATACATTATTGCTTACTTATGGGCAGCTGCGTTATGTTTTACCCAAGGAAATTTCGAAAAAACGATTTTTTAGGAAAATGTACAAAATTCATGAAATGGTTGAATTTGCGAACTGCACTGAAATGGTGCCTTGTTTTTATAATTCCCTCACCGGAGTTTTTTACTGGAAATTTGGATTGGCAATCGGATACAATATTGCTTACTTATGGGCAGCTGCGTTATGTTTTACCTAAGGAAATTTCGAAAAAACGAACTTTTAGGAAAATGTACAAAATTCATGAAATGGTTGAATTCGCGAACTGCACTGAAATGATGCCTTGTTTTAATAATTTCCTCTCCGGATTTTTTTACTGGGAATTTGGATTGGGAATCGGATATATTATTGCTTACTTATGGGCAGCTGCGTTATGTTATACCGAAGGAAATTTCGAATAAACGAACTTTTATGAAAATGTACAAAATTCATGAAATGGTTGAATTTGCGAAGTGCTCTGAAATGGTGCCTTGTTTTTATAATTCCCTCTCCGGATTTTTTTACTAGAAATTTGGATTGGCAATCGGATACATTATTGCTTACTTATGGGCAGCTGCGTTATGTTTTACCTAAGGAAATTTCGAAAAAAACGAACTTTTAGGAAAATGTACAAAATTCATGAAATGGTTGAATTTGCGAACTTCACTGAAATGGTGCCTTGTTTTTATAATTCCCACACCGGAGTTTTTTACTGGAAATTTGGATTCGGATACATTATTGCTTACTTATGGGCAGCTGCGTTATGTTTTACCTAAGGAAATTTCGAAAAAACGAACTTTTAGGAAAATGTACAAAATTCATGAAATGGTTGAATTTGCGAACTGCACTGAAATGGTGCCTTGATTTTATAATTCCCTCACCGGAGTTTTTTACTGGAAATTTGGATTGGCAATCGGATACATTATTACTTACTCATGGGCAGCTGCGTTATGTTTTACCTAAGGAAATTTCGAAAAAACGAACTTTTAGGAAAATGTACAAAATTCATGAAATGGTTGAATTTGCGAAGTGCACTGAAATGGTGCCTCGTTTTTATAATTCCCTCTCCGGATTTTTTTACTGGGAATTTGGATTGGGAATCGGATATATTATTGCTTACTTATGGGCAGCTGCGTTATGTTATACCGAAGGAAATTTCGAATAAACGAACTTTTATGAAAATGTACAAAATTCATGAAATGGTTGAATTTGCGAAGTGCTCTGAAATGGTGCCTTGTTTTTATAATTCCCTCTCCGGATTTTTTTACTAGAAATTTTGATTGGCAATCGGATACATTATTGCTTACTTATGGGCAGCTGCGTTATGTTTTACCTAAGGAAATTTCGAAAAAACGAACTTTTAGAAAAATGTACAAAATTCATGAAATGGTTGAATTCGCGAACTGCACTGAAATGATGCCTTGTTTTTATAATTTCCTCTCCGGATTTTTTTACTGGAAATTTGGATTGGCAATCGGATACATTATTGCTTACTTATGGGCAGCTGCGTTATGTTATACCGAAGGAAATTTCGAATAAACGAACTTTTATGAAAATATACAAAATTCAAGAAATGGTTGAATTTGCGAAGTGCACTGAAATGGTGCCTTGTTTTTATAATTCCCTCTCCGGATTTTTTTACTGGAAATTTGGATTGGCAATCGGATACATTATTGCTTACTTATGGGCAGCTGCGTTATGTTTTACCTAAGGAAATATCGAAAAAACGAACTTTTATGAAAATGTACAAAATTCAAGAAATGGTTGAATTTGCGAAGTGCACTGAAATGGTGCCTCGTTTTTATAATTCCCTCTCCGGATTTTTTTACTGGGAATTTGGATTGGCGATCGGATACATTATTGCTTACTTAGGGGCAGCTGCGTTATGTTTTACCTAAGGAAATTTCGAAAAAACGAACTTTTATGAAAATGTACAAAATTCATGAAATGGTTGAATTTGCGAACTGCACTGAAATGGTGCCTTGCTTTTATAATTTTCTCTCCGGATTTTTATACTGGAAATGCGGATTGGCAATAGGATACATTATTTCTTACTTTCGGGCAGCTGCGTTATGTTATACCGAAGGAAATTTCGAACAAACGAACTTTTATGAAAAAGTATAAAATTCATGAAATGGATAAATCAGCGAACTGCACTGAATGGTGCCTTGTTTTTATAATTTTCTCTTCGGATTTTTTACTGGAAATGCGGATTGGCAATCGGATACATTATTTCTTACTTATGGGCAGCTGCGTTATGTTTTACCTAAGGAAATTTCGAAAAAACGAACTTTTATGAAAATGTACAAAATTCAAGAAATGGTTGAATTTGCGAAGTGCACTGAAATGGTGCCTTGTTTTTATAATTCCCTCTCCGGATTTTTTTACTGGAAATTTGGATTGGCAATCGGATACATTATTGCTTACTTATGGGCAGCTGCGTTATGTTTTACCTAAGGAAATTTCGAAAAAACGAACTTTTATGAAAATGTACAAAATTCAAGAAATGGTTGAATTTGCGAAGTGCACTGAAATGGTGCCTTGTTTTTATAATTCCCTCTCCGGATTTTTTTACTGGGAATTTGGATTGGCGATCGGATACTTTATTGCTTACTTATGGGCAGCTGCGTTATGTTTTACCTAAGGAAATTTCGAAAAAACGAACTTTTATGAAAATGTACAAAATTCAAGAAATGGTTGAATTTGCGAAGTGCACTGAAATGGTGCCTTGTTTTTATAATTCCCTCTCCGGATTTTTTTACTGGGAATTTGGATTGGCGATCGGATACATCATTGCTTACTTAGGGGCAGCTTCGTTATGTTTTACCTAAGGAAATTTCGAAAAAACGAACTTTTATGAAAATGTACAAAATTCATGAAATGGTTGAATTTGCGAACTGCACTGAATGGTGCCCTGTTTTTATAATTTTCTCTCCGGATTTTTTTACTGGAAATGCGGATTGGCAATCGGATACATTACTTCTTACTTATGGGCAGCTGCGTTATGTTTTACCTAAAGAAATTTAAAAAAAACGAACTTTTATGAAAATGTACAAAATTCATGAAATGGTTGAATTTGCGAAGTGCACTGAAATGGTGCCTCGTTTTTATAATTCCCTCTCCGGATTTTTTTACTGGGAATTTGGATTGGCAATCGGATACATTATTGCTTACTTATGGGCAGCTGCGTTATGTTATACCGAAGGAAATTTCGAAAAAACGAACTTTTATGAAAATGTACAAAATTCGTGAAATGGTTGAATTTGCGAACTGCACTGAAATGGTGCCTTGCTTTTATAATTTTCTCTCCGGATTTTTTTACTGGAATTGCGGATTGGCAATCGGATACATTATTTCTTACTTTTGGGCAGCTGCGTTATGTTATACCGATGGAAATTTCGAATAAACGAACTTTTATGAAAATGTACAAAATTCATGAAATGGTTGAATTTGCGAAGTGCTCTGAAATGGTGCCTTGTTTTTATAATTCCCTCTCCGGATTTTTTTACTAGAAATTTGGATTGGCAATCGGATACATCATTGCTTACTTATGGGCAGCTGCGTTTTGTTTTACCTAAGGAAATTTCGAAAAAACGAACTTTTAGGAAAATGTACAAAATTCATGAAATGGTTGAATTTGCGAACTGCACTGAAATGGTGCCTTGTTTTTATAATTCCCACACCGGAGTTTTTTACTGTAAATTTGGATTGGCAATCGGATACATTATTGCTTACTTATGGGCAGCTGCGTTATGTTTTACCTAAGGAAATTTCGAAAAAACGAACTTTTAGGAAAATGTACAAAATTCATGAAATGGTTGAATTTGCGAACTGCACTGAAATGGTGCCTTGTTTTTATATTTCCCTCACCGGAGTTTTTTACTGGAAATTTGGATTGGCAATCGGATACATTATTGCTTACTTATGGGCAGCTGTGTTATGTTTTACCTAAGGAAATTTCGAAAAAACGAACTTTTAGGAAAATGTACAAAATTCATGAAATGGTTGAATTCGCGAACTGCACTGAAATGATGCCTTGTTTTTATAATTTCCTCTCCGGATTTTTTTACTGGAAATTTGGATTGGCAATCGGATACATTATTGCTTACTTATGGGCAGCTGCGTTATGTCATACCGAAGGAAATTTCGAATAAACGAACTTTTAGGAAAATGTACAAAATTCATGAAATGGTTGAATTTGCGAACTGCACTGAAATGGTGCCTTGATTTTATAATTCCCTCACCGGAGTTTTTTACTGGAAATTTGGATTGGCAATCGGATACATTATTGCTTACTCATGGGAAGCTGCGCAATGTTTTACCTAAGGAAATTTCGAAAAAACGAACTTTTAGGAAAATGTACAAAATTCATGAAATGGTTGAATTCGCGAACTGCACTGAAATGATGCCTTGTTTTTATAATTTCCTCTCCGGATTTTTTTACTGGAAATTTGGATTGGCAATCGGATACATTATTGCTTACTTATGGGCAGCTGCGTTATGTTTTACCTAAGGAAATTTCGTAAAAAACTAACTTTTAGGAAAATGTACAAAATTCATGAAATGGTTGAATTTGCGAACTGCACTGAAATGGTGCCTTGTTTTTATAATTCCCTCACCGGAGTTTTTTACGGGAAATTTGGATTGGCAATCGGATACATTATTGCTTACTTATGGGCAGCTGCGCTATGTTTTACCTAAGGAAATTTCGAAAAAACAAACTTTTAGGAAAATGTACAAAATTCATGAAATGGTTGAATTTGCGAACTGCACTGAAATGGTGCCTTGATTTTATAATTTTCTCTCCGGATTTTTTTACTGGAAATGCGGATTGGCAATAGGAATCATTGTTTCTTACTTTTGGGCAGCTGCTTTATGTTATACCGAAGGAAATTTCGAACAAACGAACTTTTATGAAAAAGTATAAAATTCATGAAATGGATAAATCAGCGAACTGCACTGAATGGTGCCTTGTTTTTATAATTTTCTCTCCGGATTTTTTTACTGGAAATGCGGATTGGCAATCGGATACATTATTTCTTACTTATGGGCAGCTGCGTTATGTTTTACCTAAAGAAATTTCGAAAAAACGAACTTTTATGAAAATGTACAAAATTCATGGAATGGTTGAATTTGCGAACTGCACTGAAATGGTGCCTTCCTTTTATAATTTTCTCTCCGGATTTTTTTACTGGAATTGCGGATAGGCAATCGGATACATTATTTCTTACTTTTGGGCAGCTGCGTTATGTTATACCGAAGGAAATTTCGAATAAACGAACTTTTATGAAAATGTACAAAATTCATGAAATGGTTGAATTTGCGAAGTGCTCTGAAATGGAGCCTTGTTTTTATAATTCCCTCTCCGGATTTTTTTATAGAAATTTGGATTGGCAATCGGATACATTATTGCTTACTTATGGGCAGCTGCGTTATGTTTTACCTAAAGAAATTTCGAAAAAACAAACGAAATTCATGGAATGGCTGAATTTGCGAACTGCACTGAAATGGTGCCTTGCTTTTATAATTTTCTCTCCGGATTTTTTTACTGGAAATGCGGATTGGCAATCGGATACTTTATTTCTTACTTTTGGGCAGGTCCGTTATGTTATACCGAAGGAAATTTCGAACAAACGAACTTTTATGAAAATGTACAAAATTCATGAAATGGTTGAATTTGCGAAGTGCACTGAAATGGTGGTTGTTTTTATAATTCCCTCTCCGGATTTTTTTACTGGAAATTTGGATTGGCAATCGGATACATTATGGGCAGCTGCGTTATGTTTTACCTAAGGAAATTTCGAAAAAACGAACTTTTATGAAAATGTACAAAATTCAAGAAATGGTTGAATTTGCGAAGTGCACTGAAATGGTGCCTTGTTTTTATAATTCCCTCTCCGGATTTTTTTACTGGGAATTTGGAGGGGCGATCGGATACATTATTGCTTACTTAGGGGCAGCTGCGTTATGTTTTACATAAGTAAATTTCGAAAAAACGAACTTTTATGAAAATGTACAAAATTCATGAAATGGTTGAATTTGCGAACTGCACTGAAATGGTGCCTTGCTTTTATAATTTTCTCTCCGGATTTTTTTACTGGAAATGCGGATTGGCAATAGGATACATTATTTCTTACTTTCGGGCAGCTGCGTTATGTTATACCGAATGAAATTTCGAACAAACGAACTTTTATGAAAAAGTATAAAATTCATGAAATGGATAAATCAGCGAACTGCACTGAATGGTGCCTTGTTTTTATAATTTTCTCTCCGGATTTTTTTACTGGAAATGCGGATTGGCAATCGGATGCATTATTTCTTACTTATGGGCAGCTGCGTTATGTTTTACCTAAAGAAATTTCAAAAAAACGAACTTTTATGAAAATGTACAAAATTCATGAAATGGTTGAATTTGTGAAGTGCACTGAAATGGTGCCTCGTTTTTATAATTCCCTCTCCGGATTTTTTTACTGGGAATTTGGATTGGGAATCGGATATATTATTGCTTACTTATGGGCAGCTGCGTTATGTTATACCGAAGGAAATTTCGAATAAACGAACTTTTATGAAAATGTACAAATTTCATGAAATGGTTGAATTTGCGAACTGCACTGAAATGGTGCCTTGCTTTTATAATTTTCTCTCCTGATTCTTTTACTGGAATTGCGGATTGGCAATCGGATACATTATTTCTTACTTTTGGGCAGCAGCGTTATGTTATACCGAAGGAAATTTCGAATAAACGAACTTTTATGAAAATGTACAAAATTCATGAAATGGTTGAATTTGCGAAGTGCTCTGAAATGGTGCCTTGTTTTTATATTTCCCTCTCCGGATTTTTTTACTAGAAATTTTGATTGGCAATCGGATACATTATTGCTTACTTATGGGCAGCTGCGTTATGTTTTACCTAAGGAAATTTCGAAAAAACGAACTTATAGGAAAATTTACAAAATTCATGAAATGGTTGAATTTGCGAACTGCACTGAAATGGTGCCTTGTTTTTATAATTCCCTCACCGGAGTTTTTTACTGGAAATTTGGATTGGCAGTCGGATACATTATTGCTTACTTATGGGCAGCTGCGTTATGTTTTACCTAAGGAAATTTCGAAAAAACGAACTTTTAGGAAAATGTACAAAATTCATGAAATGGTTGAATTTGCGAACTGCACTGAAATGGTGCCTTGTTTTTATAATTCCCTCACCGGAGTTTTTTACTGGAAATTTGGATTGGCAATCGGATACATTATTGCTTACTTATGGGCAGCTGCGTTATGTTTTACCTAAGGAAATTTCGAAAAAAACGAACTTTTAGGAAAATGTACAAAATTCATGAAATGGTTGAATTCGCGAACTGCACTGAAATGATGCCTTGTTTTTATAATTTCCTCTCCGGATTTTTTTACTGGAAATTTGGATTGGCAATCGGATACATTATTGCTTACTTATGGGCAGCTGCGTTATGTTATACCGAAGGAAATTTCGAATAAACGAACTTCTATGAAAAAGTACCAAATTCATGAAATGGTTGAATTTGCGAAATGCACTGAAATGGTGCCTTGTTTTTATAATTCCTTCACCGGAGTTTTTTTACTGGAAATTTGGATTCGGATACATTATTGCTTACTTATGGGCAGCTGCGTTATGTTTTACCTAAGGAAATTTCGAAAAAACGAACTTTTAGGAAAATGTACAAAATTCATGAAATGGTTGAATTTGCGAACTGCACTGAAATGGTGCCTTGTTTTTATAATTCCCTCACCGGAGTTTTTTACTGGAAATTTGGATTGGCAATCGGATACATTATTGCTTACTTATGGGCAGCTGCGTTATGTTTTACCTAAGGAAATTTCGAAAAAACGAACTTTTAGGAAAATGTACAAAATTCATGAAATGGTTGAATTTGCGAACTGCACTGAAATGGTGCCTTGTTTTTATAATTCCCTCGCCGGAGTTTTTTACTGGAAATTTGGATTGGCAATCGGATACATTATTGCTTACTTATGGGCAGCTGCGTTATGTTTTACCTAAGGAAATTTCGAAAAAACGAACTTTTAGGAAAATGTACAAAATTCTTGAAATGGTTGAATTCGCGAACTGCACTGAAATGATGCCTTGTTTTTATAATTTCCTCTCCGGATTTTTTTACTGGAAATTTGGATTGGCAATCGGATACATTATTGCTTACTTATGGGCAGCTGCGTTATGTTATACCGAAGGAAATTTCGAATAAACGAACTTCTATGAAAAAGTACAAAATTCATGAAATGGTGGAATTTGCGAACTGCACTGAAATGGTGCCCTGTTTTTATAATTCCCTCACCGGAATTTTTTTACTGGAAATTTGGATTCGGATACATTATTGCTTACTTATGGGCAGCTGCGTTATGTTTTACCTAAGGAAATTTCGAAAAAACTAACTTTTAGGAAAATGTACAAAATTCATGAAATGGTTGAATTTGCGAACTGCACTGAAATGGTGCCTTGATTTTATAATTCCCTCACCGGAGTTTTTTACTGGAAATTTGGATTGGCAATCGGATACATTATTGCTTACTCATGGGCTGCTGCGCTATGTTTTACCTAAGGAAATTTCGAAAAAACGAACTTTTAGGAAAATGTACAAAATTCATGAAATGGTTGAATTTGCGAACTGCACTGAAATGATGCCTTGTTTTTATAATTTCCTCTCCGGATTTTTTTACTGGAAATTTTAATTGGCAATCGGATACATTATTGCTTACTTATGGGCAGCTGCGTTATGTTTTACCTAAGGAAATTTCGAAAAAACGAACAAAATTCATGGAATGGCTGAATTTGCGAACTGCACTGAAATGGTGCCTTGCTTTTATAATTTTCTCTCCGGATTTTTTTACTGGAAATGCGGATTGGCAATCGGATACTTTATTTCTTACTTTGGGGCAGCTGCGTTATGTTATACCGAAGGAAATTTCGAACAAACGAACTTTTATGAAAATGTACAAAATTCATGAAATGGTTGAATTTGCGAACTGCACTGAAATGATTTTTTTTTTTTTTTTTTTTTTTTTTTTAGAGACTCGCGCAGGTTCAAGAGTTTTTATATTCTCTTATGATGTGTTGACACACACAACCTGAACGGAGTACAGTGGTTGGGGTCGTTGATGTTCGTTCACTACTCTCAGGGGTGGTTGTCCTAGACCTAGATAGGACGAGAGCCGACCAAATTCCGCGTTGGTTATAGTCCGTAGTAATTCGTTCAAGCACTTTATAGTATTGCATACGCAGAGGATGAATTTCGTTTGACCATATACTGTGAGTGTTATGCCTGCAGCAGTACGTCTGGTCACTTTCCATTCTCAACAGCGTTGCATACTTTTTGGCGGTATAGAAACTACTTTTTCTTGGCTATGAAGCGAATTTGAACCATAAACCTTCCGCTCGGCGGTCGATGATGTTAACCACTGCACCACGGCCACCCGTTATGATGCCTTGTTTTTATGATTTCCTCTCCGGATTTTTTTACTGGAAATTTAAATTGGCAATCGGATACATTATTGCTTACTTATGGGCAGCTGCGTTATGTTTTACCGAAGGAAATTTCGAATAAACGAACTTTTATGAAAATGTACAAAATTCATGAAATGGTTGAATTTGCGAAGTGCTCTGAAATGGTGCCTTGTTTTTATAATTCCCTCTGCGGATTTTCTTACTAGAAATTTGGATTGGCAATCGGATACATTATTGCTTACTTATGGGAAGCTGCGTTATGTTTTACCTAAGGAAATTTCGAAAAAACAAACTTTTAGGAAAATGTACAAAATTCATGAAATGGTTGAATTTGCGAACTGCACTGAAATGATGCCTTGTTTTTATAATTTCCTCTCCGGATTTTTTTACTGGAAATTTAAATTGGCAATCGGATACATTATTGCTTACTTATGAGCAGCTGCGTTATGTTTTACCGAAGGAAATTTCGATTAAACGAACTTTTATGAAAATGTACAAATTTCATGAAATGGTTGAATTTGCGAAGTGCTCTGAAATGGTGCCTTGTTTTTATAATTCCCTCTCCGGATTTTCTTACTAGAAATTTGGATTGGCAATCGGATACATTATTGCTTAATTATGGGCAGCTGCGTTATGTCTTAGCTAAGGAAACTTCGAAAAAACAAACTTTTAGGAAAATGTACAAAATTCATGAAATGGTTGAATTTGCGAACTGCACTGAAATGATGCCTTGTTTTTATAATTTCCTCTCCGGTTTTTTTTACTGGAAATTTGGATTGGCAATCGGATACATTATTGCTTACTTATGGGCAGCTGCGTTATGTTTTACCTAATGAAATTTCGAAAAAACGAACAAAATTCATGGAATGGCTGAATTTGCGAACTGCACTGAAATGGTGCCTTGCTTTTATAATTTTCTCTCCGGATTTTTTTACTGGAAATGCGGATTGGCATTCGGATACTTTATTTCTTACTTTTGGGCAGCTGCGTTATGTTATACCGAAGGAAATTTCGAACAAACGAACTTTTATGAAAATGTACAAAATTCATGAAATGGTTGAATTTGCGAACTGCACTGAAATGATGCCTTGTTTTAATAATTTCCTCTCCGGATTTTTTTACTAGAAATTTTAATTGGCAATCGGATACATTATTGCTTACTTATGGGCAGCTGCGTTATGTTTTACGGAAGGAAATTTCGAAAAAACGAACAAAATTCATGGAATGGCTGAACTTGCGAACTGCACTGAAATGGTGCCATGCTTTTATAATTTTCTCTCCGGATTTTTTTACTGGAAATGCGGATTGGCAATCGGATACTTTATTTCTTACTTTTGGGCAGCTGCGTTATGTAATACCGAAGGAAATTTCGAACAAACGAACTTTTATGAAAATGTACAAAATTCATGAAATGGTTGAATTTGCGAACTGCACTGAAATGATGCCTTGTTTTTATAATTTCCTCTCCGGATTTTTTTACTGGAAATTTAAATTGGCAATCGGATACATTATTGCTTACTTATGGGCAGCTGCGTTATGTTTTACCTAAAGAAATTTCGAAAAAAACAAACTTTTAGGAAAATGTACAAAATTCATGAAATGGTTGAATTTGCGAACTGCACTGAAATGATGCCTTGTTTTTATAATTTCCTCTCCGGATTTTTTTACTGGAAATTTAAATTGGCAATCGGATACTTTATTGCTTACTTATGGGCAGCTGCGTTATGTTCTACCGAAGGAAATTTCGATTAAACGAACTTTTATGAAAATGTACAAATTTCATGGAATGGTTGAATTTGCGAAGTGCTCTGAAATGGTGCCTTGTTTTTATAATTCCCTCTCCGGATTTTCTTACTAGAAATTTGGATTGGCAATCGGATACATTATTGCTTAATTATGGGCAGCTGCGTTATGTTTTACCTAAGGAAATTTCGAAAAAACAAACTTTTAGGAAAATGTACAAAATTCATGAAATGGTTGAATTTGCGAACTGCACTGAAATGATGACTTGTTTTTATAATTTCCTCTCCGGTTTTTTTTACTGGAAATTTGGATTGGCAATCGGATACATTATTGATTACTTATGGGCAGCTGCGTTATGTTTTACCTAATGAAATTTCGAAAAAACGAACAAAATTCATGGAATGGCCGAATTTGCGAACTGCACTGAAATGGTGCCTTGCTTTTATAATTTTCTCTCCGGATTTTTTTACTGGAAATGCGGATTGGCATTCGGATACTTTATTTCTTACTTTTGGGCAGCTGCGTTATGTTATACTGAAGGAAATTTCGAATAAACGAACTTTTATGAAAATGTACAAAATTCATGAAAAGGTTGAATTTGCGAAGTGCTCTGAAATGGTGCCTTGTTTTTATAATTCCCTATCCGGATTTTTTTACTGGAAATTTGGATTGGCAATCGGATACATTATTGCTTACTTTTGGGCAGCTGCGTTATGTTATACCGAAGGAAATTTCGAACAAACAAACTTTTATGAAAATGTACAAAATTCATGAAATGGTTGAATTTGCGAAGTGCACTGAAATGGTGCCTTGTTTTTATAATTCCCTCTCCGGATTTTCTTACAAGAAATTTGGATTGGCAATCGGATACATTATTGCTTAATTATGGGCAGCTGCGTTATGTTTTACCTAAGGAAATTTCGAAAAAACAAACTTTTAGGAAAATGTACAAAATTCATGAAATGGTTGAATTTGCGAACTGCACTGAAATGATGCCTTGTTTTTATAATTTCCTCTCCGGTTTTTTTTACTGGAAATTTGGATTGGCAATCGGATACATTATTGCTTACTTATGGGCAGCTGCGTTATGTTTTACCTAAGGAAATTTCGAAAAAACGAACAAAATTCATGGAATGGCTGAATTTGCGAACTGCTCTGAATTGGTGCCTTGTTTTTATAATTCCCTCTCCGGATTTTTTTACTGGAAATTTGAATTGGCAATCGGATACATTATTGCTTACTTATGGGCAGCTGCGTTATGTTTTACCGAAGGAAATTTCGAATAAGCGAACTTTTATGAAAATGTACAAAATTCATGAAATGGTTGAATTTGCGAAGTGCTCTGAAATGGTGCCTTGTTTTTATAATTCCCTCTCCGGATTTTTTTACTGGAAATTTGGATCGGCAATCGGATACATTATTGCTTACTTTTGGGCAGCTGCGTTATGTTATACCGAAGGAAATTTCGAACAAACAAACTTTTATGAAAATGTACAAAATTCATGAAATGGCTGAATTTGCGAAGTGCACTGAAATGGTGCCTTGTTTTTATAATTCCCTCTCCAGATTTTCTTACTAGAAATTTGGATTGGCAATCGGATACATTATTGCTTACTTATGGGCAGCTGCGTTATGTTTTATCTAAGGAAATTTCGAAAAAACGAACTTTTAGGAAAATGTACAAAATTCATGAAATGGTTGAATTTGCGAACTGCACTGAAATGATGCCTTGTTTTTATAATTTCCTCTCCGGTTTTTTTTACTGGAAATTTGGATTGGCAATCGGATACATTATTGCTTACTTATGGGCAGCTGCGTTATGTTTTACCTCAGGAAATTTTGAAAAAACGAACAAAATTCATGGAATGGCTGAATTTGCGAACTGCACTGAAATGGTGCCTTGCTTTTATAATTTTCTCTCCGGATTTTTTTACTGGAAATGCGGATTGGTATTCGGATACTTTATTTCTTACTTTTGGGGAGCTGCGTTATGTTATACCGAAGGAAATTTCGAACAAACGAACTTTTATGAAAATGTACAAAATTCATGAAATGGTTGAATTTGCGAAGTGCACTGAAATGGTGCCTTGTTTTTATAATTCCCTCTCTGGATTTTTTTACTGGAAATTTGGATTGGCAATCGGATACATTATTGCTTACTTATGGGCAGCTGCGTTATGTTTTACCTAAGGAAATTTCGAAAAAACCAACTTTTATGAAAATGTACAAAATTCATGAAATGGTTGAATTTGCGAACTGCACTGAAATGGTGCCTTCCTTTTATAATTTTCTCTCCGGATTTTTTACTGGAATTGCGGATTGGCAATCGGATACATTATTTCTTACTTTTGGGCAGCTGCGTTATGTTATACCGAAGGAAATTTCGAATAAACGAACTTTTATGAAAATGTACAAAATTCATGAAATGGTTGAATTTGCGAAGTGCTCTGAAATGGTGCCTTGTTTTTATAATTCCCTCTTCGGATTTTTTTACTGGAAATTTGGATTGGCAATCAGATACATTATTGCTTACTTATGGGCAGCTGCGTTATGTTTTACCGAAGGAAATTTCGAATAAACGAACTTTTATGAAAATGTACAAAATTCATGAAATGGTTGAATTTGCGAAGTGCTCTGAAATGGTGCCTTGTTTTTATAATTCCCTCTCAGGATTTTTTTACTGGAAATTTGGATTGGCAATCGGATACATTATTGCTTACTTTTGGGCACCTGCGTTATGTTATACCGAAGGAAATTTCGAACAAACGAACTTTTATGAAAATGTTCAAAATTCATGAAATGGTTGAATTTGCGAAGTGCACTGAAATGGTGCCTTGTTTTTATAATTCCCTCTCTGGATTTTTTTACTGGAAATTTAGATTGGCAATCGGATACGTTATTGCTTACTTATGGGAAGCTGCGTTCTGTTTTACCTAAGGAAATTTCGAAAAAACGAACTTTTATGAAAATGTACAAAATTCAAGAAATGGTTGAATTTGCGAAGTGCACTGAAATGGTGCCTTGTTTTTATAATTCCCTCTCCGGATTTTTTTACTGGGGATTTGGATTGGCGATCGGATACATTATTGCTTACTTAGGGGCAGCTGCGTTATGTTTCACCTAAGGAAATTTCGAAAAAACGAACTTTTATGAAATTGTACAAAATTCATGAAATGGTTGAATTTGCGAACTGCACTGAAATGGTGCCTTCCTTTTATAATTTTCTCTCCGGATTTTTTTACTGGAATTGCGGATTGGCAATCGGATACATTATTGCTTACTTATGGGCAGCTGCGTTATGTTTTACCAAAGGAAATTTCGAATAAACGAACTTTTATGAAAATGTACAAAATTCATGAAATGGTTGAATTTGGGAAGTGCTAATGGTGCCTTGTTTTTATAATTTTCTCTCCGGATTTTTTTACTGGAAATGCGTATTGGCAATCGGATACATTATTTCTTACTTATGGGCAGCTGCGTTATGTTTTACCTAAAGAAATTTCGAAAAAACGAACTTTTATGAAAATGTACAAAATTCATGAAATGGTTGAATTTGCGAACTGCACTGAAATGGTGCCTTCCTTTTATAATTTTCTCTCCGGATTTATTTACTGGAATTGCGGATTGGCAATCGGATACATTATTTCTTACTTTTGGGCAGCTGCGTTATGTTATACCGAAGGAAATTTCGAATAAACGAACTTTTATGAAAATGTACAAAATTCATGAAATGGCTGAATTTGCGAAGTGCTCTGAAATGGAGCCTTGTTTTTATAATTCCCTCTCCGGATTTTTTTATGGAAATTTGGATTGACAATCGGATACATTATTGCTTACTTATGGGCAGCTGCGTTATGTTTTACCTAAGGAAATTTCGAAAAAACGAACAAAATTCATGGAATGGCTGAATTTGCGAACTGCACTGAAATGGTGCCTTGCTTTTATAATTTTCTCTCCGGATTTTTTTACTGGAAATGCGGATTGGCAATACTTTATTTCTTACTTTTGGGCAGCTGCGTTATGTTATACCGAAGGAAATTTCGAACAAACGAACTTTTATGAAAATGTACAAAATTCATGAAATGGTTGAATTTGCGAAGTGCACTGAAATGGTGCCTTGTTTTTATAATTCCCTCTCCGGATTTTTTTACTGGAAATTTGGATTGGCAATCGGATACATTATTGCTTACTTATGGGCAGCTGCGTTATGTTTTACCTAAGGAAATTTCGAAAAAACGAACAAAATTCATGGAATGGCTGAATTTGCGAACTGCACTGAAATGGTGCCTTGCTTTTATAATTTTCTCTCCGGATTTTTTTACTGGAAATGCGGATTGGCAATACCTTATTTCTTACTTTTGGGCAGCTGCGTTATGTTTTACCTAAGGAAATTTCGAAAAAACGAACTTTTATGAAAATGTACAAAATTCAAGAAATGGTTGAATTTGCGAAGTGCACTGAAATTGTGCCTTGTTTTTATAATTCCCTCTCCGGATTTTTTTACTGGGAATTTGGATTGGCGATCGGATACATTATTGCTTACTTAGGGGCAGCTGCGTTATGTTTTACCTAAGGAAATTTCGAAAAAACGAACTTTTATGAAAATGTACAAAATTCATGAAATGGTTGAATTTGCGAACTGCACTGAAATGGTGCCTTGCTTTTATAATTTTCTCTCCGGATTTTTATACTGGAAATGCGGATTGGCAATAGGATACATTATTTCTTATTTTCGGGCAGCTGCGTTATGTTATACGGAAGGAAATTTCGAACAAACGAACTTTTATGAAAAAGTATAAAATTCATGAAATGGATAAATCAGCGAACTGCCCTGAATGGTGCCTTGTTTTTATAATTTTCTCTCCGGATTTTTTTACTCGAAATTTGGATTGGCAATCGGATACATTATTGCTTACTTATGGGCAGCTGCGTTATGTTATACCGAAGGAAATTTCAAATAAACGAACTTTTAGGAAAATGTACAAAATTCATGAAATGGTTGAATTTGCGAACTGCACTGAAATGGTGCCTTGCTTTTATAATTTTCTCACCGGATTTTTATACTGGAAATGCGGATTGGCAATAGGATACCTTATTTCTTACTTTCGGGCAGCTGCGTTATGTTATACCGAAGGAAATTTCGAACAAACGAACTTTTATGAAAAAGTATAAAATTCATGAAATGGATAAATCAGCGAACTGCACTGAATGGTGCCTTGTTTTTATAATTTTCTCTCCGGATTTTTTTACTGGAAATGCGGATTGGCAATCGGATACATTATTTCTTACTTATGGGCAGCTGCGTTATGTTTTACCTAAAGAAATTTCAAAAAAACGAACTTTTATGAAAATGTACAAAATTCATGAAATGGTTGAATTTGCGAAGTGCACTGAAATGGTGCCTCGTTTTTATAATTCCCTCTCCGGATTTTTTTACTGGGAATTTGGATTGGCAATCGGATACATTATTGCTTACTTATGGGCAGCTGCGTTATGTTATACCGAAGGAAATTTCGAATAAACGAACTCTTATGAAAATGTACAAAATTCATGAAATGGTTGAATTTGCGAACTGCACTGAAATGGTGCCTTGCTTTTATAATTTTCTCTCCGGATTTTTATACTGGATATGCGGATTGGCAATAGGATACATTATTTCTTACTTGTGGGCAGCTGCGTTATGTTATACCGAAGGAAATTTCGAATAAACGAACTTTTATGAAAATGTACAAAATTCATGAAATGGTTGAATTTGCGAAGTGCTCTGAAATGGGGCCTTGTTTTTATAATTCCCTCTCCGGATTTTTTTGTAGAAATTTGGATTGGAAATCGGATACATTATTGCTTACTTATGGGCAGCTGCGTTATGTTTTACCTAAGGAAATTTCGAAAAAACGAACAAAATTCATGGAATGGCTGAATTTGCGAACTGCACTGAAATGGTGCCTTGCTTTAATAATTTTCTCTCCGGATTTTTTTACTGGAAATGCGGATTGGCAATCGGATACTTTATTTCTTACTTTTGGGCAGCTGCGTTATGTTATACCGAAGGAAATTTCGAACAAACGAACTTTTATGAAAATGTACAAAATTCATGAAATGGTTGAATTTGCGAAGTGCACTGAAATGGTGCCTTGTTTTTATAATTCCCTCTCCGGATTTTTTTACTGGAAATTTGTATTGGCAATCGGATACATTATTGCTTACTTATGGGCAGCTGCGTTATGTTTTACCTAAGGAAATTTCGAAAAAACGAACTTTTATGAAAATGTACAAAATTCAAGAAATGGTTGAATTTGCGAAGTGCACTGAAATGGTGCCCTGTTTTTATAATTCCCTCTCCGGATTTTTTTACTGGGAATTTGGATTGGCGATCGGATACATTATTGCTTACTTAGGGGCAGCTGCGTTATGTTTTACCTAAGGAAATTTCGAAAAAACGAACTTTTATGAAAATGTACAAAATTCATGAAATGGTTGAATTTGCGAACTGCACTGAAATGGTGCCTTGCTTTTATAATTTTCTCTCCGGATTTTTATACTGGAAATGCGGATTGGCAATAGGATACATTATTTCTTACTTTCGGGCAGCTGCGTTATGTTATAAAGAAGGAAATTTCGAACAAACGAACTTTTATGAAAAAGTATAAAATTCATGAAATGGATAAATCAGCGAACTGCACTGAATGGTGCCTTGTTTTTATAATTTTCTCTCCGGATTTTTTTACTGGAAATGCGGATTGGCAATCGGATACATTATTTCTTACTTATGGGCAGCTGCGTTATGTTTTACCTAAAGAAATTTCAAAAAAACGAACTTTTATGAAAATGTACAAAATTCATGAAATGGTTGAATTTGCGAAGTGCACTGAAATGGTGCCTCGTTTTTATAATTCCCTCTCCGGATTTTTTTACTGGGAATTTGGATTGGCAATCGGATACATTATTGCTTACTTATGGGCAGCTGCGTTATGTTATACCGAAGGAAATTTCGAATAAACGAACTTTTATGAAAATGTACAAAATTCATGAAATGGTTGAATTTGCGAACTGCACTGAAATGGTGCCTTGCTTTTATAATTTTCTCTCCGGATTTTTTTACTGGAATTGCGGATTGGCAATCGGATACATTATTTCTTACTTTTGGGCAGCTGCGTTATGTTATACCAAAGGAAATTTCGAATAAACGAACTTTTATGAAAATGTACAAAATTCATGAAATGGTTGAATTTGCGAAGTGCTCTGAAATGGAGCCTTGTTTTTATAATTCCCTCTCCGGATTTTTTTATAGAAATTTGGATTAGAAATCGGATACATTATTGCTTACTTAGGGGCAGCTGCGTTATGTTTTACCTAAGGAAATTTCGAAAAAACGAACAAAATTCATGGAATGGCTGAATTTGCGAACTGCACTGAAATGGTGCCTTGCTTTTATAATTTTCTCTCCGGATTTTTATACTGGAAATGCGGATTGGCAATAGGATACCTTATTTCTTACTTTCGGGCAGCTGCGTTATGTTATACCGAAGGAAATTTCGAACAAACGAACTTTTATGAAAAAGTATAAAATTCATGAAATGGATAAATCAGCGAACTGCACTGAATGGTGCCTTGTTTTTATAATTTTCTCTCCGGATTTTTTTACTGGAAATGCGGATTGGCAATCGGATACATTATTGCTTACTTATGGGCAGCTGCGTTATGTTATACCGAAGGAAATTTCAAATAAACGAACTTTTAGGAAAATGTACAAAATTCATGAAATGGTTGAATTTGCGAACTGCACTGAAATGGTGCCTTGCTTTTATAATTTTCTCTCCGGATTTTTATACTGGAAATGCGGATTGGCAATAGGATACCTTATTTCTTACTTTCGGGCAGCTGCGTTATGTTATACCGAAGGAAATTTCGAACAAACGAACTTTTATGAAAAAGTATAAAATTCATGAAATGGATAAATCAGCGAACTGCGCTGAATGGTGCCTTGTTTTTATAATTTTCTCTCCGGATTTTTTTACTGGAAATGCGGATTGGCAATCGGATACATTATTTCTTACTTATGGGCAGCTGCGTTATGTTTTACCTAAAGAAATTTCAAAAAACGAACTTTTATGAAAATGTACAAAATTCATGATATGGTTGAATTTGCGAAGTGCACTGAAATGGTGCCTCGTTTTTATAATTCCCTCTCCGGATTTTTTTACTGGGAATTTGGATTGGCAATCGGATACATTATTGCTTACTTATGGGCAGCTGCGTTATGTTATACCGAAGGAAATTTCGAATAAACGAACTTTTATGAAAATGTACAAAATTCATGAAATGGTTGAATTTGCGAACTGCACTGAAATGGTGCCTTGCTTTTATAATTTTCTCTCCGGATTGTTATACTGGAAATGCGGATTGGCAATAGGATACATTATTTCTTACTTGTGGGCAGCTGCGTTATGTTATACCGAAGGAAATTTCGAATAAACGAACTTTTATGAAAATGTACAAAATTCATGAAATGGTTGATTTTGCGAAGTGCTCTGAAATGGAGCCTTGTTTTTATAATTCCCTCTCCGGATTTTTTTATAGAAATTTGGATTTGAAATCGGATACATTATTGCCTACTTATGGGCAGCTGCGTTATGTTTTACCCAAGGAAATTTCGAAAAAACGAACAAAATTCATGGAATGGCTGAATTTGCGAACTGCACTGAAATGGTGCCTTGCTTTTATAATTTTCTCTCCGGATTTTTTTACTGGAAATGCGGATTGGCAATCGGATACTTTATTTCTTACTTTTGGGCAGCTGCGTTATGTTATACCGAAGGAAATTTCGAACAAACGAACTTTTATGAAAATGTACAAAATTCATGAAATGGTTGAATTTGCGAAGTGCACTGAAATGGTGCCTTGTTTTTATAATTCCCTCTCCGGATTTTTTTACTGGAAATTTGGTTTGGCAATCGGATACATTATTGCTTACTTATGGGCAGCTGCGTTATGTTTTACCTAAGGAAATTTCGAAAAAACGAACTTTTATGAAAATGTACAAAATTCAAGAAATGGTTGAATTTGCGAAGTGCACTGAAATGGTGCCTTGTTTTTATAATTCCCTCTCCGGATTTTTTTACTGGGAACTTGGATTGGCGATCGGATACATTATTGCTTACTTAGGGGCAGCTGCGTTATGTTTTACCTAAGGAAATTTCGAAAAAACGAACTTTTATGAAAATGTACAAAATTCATGAAATGGTTGAATTTGCGAACTGCACTGAAATGGTGCCTTGCTTTTATAATTTTCCCTCCGGATTTTTATACTGGAAATGCGGATTGGCAATAGGATACATTATTTCTTACTTTCGGGCAGCTGCGTTATGTTATAAAGAAGGAAATTTCGAACAAACGAACTTTTATGAAAAAGTATAAAATTCATGAAATGGATAAATCAGCGAACTGCACTGAATGGTGCCTTGTTTTTATAATTTTCTCTCCGGATTTTTTTACTGGAAATGCGGATTGGCAATCGGATACATTATTTCTTACTTATGGGCAGCTGCGTTATGTTTTACCTAAAGAAATTTCAAAAAAACGAACTTTTATGAAAATGTACAAAATTCATGAAATGGTTGAATTTGCGAAGTGCACTGAAATGGTGCCTCGTTTTTATAATTCCCTCTCCGGATTTTTTTACTGGGAATTTGGATTGGCAATCGGATACATTATTGCTTACTTATGGGCAGCTGCGTTATGTTATACCGAAGGAAATTTCGAATAAACGAACTTTTATGAAAATGTACAAAATTCATGAAATGGTTGAATTTGCGAACTGCACTGAAATGGTGCCTTGCTTTTATAATTTTCTCTCCGGATTTTTTTACTGGAATTGCGGATTGGCAATCGGATACATTATTTCTTACTTTTGGGCAGCTGCGTTATGTTATACCGAAGGAAATTTCGAATAAACGAACTTTTATGAAAATGTACAAAATTCATGAAATGGTTGAATTTGCGAAGTGCTCTGAAATGGTGCCTTGTTTTTATAATTCCCTCTCCGGATTTTTTTACTAGAAATTTGGATTGGCAATCGGATACATTATTGCTAACTTATGGGCAGCTGCGTTATGTTTTACCTAAGGAAATTTCGAAAAAACGAACTTTTAGGAAAATGTACAAAATTCATGAAATGGTTGAGTTTTCGAACTGCACTGAAATGGTGCCTTGTTTTTATAATTCCCTCACCGGAGTTTTTACTGGAAATTTGGATTGGCAATCGGATACATTATTGCTTACTTATGGGCAGTTGCGTTATGTTTTACCTAAGGAAATTTCGAAAAAACGAACTTTTAGGAAAATGTACAAAATTCATGAAATGGTTGAATTTGCGAACTGCACTGAAATGGTGCCTTGTTTTTATAATTCCCTCACCGGAGTTTTTTACTGGAAATTTGGATTGGCAATCGGATACATTATTGCTTACTTATGGGCAGCTGCGTTATGTTTTACCTAAGGAAATTTCGAAAAAAACGAACTTTTAGGAAAATGTACAAAATTCATGAAATGGTTGAATTCGCGAACTGCACTGAAATGATGCCTTGTTTTTATAATTTCCTCTCCGGATTTATTTACTGGAAATTTGGATTGGCAATCGGATACATTATTGCTTACTTATGGGCAGCTGCGTTATGTTATACCGAAGGAAATTTCGAAAAAACGAACTTTTAGGAAAATGTACAAAATTCATGAAATGGTTGAATTTGCGAACTGCACTGAAATGGTGCCTTGATTTTATAATTCCCTCACCGGAGTTTTTTACTGGAAATTTGGATTGGCAATCGGATACATTATTGCTTACTTATGGGCAGCTGCGTTATGTTTTACCTAAGGAAATTTCGAAAAAACGAACTTTTATGAAAATGTACAAAATTCAAGAAATGGTTGAATTTGCGAAGTGCACTGAAATGGTGCCTTGTTTTTATAATTCCCTCTCCGGATTTTTTTACTGGGAATTTGGATTGGCGATCGGATACATTATTGCTTACTTAGGGGCAGCTGCGTTATGTTTTACCAAAGGAAATTTCGAAAAAACGAACTTTTATGAAAATGTACAAAATTCAAGAAATGGTTGAATTTGCGAAGTGCACTGAAATGGTGCCTTGTTTTTATAATTCCCTCTCCGGATTTTTTTACTGGGAATTTGGATTGGCGATCGGATACATTATTGCTTACTTAGGGGCAGCTGCGTTATGTTTTACCCAAGGAAATTTCGACAAAACAAACTTTTATGAAAATGTACAAAATTCATGAAATGGTTGAATTTGCGAACTGCACTGAATGGTGCCTTGTTTTTATAATTTTCTCTCCGGATTTTTTTACCGGAAATGCGGATTGGCAATAGGATACATTGTTTCTTACTTTTGGGCAACTGCGTTATGTTATACCGAAGGAAATTTCGAACAAACGAACTTTTATGAAAAAGTATAAAATTTATGAAATGGATAAATCAGCGAACTGCACTGAATGGTGCCTTGTTTTTATAATTTTCTCTCCGGATTTTTTTACTGGGAATGCGGATTGGCAATCGGATACATTATTTCTTACTTATGAGCAGCTGCGTTATGTTTTACCTAAAGAAATTTCGAAAAAACGAACTTTTATGAAAATGTACAAAATTCATGAAGTGGTTGAATTTGCGAACTGCACTGAAATGGTGCCTTCCTTTTATATTTTTCTCTCCGGATTTTTTTACTGGAATTGCGGATTGGCAATCGGATACATTATTTCTTACTTTTGGGCAGATGCGTTATGTTATACCGAAGGAAATTTCGAATAAACGAACTTTTATGAAAATATACAAAATTCATGAAATGGTTGAATTTGCGAAGTGCGGATTTTTTTATAGAAATTTGGATTGGCAATCGGATACATTATTGCTTACTTATGGGCAGCTGCGTTATGTTTTACGTAAGGAAATTTCGAAAAAAGGAACTTTTAGGAAAATGTACAAAATTCATGAAATGGTTGAATTTGCGAAGTGCACTGAAATGGTGCCTTGTTTTTATAATTCCCTCTCCGGATTTTTTTACTGGAAATTTGGATTGGCAATCGGATACATTATTGCTTACTTATGGGCAGCTGTGTTATGTTTTACCTAAGGAAATTTCGAAAAAACGAACTTTTATGAAAATGTACAAAATTCAAGAAATGGTTGAATTTGCGAAGTGCACTGAAATGGTGCCTTGTTTTTATAATTCCCTCTCCGGATTTTTTTACTGGGAATTTGGATTGGCGATCGGATACATTATTGCTTACTTAGGGGCAGCTGCGTTATGTTTTACCCAAGGAAATTTCGACAAAACAAACTTTTATGAAAATGTACAAAATTCATGAAATGGTTGAATTTGCGAACTGCACTGAATGGTGCCTTGTTTTAATAATTTTCTCTCCGGATTTTTTTACTGGAAATGCGGATTGGCAATCGGATACATTATTGCTTACTTATGGGCAGCTGCGTTATGTTATACCGAAGGAAATTTCAAATAAACGAACTTTTAGGAAAATGTACAAAATTCATGAAATGGTTGAATTTGCGAACTGCACTGAAATGGTGCCTTGCTTTTATAATTTTCTCTCCGGATTTTTATACTGGAAATGCGGATTGGCAATAGGTTACCTTATTTCTTACTTTCGGGCAGCTGCGTTATGTTATACCGAAGGAAATTTCGAACAAACGAACTTTTATGAAAAAGTATAAAATTCATGAAATGGATAAATCAGCGAACTGCACTGAATGGTGCCTTGTTTTTATAATTTTCTCTCCGGATTTTTTTACTGGAAATGCGGATTGGCAATCGGATACATTATTTCTTACTTATGGGCAGCTGCGTTATGTTTTACCTAAAGAAATTTCAAAAAACGAACTTTTATGAAAATGTACAAAATTCATGAAATGGTTGAATTTGCGAAGTGCACTGAAATGGTGCCTCGTTTTTATAATTCCCTCTCCGGATTTTTTTACTGGGAATTTGGATTGGCAATCGGATACATTATTGCTTACTTATGGGCAGCTGCGTTATGTTTTACCTAAGGAAATTTCGAAAAAACGAACTTTTATGAAAATGTATAAAATTCAAGAAATGGTTGAATTTGCGAAGTGCACTGAAATGGTGCCTTGTTTTTATAATTCCCTCTCCGGATTTTTTTACTGGGAATTTGGATTGGCGATCGGATACATTATTGCTTACTTAGGGGCAGCTGCGTTATGTTTTACCTAAGGAAATTTCGAAAAAACGAACTTTTATGAAATTGTACAAAATTCATGAAATGGTTGAATTTGCGAACTGCACTGAAATGGTGCCTTGCTTTTATAATTTTCTCTCCGGATTTTTTTACCGGAAATGCGGATTGGCAATAGGATACATTGTTTCCTACTTTTGGGCAACTGCGTTATGTTATACCGAAGGAAATTTCGAACAAACGAACCTTTATGAAAAAGTATAAAATTCATGAAATGGATAAATCAGGGAACTGCACTGAATGGTGCCTTGTTTTTATAGTTTTCTCTCCGGATTTTTTTACTGGAAATGCGGATTGGCAATCGGATACATTATTTCTTACTTATGAGAAGCTGCGTTATGTTTTACCTAAAGAAATTTCGAAAAAACGATCTTTTATGAAAATGTACAAAATTCATGAAGTGGTTGAATTTGCGAACTGCACTGAAATGGTGCCTTCCTTTTATAATTTTCTCTCCGGATTTTTTTACTGGAATTGCGGATTGGCAATCGGATACATTATTTCTTACTTTTGGGCAGATGCGTTATGTTATACCGAAGGAAATTTCGAATAAACGAACTTTTATGAAAATGTACAAAATTCATGAAATGGTTGAATTTGCGAAGTGCGGATTTTTTTATAGAAATTTGGATTGGCAATCGGATACATTATTGCTTACTTATGGGCAGCTGCGTTATGTTTTACGTAAGTAAATTTCGAAAAAACGAACTTTTAGGAAAATGTACAAAATTCATGAAATGGTTGAATTTGCGAAGTGCACTGAAATGGTGGCTTGATTTTATAATTCCCTCTCCGGATTTTTTTACTGGAAATTTGGATTGGCAATCGGATACATTATTGCTTACTTATGGGCAGCTGTGTTATGTTTTACCTAAGGAAATTTCGAAAAAACGAACTTTTATGAAAATGTACAAAATTCAAGAAATGGTTGAATTTGCGAAGTGCACTGAAATGGTGCCTTGTTTTTATAATTCCCTCTCCGGATTTTTTTACTGGGAATTTGGATTGGCGATCGGATACATTATTGCTTACTTAGGGGCAGCTGCGTTATGTTTTACCCAAGGAAATTTCGAGAAAACAAACTTTTATGAAAATGTACAAAATTCATGAAATGGTTGAATTTGCGAACTGCACTGAAATGGTGCCTTGCTTTTATAATTTTCTCTCCGGATTTTTATACTGGAAATGCGGATTGGCAATAGGATACATTATTTCTTACTTTCGGGCAGCTGCGTTATGTTATACCGAAGGAAATTTCGAACAAACGAACTTTTATGAAAAAGTATAAAATTCATGAAATGGATAAATCAGCGAACTGCACTGAATGGTGCCTTGTTTTTATAATTTTCTCTCCGGATTTTTTTACTGGAAATGCGGATTGGCAATCGGATACATTATTTCTTACTTATGGGCAGCTGCGTTATGTTTTACCTAAAGAAATTTCAAAAAAACGAACTTTTATGAAAATGTACAAAATTCATGAAATGGTTGAATTTGCGAAGTGCACTGAAATGGTGCCTCGTTTTTATAATTCCCTCTCCGGATTTTTTTACTGGGAATTTGGATTGGCAATCGGATACATTATTGCTTACTTATGGGCAGCTGCGTTATGTTATACCGAAGGAAATTTCGAATAAACGAACTTTAATGAAAATGTACAAAATTCATGAAATGGTTGAATTTGCGAACTGCACTGAAATGGTGCCTTGCTTTTATATTTTTCTCTCCGAATTTTTTTACTGGAATTGCGGATTGGCAGTCGGATACATTATTGCTTACTTTTGGGCAGCTGCGTTATGTTATACCGAAGGAAATTTCGAATAAACGAACTTTTATGAAAATGTACAAAATTCATGAAATGGTTGAATTTGCGAAGTGCTCTGAAATGGTGCCTTGTTTTTATAATTCCCTCTCCGGATTTTTTTACTAGAAATTTGGATTGGCAATCGGATACATTATTGCTTACTTATGGGCAGCCGCGTTATGTTTTACCTAAGGAAATTTCGAAAAAACGAACAAAATTCATGGAATGGCTGAATTTGCGAACTGCACTGAAATGGTGCCTTGCTTTTATAATTTTCTCTCCGGATTTTTATACTGGAAATGCGGATTGGCAATAGGATACCTTATTTCTTACTTTCGGGCAGCTGCGTTATGTTATACCGAAGGAAATTTCGAACAAACGAACTTTTATGAAAAAGTATAAAATTCATGAAATGGATAAATCAGCGAACTGCGCTGAATGGTGCCTTGTTTTTATAATTTTCTCTCCGGATTTTTTTACTGGAAATGCGGATTGGCAATCGGATACATTATTTCTTACTTATGGGCAGCTGCGTTATGTTTTACCTAAAGAAATTTCAAAAAACGAACTTTTATGAAAATGTACAAAATTCATGATATGGTTGAATTTGCGAAGTGCACTGAAATGGTGCCTCGTTTTTATAATTCCCTCTCCGGATTTTTTTACTGGGAATTTGGATTGGCAATCGGATACATTATTGCTTACTTATGGGCAGCTGCGTTATGTTATACCGAAGGAAATTTCGAATAAACGAACTTTTATGAAAATGTACAAAATTCATGAAATGGTTGAATTTGCGAAGTGCGGATTTTTTTATAGAAATTTGGATTGGCAATCGGATACATTATTGCTTACTTATGGGCAGCTGCGTTATGTTTTACGTAAGTAAATTTCGAAAAAACGAACTTTTAGGAAAATGTACAAAATTCATGAAATGGTTGAATTTGCGAAGTGCACTGAAATGGTGGCTTGATTTTATAATTCCCTCTCCGGATTTTTTTACTGGAAATTTGGATTGGCAATCGGATACATTATTGCTTACTTATGGGCAGCTGTGTTATGTTTTACCTAAGGAAATTTCGAAAAAACGAACTTTTATGAAAATGTACAAAATTCAAGAAATGGTTGAATTTGCGAAGTGCACTGAAATGGTGCCTTGTTTTTATAATTCCCTCTCCGGATTTTTTTACTGGGAATTTGGATTGGCGATCGGATACATTATTGCTTACTTAGGGGCAGCTGCGTTATGTTTTACCCAAGGAAATTTCGAGAAAACAAACTTTTATGAAAATGTACAAAATTCATGAAATGGTTGAATTTGCGAACTGCACTGAAATGGTGCCTTGCTTTTATAATTTTCTCTCCGGATTTTTATACTGGAAATGCGGATTGGCAATAGGATACATTATTTCTTACTTTCGGGCAGCTGCGTTATGTTATACCGAAGGAAATTTCGAACAAACGAACTTTTATGAAAAAGTATAAAATTCATGAAATGGATAAATCAGCGAACTGCACTGAATGGTGCCTTGTTTTTATAATTTTCTCTCCGGATTTTTTTACTGGAAATGCGGATTGGCAATCGGATACATTATTTCTTACTTATGGGCAGCTGCGTTATGTTTTACCTAAAGAAATTTCAAAAAAACGAACTTTTATGAAAATGTACAAAATTCATGAAATGGTTGAATTTGCGAAGTGCACTGAAATGGTGCCTCGTTTTTATAATTCCCTCTCCGGATTTTTTTACTGGGAATTTGGATTGGCAATCGGATACATTATTGCTTACTTATGGGCAGCTGCGTTATGTTATACCGAAGGAAATTTCGAATAAACGAACTTTAATGAAAATGTACAAAATTCATGAAATGGTTGAATTTGCGAACTGCACTGAAATGGTGCCTTGCTTTTATATTTTTCTCTCCGAATTTTTTTACTGGAATTGCGGATTGGCAGTCGGATACATTATTGCTTACTTTTGGGCAGCTGCGTTATGTTATACCGAAGGAAATTTCGAATAAACGAACTTTTATGAAAATGTACAAAATTCATGAAATGGTTGAATTTGCGAAGTGCTCTGAAATGGTGCCTTGTTTTTATAATTCCCTCTCCGGATTTTTTTACTAGAAATTTGGATTGGCAATCGGATACATTATTGCTTACTTATGGGCAGCCGCGTTATGTTTTACCTAAGGAAATTTCGAAAAAACGAACAAAATTCATGGAATGGCTGAATTTGCGAACTGCACTGAAATGGTGCCTTGCTTTTATAATTTTCTCTCCGGATTTTTATACTGGAAATGCGGATTGGCAATAGGATACCTTATTTCTTACTTTCGGGCAGCTGCGTTATGTTATACCGAAGGAAATTTCGAACAAACGAACTTTTATGAAAAAGTATAAAATTCATGAAATGGATAAATCAGCGAACTGCACTGAATGGTGCCTTGTTTTTATAATTTTCTCTCCGGATTTTTTTACTGGAAATGCGGATTGGCAATCGGATACATTATTGCTTACTTATGGGCAGCTGCGTTATGTTATACCGAAGGAAATTTCAAATAAACGAACTTTTAGGAAAATGTACAAAATTCATGAAATGGTTGAATTTGCGAACTGCACTGAAATGGTGCCTTGCTTTTATAATTTTCTCTCCGGATTTTTATACTGGAAATGCGGATTGGCAATAGGATACCTTATTTCTTACTTTCGGGCAGCTGCGTTATGTTATACCGAAGGAAATTTCGAACAAACGAACTTTTATGAAAAAGTATAAAATTCATGAAATGGATAAATCAGCGAACTGCGCTGAATGGTGCCTTGTTTTTATAATTTTCTCTCCGGATTTTTTTACTGGAAATGCGGATTGGCAATCGGATACATTATTTCTTACTTATGGGCAGCTGCGTTATGTTTTACCTAAAGAAATTTCAAAAAACGAACTTTTATGAAAATGTACAAAATTCATGATATGGTTGAATTTGCGAAGTGCACTGAAATGGTGCCTCGTTTTTATAATTCCCTCTCCGGATTTTTTTACTGGGAATTTGGATTGGCAATCGGATACATTATTGCTTACTTATGGGCAGCTGCGTTATGTTATACCGAAGGAAATTTCGAATAAACGAACTTTTATGAAAATGTACAAAATTCATGAAATGGTTGAATTTGCGAACTGCACTGAAATGGTGCCTTGCTTTTATAATTTTCTCTCCGGATTGTTATACTGGAAATGCGGATTGGCAATAGGATACATTATTTCTTACTTGTGGGCAGCTGCGTTATGTTATACCGAAGGAAATTTCGAATAAACGAACTTTTATGAAAATGTACAAAATTCATGAAATGGTTGATTTTGCGAAGTGCTCTGAAATGGAGCCTTGTTTTTATAATTCCCTCTCCGGATTTTTTTATAGAAATTTGGATTTGAAATCGGATACATTATTGCCTACTTATGGGCAGCTGCGTTATGTTTTACCCAAGGAAATTTCGAAAAAACGAACAAAATTCATGGAATGGCTGAATTTGCGAACTGCACTGAAATGGTGCCTTGCTTTTATAATTTTCTCTCCGGATTTTTTTACTGGAAATGCGGATTGGCAATCGGATACTTTATTTCTTACTTTTGGGCAGCTGCGTTATGTTATACCGAAGGAAATTTCGAACAAACGAACTTTTATGAAAATGTACAAAATTCATGAAATGGTTGAATTTGCGAAGTGCACTGAAATGGTGCCTTGTTTTTATAATTCCCTCTCCGGATTTTTTTACTGGAAATTTGGTTTGGCAATCGGATACATTATTGCTTACTTATGGGCAGCTGCGTTATGTTTTACCTAAGGAAATTTCGAAAAAACGAACTTTTATGAAAATGTACAAAATTCAAGAAATGGTTGAATTTGCGAAGTGCACTGAAATGGTGCCTTGTTTTTATAATTCCCTCTCCGGATTTTTTTACTGGGAACTTGGATTGGCGATCGGATACATTATTGCTTACTTAGGGGCAGCTGCGTTATGTTTTACCTAAGGAAATTTCGAAAAAACGAACTTTTATGAAAATGTACAAAATTCATGAAATGGTTGAATTTGCGAACTGCACTGAAATGGTGCCTTGCTTTTATAATTTTCCCTCCGGATTTTTATACTGGAAATGCGGATTGGCAATAGGATACATTATTTCTTACTTTCGGGCAGCTGCGTTATGTTATAAAGAAGGAAATTTCGAACAAACGAACTTTTATGAAAAAGTATAAAATTCATGAAATGGATAAATCAGCGAACTGCACTGAATGGTGCCTTGTTTTTATAATTTTCTCTCCGGATTTTTTTACTGGAAATGCGGATTGGCAATCGGATACATTATTTCTTACTTATGGGCAGCTGCGTTATGTTTTACCTAAAGAAATTTCAAAAAAACGAACTTTTATGAAAATGTACAAAATTCATGAAATGGTTGAATTTGCGAAGTGCACTGAAATGGTGCCTCGTTTTTATAATTCCCTCTCCGGATTTTTTTACTGGGAATTTGGATTGGCAATCGGATACATTATTGCTTACTTATGGGCAGCTGCGTTATGTTATACCGAAGGAAATTTCGAATAAACGAACTTTTATGAAAATGTACAAAATTCATGAAATGGTTGAATTTGCGAACTGCACTGAAATGGTGCCTTGCTTTTATAATTTTCTCTCCGGATTTTTTTACTGGAATTGCGGATTGGCAATCGGATACATTATTTCTTACTTTTGGGCAGCTGCGTTATGTTATACCGAAGGAAATTTCGAATAAACGAACTTTTATGAAAATGTACAAAATTCATGAAATGGTTGAATTTGCGAAGTGCTCTGAAATGGTGCCTTGTTTTTATAATTCCCTCTCCGGATTTTTTTACTAGAAATTTGGATTGGCAATCGGATACATTATTGCTAACTTATGGGCAGCTGCGTTATGTTTTACCTAAGGAAATTTCGAAAAAACGAACTTTTAGGAAAATGTACAAAATTCATGAAATGGTTGAGTTTTCGAACTGCACTGAAATGGTGCCTTGTTTTTATAATTCCCTCACCGGAGTTTTTACTGGAAATTTGGATTGGCAATCGGATACATTATTGCTTACTTATGGGCAGTTGCGTTATGTTTTACCTAAGGAAATTTCGAAAAAACGAACTTTTAGGAAAATGTACAAAATTCATGAAATGGTTGAATTTGCGAACTGCACTGAAATGGTGCCTTGTTTTTATAATTCCCTCACCGGAGTTTTTTACTGGAAATTTGGATTGGCAATCGGATACATTATTGCTTACTTATGGGCAGCTGCGTTATGTTTTACCTAAGGAAATTTCGAAAAAAACGAACTTTTAGGAAAATGTACAAAATTCATGAAATGGTTGAATTCGCGAACTGCACTGAAATGATGCCTTGTTTTTATAATTTCCTCTCCGGATTTATTTACTGGAAATTTGGATTGGCAATCGGATACATTATTGCTTACTTATGGGCAGCTGCGTTATGTTATACCGAAGGAAATTTCGAAAAAACGAACTTTTAGGAAAATGTACAAAATTCATGAAATGGTTGAATTTGCGAACTGCACTGAAATGGTGCCTTGATTTTATAATTCCCTCACCGGAGTTTTTTACTGGAAATTTGGATTGGCAATCGGATACATTATTGCTTACTTATGGGCAGCTGCGTTATGTTTTACCTAAGGAAATTTCGAAAAAACGAACTTTTATGAAAATGTACAAAATTCAAGAAATGGTTGAATTTGCGAAGTGCACTGAAATGGTGCCTTGTTTTTATAATTCCCTCTCCGGATTTTTTTACTGGGAATTTGGATTGGCGATCGGATACATTATTGCTTACTTAGGGGCAGCTGCGTTATGTTTTACCAAAGGAAATTTCGAAAAAACGAACTTTTATGAAAATGTACAAAATTCAAGAAATGGTTGAATTTGCGAAGTGCACTGAAATGGTGCCTTGTTTTTATAATTCCCTCTCCGGATTTTTTTACTGGGAATTTGGATTGGCGATCGGATACATTATTGCTTACTTAGGGGCAGCTGCGTTATGTTTTACCCAAGGAAATTTCGACAAAACAAACTTTTATGAAAATGTACAAAATTCATGAAATGGTTGAATTTGCGAACTGCACTGAATGGTGCCTTGTTTTTATAATTTTCTCTCCGGATTTTTTTACCGGAAATGCGGATTGGCAATAGGATACATTGTTTCTTACTTTTGGGCAACTGCGTTATGTTATACCGAAGGAAATTTCGAACAAACGAACTTTTATGAAAAAGTATAAAATTTATGAAATGGATAAATCAGCGAACTGCACTGAATGGTGCCTTGTTTTTATAATTTTCTCTCCGGATTTTTTTACTGGGAATGCGGATTGGCAATCGGATACATTATTTCTTACTTATGAGCAGCTGCGTTATGTTTTACCTAAAGAAATTTCGAAAAAACGAACTTTTATGAAAATGTACAAAATTCATGAAGTGGTTGAATTTGCGAACTGCACTGAAATGGTGCCTTCCTTTTATATTTTTCTCTCCGGATTTTTTTACTGGAATTGCGGATTGGCAATCGGATACATTATTTCTTACTTTTGGGCAGATGCGTTATGTTATACCGAAGGAAATTTCGAATAAACGAACTTTTATGAAAATATACAAAATTCATGAAATGGTTGAATTTGCGAAGTGCGGATTTTTTTATAGAAATTTGGATTGGCAATCGGATACATTATTGCTTACTTATGGGCAGCTGCGTTATGTTTTACGTAAGGAAATTTCGAAAAAAGGAACTTTTAGGAAAATGTACAAAATTCATGAAATGGTTGAATTTGCGAAGTGCACTGAAATGGTGCCTTGTTTTTATAATTCCCTCTCCGGATTTTTTTACTGGAAATTTGGATTGGCAATCGGATACATTATTGCTTACTTATGGGCAGCTGTGTTATGTTTTACCTAAGGAAATTTCGAAAAAACGAACTTTTATGAAAATGTACAAAATTCAAGAAATGGTTGAATTTGCGAAGTGCACTGAAATGGTGCCTTGTTTTTATAATTCCCTCTCCGGATTTTTTTACTGGGAATTTGGATTGGCGATCGGATACATTATTGCTTACTTAGGGGCAGCTGCGTTATGTTTTACCCAAGGAAATTTCGACAAAACAAACTTTTATGAAAATGTACAAAATTCATGAAATGGTTGAATTTGCGAACTGCACTGAATGGTGCCTTGTTTTAATAATTTTCTCTCCGGATTTTTTTACTGGAAATGCGGATTGGCAATCGGATACATTATTGCTTACTTATGGGCAGCTGCGTTATGTTATACCGAAGGAAATTTCAAATAAACGAACTTTTAGGAAAATGTACAAAATTCATGAAATGGTTGAATTTGCGAACTGCACTGAAATGGTGCCTTGCTTTTATAATTTTCTCTCCGGATTTTTATACTGGAAATGCGGATTGGCAATAGGTTACCTTATTTCTTACTTTCGGGCAGCTGCGTTATGTTATACCGAAGGAAATTTCGAACAAACGAACTTTTATGAAAAAGTATAAAATTCATGAAATGGATAAATCAGCGAACTGCACTGAATGGTGCCTTGTTTTTATAATTTTCTCTCCGGATTTTTTTACTGGAAATGCGGATTGGCAATCGGATACATTATTTCTTACTTATGGGCAGCTGCGTTATGTTTTACCTAAAGAAATTTCAAAAAACGAACTTTTATGAAAATGTACAAAATTCATGAAATGGTTGAATTTGCGAAGTGCACTGAAATGGTGCCTCGTTTTTATAATTCCCTCTCCGGATTTTTTTACTGGGAATTTGGATTGGCAATCGGATACATTATTGCTTACTTATGGGCAGCTGCGTTATGTTTTACCTAAGGAAATTTCGAAAAAACGAACTTTTATGAAAATGTACAAAATTCAAGAAATGGTTGAATTTGCGAAGTGCACTGAAATGGTGCCTTGTTTTTATAATTCCCTCTCCGGATTTTTTTACTGGGAATTTGGATTGGCGATCGGATACATTATTGCTTACTTAGGGGCAGCTGCGTTATGTTTTACCTAAGGAAATTTCGAAAAAACGAACTTTTATGAAATTGTACAAAATTCATGAAATGGTTGAATTTGCGAACTGCACTGAAATGGTGCCTTGCTTTTATAATTTTCTCTCCGGATTTTTTTACCGGAAATGCGGATTGGCAATAGGATACATTGTTTCCTACTTTTGGGCAACTGCGTTATGTTATACCGAAGGAAATTTCGAACAAACGAACCTTTATGAAAAAGTATAAAATTCATGAAATGGATAAATCAGCGAACTGCACTGAATGGTGCCTTGTTTTTATAGTTTTCTCTCCGGATTTTTTTACTGGAAATGCGGATTGGCAATCGGATACATTATTTCTTACTTATGAGAAGCTGCGTTATGTTTTACCTAAAGAAATTTCGAAAAAACGATCTTTTATGAAAATGTACAAAATTCATGAAGTGGTTGAATTTGCGAACTGCACTGAAATGGTGCCTTCCTTTTATAATTTTCTCTCCGGATTTTTTTACTGGAATTGCGGATTGGCAATCGGATACATTATTTCTTACTTTTGGGCAGATGCGTTATGTTATACCGAAGGAAATTTCGAATAAACGAACTTTTATGAAAATGTACAAAATTCATGAAATGGTTGAATTTGCGAAGTGCGGATTTTTTTATAGAAATTTGGATTGGCAATCGGATACATTATTGCTTACTTATGGGCAGCTGCGTTATGTTTTACGTAAGTAAATTTCGAAAAAACGAACTTTTAGGAAAATGTACAAAATTCATGAAATGGTTGAATTTGCGAAGTGCACTGAAATGGTGGCTTGATTTTATAATTCCCTCTCCGGATTTTTTTACTGGAAATTTGGATTGGCAATCGGATACATTATTGCTTACTTATGGGCAGCTGTGTTATGTTTTACCTAAGGAAATTTCGAAAAAACGAACTTTTATGAAAATGTACAAAATTCAAGAAATGGTTGAATTTGCGAAGTGCACTGAAATGGTGCCTTGTTTTTATAATTCCCTCTCCGGATTTTTTTACTGGGAATTTGGATTGGCGATCGGATACATTATTGCTTACTTAGGGGCAGCTGCGTTATGTTTTACCCAAGGAAATTTCGAGAAAACAAACTTTTATGAAAATGTACAAAATTCATGAAATGGTTGAATTTGCGAACTGCACTGAAATGGTGCCTTGCTTTTATAATTTTCTCTCCGGATTTTTATACTGGAAATGCGGATTGGCAATAGGATACATTATTTCTTACTTTCGGGCAGCTGCGTTATGTTATACCGAAGGAAATTTCGAACAAACGAACTTTTATGAAAAAGTATAAAATTCATGAAATGGATAAATCAGCGAACTGCACTGAATGGTGCCTTGTTTTTATAATTTTCTCTCCGGATTTTTTTACTGGAAATGCGGATTGGCAATCGGATACATTATTTCTTACTTATGGGCAGCTGCGTTATGTTTTACCTAAAGAAATTTCAAAAAAACGAACTTTTATGAAAATGTACAAAATTCATGAAATGGTTGAATTTGCGAAGTGCACTGAAATGGTGCCTCGTTTTTATAATTCCCTCTCCGGATTTTTTTACTGGGAATTTGGATTGGCAATCGGATACATTATTGCTTACTTATGGGCAGCTGCGTTATGTTATACCGAAGGAAATTTCGAATAAACGAACTTTAATGAAAATGTACAAAATTCATGAAATGGTTGAATTTGCGAACTGCA
The DNA here is from genome assembly GCA_951905685.1 of Eumerus sabulonum. Classification (NCBI taxonomy): domain Eukaryota; kingdom Metazoa; phylum Arthropoda; class Insecta; order Diptera; family Syrphidae; genus Eumerus; species Eumerus sabulonum. The sequence goes on from OX645061.1 coordinate 80,434,891, forward strand.
CTGAAATGGTGCCTTGCTTTTATATTTTTCTCTCCGAATTTTTTTACTGGAATTGCGGATTGGCAGTCGGATACATTATTGCTTACTTTTGGGCAGCTGCGTTATGTTATACCGAAGGAAATTTCGAATAAACGAACTTTTATGAAAATGTACAAAATTCATGAAATGGTTGAATTTGCGAAGTGCTCTGAAATGGTGCCTTGTTTTTATAATTCCCTCTCCGGATTTTTTTACTAGAAATTTGGATTGGCAATCGGATACATTATTGCTTACTTATGGGCAGCCGCGTTATGTTTTACCTAAGGAAATTTCGAAAAAACTAACTTTTAGGAAAATGTACAAAATTCATGAAATGGTTGAATTTGCGAACTGCACTGAAATGGTGCCTTGTTTTTATAATTCCCTCACCGGAGTTTTTTACTTGAAATTTGGATTGGCAATCGGATACATTATTGCTTACTTATGGGCAGCTGCGTTATGTTTTACCTAAGGAAATTTCGAAAAAACGAACTTTTAGGAAAATGTACAAAATTCATGAAATGGTTGAATTTGCGAACTGCACTGAAATGGTGCCTTGTTTTTATAATTCCCTCACAGGAGATTTTTACTGGAAATTTGGATTGGCAATCGGATACATTATTGCTTACTTATGGGCGGCTGCGTTATGTTTTACCTAAGGAAATTTCGAAAAAACGAACTTTTAGGAAAATGTACAAAATTCATGAAATGGTTGAATTTGCGAACTGCACTGAAATGGTGCCTTGCTTTTATAATTTTCTCTCCGGATTTTTTTACTGGAATTGCGGATTGGCAATCGGATACTTTATTTCTTACTTTTGGGCAGCTGCGTTATGTTATACCGAAGGAAATTTCGAACAAACGAACTTTTATGAAAATGTACAAAATTCATGAAATGGTTGAATTTGCGAAGTGCACTGAAATGGTGCCTTGTTTTTATAATTCCCTCTCCGGATTTTTTTACTGGAAATTTGGATTGGCAATCGGATACATTATTGCTTACTTATGGCCAGCTGCGTTATGTTTTACCTAAGGAAATTTCGAAAAAACGAACTTTTATGAAAATGTACAAAATTCAAGAAATGGTTGAATTTGCGAAGTGCACTGAAATGGTGCCTTGTTTTTATAATTCCCTCTCCGGATTTTTTTACTGGGAATTTGGATTGGCGATCGGATACATTATTGCTTACCTAGGGGCAGCTGCGTTATGTTTTACTTAAGGAAATTTCGAAAAAACGAACTTTTATGAAAATGTACAAAATTCATGAAATGGTTGAATTTGCGAACTGCACTGAAATGGTGCCTTGCTTTTATAATTTTCTCTCCGGATTTTTATACTGGAAATGCGGATTGGCAATAGGATACATTATTTCTTACTTTCGGGCAGCTGCGTTATGTTATACGGAAGGAAATTTCGAACAAACGAACTTTTATGAAAAAGTATAAAATTCATGAAATGGATAAATCAGCGAACTGCACTGAATGGTGCCTTGTTTTTATAATTTTCTCTCCGGATTTTTTTACTGGAAATGTGGATTGGCAATCGGATACATTATTTCTTACTTATGGGCAGCTGCGTTATGTTTTACCTAAAGAAATTTCAAAAAAACGAACTTTTAGGAAAATGTACAAAATTCATGAAATGGTTGAATTCGCGAACTGCACTGAAATGGTGCCTTGTTTTTATAATTTCCTCTCCGGATTTTTTTACTGGAAATTCGGATTGGCAATCGGATACATTATTGCTTACTTATGGGCAGCTGCGTTATGTTATACCGAAGGAAATTTCGAACAAACGAACTTTTATGAAAATGTACAAAATTCATGAAATGGTTGAATTTGCGAAGTGCACTGAAATGGTGCCTTGTTTTTATAATTCCCTTACCGGAGTTTTTTACTGGAAATTTGGATTGGCAATCGGATACATTATTGCTTACTTATGGGCAGCTGCGTTATGTTTTACCTAAGGAAATTTCGAAAAAACGAACTTTTAGGAAAATGTACAAAATTCATGAAATGGTTGAATTCGCGAACTGCACTGAAATGATGCCTTGTTTTTATAATTTCCTCTCCGGATTTTTTTACTGGAAATTTGGATTGGCAATCGGATACATTATTGCTTACTTATGGGCAGCTGCGTTATGTTATACCGAAGGAAATTTCGAACAAACGAACTTTTAGGAAAATGTACAAAATTCATGAAATGGTTGAATTTGCGAACTGCACTGAAATGGTGCCTTGATTTTATAATTCCCTCACCGGAGTTTTTTACTGGAAATTTGGATTGGCAATCGGATACATTATTGCTTACTCATGGGCAGCTGCGTTATGTTTTACCTAAGGAAATTTCGAAAAAAAGGAACTTTTAGGAAAATGTACAAATTTCATGAAATGGTTGAATTCGCGAACTGCACTGAAATGATGCCTTGTTTTTATAATTTCCTCTCCGGATTTTTTTACTGGAAATTCGGATTGGCAATCGGATACATTATTGCTTACTTATGGGCAGCTGCGTTATGTTTTACCTAAGGAAATTTCGAAAAAACGAACAAAATTCATGGAATGGCTGAATTTGCGAACTGCACTGAAATGGTGCCTTGCTTTTATAATTTTCTCTCCGGATTTTTTTACTGGAAATGCGGATTGGCAATCGGATACTTTATTTCTTACTTTTGGGCTGCTGCGTTATGTTATACCTAAGGAAATTTCGAACAAACGAACTTTTATGAAAATGTACAAAATTCATGAAATGGTTGAATTTGCGAAGTGCACTGAAATGGTGCCTTGTTTTTGTAATTCCCTCTCCGGAGTTTTTTACTGGAAAATTGGATTGGCAATCGGGTACTTTGTTGCTTACTTATGGGCAGCTGCGTTATGTTTTACCTAAGGAAATTTCGAAAAAACGAACTTTTATGAAAATGTACAAGATTCAAGAAATGGTCGAATTTGCGAAGTGCACTGAAATGGTGCCTTGTTTTTAGGGTTCCGTACCCAAAGGTAAAACGGAACCCTATTACTAAGACTTCGCTGTCCGTCCGTCCGTCCGTCCGTCCGTCCGTCCGTCCGTCTGTCACCAGGCTGTATCTCATGAACCGTGATAGTTAGACAGTTGAAATTTTCACAGAATGATGTATTTCTGTTGCCGCTACCACGACAAATACTAAAAACAGAACAAAATTAATTATACATATACATAATTACAAACAACCAATAATAAATTGTTTCGAAAGGTTTTCGTTGTCATCTTTCGGTCAGTTCCCATTTGTGAGCGGCTCGTAGTCATCCATTTTGGGAAACCGAACTCAAAGAAAGCGGATAGCCCGAGGGTACGATCAGCGCTTGACACGCGAACGAGTTGAGTTCAACCCGCAGAAGGTCAGCATTTTTGTTTTTTTTTTTTGTTCCGAGTAGCACATGAGGGAGAGTGGGCGAAGAACTCGGGGAGAAATCTTCGGCGAAGTACTCGGAGAGTGATCTTCGGGGAAGAACTCCGGTACGGCTTAAAGCAGTTCCCGGTACGCGGCCGTACCGTGTGTCCTATTGCCTACGTTGGTCGCGGATATCACGTTCATTGTATAAGGTATTGAAATCACAAATTTGCGTGTCGCGATTGGTGATGCGGGCTAAGTCGTCGGTCAGAGGAGTTTCGGTACGACTGTTCGAATACTCAAGCTGCGGTTTGTTTACTTTTTTGAACAGTGAATTCCTTTTTTTTTTTATTTTACATATATTTTTTTTATTTATTTCGACTTTTTTTATTGACATACGGTGTAGGATAGTTTTAAGGATTAATTGTAAACCTAGATAAAGTTAGGTTAAGGAAATTAAATTTGTGACATATTGAATTGGAAACGATGACGGTGTTTTTTTTTTCTTTTACGTGGGATATTTCGCGAGTCCCGTAGCAAATTCGCGATTCTTGCTTCGGGTAAGTTGGCGTGAGGGCAATCGCGTGGCACCATTGCTCACGACTAGTCCTCGCAGCTGGCCTAGAACCCCTTTCGCACGACGTCGCGGCAGGTGGAGAGGAGCAAGTGAGCAAGAGGAGCAAGCGATCTTGCACACATACGAACCGATACGTACATACGTGCATACGCATCACATACGTGCATACACTCACACATCTCTACGCTATGTATAAGTATACATACATACATACATACATACATATGTACATTACGAAGTAGAGTTGGGTAGTTCCGGACATGTATAGTTCACGGAACTATGTCCTCTCTCGGACACATGTCCTCTCGCTCCGCAAATTGAACGAAAAGAGTTCCATAGTTCCATTCAACCCTTATTCATCAATCACATACATATGTATGTACAAAACGAAAAAAAAAAAAAAAACATAAATGCCACGAACATGCTTCTCATACGGTATGAGTTATACCCCGTAGTTTTCAAGAAACCCAAAAGTATGGAGATGTGGCGATAAAGGTCGAACAATTGGTGTACACTGTACAGCACACTTGAACAGAAATGAAGAATAGAAAAGAAAGAATAGAATGCCCGCACCGCATTTCGTGAACGAATGTCATACATGTGTATGTATGTATGCATTCAGGTCCGGATATGGACATGGTTTGCTAGTTCCATATCGGTGCGATAATACATTTAGTTCCGGACATGGACATGTTTTTGCTAGTTCCATATCGGTGCGAGTATACATTTAGTATTTTAAAACGGGTAGAGATTGCAGTGCATACTGAGATGGAATAATTATCTTATAACCCCATTTAGATAATGTTTCAAATATATTGAATTGTCTTTCCAACAAAGTTGTTGGTCCAATATAACACATAAATATTTTAAACTGTCCACGTGTTCAATCAACAAGCAATTTTCAAACATTCTTGATTGTTGAATACTATATCCTCAGGAACAAATCGATTACACAATGGTGCATGATAATATAAGGGAAGGTCTCTGAAAACTCTACCATTGATATTAAAATCATGTACTTCGTTTTGTTTGCTAATTATTAGTTTATGATAATTAAACCATCTCCTTAACATATCTAGGTCATAATTGACATCTGCAAAACTATCAATTAAGTTAGTGTTTGAGTGGAAAAGAGATGTTTCATCAGCAAAGGCAGTTATTTTGCCTTTAAAAGGTTGTATGAAAAACGTATTAACATAAATTAGAAAAAGGATTGGGCCCAATACTGCTCCTTGGGGAACACCCATATTTAAGAAGTCTATAGAACTGTAAACATTCCTAATTTTCACAGCTTGATAACGGTTGAATAAATAAGAAGAAAACCATTTATAAATGGAGCCTCTGAAACCCGCTTTGTAAAGTTTATCGAGTAGCAAAGTATGATTAACCACATCAAAGACCTTACTGATATCAACAAATAATGTTGATGGTGTTTGAGAAGTGTTTAGACTATTATATATTTCACCAGTTAATTTCAACAAAGCAGTTTCAGTCGATTTGCCACGTCTAAACCCAAATTGGCAATCACTCATAAAATGAGTATTTTCTAAAAATTACAACATTCTAGATTTTAACTATCCGAAAAGTGAGAATAAAATGTCACTGATTATGTATTTCTGTATATACTTAGACAGAATATAATAAATATATGTATAAATGGGGCTCCCATACAACAGACATGCTTTTTTTAGAGTTTTTATACATAATAGTACGGAACCCTTCGTGCGCGAGTCCGACTCGCACTTGGCCGGTTTTTTTATAATTCCCTCTCCGGATTTTTTTACTGGGAATTTGGATTGGCGATCGGATACATTATTGCTTACTTAGGGGCAGCTGCGTTATGTTTTACCTACGGAAATTTCGAAAAAACGAACTTTTATGAAAATGTACAAAATTCATGAAATGGTTGAATTTGCGAACTGCACTGAAATGGTGCCTTGCTTTTATAATTTTCTCTCCGGATTTTTTTACTGGAAATGCGGATTGGCATTAGGATACATTATTTCTTACTTTTGGGCAGCTGCGTTATGTTATACCGAAGGAAATTTCGAACAACCAAATTTTTTCGAAAAAGTATAAAATTCATGAAATGGATAAATCAGCGAACTGCACTGAATGGTGCCTTGTTATTATAATTTTCTCTCCGGATTTTTTTACTGGAAATGCGGATTGGCGATCGGATACATTATTGCTTACTTAGGGGCAGCTGCGTTATGTTTTACCTACGGAAATTTCGAAAAAACGAACTTTTATGAAAATGTACAAAATTCATGAAATGGTTGAATTTGCGAACTGCACTGAAATGGTGCCTTGCTTTAATAATTTTCTCTCCGGATTTTTTTACTGGAAATGCGGATTGGCATTAGGATACATTATTTCTTACTTTTGGGCAGCTGCGTTATGTTATACCGAAGGAAATTTCGAACAACCAAATTTTTTCGAAAAAGTATAAAATTCATGAAATGGATAAATCAGCGAACTGCACTGAATGGTGCCTTGTTATTATAATTTTCTCTCCGGATGTTTTTACTGGAAATGCGGATTGGCAATCGGATACATTATTGCTTACTTATGGGCAGCTGCGTTATGTTATACCAAAGGAAATTTCGAATAAACGAACTTTTATGAAAATGTACAAAATTCATGAAATGATTGAATTTGCGAACTGCACTGAAATGGTGCCTTGCTTTTATAATTTTCTCTCCGGATTTTTTTACTGGAATTGCGGATTGGCAATCGGATACATTATTTCTTACTTTTGGGAAGCTGCGTTATGTTATACCGAAGGAAATTCCGAGTAAACGAACTTTTATGAAAATGTACAAAATTCATGAAATGGTTGAATTTGCGAAGTGCTCTGAAATGGTGCCTTGTTTTTATGATTCCCTCTCCAGATTTTTTTACTAGAAATTTGGATTGGCAATCGGATACATTATTGCTTACTTATGGGCAGCTGCGTTATGTTTTACCCAACGAAATTTCGAAAAAACGAACTTTTAGGAAAATGTACAAAATTCATGAAATGGTTGAATTTGCGAACTGCACTGAAATGATGCCTTGTTTTTATGATTTCCTCTCCGGATTTTTTTACTGGAAATTTGGATTGGCAATCGGATACATTATTGCTTACTTATGGGCAGCTGCGTTATGTTTTACCTATGGAAATTTCGAAAAAACGAACTTTTATGAAAATGTACAAAATTCAAGAAATGGTTGAATTTGCGAAGTGCACTGAAATGGTGCCTTGTTTTTATAATTCCCTCTCCGGAATTTTTTACTGGGAATTTTGATTGGCGATCGGATACATTATTGCTTACTTATGGGCAGCTGCGTTATGTTTTACCTAAGGAAATTTCGAAAAAACGAACTTTTATGAAAATGTACAAAATTCATGAAATGGTTGAATTTGCGAACTGCACTGAAAAGGTGCCTTGCTTTTATAATTTTCTCTCCGGATTTTTTTACTGGAAATGCGGATTGGCAATAGGATACATTATTTCTTACTTTCGGGCAGCTGCGTTATGTTATGCCGAAGGAAATTTCGAACAAACGAACTTTTATGAAAAAGTATAAAATTCATGAAATGGATAAATCAGCGAACTGCACTGAATTGTGCCTTGTTTTTATAATTTTCTCTCCTGATTTTTTTAACTGGAAATGCGGATTGGTAATCGGATACATTATTTCTTACTTATGGGCAGCTGCGTTATGTTTTACCTAAGGAAATTTCGAAAAAAACGAACTTTTATGAAAATGTACAAAATTCATGAAATGGTTGAATTTGCGAACTGCACTGAAATGATGCCTTGTTTTTATAATTTCCTCTCTGGATTTTTTTACTGAAAATTTGGATTGGCAATCGGAAACATTATTGCTTACTTTTGGGCAGCTGCGTTATGTTATACCGAAGGAAATTTCGAACAAACGAACTTTTATGAAAATGTACAACATTCATGAAATGGTTGAATTTGCGAACTGCACTGAAATGGTGCCTTGCTTTTATAACTTTCTCTCCGGATTTCCTTACTGGAGTTGCGGATTGGCAATCGGATACATTATTTCTTACTTTTGGGCAGCTGCGTTATGTTATACCGAAGGAAATTTCGAATAAACGAACTTTTATGAAAATGTACAAAATTCATGAAATGGTTGAATTTGCGAAGTGCTCTGAAATGGTGCCTTGTTTTTATAATTCCCTCTCCGGACTTTTTTACTAGAAATTTGGATAGGCAATCGGATACATTATTGCTTACTTATGGGCAGCTGCGTTATGTTTTACCTAAGGAAATTTCGAAAAAACGAACTTTTATGAAAATGTACAAAATTCATGAAATGGTTGAATTTGCGAACTGCACTGAAATGATGCCTTGTTTTTATAATTTTCTCTCTGGATTTTTTTACTGGAAATTTGGATTGGCAATCGGAAACATTATTGCTTACTTTTGGGCAGCTGCGTTATGTTATACCGAAGGAAATTTCGAACAAACGAACTTTTATGAAAATGTGCAAGATTCATGAAATGGTTGAATTTGCGAACTGCACTGAATGGTGCCTAGTGTTTTAATTTTTTGATACATTAGTAAGTTCTTCTGGGAAGCTACGCTATGTTATATTGAAGGAAATTCCGAAAGAACGAACTTTTATAAAAAAGGCCGAAGTTCATGAAATGGTTAAATCTGCGAGCTGCACCGAAATGGTGACTTGTCTTTTACTTTTTTCACACAGCTGCGCAGCGCGCAGCGCTAGATGCGCGCTAGCTACATTTGAGGAACATTCCAAAAGAACGAACTTTTACGAACAAGTACAAAATTCATGAAATGGTTAAATCTGCGAACTGCACAGAAATTGTGCCTTGTTTTTTAATTTTTTGATACATTATTGTGATTCCTTGGTGTGCCGCGCTATGCTACTACTTACTTACTTACTTATCAGGCCTGCGATCCATGGAGGATCTGAGCCTGAGCTATAGCTGCCTTCCATCCTTGACGGTCCCGGGCACGCTGCTTCCAGTTGTCAAGACCAAGATGTCTTACATCCGCGATTACTTGGTCTTTATACCGGAGGTTCGGTCTTCCTCTTCTTCTCGAACCAGGAGTCTCGGAGTCGAAGACCCTCTTAGCTGGAGCGTTGATGTCCATGCGCTCGATGTGGCCGAGCCAGTGTAGTCGACGGCTGCTTGCCTTCCGGACTACATCCACATCTTGGTACAGCTCGTAGAGTTCGCGGTTGTGTCTTCTTCTCCATTCACCTTCCTCACAGACAGGACCAAATATCCGGCGCAGAATTTTTCTTTCGAAAGAACCCAAAATCAGCTCCGCTGTCCTGCTTATCGTCCAGCTTTCGGCTCCGTACAGCAAGACTGGCAGAATGAGCGTTTTGTAAAGCATGACTTTGGTCTTTCGAGTGAGGAGTTGGGGGGCATGGGCTCGGACATACAGGGTAAAGTTGTTGATTGCTCTCAGCCTGGCGAGATGCCAGCAACGATCCCTGTTTAAATGCCCGGGTCAAGTGGACATACGGCCTCCTCGCGGCGCCCTCTGGATAGCCTCTTCGACAACCGCTGGGAGGTGAACAAACGTATGCAGCGAAAAAAAAACCCCGACCAGAATGGCGGTTGTGCGGCGGGCTAACAATCCGCCCACGTAAAAAAACCCAAAGTTATGAATGAGAAAGATGCCTCGGATACACGGACGGATACTCGACGACGACAACGCACGAAAAAGGAACACGATTTGCGAGTATGCTCCTGGAATGTCAGAACCCTGTACACTCCCGGAGCTGCTCATAAACTAGAAGGAATCCTCACGCAGTACAAGGCGGATATTACTGCGGTCCAGGAAATACGCTGGATAGGAAACGGTATGATTAGGAAGAAAAATTGCGACATTTATTACAGCTGTCACAAAAGGTTGCACTTACTGGGATGCGGATTTGTCGTGGGAAAGCGGTTAAGGTCGAAGGTCATCGACTTTAAACCTATAAGTGATCGCCTGGCTGTGATCCGCATCAGAGGCAGATTTTATACCATCAGCCTTATATGTGCACACGCCCCTACCGACGAGGCTGAAGACCCTATCAAGGAGGACTTCTATGACCTCCTGGACAACGCCTACGGAGCTTGTCCGGAGTACGATGTAAAAATCGTGCTCGGGGACTTCAACGCCAAAATCGGAAAGGAAAACACCCTTGGCGGAGTGATCGGAAAGCACAGCCTCCACGATACAACAACAGATAACGGCTTCCGACTCGCTGACTTTGCGACAGCTCGTAATGCGGTGATAAGTAGCACAAGATTCCCTCGCAAGCGAATCCACACAGCAACCTGGCGATCTCCGGACGGTCGAACCGCCAACCAAATCGACCATGTGCTCATTGACGCAAGGCACGCGTCAAACATCCTGGATGTGCGAACATTCAGAGGGGCAAATGTCGACTCTGACCACTTTCTCGTAGCAGCAAGATTCAGAGCTCGACTGTCCAATGTCAGAAAGCTGCACCAGCCCATCAGGAGGAGGTTCGACATTGGGCGCCTGAGCACACCGGAGGTTGCCAGAGTCTACAGGGAGCAGCTGAGCGAAAGACTCTACGGTATGCCTACGTCGAACACAAATGCCAATAATATGTGGCTGCATTGCCGCTCAGCCATTCAGGAAGTAGCCGAAACCACCTTAGGATACCTACCACCCCCGACAAGAAACCCGTGGTATGATGGCGAGTGTGAGCAGAAAAAGGCAGCAACCGACGAGGCGTACCAAAAGGCGCTGCAGCGGAAAACCAGGGCAGCGCGAGAAGAGTACCGAGCCAGAAGAAGGGAGGAGAAGAAACTACTGCGACAAAAGAAAAGAATCTTCGCAGCCTCCCAGCTCAAGGATATCGAGGAGTCTAGGGATAGACATAAAATACGAGCCTTTTACAATAAAGCCAAAGGCCGCGCTATGCTACATCGAAGGAAATTCCGAAAGAACGAACTTTTATAAAAAAGGCCGAAGTTCATGAAATGGTTAAATCTGCGAACTGCACTGAAATGGTGACTTGTTTTTTACTTTTTTCACACAGCTGCGCAGCGCGTAGCGCTAGATGCGCGCTAGCTACATTTGAGGAACATTCCAAAAGAACGAACTTTTACGAACAAGTACAAAATTCATGAAATGGTTAAGTCTGCGAACTGCACTGAAAAGGTGCCTTGTTTTTTACTCTTTTCAGACATTATTGCGTTCTTTGGTTAGCTGCGCGCTAGTTACATATGAAGGAAATTTCAAAAGAACGAACTTTTACGAACAAGTACAAAATTCATGAAATGTTTAAATAAGCGAACTGCTCTGAATAGTGCCTTGTGTTTTAATTTTTTGATCCATTAGTAAGTTCTTTTGGGAAGCTACGCTATGTTATATTGAAGGAAATTTCGAAAGTCGAACTTTTATGGAAAAGTACAAAATTCATGTAATGGTTGATTTTGCGAACTGCACCAAAATGGTGCCTTGTTTTTATAATTTTCTCTTCGGATTTCTTACCGGAAATTCGTATTGGCAATCGGATACATTATTTCTTACTTTTGGGCAGCTGCGTTATGTTATACCGAAGGAAATTTCGAAAAAACGAACTTTTATGAAAAAGTATAAAATTCATGAAATGGTTAAATCAGCGAACTGCACTTAATGGTGCATTGTGTTTTAATTTTATGATTCATTAGTAAGTTCTTTTGGGAAGCTACGCTATGTTATATTGATGGAAATTTCGAAAATCGAACTTTTATGGAAAAGTACAAAATTCATGAAATGGTTGATTTTGCGAACTGCACCGAAATGGTGCCTTGTTTTTATAATTTTCTCATCGGATTTTTTACTGGGAATTTGGATTGGCAATCGGATAAATTAAAGCTTACTTATGGGCAGCTGCATTATGTTATACCGAAGGAAATTTCGAAAAAACGAACTCTAATGAAAAAGTATATAATTCATGAAATGTTTGAATTTCCGAACTGCCCTGAAATAGTGCTTTTTTTATAATTTTCTCTCTGGATTTTTTTACTGGAAACTTGGATTGGCAATCGGATACATTATTGCTTTCTTGTGGGCAGCTGCATTATGTTATACCGAAGGAAATTTCAAAAAAACGAACTCTTATGAAAAAGTACATAATTCATGAAATGGTTGAATTTGCGAACTGCACTGAAATAGTGCCTTGTTTTTATAATTTTCTCTCTGGATTTTCTTACTGGAAATTTGGATTGTCAATCGGATACATTATTGATAAATTATGGGCAGCTGCGTTATGTTAAACCGAAGGATATTTCGAAAAAAACAACTTTTGTGAGAAAGTTCGAAATTCATGAAATGGTTGAATTTGCGAATTGCTTTGAAATGGCGCTTTGTTTCTAATATTTTCTCTCCTGGTTTTTTTTAAGGAAATGTGGATTGGCAATCGGATTATCGAAGGAAATTTCGAACAAACGGACTTTTATGAAAATGTACAAAATTCATGAAATTGTTGAATTTGCGAACTGCACTGAATTGATTCCTTGTTTTTATAATTTTTTCTTTGGATTTTCTTACTCGAAATTTGGAATGGCAATCGGATAAATTATTTCTTACTTTTAGGCAGCTGCGTTATGTTATACTGAAGGAAATTTCGAAAAAACGAACTCTTATGAAAAAGTACAAGATTCATGAAATGGCTGAATTTGCGAACTGCAATGAAATGGTGCCTTGTTTTTATAATTTTCTCTTCGGATTTTTTACTGGATATTCGGATTGGCAATCGGATAGATTATTTCTTACCTCTAGGCAGCTGCGTTATGTTATACTGAAGGAAATTTCGAAAAAACGAACTTTTATGAAAAAGTATAAAATTCATGAAATGGTTGAATTTGCGAACTGCACTGAATTGATTCCTTGTTTTTATAATTTTTTCTCTGGATTATTTTACTGGAAATCCGGATTGGCAATCGGATACATTATAACTTACTTATGGGCAGCTGCGATATGTCACACCGAAGGAAATTCCGAAAAAACGAACTCTTATGAAAAAGTACAAAATTCATGAAATGGCTGAATTTGCGAACTGCACTGAAATGGTGCCTAGTTTTCATAATTTTCTCTCCGGATTTTTATACAGGAAATGCGGATTGGCAATCGGATACATTATGTCTTACTTATGGGCAGCTGCGTTATGTTATACCGAAGGAAATTTCGAACAAACGAACTTTTATGAAAATGTACAAAATTCATGAAATGGTTGAATTTGCGAAGTGCTCTGAAATGGTGCCTTGTTTGTATAATTCCCTCTCCGGTTTTTTTTTACTAGAAATTTGGATTGGCAATCGGATACATTATTGCTTACTTATGGGCAGCTGCGTTATGTCATACCGAAGGAAATTCCGAAAAAACGAACTTTTATGGAAAAGTACAAAATTCATGAAATGGCTGAATTTGCGAACTGCACTGAAATGGTGCCTTGCTTTTATAATTTTCTCTCCGGATTTTTTTACTGGAAACGCGGATTGGCAATCGGATACATTATTTCTTACTTTTGGGAATGCGGATTGGCAATAGGATACATTATTTCTTACTTTCGGGCAGCTGCGTTATGTTATACCGAAGGAAATTTCGAACAAACGAACTTTTATGAAAAAGTATAAAATTCATGAAATGGATAAATCCGCGAACTGCACTGAATGGTGCCTTGTTTTTATAATTTTCTCTCCTGATTTTTTTAACTGGAAATGCGGATTGGCAATCGGATACATTATTTCTTACTTATGGGCAGCTGCGTTATGTTTTACCTAAGGAAATTTCGAGAAAACGAACTTTTATTAAAATGTACAAAATTCATGAAATGGTTGAATTTGCGAACTGCACTGAAATGGTGCCTTGTTTGTATAATTCCCTCTCCGGTTTTTTTTTACTAGAAATTTGGATTGGCAATCGGATACATTATTGCTTACTTATGGGCAGCTGCGTTATGTTTTACCTAAGGAAATTTCGAAAAAACGAACTTTTATGGAAAAGTACAAAATTCATGAAATGGCTGAATTTGCGAACTGCACTGAAATGGTGCCTTGCTTTTATAATTCCCTCTCCGGATTTTTTTACTAGAAATTTGGATTGGCAATCGGATACATTATTGCTTACTTATGGGCAGCTGCGTTATGTTTTACCTAAGGAAATTTCGAAAAAACGAACTTTTATGAAAATGTACAAAATTCATGAAATGGTTGAATTTGCGAACTGCACTGAAATGATGCCTTGTTTTTATAATTTCCTCTCTGGATTTTTTTACTGGAAATTTGGATTGGCAATCGGAAACATTATTGCTTACTTTTGGGCAGCTGCGTTATGTTATACCGAAGGAAATTTCGAACAAACGAAATTTTATGAAAATGTACAAAATTCATGAAATGGTTGAATTTGCGAACTGCACTGAATGGTGCCTAGTGTTTTAGTTTTTTGATACATTAGTAAGTTCTTCTGGGAAGCTACGCTATGTTATATTGAAGGAAATTCCGAAAGAACGAACTTTTATAAAAAAGGCCGAAGTTCATGAAATGGTTAAATCTGCGAACTGCACCGAAATGGTGACTTGTTTTTTACTTTTTTCACAAAGCTGCGCAGCGCGCAGCGCTAGATGCGCGCTAGCTACATTTGAGGAACATTCCAAAAGAACGAACTTTTACGAAAAAGTACAAAATTCATGAAATGGTTAAATCTGCGAACTGCACAGAAATTGTGCTTTGTTTTTTAATTTTTTGATACATTATTGTGATTCCTTGGTGTGCCGCGCTATGCTACATCGAAGGAAATTCCGAAAGAACGAACTTTTATAAAAAAGGCCGAAGTTCATGAAATGGTTAAATCTGCGAACTGCACTGAAATGGTGACTTGTTTTTTACTTTTTTCACACAGCTGCGCAGCGCGCAGCGCTAGATGCGCGCTAGCTACATTTGAGGAAAATTCCAAAAGAACGAACTTTTACGAACAAGTACAAAATTCATGAAATGGTTAAGTCTGCGAACTGCACTGAAAAGGTGCCTTGTTTTTTACTTTTTTCAGACATTATTGCGTTCTTTGGTTAGCTGCGCGCTAGTTACATATGAAGAAAATTTCAAAAGAACGAACTTTTACGAACAAGTACAAAATTCATGAAATGTTTAAATAAGCGAACTGCACTGAATAGTGCCTTGTGTTTTAATTTTTTGATCTATTAGTAAGTTCTTTTGGGAAGCTACGCTATGTTATATTGAAGGAAGTTTCGAAAGTCGAACTTTTATGGAAAAGTACAAAATTCATGTAATGGTTGATTTTGCGAACTGCACCAAAATGGGGCCTTGTTTTTACAATTTTCTCTTCGGATTTCTTACCGGAAATTCGTATTGGCAATCGGATACATTATTTCTTACTTTTGGGCAGCTGCGTTATGTTATACCGAAGGAAATTTCGAAAAAAACGAACTTTTATGAAAAAGTATAAAATTCATGAAATGGTTAAATCAGCGAACTGCACTTAATGGTGCATTGTGTTTTAATTTTATGATTCATTAGTAAGTTCTTTTGGGAAGCTACGCTATGTTATATTGAAGGAAATTTCGAAAAACGAACTTTTATGAAAAAGTATAAAATTCATGAAATGGTTGAATTTGCGAACTGCACTGAATTGATTCCTTGTTTTTATAATTTTCTCTCCGGATTTTTATACAGGAAATGCGGATTGGCAATCGGATACATTATGTCTTACTTATGGGCAGCTGCATTATGTTATACCGAAGGAAATTTCGAACAAACGAACTTTTATGAAAATGTACAAAATTCATGAAATGGTTGAATTTGCGAAGTGCTCTGAAATGGTGCCTTGTTTGTATAATTCCCTCTCCGGTTTTTTTTTACTAGAAATTTGGATTGGCAATCGGATACATTATTGCTTACTTATGGGCAGCTGCGTTATGTCATACCGAAGGAAATTCCGAAAAAACGAACTTTTATGGAAAAGTACAAAATTCATGAAATGGCTGAATTTGCGAACTGCACTGAAATGGTGCCTTGCTTTTATAATTTTCTCTCCGGATTTTTTTACTGGAAACGCGGATTGGCAATCGGATACATTATTTCTTACTTTTGGGAATGCGGATTGGCAATAGGATACATTATTTCTTACTTTCGGGCAGCTGCGTTATGTTATACCGAAGGAAATTTCGAACAAACGAACTTTTATGAAAAAGTATAAAATTCATGAAATGGATAAATCCGCGAACTGCACTGAATGGTGCCTTGTTTTTATAATTTTCTCTCCTGATTTTTTTAACTGGAAATGCGGATTGGCAATCGGATACATTATTTCTTACTTATGGGCAGCTGCGTTATGTTTTACCTAAGGAAATTTCGAGAAAACGAACTTTTATGAAAATGTACAAAATTCATGAAATGGTTGAATTTGCGAACTGCACTGAAATGGTGCCTTGCTTTTATAATTTTCTCTCCGGATTTTTTTACTGGAGTTGCGGATTGGCAATCGGATACATTATTTCTTACTTTTGGGCAGCTGCGTTATGTTATACCGAAGGAAATTTCGAATAAACGAACTTTTATGAAAATGTACAAAATTCATGAAATGGTTGAATTTGCGAAGTGCTCTGAAATGGTGCCTTGTTTTTATAATTCCCTCTCCGGATTTTTTTACTAGAAATTTGGATTGGCAATCGGATACATTATTGCTTACTTATGGGCAGCTGCGTTATGTTTTACCTAAGGAAATTTCGAAAAAACGAACTTTTATGAAAATGTACAAAATTCATGAAATGGTTGAATTTGCGAACTGCACTGAAATGATGCCTTGTTTTTATAATTTCCTCTCTGGATTTTTTTACTGGAAATTTGGATTGGCAATCGGAAACATTATTGCTTACTTTTGGGCAGCTGCGTTATGTTATACCGAAGGAAATTTCGAACAAACGAAATTTTATGAAAATGTACAAAATTCATGAAATGGTTGAATTTGCGAACTGCACTGAATGGTGCCTAGTGTTTTAGTTTTTTGATACATTAGTAAGTTCTTCTGGGAAGCTACGCTATGTTATATTGAAGGAAATTCCGAAAGAACGAACTTTTATAAAAAAGGCCGAAGTTCATGAAATGGTTAAATCTGCGAACTGCACCGAAATGGTGACTTGTTTTTTACTTTTTTCACAAAGCTGCGCAGCGCGCAGCGCTAGATGCGCGCTAGCTACATTTGAGGAACATTCCAAAAGAACGAACTTTTACGAACAAGTACAAAATTCATGAAATGGTTAAATCTGCGAACTGCACAGAAATTGTGCTTTGTTTTTTAATTTTTTGATACATTATTGTGATTCCTTGGTGTGCCGCGCTATGCTACATCGAAGGAAATTCCGAAAGAACGAACTTTTATAAAAAAGGCCGAAGTTCATGAAATGGTTAAATCTGCGAACTGCACTGAAATGGTGACTTGTTTTTTACTTTTTTCACACAGCTGCGCAGCGCGCAGCGCTAGATGCGCGCTAGCTACATTTGAGGAAAATTCCAAAAGAACGAACTTTTACGAACAAGTACGAAATTCATGAAATGGTTAAGTCTGCGAACTGCACTGAAAAGGTGCCTTGTTTTTTACTTTTTTCAGACATTATTGCGTTCTTTGGTTAGCTGCGCGCTAGTTACATATGAAGAAAATTTCAAAAGAACGAACTTTTACGAACAAGTACAAAATTCATGAAATGTTTAAATAAGCGAACTGCACTGAATAGTGCCTTGTGTTTTAATTTTTTGATCTATTAGTAAGTTCTTTTGGGAAGCTACGCTATGTTATATTGAAGGAAGTTTCGAAAGTCGAACTTTTATGGAAAAGTACAAAATTCATGTAATGGTTGATTTTGCGAACTGCACCAAAATGGTGCCTTGTTTTTACAATTTTCTCTTCGGATTTCTTACCGGAAATTCGTATTGGCAATCGGATACATTATTTCTTACTTTTGGGCAGCTGCGTTATGTTATACCGAAGGAAATTTCGAAAAAAACGAACTTTTATGAAAAAGTATAAAATTCATGAAATGGTTAAATCAGCGAACTGCACTTAATGGTGCATTGTGTTTTAATTTTATGATTCATTAGTAAGTTCTTTTGGGAAGCTACGCTATGTTATATTGAAGGAAATTTCGAGAATCGAACTTTTATGGAAAAGTACAAAATTCATGAAATGGTTGATTTTGCGAACTGCACCGAAACGGTGCCTTGTTTTTATAATTTTCTCATCGGATTTTTTACTGGGAATTTGGGTTGGCAACCGGATAAATTAAAGCTTACTTATGGGCAGCTGCATTATGTTATACAGAAGGAAATTTCGAAAAAACGAACTCTAATGAAAAAGTATATAATTCATGAAATGGTTGAATTTCCGAACTGCCCTGAAATAGTGCTTTTTTATAATTTTCTCTCTGGATTTTTTTACTGGAAATTTGGATTGGCAATCGGATACATTATTGCTTTCTTGTGGGCAGCTGCATTATGTTATACCGAAGGAAATTTCGAAAAAACGAACCCTTATGTCTAGGGATAGACATAAAATACGAGCCTTTTACAATAAAGCCAAAGGCCGCGCTATGCTACATCGAAGGAAATTCCGAAAGAACGAACTTTTATAAAAAAGGCCGAAGTTCATGAAATGGTTAAATCTGCGAACTGCACTGAAATGGTGACTTGTTTTTTACTTTTCTCACACAGCTGCGCAGCGCGTAGCGCTAGATGCGCGCTAGCTACATTTGAGGAACATTCCAAAAGAACGAACTTTTACGAACAAGTACAAAATTCATGAAATGGTTAAGTCTGCGAACTGCACTGAAAAGGTGCCTTGTTTTTTACTTTTTTCAGACATTATTGCGTTCTTTGGTTAGCTGCGCGCTAGTAACATATGAAGGAAATTTCAAAAGAACGAACTTTTACGAACAAGTACAAAATTCATGAAATGTTTAAATAAGCGAACTGCTCTGAATAGTGCCTTGTGTTTTAATTTTTTGATCCATTAGTAAGTTCTTTTGGGAAGCTACGCTATGTTATATTGAAGGAAATTTCGAAAGTCGAACTTTTATGGAAAAGTACAAAATTCATGTAATGGTTGATTTTGCGAACTGCACCAAAATGGTGCCTTGTTTTTATAATTTTCTCTTCGGATTTCTTACCGGAAATTCGTATTGGCAATCGGATACATTATTTCTTACTTTTGGGCAGCTGCGTTATGTTATACCAAAGGAAATTTCGAAAAAACGAACTTTTATGAAAAAGTACAAAATTCACGAAATGGTTAAGTCTGCGAACTGCACTGAAAAGGTGCCTTGTTTTTTACTTTTTTCAGACATTATTGCGTTCTTTGGTTAGCTGCGCGCTAGTTACATATGAAGGAAATTTCAAAAGAACGAACTTTTACGAACAAGTACAAAATTCATGAAATGTTTAAATAAGCGAACTGATCTGAATAGTGCCTTGTTTTTTAATTTTTTGATCCATTAGTAAGTTCTTTTGGGAAGCTACGCTATGTTATATTGAAGGAAATTTTCGAAAGTCGAACTTTTATGGAAAAGTACAAAATTCATGAAATGGTTGATTTTGCGAACTGCACCGAAATGGTGCCTTGTTTTTATAATTTTCTCATCGGATTTTTTACTGGGAATTTGGATTGGCAAACGGATAAATTAAAGCTTACTTATGGGCAGCTGCATTATGTTATACCGAAGGAAATTTCGAAAAAACGAACTCTAATGAAAAAGTATATAATTCATGAAATGGTTGAATTTCCGAACTGCCCTGAAATAGTGCTTTTTTATAATTTTCTCTCTGGATTTTTTTACTGGAAACTTGGATTGGCAATCGGATACATTATTGCTTTCTTGTGGGCAGCTGCATTATGTTATACCGAAGGAAATTTCGAAAAAACGAACTCTTATGAAAAAGTACATAATTCATGAAATGGTTGAATTTGCGAACTGCACTGAAATAGTGCCTTGTTTTTATAATTTTCTCTCTGGATTTTCTTACTGGAAATTTGGATTGTCAATCGGATACTTTATTGATAAATTATGGGCAGCTGCGTTATGTTAAACCGAAGGATATTTCGAAAAAAACAACTTTTGTTAGAAAGTTCGAAATTCATGAAATGGTTGAATTTGCGAATTGCTTTGAAATGGCGCTTTGTTTCTAATATTTTCTCTCCTGGTTTTTTCTCTGGAAATGTGGATTGGCAATCGGATTATCGAAGGAAATTTCGAACAAACGGACTTTTATGAAAATGTACATAATTCATGAAATTGTTGAATTTGCGAACTGCACTGAATTGATTCCTTGTTTTTATAATTTTTTCTTTGGATTTTTTTACTCGAAATTTGGAATGGCAATCGGATAGATTATTTCTTACTTTTAGGCAGCTGCGTTATGTTATACTGAAGGAAATTTCGAAAAAACGAACTCTTATGAAAAAGTACAAGATTCATGAAATGGCTGAATTTGCGAACTGCAATGAAATGGTGCCTTGTTTTTATAATTTTCTCTTCGGATTTTTTACTGGATATTCGGATTAGCAATCGGATAGATTATTTCTTACCTTTAGGCAGCTGCGTTATGTTATACTGAAGGAAATTTCGAAAAAACGAACTTTTATGAAAAAGTATAAAATTCATGAAATGGTTGAATTTGCGAACTGCACTGAATTGATTCCTTGTTTTTATAATTTTTTCTCTGGATTTTTTTACTGGAAATCCGGATTGGCAATCGGATACATTATAACTTACTTATGGGCAGCTGCGATATGTCATACCGAAGGAAATTCCGAAAAAACGAACTCTTATGAAAAAGTACAAAATTCATGAAATTGTTGAATTTGCGAACTGCACTGAATTGATTCCTTGTTTTTATAATTTTTTCTTTGGATTTTTTTACTCGAAATTTGGAATGGCAATCGGATAGATTATTTCTTACTTTTAGGCAGCTGCGTTATGTTATACTGAAGGAAATTTCGAAAAAACGAACTCTTATGAAAAAGTACAAGATTCATGAAATGGCTGAATTTGCGAACTGCACTGAAATGGTGCCTTGTTTTTATAATTTTCTCTTCGGATTTTTTACTGGATATTCGGATTGGCAATCGGATAGGTTATTTCTTACTTTTAGGCAGCTGCGTTATGTTATACTGAAGGAAATTTCGAAAAAACGAACTTTTATGAAAAAGTATAAAATTCATGAAATGGTTGAATTTGCGAACTGCACTGAAATGGTGCCTTGCTTTTATAATTTTCTCTCCGGATGTTTTTACTGGAGTGGCGGATTGGCAATCGGATACATTATTTCTTACTTTTGGGCAGCTGCGTTATGTTATACCGAAGGAAATTTCGAATAAACGAACTTTTATGGAAAAGTACAAAATTCATGAAATGGCTGAATTTGCGAACTGCACTGAAATGGTGCCTTGCTTTTATAATTTTCTCTCCGGATTTTTTTACTGGAAACGCGGATTGGCAATCGGATACATTATTTCTTACTTTTGGGCATGCGGATTGGCAATAGGATACATTATTTCTTACTTTCGGGCAGCTGCGTTATGTTATACCGAAGGAAATTTCGAACAAACGAACTTTTATGAAAAAGTATAAAATTCATGAAATGGATAAATCAGCGAACTGCACTGAATGGTGCCTTGTTTTTATAATCTTCTCTCCTGATTTTTTTAACTGGAAATGCGGATTGGCAATCGGATACATTATTTCTTACTTATGGGCAGCTGCGTTATGTTTTACCTAAGGAAATTTCGAGAAAACGAACTTTTATGAAAATGTACAAAATTCATGAAATGGTTGAATTTGCGAACTGCACTGAAATGGTGCCTTGCTTTTATAATTTTCTCTCCGGATGTTTTTACTGGAGTGGCGGATTGACAATCGGATACATTATTTCTTACTTTTGGGCAGCTGCGTTATGTTATACCGAAGGAAATTTCGAATAAACGAACTTTTATGAAAATGTATAAAATTCATGAAATGGTTAAATCAGCGAACTGCACTTAATGGTGCATTGTGTTTTAATTTTATGATTCATTAGTAAGTTCTTTTGGGAAGCTACGCTATGTTATATTGAAGGAAATTTCGAAAATCGAACTTTTATGGAAAAGTACAAGATTCATGAAATGGTTAAGTCTGCGAACTGCACTGAAAAGGTGCCTTGTTTTTTACTTTTTTCAGACATTATTGCGTTCTTTGGTTAGCTGCGCGCTAGTTACATATGAAGGAAATTTCAAAAGAACGAACTTTTACGAACAAGTACAAAATTCATGAAATGTTTAAATAAGCGAACTGATCTGAATAGTGCCTTGTTTTTTAATTTTTTGATCCATTAGTAAGTTCTTTTGGGAAGCTACGCTATGTTATATTGAAGGAAATTTTCGAAAGTCGAACTTTTATGGAAAAGTACAAAATTCATGAAATGGTTGATTTTGCGAACTGCACCGAAATGGTGCCTTGTTTTTATAATTTTCTCATCGGATTTTTTACTGGGAATTTGGATTGGCAAACGGATAAATTAAAGCTTACTTATGGGCAGCTGCATTATGTTATACCGAAGGAAATTTCGAAAAAACGAACTCTAATGAAAAAGTATATAATTCATGAAATGGTTGAATTTCCGAACTGCCCTGAAATAGTGCTTTTTTATAATTTTCTCTCTGGATTTTTTTACTGGAAACTTGGATTGGCAATCGGATACATTATTGCTTTCTTGTGGGCAGCTGCATTATGTTATACCGAAGGAAATTTCGAAAAAACGAACTCTTATGAAAAAGTACATAATTCATGAAATGGTTGAATTTGCGAACTGCACTGAAATAGTGCCTTGTTTTTATAATTTTCTCTCTGGATTTTCTTACTGGAAATTTGGATTGTCAATCGGATACTTTATTGATAAATTATGGGCAGCTGCGTTATGTTAAACCGAAGGATATTTCGAAAAAAACAACTTTTGTTAGAAAGTTCGAAATTCATGAAATGGTTGAATTTGCGAATTGCTTTGAAATGGCGCTTTGTTTCTAATATTTTCTCTCCTGGTTTTTTCTCTGGAAATGTGGATTGGCAATCGGATTATCGAAGGAAATTTCGAACAAACGGACTTTTATGAAAATGTACATAATTCATGAAATTGTTGAATTTGCGAACTGCACTGAATTGATTCCTTGTTTTTATAATTTTTTCTTTGGATTTTTTTACTCGAAATTTGGAATGGCAATCGGATAGATTATTTCTTACTTTTAGGCAGCTGCGTTATGTTATACTGAAGGAAATTTCGAAAAAACGAACTCTTATGAAAAAGTACAAGATTCATGAAATGGCTGAATTTGCGAACTGCAATGAAATGGTGCCTTGTTTTTATAATTTTCTCTTCGGATTTTTTACTGGATATTCGGATTAGCAATCGGATAGATTATTTCTTACCTTTAGGCAGCTGCGTTATGTTATACTGAAGGAAATTTCGAAAAAACGAACTTTTATGAAAAAGTATAAAATTCATGAAATGGTTGAATTTGCGAACTGCACTGAATTGATTCCTTGTTTTTATAATTTTTTCTCTGGATTTTTTTACTGGAAATCCGGATTGGCAATCGGATACATTATAACTTACTTATGGGCAGCTGCGATATGTCATACCGAAGGAAATTCCGAAAAAACGAACTCTTATGAAAAAGTACAAAATTCATGAAATTGTTGAATTTGCGAACTGCACTGAATTGATTCCTTGTTTTTATAATTTTTTCTTTGGATTTTTTTACTCGAAATTTGGAATGGCAATCGGATAGATTATTTCTTACTTTTAGGCAGCTGCGTTATGTTATACTGAAGGAAATTTCGAAAAAACGAACTCTTATGAAAAAGTACAAGATTCATGAAATGGCTGAATTTGCGAACTGCACTGAAATGGTGCCTTGTTTTTATAATTTTCTCTTCGGATTTTTTACTGGATATTCGGATTGGCAATCGGATAGGTTATTTCTTACTTTTAGGCAGCTGCGTTATGTTATACTGAAGGAAATTTCGAAAAAACGAACTTTTATGAAAAAGTATAAAATTCATGAAATGGTTGAATTTGCGAACTGCACTGAAATGGTGCCTTGCTTTTATAATTTTCTCTCCGGATGTTTTTACTGGAGTGGCGGATTGGCAATCGGATACATTATTTCTTACTTTTGGGCAGCTGCGTTATGTTATACCGAAGGAAATTTCGAATAAACGAACTTTTATGGAAAAGTACAAAATTCATGAAATGGCTGAATTTGCGAACTGCACTGAAATGGTGCCTTGCTTTTATAATTTTCTCTCCGGATTTTTTTACTGGAAACGCGGATTGGCAATCGGATACATTATTTCTTACTTTTGGGCATGCGGATTGGCAATAGGATACATTATTTCTTACTTTCGGGCAGCTGCGTTATGTTATACCGAAGGAAATTTCGAACAAACGAACTTTTATGAAAAAGTATAAAATTCATGAAATGGATAAATCAGCGAACTGCACTGAATGGTGCCTTGTTTTTATAATCTTCTCTCCTGATTTTTTTAACTGGAAATGCGGATTGGCAATCGGATACATTATTTCTTACTTATGGGCAGCTGCGTTATGTTTTACCTAAGGAAATTTCGAGAAAACGAACTTTTATGAAAATGTACAAAATTCATGAAATGGTTGAATTTGCGAACTGCACTGAAATGGTGCCTTGCTTTTATAATTTTCTCTCCGGATGTTTTTACTGGAGTGGCGGATTGACAATCGGATACATTATTTCTTACTTTTGGGCAGCTGCGTTATGTTATACCGAAGGAAATTTCGAATAAACGAACTTTTATGAAAATGTATAAAATTCATGAAATGGTTAAATCAGCGAACTGCACTTAATGGTGCATTGTGTTTTAATTTTATGATTCATTAGTAAGTTCTTTTGGGAAGCTACGCTATGTTATATTGAAGGAAATTTCGAAAATCGAACTTTTATGGAAAAGTACAAGATTCATGAAATGGTTAAGTCTGCGAACTGCACTGAAAAGGTGCCTTGTTTTTTACTTTTTTCAGACATTATTGCGTTCTTTGGTTAGCTGCGCGCTAGTTACATATGAAGGAAATTTCAAAAGAACGAACTTTTACGAACAAGTACAAAATTCATGAAATGTTTAAATAAGCGAACTGCACTGAATAGTGCCTTGTGTTTTAATTTTTTGATCTATTAGTAAGTTCTTTTGGGAAGCTACGCTATGTTATATTAAAGGAAATTTCGAAAATCGAACTTTTATGGAAAAGTACAAAATTCATGAAATGGTTGATTTTGCGAACTGCACCGAAACGGTGCCTTGTTTTTATAATTTTCTCATCGGATTTTTTACTGGGAATTTGGGTTGGCAACCGGATAAATTAAAGCTTACTTATGGGCAGCTGCATTATGTTATACCGAAGGAAATTTCGAAAAAAGGAACTCTAATGAAAAAGTATATAATTCATGAAATGGTTGAATTTCCGAACTGCCCTGAAATAGTGCTTTTTTTATAATTTTCTCTCTGGATTTTTTTACTGGAAATTTGGATTGGCAATCGGATACATTATTGCTTTCTTGTGGGCAGCTGCATTATGTTATACCGAAGGAAATTTCGAAAAAACGAACTCTTATGAAAAAGTACATAATTCATGAAATGGTTGAATTTGCGAACTGCACTGAAATAGTGCCTTGTTTTTATAATTTTCTCTCTGGATTTTTTTACTGGAAATTTGGATTGTCAATCGGATACATTTTTGATAAATTATGGGCAGCTGCGTTATGTTAAACCGAAGGATATTTCGAAAAAAAACAACTTTTGTGAGAAAGTTCGAAATTCATGAAATGGTTGAATTTGCGAATTGCTTTGAAATGGCGCCTTGTTTCTAATATTTTCTCTCCTGGTTTTTTTTCTGGAAATGTGGATTGGCAATCGAATTATCGAAGGAAATTTCGAACAAACGGACTTTTATGAAAATGTACAAAATTCAGGAAATTGTTGGATATGCGAACTGCACTGAATTGATTCCTTGTTTTTATAATTTTTTCTTTGGATTTTTATTCTCGAAATTTGGATTGGCAATCGGATAGATTATTTCTTACTTTTAGGCAGCTGCGTTATGTTATACTGAAGGAAATTTCGAAAAAACGAACTCTTATGAAAAAGTACAAGATTCATGAAATGGCTGAATTTGCGAACTGCAATGAAATGGTGCCTTGTTTTTATAATTTTCTCTTCGGATTTTTTACTGGATATTCGGATTGGCAATCGGATAGATTATTTCTTACTTTTAGGCAGCTGCGTTATGTTACACTGAAGGAAATTTCGAAAAAACGAACTTTTATGAAAAAGTATAAAATTCATGAAATGGTTGAATTTGCGAACTGCACTGAATTGATTCCTTGTTTTTATAATTTTTTCACTGGATTTTTTTACTGGAAATCCGGATTGGCAATCGGATACATTATAACTTACTTATGGGCAGCTGCGATAAGTCATACCGAAGGAAATTCCGAAAAAAACGAACTCTTATGAAAAAGTACAAAATTCATGAAATGGCTGAATTTGCGAACTGCACTGAAATGGTGCCTTGTTTTTATAATTTTCTCTTCGGATTTTTTACTGGATATTCGGATTGGCAATCGGATAGGTTATTTCTTACTTTTAGGCAGCTGCGTTATGTTATACTGAAGGAAATTTCGAAAAAACGAACTTTTATGAAAAAGTATAAAATTCATGAAATGGTTGAATTTGCGAACTGCACTGAATTGATTCCTTGTTTTTATAATTTTTTCTCTGGATTTTTTTACTGGAAATCCGGATTGGCAATCGGATACATTATAACTTACTTATGGGCAGCTGCGATATGTCATACCGAAGGAAATTCCGAAAAAACGAACTCTTATGAAAAAGTACAAAATTCATGAAATGGCTAAATTTGCGAACTGCACTGAAATGGTGGCTTGTTTTTATAATTTTCTCTTCGGATTTTTTACTGCACCGAAATGGTGCCTTGTTTTTATAATTTTCTCATCGGATTTTTTACTGGGAATTTGGATTGGCAATCGGATACATTATTTCTTACTTTTGGGCAGCTGCGTTATGTTATACCGAAGGAAATTTCGAAAAAACGAACTCTAATGAAAAAGAATATAATTCATGAAATGGTTGAATTTCCGAACTGCCCTGAAATAGTGCTTTTTTTATAATTTTCTCTCTGGATTTTTTTACTGGAAATTTGGATTGGCAATCGGATACATTATTGCTTTCTTGTGGGCAGCTGCATTATGTTATACCGAAGGAGATTTCGAAAAAACGAACTCTTAAGAAAAAGTACATAATTCATGAAATGGTTGAATTTGCGAACTGCACTGAAATAGTGCCTTGTTTTTATAATTTTCTCTCTGGATTTTTTTACTGGAAATTTGGATTGTCAATCGGATACATTATTGATAAATTATGGGCAGCTGCGTTATGTTAAACCGATTGATATTTCGAAAAAAACAACTTTTGTCAGAAAGTTCGAAATTCATGAAATGGTTGAATTTGCGAATTGCTTTGAAATGGCGCCTTGTTTCTAATATTTTCTCTCCTGGTTTTTTCTCTGGAAATGTGGATTGGCAATCGGATTATCGAAGGAAATTTCGAACAAACGGACTTTTATGAAAATGTACAAAATTCATGAAATTGTTGAATTTGCGAACTGCACTGAATTGATTCCTTGTTTTTATAATTTTTTCTTTGGATTTTTTTACTCGAAATTTGGAATGGCAATCGGATAGATTATTTCTTACTTTTAGACAGCTGCGTTATGTTGTACTGAAGGAAATTTCGAAAAAACGAACTCTTATGAAAAAGTACAAGATTCATGAAATGGCTGAATTTGCGAACTGCACTGAAATGGTGCCTTGTTTTTATAATTTTCTCTTCGGATTTTTTACTGGATATTCGGATTGGCAATCGGATAGGTTATTTCTTACTTTTGGGCAGCTGCGTTATGTTATACCGAAGGAAATTTCGAACAAACGAACTTTTATGAAAATGTACAAAATTCATGAAATGGTTGAATTTGCGAAGTGCTCTGAAATGGTGCCTTGTTTGTATAATTCCCTCTCCAGGTTTTTTTTACTAGAAATTTGGATTGGCAATCGGATACATTATTGCTTACTTATGGGCAGCTGCGTTATGTCATACCGAAGGAAATTCCGAAAAAACGAACTTTTATGGAAAAGTACAAAATTCATGAAATGGCTGAATTTGCGAACTGCACTGAAATGGTGCCTTGCTTTTATAATTTTCTCTCCGGATTTTTTTACTGGAAATGCGGATTGGCAATCGGATACATTATTTCTTACTTATGGGCAGCTGCGTTATGTTATACCGAAGGAAATTTCGAACAAACGAACTTTTATGAAAATGTACAAAATTCATAAAATGGTTGAATTTGCGAACTGCACTGAAATAGTGCCTTGTTTTTATTATATTCTCTCCGGATTTTTTTACTGAGTATGCGGATTGGCAACAGGATACATTATTTCTTACTTTTGGGCAGCTACGTTATGTTATACCGAAGGAAATTTCGAACAAACGAACTTTTATGAAAATGTATAAAATTCATGAAATGGTTGAATTTGCGAACTGCACTGAAATGATGCCTTGTTTTTATTATTTTTTCTCTGGATTTTTTTACTGGAAATTTGGATTGGCAATCGGATACATTATTGCTTACTTATGGGCAGCTGCATTATGTTATACCGAAGGAAATTTCGAACAAACGAACTTTTATAAAAATGTACAAAATTCATGAAATGGTTGAATTTGCGAACTGCACTGAAATGATGCCTTGTTTTTATTATTTTTTCTCTGGATTTTTTTACTGGAAATTTGGATTGGCAATCGGATACATTATTGCTTACTTATGGGCAGCTGCGTTATGTTATACCCAAGGAAATTTCGAAAAAACGAACTTTTATGAAAAAGTACAAAATTCATGAAATGGTTGAATTTGCGAACTGCACTGAAATGATGCCTTGTTTTTATTATTTTTTCTCTGGATTTATTTACTGGAAATTTGGACTGGCAATCGGATACATTATTGCTTTCTTATGGGCAGCTGCATTATGTTATACCAAAGGAAATTTCGAACAAACGAACTTTTATGAAAATGTACAAAATTCATGAAATGGTTGAATTTGCGAAGTGCACTGAAATGGTGCCTTGTTTTTATAATTTCCTCTCCGGATTTTTTTACTGGAAATTTGGATTGGCAATCGGATAGGTTATTTCTCACTTTTAGGCAGCTACGTTATGTTATACCGAAGGAAATTTCGAACAAACGAACTTTTATGAAAATGTATAAAATTCATGAAATGGTTGAATTTGCGAACTGCACTGAAATGATGCCTTGTTTTTATTATTTTTTCTCTGGATTTTTTTACTGGAAATCCGGATTGGCAATCGGATACATTATAACTTACTTATGGGCAGCTGCATTATGTTATACCGAAGGAAATTTCAAAAAAACGAACACTTATGAAAAAGTACATAATTCATGAAATGGTTGAATTTGCGAACTGCGCTGAAATAGTGCCTTGTTTTTATAATTTTCTCTTCGGATTCTTTTCTGGATATTCGGATTGGAAATCGGATAGATTATTTCTTACTTTTAGGCAGCTGCGTTGTGTTATACTGAAAAAGTATAAATTTCATGAAATGGTTGAATTTGCGAACTGCACTGAAATGGTGCCTTGTTTTTATAATATTCTCTCCGGATTTTTTTACTGGAAATGCGGATTGGCAACAGGATACTTTATTTCTTACTTTTGGGCAGCTGCGTTATGTTAAACCGAAGGATATTTCGAAAAAAAAGAACTTTTGTGAGAAAGTTCGAAATACATGAAATGGTTGAATTTGCGAATTGCTTTGAAATGGCGCCTTGTTTCTAATATTTTCTCTCCTGGTTTTTTTCTGGAAATGTGGATTGGCAATCGGATTATCGAAGAAAATTTCGAACAAACGGACTTTTATGAAAATGTACAAAATTCATGAAATTGTTGAATTTGCGAACTGCACTGAATTGATTCCTTGTTTTTATAATTTTTTCTTTGGATTTTTTTACTCGAAATTTGGAATGGCAATCGGATAGATTATTTCTTACTTTTAGGCAGCTGCGTTATGTTATACTGAAGGAAATTTCGAAAAAACGAACTCTTATGAAAAAGTACAAGATTCATGAAATGGCTGAATTTGCGAACTGCAATGAAATGGTGCCTTGTTTTTATAATTTTCTCTTCGGATTTTTTACTGGATATTCGGATTGGCAATCGGATAGGTTATTTCTCACTTTTAGGCAGCTGCGTTATGTTATACTGAAGTAAATTTCGAAAAAACGAACTCTTATGAAAAAGTACAAAATTCATGAAATGGTTGAATTTGCGAACTGCACTGAATTGATTCCTTGTTTTTATAATTTTCTCTCCGGATTTTTTTACAGGAAATGCGGATTGGCAATCGGTTACATTATTGCTTACTTATGGGCAGCTGCGGTATGTCATACAGAAGGAAATTCCGAAAAAACGAACTCTTATGAAAAAGTACAAAATTCATGAAATGGCTGAATTTGCGAACTGCACTGAAATGGTGCCTTGTTTTTATAATTTTCTCTTCGGATTTTTCACTGGATATTCGGATTGGCAATCGGATAGGTTATTTCTTACTTTAAGGCAGCTGCGTTATGTTATACTGAAGGAAATTTCGAAAAAACGAACTTTTATGAAAAAGTATAAAATTCATGAAATGGTTGAATTTGCGAACTGCACTGAATTGATTCCTTGTTTTTATAATTTTCTCTCCGGATTTTTTTACAGGAAATGCGGATTGGCAATCGGATACATTATGTCTTACTTTTGGGCAGCTGCGTTATGTCATACCGAAGGAAATTTCGAACAAACGAACTTTTATGAAAATGTACAAAATTCATGAAATGGTTGAATTTGCGAAGTGCTCTGAAATGGTGCCTTGTTTGTATAATTCCCTCTCCGGGTTTTTTTTACTAGAAATTTGGATTGGCAATCGGATACATTATTGCTTACTTATGGGCAGCTGCGTTATGTCATACCGAAGGAAATTCCGAAAAAACGAACTTTTATGGAAAAGTACGAAATTCATGAAATCGCTGAATTTGCGAACTGCACTGAAATGGTGCCTTGCTTTTATAATTTTCTCTCCGGATTTTATTTCTGGAAATGCGGATTGGCAATCGGATACATTATTTCTTACTTTTGGGCAGCTGCGTTATGTTATACCGAAGGAAATTTCGAACAAACGAACTTTTATGAAAATGTACAAAATTCATGAAATGGTTGAATTCGCGAACTGCACTGAAATGGTGCCTTGTTTTTATAATTTTCTCTCCGGATTTTTTACTGGAAATTTGGATTGGCAATCGGATACATTATTGCTTACTTATGGGCAGCTGCGTTATGTTATACCGAAGGAAATTTCGAATAAAGGAACTTTTATGAAAAAGTACAAAACTCATGAAATGGCTGAATTTGCGAACTGCACTGAAATGGTGCCTTGTTTTTATAATTTTCTCTTCGGATTTTTTACTGGTTATTCGGATTGGCAATCGGATAGGTTATTTCTTTCTTTTAGGCAGCTGCGTTATGTTATACTGAAGGACATTTCGAAAAAACGAACTCTTATGAAAAAGTACAAGATTCATGAAATGGCTGAATTTGCGAACTGCAATGAAATGGTGCCTTGTTTTTATAATTTTCTCTTCGGATTTTTTACTGGATATTCGGATTGGCAATCGGATAGGTTATTTCTTACTTTTAGGCAGCTGCGTTATGTTATACTGAAGGAAATTTCGAAAAAACGAACTCTTATGAAAAAGTACAAAATTCATGAAATGGTTGAATTTGCGAACTGCACTGAATTGATTCCTTGTTTTTATAATTTTCTCTCCGGATTTTTTTACAGGAAATGCGGATTGGCAATCGGATACATTATTGCTTACTTATGGGCAGCTGCGGTATGTCATACCGAAGGAAATTCCGAAAAAACGAACTCTTATGAAAAAGTACAAAATTCATGAAATGGCTGAATTTGCGAACTGCACTGAAATGGTGCCTTGTTTTTATAATTTTCTCTTCGGATTTTTTACTGGATATTCGGATTGGCAATCGGATAGGTTATTTCTTACTTTAAGGCAGCTGCGTTATGTTATACTGAAGGAAATTTCGAAAAAACGAACTTTTATGAAAAAGTATAAAATTCATGAAATGGTTGAATTTGCGAACTGCACTGAATTGATTCCTTGTTTTTATAATTTTCTCTCCGGATTTTTTTACAGGAAATGCGGATTGGCAATCGGATACATTATGTCTTACTTTTGGGCAGCTGCGTTATGTCATACCGAAGGAAATTTCGAACAAACGAACTTTTATGAAAATGTACAAAATTCATGAAATGGTTGAATTTGCGAAGTGCTCTGAAATGGTGCCTTGTTTGTATAATTCCCTCTCCGGGTTTTTTTTACTAGAAATTTGGATTGGCAATCGGATACATTATTGCTTACTTATGGGCAGCTGCGTTATGTCATACCGAAGGAAATTCCGAAAAAACGAACTTTTATGGAAAAGTACGAAATTCATGAAATCGCTGAATTTGCGAACTGCACTGAAATGGTGCCTTGCTTTTATAATTTTCTCTCCGGATCTTATTTCTGGAAATGCGGATTGGCAATCGGATACATTATTTCTTACTTTTGGGCAGCTGCGTTATGTTATACCGAAGGAAATTTCGAACAAACGAACTTTTATGAAAATGTACAAAATTCATGAAATGGTTGAATTCGCGAACTGCACTGAAATGGTGCCTTGTTTTTATAATTTTCTCTCCGGATTTTTTACTGGAAATTTGGATTGGCAATCGGATACATTATTGCTTACTTATGGGCAGCTGCGTTATGTTATACCGAAGGAAATTTCGAATAAAGGAACTTTTATGAAAAAGTACAAAACTCATGAAATGGCTGAATTTGCGAACTGCACTGAAATGGTGCCTTGTTTTTATAATTTTCTCTTCGGATTTTTTACTGGTTATTCGGATTGGCAATCGGATAGGTTATTTCTTTCTTTTAGGCAGCTGCGTTATGTTATACTGAAGGACATTTCGAAAAAACGAACTCTTATGAAAAAGTACAAGATTCATGAAATGGCTGAATTTGCGAACTGCAATGAAATGGTGCCTTGTTTTTATAATTTTCTCTTCGGATTTTTTACTGGATATTCGGATTGGCAATCGGATAGGTTATTTCTTACTTTTAGGCAGCTGCGTTATGTTATACTGAAGGAAATTTCGAAAAAACGAACTCTTATGAAAAAGTACAAAATTCATGAAATGGTTGAATTTGCGAACTGCACTGAATTGATTCCTTGTTTTTATAATTTTCTCTCCGGATTTTTTTACAGGAAATGCGGATTGGCAATCGGATACATTATTGCTTACTTATGGGCAGCTGCGGTATGTCATACCGAAGGAAATTCCGAAAAAACGAACTCTTATGAAAAAGTACAAAATTCATGAAATGGCTGAATTTGCGAACTGCACTGAAATGGTGCCTTGTTTTTATAATTTTCTCTTCGGATTTTTTACTGGATATTCGGATTGGCAATCGGATAGGTTATTTCTTACTTTAAGGCAGCTGCGTTATGTTATACTGAAGGAAATTTCGAAAAAACGAACTTTTATGAAAAAGTATAAAATTCATGAAATGGTTGAATTTGCGAACTGCACTGAATTGATTCCTTGTTTTTATAATTTTCTCTCCGGATTTTTTTACAGGAAATGCGGATTGGCAATCGGATACATTATGTCTTACTTATGGGCAGCTGCGTTATGTTATACCGAAGGAAATTTCGAACAAACGAACTTTTATGAAAATGTACAAAATTCATGAAATGGTTGAATTTGCGAAGTGCTCTGAAATGGTGCCTTGTTTGTATAATTCCCTCTCCGGTTTTTTTTTACTAGAAATTTGGATTGGCAATCGGATACATTATTGCTTACTTATGGGCAGCTGCGTTATGTCATACCGAAGGAAATTCCGAAAAAACGAACTTTTATGGAAAAGTACAAAATTCATGAAATGGCTGAATTTGCGAACTGCACTGAAATGGTGCCTTGCTTTTATAATTTTCTCTCCGGATTTTTTTACTGGAAATGCGGATTGGCAATCGGATACATTATTTCTTACTTTTGGGCAGCTGCGTTATGTTATACCGAAGGAAATTTCGAACAAACGAACTTTTATGAAAATGTACAAAATTCATGAAATGGTTGAATTCGCGAACTGCACTGAAATGGTGCCTTGTTTTTATAATTTTCTCTCCGGATTTTTTTACTGGAAATTTGGATTGGCAATCGGATACATTATTGCTTACTTATGGGCAGCTGCGTTATGTTATACCAAAGGAAATTTCGAATAAACGAACTTTTATGAAAAAGTACAAGATTCATGAAATGGTTGAATTTGCGAACTGCACTGAAATGGTGCATTGTTTTTATAATTTCCTCTCCGGATTTTTTTACTGGGAATTTGGATTGGCAATCGGATACATTATTGCTTACTTATGGGCAGCTGCGTTATGTTATACCGAAGGAAATTTCGAACAAACGAACTTTTATGAAAATGTACAAAATTCATGAAATGGTGAATTTGCGAAGTGCACTGAAATGGTGCCTTGTTTTTATAATTCCCTCTCCGGAGTTTTTTACTGGAAATTTGGATTGGCAATCGGATACATTATTGCTTACTTATAGGCAGCTGCGTTATGTTTTACCTAAGGAAATTTCGAATAAACGAACTTTTAGGAAAATGTACAAAATTCATGAAATGGTTGAATTTGTGAACTGCACTGGAATGATGCCTTGTTTTTATAATTTCCTCTCCGGATTTTTTTTACTGGAAATTTGGATTGGCAATCGGATACATTATTGCTTAGTTATGGGCAGCTGCGTTATGTTTTACCTAAGGAAATCTCGAAAAAAACGATCTTTTATGAAAAAGTACAAAATTCATAAAATGGTTGAATTTGCGAACTGCACTGCAATGGTGCCTTGCTTTTAAAATTTTCTCTCCGGATTTTTTTACCGGAAATGCGGATTGGCAATCGGATACATTATTTCTTACTTTTGGTCAGCTGCGTTATGTTATACCGAAGGAAATTTCGAACAAACGAACTTTTATGAAAATGTACAAAATTCATGAAATGGCTGAATTTGCGAACTGCACTGAAATGGTGTCTTGCTTTTATAATTTTCTCTCCGGATTTTTTTACTGGAAACGCGGATTGGCAATCGGATACATTATTTCTTACTTTTGGGCAGCTGCGTTATGTTGTACCGAAGGAAATTTCGAACAAACGAACTTTTATGAAAATGTACAAAATTCATGAAATGGTTGAATTTGCGAACTGCAATGAAATGGTGCCTTGTTTTTATAATTTCCTCTCCGGATTTTTTTACAGGAAATGCGGATTGGCAATCGGATACATTATGTCTTACTTATGGGCAGCTGCGTTATTTTATACCGAAGGAAATTTCGAAAAAAACGAACTTTTATGAAAATGTATAAAATTCATGAAATGGTTAAATCAGCGAACTGCACTTAATGGTTCTTTGTGTTTTAATTTTTTGATTCATTAGTAAGTTCTTTTGGGAAGCTACGCTATGTTATATTGAAGGAAATTCCGAAAGAACGAACTTTTATAAAAAAGGCCGAAGTTCATGAAATGGTTAAATCTGCGAACTGCACTGAAATGGTGACTTGATTTTTCCTTTTTTCACACAGCTGCGCAGCGCGCAGCGCTAGATGCGCGCTAGCTACATTTGAGGAACATTCCAAAAGAACGAACTATTACGAACAAGTACAAAATTCATGAAATGTTTAAATAAGCGAACTGCACTGAATAGTGCCTTGTGTTTTAATTTTTTGATCCATTAGTAAGTTCTTTTGGGAAGCTACGCTATGTTATATTGAAGGAAATTTCGAAAGTCGAACTTTTATGGAAAAGTACAAAATTCATGTAATGGTTGATTTTGCGAACTGCACCAAAATGGTGCCTTGTTTTTATAATTTTCTCTTCGGATTTCTTACCGGAAATTCGTATTGGCAATCGGATACATTATTTCTTACTTTTGGGCAGCTGCGTTATGTTATACCGAAGGAAATTTCGAAAAAACGAACTTTTATGAAAAAGTATAAAATTCATGAAATGGTTAAATCAGCGAACTGCACTTTATGGTGCATTGTGTTTTAATTTTATGATTCATTAGTAAGTTCTTTTGGGAAGCTACGCTATGTTATATTGAAGGAAATTTCGAAAATCGAACTTTTATGGAAAAGTACAAAATTCATGAAATGGTTGATTTTGCGAACTGCACCGAAATGGTGCCTTGTTTTTGTAATTTTCTCATCGGATTTTTTACTGGGAATTTGGATTGGCAATCGGATAAATTAAAGCTTACTTATGGGCAGCTGCATTATGTTAACACGAAGGAAATTTCGAAAAAAACGAACTCTAATGAAAAAGTATATAATTCATGAAATGGTTGAATTTCCGAACTGCCCTGAAATAGTGCCTTTTTATAATTTTCTCTCTGGATTTTTTTACTGGAAATTTGGATTGGCAATCGGATACATTATTGCTTTCTTGTGGGCAGCTGCATTATGTTATACAGAAGGAAATTTCGAAAAAACGAACTCTTATGAAAAAGTACATAATTCATGAAATGGTTGAATTTGCGAACTGCACTGAAATAGTGCCTTGTTTTTATAATTTTCTCTCTGGATTTTTTTACTGGAAATTTGGATTGTCAATCGGATACATTATTGATAAATTATGGGCAGTTGCGTTATGTTAAACCGAAGGATATTTCGAAAAAAA
The DNA here is from genome assembly GCA_951905685.1 of Eumerus sabulonum. Classification (NCBI taxonomy): domain Eukaryota; kingdom Metazoa; phylum Arthropoda; class Insecta; order Diptera; family Syrphidae; genus Eumerus; species Eumerus sabulonum. The sequence continues at coordinate 80,471,859 of OX645061.1, forward strand.
CAACTTTTGTGAGAAAGTTCGAAAATCATGAAATGGTTGAAATTGCGAATTGCTTTGAAATGGCGCCTTGTTTCTAATATTTTGTCTGATGGTTTTTTTTTCTAGAAATGTGGATTGGCAATCGGATTATCGAAGGAAATTTCGAAAAAACGAACTTTTATGAAAAAGTATGAAATTCATGAAATGGTTGAATTTGCGAACTGCACTGAATTGATTCCTTGTTTTTATAATTTTTTCTCTGGATTTTTTTACTGGAAATCCGGATTGGCAATCGGATACATTATTGCTTACTTATGGGAAGCTGCGAAATGTCATACCGAAGAAAATTCCGAAAAAACGAACTCTTATGAAAAAGTACAAAATTCATGAAATGGTTGATTTTGCGAACTGCACCGAAATGGTGCCTTGTTTTTGTAATTTTCTCATCGGATTTTTTACTGGGAATTTGGATTGGCAATCGGATAAATTAAAGCTTACTTATGGGCAGCTGCATTATGTTAACACGAAGGAAATTTCGAAAAAACGAACTCTAATGAAAAAGTATATAATTCATGAAATGGTTGAATATCCGAACTGCCCTGAAATAGTGCCTTTTTTATAATTTTCTCTCTGGATTTTTTTACTGGAAATTTGGATTGGCAATCGGATACATTATTGCTTTCTTGTGGGCAGCTGCATTATGTTATACAGAAGGAAATTTCGAAAAAACGAACTCTTATGAAAAAGTACAAAATTCATGAAATGGTTGAATTTGCGAACTGCATGAAATGGTGCCTTGTTTTTATAATTTCGTCTCCGGATTTTTTAACTGGAAATTTGGATTGGCAATCGGATACATTATTGCTTACTTATGGGCAGCTGCGTTATGTCATACCGAAGGAAATTTCGAACAAACGAACTTTTATGAAAATGTACAAAATTCATAAAATGGTTGAATTTGCGAACTGCACTGAAATGGTGCCTTGTTTTTATAATATTCTCTCCGGATTTTTTTACTGGGAATGCGGATTGTCAATCGGATACATTGTTTCTCACTTTTGGGCAGCTGCGTTATGTTATACGGATGGAAATTTCGAACAAACGAACTTTTATGAAAAAGTATAAAACTCATGAAATGGATAAATCAGCGAACTGCACTGAAATGGTGCCTTGTTTTTATAATTTTCTCTCCGGATTTTTTTACTGGAAATGCGGATTGGCAATCGGATACATTATTTCTTACTTTTGGGCAGCTGCGTTATGTCATACCGAAGGAAATTCCGAAAAAACGAACTTTTATGAAAATGTATAAAATTCATAAAATGGTTGAATTTGCGAACTGCACTGAAATGGTGCCTTGTTTTTATAATATTCTCTCCGGATTTTTTTACTGGAAATGCGGATTGGCAATCGGATACATTATTTCTTACTTTTGGGTAGCTGCGTTATGTCATACCGAAGGAAATTCCGAAAAAACGAACTTTTATGGAAAAGTACAAAATTCATGAAATGGCTGGATTTGCGAACTGCACTGAAATGGTGTCTTGCTTTTATAATTTTCTCTCCGGATTTTTTTACTGGAAATGTGGATTGGCAATCGGATACATTATTTCTTACTTTTGGGCAGCTGCGTTATGTTATACCGAAGGAAATTTCGAACAAACGAACTTTTATGAAAATGTACAAAATTCATAAAATGGTTGAATTTGCGAACTGCACTGAAATGGTGCCTTGTTTTTATAATATTCTCTCCGGATTTTTTTACTGGAAATGCGGATTGGCAACAGGATACATTATTTCTTACTTTTGGGCAGCTGCAGTATGTTATACCGAAGGAAATTTCGAACAAACGAACTTTTATGAAAATGTACAAAACTCATGAAATGGTTGAATTTGCGAACTGCAATGAAATGGTGCCTTGTTTTATAATTTCCTCTCCGGATTTTTTTACTGGAAGTTTGGATTGGCAATCGGATACATTATTGCTTACTTATGGGCAGCTGCGTTATGTTATACCGAAGGAAATTTCAAATAAACGAACTTTTATGAAAAAGTACAAAATTCATGAAATGGTTGAATTTGCGAACTGCACTGAAATGGTGCGTTGTTTTTATAATTTCCTCTCCGGATTTTTTTACTGGAAATTTGGATTGGCAATCGGATACATTATTGCTTACTTATGGGCAGCTGCGTTATGTTATACCGATGGAAATTTCGAACAAACGAACTTTTATGAAAATGTACAAATTTCATGAAATGGTGGAATTTGCGAAGTGCACTGAAATGGTGCCTTGTTTTTATAATTCCCTCTCCGGAGTTTTTTACTGGAAATTTGGATTGGCAATCGCATACATTATTGCTTACTTATGGGCAGCTGCGTTATGTTTTACCTAAGGAAATTTCGAAAAAACGAACTTTTAGGAAAATGTACAAAATTCATGAAATGGTTGAATTTGCGAACTGCACTGGAATGATGCCTTGTTTTTATAATTTCCTCTCCGGATTTTTTTACTGGAAATTTGGATTGGCAATCGGATACATTGTTGCTTACTTATGGGCAGCTGCATTATGTTTTACCTAAGGAAATTTCGAAAAAATGAACTTTTATGAAAAAGTACAAAATTCATAAAATGGTTGAATTTGCGAACTGCACTGAAATGGTGCCTTGCTTTTATAATTTTCTCTCCGGATTTTTTTACTGGAAATGCGGATTGGCAATCGGATACATTATTTCTTGCTTTTGGGCAGCTGCGTTATGTTATACCGAAGGAAACTTCGAACAAACGAACTTTTATGAAAATGTACAAAATTCATAAAATGGTTGAATTTGCGAACTGCACTGAAATGGTGCCTTGTTTTTAAAATATTCTCTCCGGATTTTTTACTGGAAATGCGGATTGGCAACAGGATACATTATTTCTTACTTTTGGGCAGCTGCGTTATGTCATACCGAAGGAAATTCCGAAAAAACAAACTTTTATGGAAAAGTACAAAATTCATGAAATGGCTGAATTTGCGAACTGCACTGAAATGGTGCCTTGCTTTTATAATTTTCTCTCCGAATTTTTTTACTGGAAATGCGGATTGGCAATCGGATACATTATTGCTTACTTATGGGCAGCTGCGTTATGTTATACCGAAGGAAATTTCGAACAAACGAACTTTTATGAAAATGTACAAAATTCATGAAATGGTTGAATTTGCGAACTGCAATGAAATGGTGCCTTGTTTTTCTAATTTCCTCTCCGGATTTTTTTACTGGAAATTTGGATTGGCAATCGGATACATTATTGCTTACTTATGGGCAGCTTCGTTATGTTATACAGAAGGAAATTTCGAATAAACGAACTTTTATGAAAAAGTACAAAATTCATGAAATGGTTGAATTTGCGAACTGCACTGAAATGGTGCCTTGTTTTTATAATTTCCTCTCCGGATTTTTTTACTGGAAATTTGGATTGGCAATCGGATACATTATTGCTTACTTATGGGCAGCTTCGTTATGTTATACAGAAGGAAATTTCGAAAAAACGAACTTTTATGAAAAAGTACAAAATTCAAGAAATGGTTGAATTTGCGAACTGCACTGAAATGATGCCTTGTTTTTATTATTTTTTCTCTGGATTTTTTTACTGGAAATTCGGATTGGCAATCGGATACATTATTGCTTACATATGGGCAGCTGCGTTATGTTATACCGAAGGAAATTTCGAACAAACGAACTTTTATGAAAAAGTACAAAATTCATGAAATGGTTGAATTTGCGAACTGCACTGAAATGGTGCCTTGTTTTTATAATTTCCTCTCCGGATTTTTTTACTGGAAATTTGGATTGGCAATCGGATACATTATTGGTTACTTATGGGCAGCTGCGTTATGTCATACCGAAGGAAATTCCTAAAAAAAACGAACTTTTATGGAAAAGTACAAAATTCATGAAATGGCTTAATTTGCGAACTGCACTGAAATGGTGCCTTGCTTTTATAATTTTCTCTCCGGATTTTTTTATACGAAATGCGGATTGGCAATCGGATACATTATATCTTACTTTTGGGCAGCTGCGTTATGTTATACCGAAGGAAATTTCGAACAAACGAACTTTTATGAAAATGTACAAAATTCATAAAATGGTTGAATTTGCGAACTGCACTGAAATGATGCCTTGTTTTTATAATTTCCTCTCCGGATTTTTTTACTGGAAATTTGGATTGGCAATCAGATATATTATTGCTTACTTATGGGCAGCTGCGTTATGTTATACCGAAGGAAATTTCGAATAAACGAACTTTTATGAAAAAGTACAAAATTCATGAAATGGTTGAATTTGCGAACTGCACTGAAATGGTGCCTTGTTTTTATAATTTCCTCTCAGGATTTTTTTACTGGAAATTTGGATTGGCAATCGGATACATTATTTCTTACTTTTGGGCAGCTGCGTTATGTTATACCGAAGGAAATTTCGAACAAACGAACTTTTATGAAAATGTACAAAATTCATAAAATGGTTGAATTTGCGAACTGCACTGAAATGGTGCCTTGTTTTTATAATTTCCTCTCCGGATTTTTTTACTGGAAATTTGGATTGGCAATCGGATACATTATTGCTTACTTATGGGCAGCTGCGTTATGTTATACCGATGGAAATTTCGAACAAACGAACTTTTATGAAAATGTACAAAATTCATGAAATGGTGGAATTTGCGAAGTGCACTGAAATGGTGCCTTGTTTTTATAATTCCCTCTCCTGAGTTTTTTACTGGAAATTTGGATTGGCAATCGGATACATTATTGCTTACTTATGGGCAGCTGCGTTATGTTTTACCTAAGGAAATTTCGAAAAAACGAACTTTTAGGAAAATGTACAAAATTCATGAAATGGTTGAATTTGCAAACTGCACTGGACTGATGCCTTGTTTTTATAATTTCCTCTCCGGATTTTTTTTACTGGAAAATTGGATTGGCAATCGGATACATTATTGCTTACTTATGGGCAGCTGCGTTATGTTTTACCTAAGGAAATTTCGAAAAAACGAACTTTTATGAAAAAGTACAAAATTCATAAAATGGTTGAATTTGCGAACTGCACTGAAATGGTGCCTTGCTTTTATAATTTTCTCTCCGGATTTTTTTACCGGAAATGCGGATTGGCAATCGGATACATTATTTCTTACTTTTGGGCAGCTGCGTTATGTTATACCGAAGGAAATTTCGAACAAACGAACTTTTATGAAAATGTGCAAAATTCATGAAATGGTTGAATTTGCGAACTGCACTGAAATGATGCCTTGTTTTTATTATTTTTTCTCTGGATTTTTTTACTGGAAATTTGGATTGGCAATCGGATAAATTATTGCTTACTTATGGGCAGCTGCGTTATGTCATACCGAAGGAAATTCCGAAAAAACGAACTTTGATGGAAAAGTACAAAATTCATGAAATGGCTGAATTTGCGAACTGCACTGAAATGGTGCCTTGCTTTTATAATTTTCTCTCCGGATTTTTTTACTGGAAATGCGGATTGGCGATTGGATACATTATTTCTTACTTTTGGGCAGCTGCGTTATGTTATACCGAAGGAAATTTCGAACAAACGAACTTTTATGAAAATGTACAAAAATCATAAAATGGTCGAATTTGCGAACTGCACTGAAATGGTGCCTTGTTTTTATAATATTCTCTCCGGATTTTTTTACTGGAAATGCGGATTGGCAACAGGATACATTATTTCTTACTTTTGGGCAGCTGCGTTATGTCATACCGAAGGAAATTCCGAAAAAACGAACTTTTATGGAAAAGTACAAAATTCATGAAATGGCTGAATTTGCGAACTGCACTGAAATGGTGCCTTGCTTTTATAATTTTCTCTCCGGATTTTTTTTCTGGAAATGCGAATTGGCAATCGGATACATTATTGCTTACTTATGGGCAGCTGCGTTATGTTATACCGAAGGAAATTTCGAACAAACGAACTTTTATGAAAATGTACAAAATTCATGAAATGGTTGAATTTGCGAACTGCAATGAAATGGTGCCTTGTTTTTCTAATTTCCTCTCCGGATTTTTTTACTGGAAATTTGGATTGGCAATCGGAAACATTATTGCTTACTTATGGGCAGCTGCGTTATGTTATACCGAAGGAAATTTCAAATAAACGAACTTTTATGAAAAAGTACAAAATTCATGAAATGGTTGAATTTGCGAACTGCACTGAAATGGTGCCTTGTTTTTATAATTTCCTCTCCGGATTTTTTTACTGGAAATTTGGATTGGCAATCGAATACATTATTGCTTACTTATGGGCAGCTGCGTTATGTTATACCGAAGGAAATTTCGAATAAACGAACTTTTATGAAAAAGTACAAAATTCATGAAATGGTTGAAATTGCGAACTGCACTGAAATGGTGCCTTGTTTTTATAATTTCCTCTCCGGATTTTTTTACTGGAAATTTGGATTGGCAATTGGATACATTATTGCTTACTTATGGGAAGCTGCGTTATGATATACCGAAGGAAATTTCGAATAAACGAACTTTTATGAAAAAGTACAAAATTCATGAAATGGTTGAATTTGCGAACTGCACTGAAATGGTGCCTTGTTTTTAAAATTTCCTCTCCGGATGTTTTTACTGGAAATTTGGATTGGCAATCGGATACATTATTGCTTACTTATGGGCAGCTGCGTTATGTCATACCGAAGGAAATTCCGAAAAAACGAACTTTGATGGAAAAGTACAAAATTCATGGAATGGCTGAATTTGCGAACTGCACTGAAATGGTGCCTTGCTTTTATAATTTTCTCTCCGGATTTTTTTACTGGAAATGCGGATTGGCAATCGGATACATTATTTCTTACTTTTGGGCAGCTGCGTTATGTTATACCGAAGGAAATTTCGAACAAACGAACTCTTATGAAAATGTACAAAATTCATAAAATGATTGAATTTGCGAACTGCACTGAAATGGTGCCTTGTTTTTATAATATTCTCTCCGGATTTTTTTACTGGAAATGCGGATTGGCAACAGGATACATTATTTCTTACTTTTGGGCAGCTGCGTTATGTCATACCGAAGGAAATTCCGAAAAAACGATCTTTTATGGAAAAGTACAAAATTCATGAAATGGCTGAATTTACGAACTGCACTGAACTGGTGCCTTGCTTTTATAGTTTTCTCTCCGGATTTTTTTACTGGAAATGCGGATTGGCAACCGGATACATTATTGCTTACTTATGGGCAGCTGCGTTATGTTATACCGAAGGAAATTTCGAACAAACGAACTTTTATGAAAATGTACAAAATTCATGAAATGGTTGAATTTGCGAACTGCAATGAAATGGTGCCTTGTTTTTCTAATTTCCTCTCCGGATTTTTTTACTGGAAATTTGGATTGGCAATCGGATACATTATTGCTTACTTATGGGCAGCTGCGTTATGTTATACCGAAGGAAATTTCGAAAAAACGAACTTTTATGAAAATGTACAAAATTCATGAAATGGTTGAATTTGCGAACTGCAATGAAATAGTGCCTTGTTTTTATGATTTCCTCTCCGGATTTTTTTACAGGAAATGCGGATTGGCAATCGGATACATTATGTCTTACTGCACTGAAATGGTGCCTTGTTTTTATAATTTCCTCTCCGGATTTTTTTACTGGAAATTTGGATTGGCAATCGGATACATTATTGCTTACTTATGGGCAGCTGCGTTATGTTATACCGAAGGAAATTTCGAACAAACGAACTTTTATGAAAATGTACAAAATTCATGAAATGGTTGAATTTGCGAACTGCAATGAAATTGTGCCTTGTTTTTCTAATTTCCTCTCCGGCTTTTTTTACTGGAAATTTGGATTGGCAATCGGAAACATTATTGCTTACTTATGGGCAGCTGCGTTATGTTATACCGAAAGAAATTTCGAATAAACGAACTTTTATGAAAAAGTACAAAATTCATGAAATGGTTGAATTTGCGAACTGCAATGAAATTGTGCCTTGTTTTTCTAATTTCCTCTCCGGCTTTTTTTACTGGAAATTTGGATTGGCAATCGGAAACATTATTGCTTACTCATGGGCAGCTGCGTTATGTTATACCGAAAGAAATTTCGAATAAACGAACTTTTATGAAAAAGTACAAAATTCATGAAATGGTTGAATTTGCGAACTGCACTGAAATAGTGCCTTGTTTTTATAATTTCCTCTCCGGATTTTTTTACTGGAAATTTGGATTGGCAATCGGATACATTATTGCTTACTTATGGGCAGCTGCGTTATGTCATACCGAAGGAAATTCCGAAAAAACGAACTTTGATGGAAAAGTACAAAATTCATGAAATGGCAGAATTTGCGAACTGCACTGAAATGGTGCCTTGCTTTTATAATTTTCTCTAAGGATTTTTTTACTGGAAATGCGGATTGGCAATCGGATACACTATTTCTTACTTTTGGGAAGCTGCGTTATGTTATACCGAAGGAAATTTCGAACAAACGAACTCTTATGAAAATGTACAAAATTCATAAAATGGTTGAATTTGCGAACTGCACTGAAATGGTGCCTTGTTTTTATAATATTCTCTCCGGATTTTTTTACTGGAAATGCGGATTGGCAACAGGATACATTATTTCTTACTTTTGGGCAGCTGCGTTATGTCATACCGAAGGAAATTCCGAAAAAACGATCTTTTATGGAAAAGTACAAAATTCATGAAATGGCTGAATTTACGAACTGCACTGAAATGGTGCCTTGCTTTTATAATTTTCTCTCCGGATTCTTTTACTGGAAATGCGAATTGGCAATCGGACACATTATTGCTTACTTTTGGGCAGCTGCGTTATGTCATACCGAAGGAAATTCCGAAAAAACGATATTTTATGGAAAAGTACAAAATTCATGAAATGGCTGAATTTGCGAACTGCACTGGTGCCTTGCTTTTATAATTTTCTCTCCGGATTTTTTTACTGGAAATGCGGATTGGCAATCGGATACATTATTGCTTACTTATGGGCAGCTGCGTTATGTTTTACCTAAGGAAATTTCGAATAAACGAACTTTTATGAAAAAGTACAAAATTCATGAAATGGTTGAATTTGCGAACTGCACTGAAATGGTGCCTTGCTTTTATAATTTTTTCTCCGGATTTTTTTACTCGAAATGCGGATTGGCAATCGGATACATTATTTCTTATTTTTGGGCAGCTGCGTTATGTTATACCGAAGGAAATTTCGAACAAACGAACTTTTATGAAAATGTACAAAATTCATGAAATGGTGGAATTTGCGAAGTGCACTGAAATGGTGCCTTGTTTTTATAATTCCCTCTCCGGAGTTTTTTACTGGAAATTTGGATTGGCAATCGGATACATTATTCCTTACTTATGGGAAGCTGCGTTATGTTTTACCTAAGGAAATTTCGAAAAAACGAACTTTTAGGAAAATGTACAAATTCATGAAATGGTTGAATTTGCGAACTGCACTGAAATGGTGCCTTGTTTTTATAATTTCCTCTCCGGATTTTTTTACTGGAAATTTGGATTGGCAATCGGATACATTATTGCTTACTTGTGGGCAGCTGCGTTATGTTTTACATAAGGACATTTCGAAAAAACGAACTTTTATGAAAATGTACAAAATTAATGAAATGGTTGAATTTGCGAAGTGCACTGAAATGGTGCCTTGCTCTCATAATTTTCTCTCCTAATTTTTTTACTGGAAATGCGGAATTGGCAATCGGATACATTATTTCTTACTTTTGGGCAGCTGCGTTATGTTATACCAAAGGAAATTTCGAACAAACGAACTTTTATGAAAATGTACAAAATTTATGAATTGGTTGAATTTGCGAACTGCACTGAAATGATGCCTTGTTTTTATTATTTTTTCTCTGGATTTTTTTACTGGGAATTTGGATTGGCAATCGGATACATTATTGCTTACTTATGGGCAGCTGCGTTATGTTATACCGAAGAAAATTACGAACAATCGAACTTTTATGAAAATGTACAAAATTCATGAAATGGTTGAATTTGCGAAGTGCACTGAAATGGTGCCTTGCTCTTATAATTTTCTCTCCGGATTTTTTTACTGGAAATGCGGAATTGGCAATCGGATACCTTATTTCTTACTTTTGGGCAGCTGCGTTATGTTTTACTTAAGGAAATTTCGAAAAAACGAACTTTTATGAAAATGTACAAAATTCATGAAATGGTTGAATTTGCGAACTGCACTAAAATGATGCCTTGTTTTTATTATTTTTTCTCTGGATTTTTTTACTGGAAATTTGGATTGGCAATCGGATACATTATTGCTTAGTTATGGGCAGCTGCGTTATGTTTTACTTAACCCTTCTGTTCTGTTGGGGTCATTTCATGACCAAAAACGACTTTTATGCTTAATATCTCTTCTAATATTCATTTGATTTCAATTTCCTTTCTAGTCAGTGCATGCATTTGAGAATATTTTCGAAAAATAAAATCGGATTAATTACAGTTACGTCCAGTATGCGATTTAAAGTATGTGTACGCACGTGTTGCGTTCGGGTCATTTATGACCCAGGCACTAAAAATTGATTACAGCTACGTTGCTCGTTCTATTTCTTTGCTGAAATAACCGTATTTTTAGGGTTCCGTACCCAAAGGTAAAACGGAACCCTTTTACTAAGGCTTCGCTGTCCGTCATTCCGTCCGTCCGTCTGTCACCAGGCTGTATCTCATGAACCGTGATAGTTAGAGAGTTGAAATTTTCACAGATGATGTATTTCTGTTGCCGCTACCACGACAAATACCAAAAACAGAAAAAAAAATGAATATTTAAGGGAAGCTCCCATACAACAGACATGATTTTCATCCAAAAAATCCCCTTGGTCACATACTGAACTAAGGTTAGTCGACAATATCCCACAACCAGTAGCAAACTTCCCAGTTTTGGTCTCTTTTGTGTCTTTGATGAATTAATCCTAGCTGCAAACCTTTTTCCTTAGCTACAGCTAAGCAGCCCAGAAGGCTTCCAGTGTTGACCAGCAAATTCTTCTTTCATGAAAAGGGAACACTTGTGCAATATGTACCAAAGAACTATAAGTTGGTCACCTTTCTAAGTATAATGCATCGTGACGGTAAAGTGTTAGAAGAACATTCAAAAAAAAAAAAAAAAAAAAACCCGAGATTATAGAATATAATAATTCGACTAAGGGAGGCGTTGACACTATGGACCCTTTAGTACGTACATATTCATGCAAGCGATAAACTAACCGGTGGCCAGTAGCTCTGTTTGCCAATTTTATAGACATTTCTGCGCTAAATGCTTTTATATTATGGACAGAAATTCACCCGAAATGGAATCAAAACAAATTGTTCAAGCGCAGGATTTTTTTACATGAGCTAGGAGAACTCTTAGTTCGGCCGTATATTGTTCGACGGAATCGTCTTCCAAAATCTAAAGCTTCTGCATATATCGCAATACTCAAGCTATTAGTATTGCGTTTGCATCAACATCATTACCAGTCGCTAAAAAAACGAAGACAAGTCACCGTAAGCGCTGCAAGTTTGTCCTCCGAGCAACGAGAAAAAGACCTTCACCTGTTGCACAGCTTGCAACAAACCAGTGTGTCCCACCCATCGCCATACAATTACAACAACATATTGCCAAGAAGACGCTCCAAATTAACAATGTGTATCCCTCGTTCCCTTTTTGTTCCTTTTTTAGGGTTCCGTACCCAAAGGTACAACCGAACCCTATTACTAAGACTTCGCTGTCCGTCCGTCCGTCTGTCACCAGGCTGTATCTCATAAACCGTGATAGTTAGACAGTTAAAGTTTTTACAGATGATGTATTTCTGTTGCCGCTACCACGACAAATCCAGAACAAAATGAATATTTAAGGGGGGCTCCCATACAACAGACATGATTTTCATCCAAAAAATCCTGCCTGCAACCAAGATCTGTCATTTGATGAGGTAACATACATAGTCTCTTTCATATTTATATATACAGATGGTACGGAACCCTTCGTGCGCGAGTCCGACTCGCACTTGGCCGGTTTTTCGAAGTTATTTTATAAAAATATATTCGAAATCAAAATTTGGGTCATTTATGACCCGAAACGTAACACGTGTGATTTTTTTCTAACAGAACAGAAGGGTTAAGGAAATTTCGAAAAAAACGACATTTTATGAAAATGTACAAAATTCATGAAATGGTTGAATTTGCGAACTGCACTGAAATGATGCCTTGTTTTTATTATTTATTCTCTGGATTTTTTTACTGGAAATTTGGATTGGCAATCAGATACATTATTGGTTACTTATGGGCAGCTGCGTTATGTCATACCGAAGGAAATTCCGAAAAAACGAACCTTTATGGAAAAGTACAAAATTCACGAAATGGCTGAATTTGCGAACTGCACTGAAATGGTGCCTTGCTTTTATAATTTTCTCTCCAGATTTTTTTACTCGAAATGCGGATAGGCAATCGGATACATTATTTCTTACTTTTGGGCAGCTGCGTTATGTTATGCCGAAGGAAATTTCGAACAAACGAACTTTTATGAAAATGTATAAAATTCGTGAAATGGTTGAATTTGCGAACTGCACTGAAATGGAGCCTTGTTTTTATAATTTTCTCCCCGGATTTTTTTACTGTAAATTTGGATTGGCAATCGGATACATTATTGTTTACTTATGGGCAGCTGCGTTATGTTATACTGAAGGAAATTTCGAACAAACGAACTTTTATGAAAATGTACAAAATTCATGAAATGGTTGAATTTGCGAACTGCACTGAAATGATGCCTTGTTTTTATTATTTATTCTCTGGATTTTTTTACTGGAAATTTGGATTGGCAATCGGATACATTATTGTTTACTTATGCGCAGCTGCGTTATGTTACACCAAAGGAAATTTCGAAAAAACGAACTTTTATGAAGAAGTACAAAATTCAAGAAATGGTTGAATTTGCGAACTGCACTGAAATGATGCCTTGTTTTTATTATTTTTTCTCTGGATTTTTTTACTGGAAATTTGGATTGGCAATCAGATACATTATTGGTTACTTATGGGCAGCTGCGTTATGTCATACCGAAGGAAATTCCGAAAAAACGAACCTTTATGGAAAAGTACAAAATTCATGAAATGGCTGAATTTGCGAACTGCACTGAAATGGTGCCTTGCTTTTATAATTTTCTCTCCAGATTTTTTTACTCGAAATGCGGATAGGCAATCGGATACATTATTTCTTACTTTTGGGCAGCTGCGTTATGTTATACCGAAGGAAATTTCGAACAAACGAACTTTTATGAAAATGTACAAAATTCATGAAATGGTTGAATTTGCGAACTGCACTGTAATGGTGCCTTGTTTTTTTACTTTTCTCTCCGGATTTTTTTACTGGAAATGCGGATTGGCAATAGGATACATTATTTCTTACTTTTGGGCAGCTGCGTTATGTTATACCGAAGGAAATTTCGAACAAACGAACTTTTATGAAAATGTATAAAATTCGTGAAATGGTTGAATTTGCGAACTGCACTGAAATGGAGCCTTGTTTTTATAATTTTCTCCCCGGATTTTTTTACTGTAAATTTGGATTGGCAATCGGATACATTATTGTTTACTTATGGGCAGCTGCGTTATGTTATACTGAAGGAAATTTCGAACAAACGAACTTTTATGAAAATGTACAAAATTCATGAAATGGTTGAATTTGCGAACTGCAATGAAATGGTGCCTTGTTTTTATAATTTCGTCTCCGGATTTTTTTACTGGAAATTTGGATTGGCAATCGGATACATTATTGCTTACTTATGGGCAGCTGCGTTATGTTATACCGAAGGAAATTTCGAATAAACGAACTTTTATGAAAATGTGCAAAATTCATGAAATGGTTGAATTTGCGAAGTGCACTGAAATGGTGCCTTGTTTTAATAATTCCCTCTCCGGAGTTTTTTACTGGAAATTTGGATTGGCAATCGGATACATTATTGCTTACTTATGGGCAGCTGCGTTATGTTATACCTAAGGAAATTTCGAAAAAACGAACTTTTATGAAAATGTACAAAATTCATGAAATGGTTGAATTCGCGAACTGCACTGAAATGGTGCCTTGTTTTTATAATTTCCTCTCCGGATTTTTTACTGGAAATTTGGATTGGCAATCGGATACATTATTGCTTACTTATGTGCAGCTGCGTTATGTTTTACCTAAGGAAATTTCGAAAAAACGAACTTTTAGGAAAATGTACAAAATTCATGAAATGGTTGAATTTTCGAACTGCACTGAAATGATGCCTTGTTTTTATAATTTCCTCTCCGGATTTTTTACTGGAAATTGGGATTGGCAATCGGATACATTATTGCTTACTTATGGGCAGCGGCGTTATGTTTTACCTAAGGAAATTTAAAAAAAAACGAACTTTTATGAAAAAGTACAAAATTCATGAAATGGCTGAATTTGCGAATTGCACTGAAATGGTGCCTTGCTTTTATAATTTTCTCTCCGGATTTTTTTACTGGAAATGCGGATTGGCAATCGGATACATTATTTCTTACTTTTGGGCAGCTGCGTTATGTTTTACTTAAGGAAATTTCGAAAAAAACGACATTTTATGAAAATGTACAAAATTCATGAAATGGTTGAATTTGCGAACTGCACTGAAATGATGCCTTTTTTATTATTTATTCTCTGGATTTTTTTACTGGAAATTTGGATTGGCAATCGGATACATTATTGTTTACTTATGCGCAGCTGCGTTATGTTACACCAAAGGAAATTTCCAAAAAACGAACTTTTATGAAAAAGTACAAAATTCAAGAAATGGTTGAATTTGCGAACTGCACTGAAATGATGCCTTGTTTTTATTATTTTTTCTCTGGATTTTTTTACTGGAAATTCGGATTGGCAATCAGATACATTATTGGTTACTTATGGGCAGCTGCGTTATGTCATACCGAAGGAAATTCCGAAAAAACGAACCTTTATGGAAAAGTACAAAATTCATGAAATGGCTGAATTTGCGAACTGCACTGAAATGGTGCCTTGCTTTTATAATTTTCTCTCCGGATTTTTTTACTCGAAATGCGGATAGGCAATCGAATACATTATTTCTTACTTTTGGGCAGCTGCGTTATGTTATACCGAAGGAAATTTCGAACAAACGAACTTTTATGAAAATGTACAAAATTCATGAAATGGTTGAATTTGCGAACTGCACTGTAATGGTGCCTTGTTTTTTTACTTTTCTCTCCGGATTTTTTTACTGGAAATGCGGATTGGCAATAGGATACATTATTTCTTACTTTTGGGCAGCTGCGTTATGTTATACCGAAGGAAATTTCGAACAAACGAACTTTTATGAAAATGTATAAAATTCGTGAAATGGTTGAATTTGCGAACTGCACTGAAATGGTGCCTTGTTTTTATAATTTTTTCTCCGGATTTTTTTACCGTAAATTTGGATTGGCAATCGGATACATTATTGTTTACTTATGGGCAGCTGCGTTATGTTATACTGAAGGAAATTTCGAACAAACGAACTTTTATGAAAATGTACAAAATTCATGAAATGGTTGAATTTGCGAACTGCAATGAAATGGTGCCTTGTTTTTATAATTTCGTCTCCGGATTTTTTTACTGGAAATTTGGATTGGCAATCGGATACATTATTGCTTACTTATGGGCAGCTGCGTTATGTTATACCGAAGGAAATTTCGAATAAACGAACTTTTATGAAAATGTGCAAAATTTATGAAATGGTTGAATTTGCGAAGTGCACTGAAATGGTGCCTTGTTTTAATAATTCCCTCTCCGGAGTTTTTTACTGGAAATTTGGATTGGCAATCGGATACGTTATTGCTTACTTATGGGCAGCTGCGTTATGTTATACCTAAGGAAATTTCGAACAAACGAACTTTTATGAAAATGTACAAAATTCATGAAATGGTTGAATTCGCGAACTGCACTGAAATGGTGCCTTGTTTTTATAATTTTCTCCGCGGATTTTTTTACTGGAAATTTGGATTGGCAGTCGGATACATTATTGCTTACTTATGGGCAGCTGCGTTATGTTATACCGAAGGAAATTTCGAATAAACGAACTTTTATGAAAAAGTACAAAATTCATGAAATGGTTGAAATTGCGAACTGCACTGAAATGGTGCCTTGTTTTTATAATTTCCTCTCCGGATTTTTTACTGGAAATTTGGATTGGCAATCGGATACATTATTGCTTACTTATGTGCAGCTGCGTTATGTTTTACCTAAGGAAATTTCGAAAAAACGAACTTTTAGGAAAATGTACAAAATTCATCAAATGGTTGAATTTTCGAACTGCACTGAAATGATGCCTTGTTTTTATAATTTCCTCTCCGGATTTTTTTACTGGAAATTGGGATTGGCAATCGGATACATTATTGCTTACTTATGGGCAGCGGCGTTATGTTTTACCGAAGGAAATTCAAAAAAACGAACTTTTATGAAAAAGTACAAAATTCATGAAATGGCTGAATTTGCGAATTGCACTGAAATGGTGCCTTGCTTTTATAATTTTCTCTCCGGATTTTTTTACTGGAAATGCGGATTGGCAATCGGATACATTATTTCATACTTTTGGGCAGCTGCGTTATGTTATACCGAAGGAAATTTCGAACAAACGAACTTTTATGAAAATGAACAAAATTCATGAAATGGTGGAATTCGCGAAGTGCACTGAAATGGTGCCTTGTTTTTATAATATCCTCTCCGGATTTTTTTACTGGAAATTTGGATTGGCAATCGGATACATTATTGCTTACTTATGGGCAGCTGCGTTATGTCATACCGAAGGAAATTCCGAAAAAAACAACTTTTATGAAAATGTACAAAATTCATGAAATGGTGTAATTTGCGAACTGCACTGAAATGGTGCCCTGCTTTTATAATTTTCTCTCCGGATTTTTTTACTGGAAATACGGATTGGCAATCGGACACATTATTTCTTACTTTTGGGCAGCTGCGTTATGTTATACAGAAGGAAATTTCGAACAAACGAACTTTTATGAAAATGTATAAAATTCATGAAATGGTTGAATTTGCGAACTGCACTGAAATGGTGCCTTGTTTTTATAATTTTCTCTCCGGATTTTTTTACTGGAAATTTGGATTGGCAATCGGATACATTATTGCTTACTTATGGGCAGCTGCGTTATGTTATACCGCAGGAAATTTCGAACAAACGAACTTTTATGAAAATGTACAAAATTCATGAAATGGTTGAATTTGCGAACTGCAATGAAATGGTGCCTTGTTTTTATAATTTCCTCTCCGGATTTTTTTACTGGAAATTTGATTTGGCAATCGGATACATTATTGCTTACTTATGGGCAGCTGCGTTATGTTATACCGAAGGAAATTTCGAATAAACGAACTTTTATGAAAAAGTACAAAATTCATGAAATGGTTGAATTTGCGAACTGCACTGAAATGGTGCCTTGTTTTTATAATTTCCTCTCCGGATTTTTTTACTGGAAATTTGGATTGGCAATCGGATACATTATTGCTTACTTATGGGCAGCTGCGTTTTGTTATACCGAAGGAAATTTCGAACAAACAAACTTTTATGAAAATGTACAAAATTCATGAAATGGTGGAATTTGCGAAGTGCACTGAAATGGTGCCTTGTTTTTATAATTCCCTCTCCGGAGTTTTTTTACTGGAAATTTGGATTGGCAATCGGATACATTATTGCCTACTTATGGGCAGCTGCGTTATGTTATACCGAAGGAAATTTCGAATAAACGAACTTTTATGAAAAAGTACAAAATTCATGAAATGGTTGAATTTGCGAACTGCACTGAAATGATGCCTTGTTTTTATTATTTATTCTCTGGATTTTTTTACTGGAAATTTGGATTGGCAATCGGATACATTATTGCTTACTTATGCGCAGCTGCGTCATGTTATACCAAAGGAAATTGCGAACAAACGGACTTCTATGAAAATGTACAAAATTCATGAAATGGTTGAATTTGCGAACTGCACTGAAATTATGCCCTGTTTTTATTATTTTTTCTCTGGATTTTTTACTGGAAATTTGGATTGGCAATCGGATACAATATTGCTTACTTATGGGCACCTGCGTTATGTTATACCGAAGGAAATTTCGAAAAAACGAACTTTTATGAAAAAGTACAAAATTCAAGAAATGGTTGAATTTGCGAACTGCACTGAAATGATGCCTTGTTTTTATTATTTTTTCTCTGGATTTTTTTACTGGAAATTTGGATTGGCAATCAGATACATTATTGGTTACTTATGGGCAGCTGCGTTATGTCATACCGAAGGAAATTCCGAAAAAACGAACTTTTACGGAAAAGTACAAATTTCATGAAATGGCTGAATTTGCGAACTGCATTGAAATGGTGCCTTGCTATTATAATTTTCTCTCCGGATTTTTTTACTCGAAATGCGGATTGGCAATCGGATACACTATTTCTTACTTTTGGGCAGCTGCGTTGTGTTATACCGAAGGAAATTTCGAACAAACGAACTTTTATGAAAATGTACAAAATTCATGAAATGGTTGAATTTGCGAACTGCACTGAAATGGTGCCTTGTTTTTATAATTTTCTCTCCGGATTTTTTTACTGGAAATGCGGATTGGCAATAGGATACATTATTTCTTACTTTTGGGCAGCTGCGTTATGTTATACCGAAGGAAATTTCGAACAAACGAACTTTTATGAAAATGTACAAAATTCGTGAAATGGTTGAATTTGCGAACTGCACTGAAATGGTGCCTTGTTTTTATAATTTTCTCTCCGGATTTTTTTACTGGAAATGCGGATTGGCAATAGGATACATTATTTCTTACTTTTGGGCAGCTGCGTTATGTTATACCGAAGGAAATTTCGAACAAACGAACTTTTATGAAAATGTACAAAATTCATGAAATGGTTGAATTTGCGAACTGCAATGAAATGGTGCCTTGTTTTTATAATTTCGTCTCCGGATTTTTTTACTGGAAATTTGGATTGGCAATCGGATACATTATTGCTTACTTATGGGCAGCTGCGTTATGTTATACCGAAGGAAATTTCGAAAAAACGAACTTTTATGAAAAAGTACAAAATTCAAGAAATGGTTGAATTTGCGAACTGCACTGAAATGATGCCTTGTTTTCATTATTTTTTCTCTGGATTTTTTTACTGGAAATTTGGATTGGCAATCAGATACATTATTGGTTACTTATGGGCAGCTGCGTTATGTCATACCGAAGGAAATTCCGAAAAAACGAACTTTTATGGAAAAGTACAAATTTCATGAAATGGCTGAATTTGCGAACTGCACTGAAATGGTGCCTTGCTATTATAATTTTCTCTCCGGATTTTTTTACTCGAAATGCGGATTGGCAATCGGATACATTATTTCTTACTTTTGGGCAGCTGCGTTATGTTATACCGAAGGAAATTTCGAACAAACGAACTTTTATGAAAATGTACAAAATTCATGAAATGGTTGAATTTGCGAACTGCACTGAAATGGTGCCTTGTTTTTATAATTTTCTCTCCGGATTTTTTTACTGGAAATGCGGATTGTCAATAGGATACATTATTTCTTACTTTTGGGCAGCTGCGTTATGTTATACCGAAGGAAATTTCGAACAAACGAACTTTTATGAAAATGTACAAAATTCGTGAAATGGTTGAATTTGCGAACTGCACTGAAATGGTGCCTTGTTTTTATTATTTTCTCTCCGGATTTTTTTACTGGAAATTTGGATTGGCAATCGGATACATTATTGCCTACTTATGGGCAGCTGCCTTATGTTATACTGAAGGAAGTTTCGAAAAAAACGAACTTTTATGAAAATGTACAAAATTCATGAAATGGTTGAATTTGCGAACTGCAATGAAATGGTGCCTTGTTTTTATAATTTCGTCTCCGGATTTTTTTACTGGAAATTTGGATTGGCAATCGGATACATTATTGCTTACTTAAGTGCAGCTGCGTTATGTTTTACCTAAGGAAATTTCGAAAAAACGAACTTTTAGGAAAATGTACAAAATTCATGAAATGGTTGAATTTTCGAACTGCACTGAAATGATGCCTTGTTTTTATAATTTCCTCTCCGGATTTTTTTACAGGAAAATGGGATTGGCAATCGGATACATTATTGATTACTTATGGGCAGCTGCGTTATGTTATACTGAAGGAAACTTCGAAAAAACGAACTTTTATGAAAAAGTACAAAATTCATGAAATGGTGGAATTTGCGAAGTGCACTGAAATGGTGCCTTGTTTTTATAATATCCTCTCCGGATCTTTTTACTGGAAATTTGGATTGGCAATCGGATACATTATTGCTTACTTAAGTGCAGCTGCGTTATGTTTTACCTAAGGAAATTTCGAAAAAACGAACTTTTAGGAAAATGTACAAAATTCATGAAATGGTTGAATTTTCGAACTGCACTGAAATGATGCCTTGTTTTTATAATTTCGTCTCCGGATTTTTTTACTGGAAATTTGGATTGGCAATCGGATACATTATTGCTTACTTAAGTGCAGCTGCGTTATGTTTTACCTAAGGAAATTTCGAAAAAACGAACTTTTAGGAAAATGTACAAAATTCATGAAATGGTTGAATTTGCGAATTGCACTGAAATGATGCCTCGTTTTTATTATTTTTTCTCTGGATTTTTTTACTGGAAATTTGGATTGGCAATCGGATACATTATTGCTTACTTATGGGCAGCTGCGTTATGTTATACTGAAGGAAACTTCGAAAAAACGAACTTTTATGAAAAAGTACAAAATTCATGAAATGGTGGAATTTGCGAAGTGCACTGAAATGGTGCCTTGTTTTTATAATATCCTCTCCGGATCTTTTTACTGGAAATTTGGATTGGCAATCGGATACATTATTGCTTACTTATGGGCAGCTGCGTTATGTCATACCGAAGGAAATTCCGAAAAAACGAACTTTTATGAAAATGTACAAAATTCATGAAATGGTTGAATTTGCGAACTGCACTGAAATAGTGCCTTGCTTTTATAATTTTCTCTCCGGATTTTTCTACTGGAAATGCGGATTGGCAATCGGATACATTATTTCTTACTTTTGGGCAGCTGCGTTATGTTATACCAAAGGAAATTTCGAGCAAACGAACTTTTATGAAAATGTATAAAATTCATGAAATGGTTGAATTTGCGAACTGCACTGAAATGGTGCCTTGTTTTTATAATTTTCTCTCCGGATTTTTTTACTGGAAATTTCGATTGGCAATCGGATACATTATTGCTTGCTTATGGGCAGCTGCGTTATGTTTTACCTAGGGAAACTTCGAAAAAACGAACTTTTATGAAAATGTACAAAATTCATGAAATGGTTGAATTTGCGAACTGCAATGAAATGGTGCCTTGTTTTTATAATTTCCTCTCCGGATTTTTTTACTGGAAATTCGGATTGGCAATCGGATACATTATTGATTACTTATGGGCAGCTGCGTTATGTCATACCGAAGGAAATTCCGAAAAAACGAACTTTTATGAAAATGTACAAAATTCATGAAATGGTTGAATTTGCGAATTGCACTGAAATGATGCCTCGTTTTTATTATTTTTTCTCTGGATTTTTTTACTGGAAATTTGGATTGGCAATCGGATACATTATTGCTTACTTATGGGCAGCTGCGTTATGTTATACCGAAGGAAATTTCGAACAAACGAACTTTTATGAAAATGTACAAAATTCATGAAATGGTTGAATTTGCGAACTGCAATGAAATGGTGCCTTGTTTTTATAATTTCCTCTCCGGATTTTTTTACTGGAAATTTGGATTGGCAATCGGATACATTATTGCTTGCTTATGGGCAGCTGCGTTATGTTTTACCTAGGGAAACTTCGAAAAAACGAACTTTTATGAAAGAGTACAAAATTCATAAAATGGTTGAATTTGCGAACTGCACTGAAATGGTGCCTTGCTTTTATAATTTTCTCTTCGGATTTTTCTACTGGAAATGCGGATTGGCAATCGGATACATTATTTCTTACTTTTGGGCAGCTGCGTTATGTTATACCGAAGGAAATTTCGAGCAAACGAACTTTTATGAAAATGTATAAAATTCATGAAATGGTTGAATTTGCGAACTGCACTGAAATGGTGCCTTGTTTTTATAATTTTCTCTCCGGATTTTTTCACTGGAAATTTCGATTGGCAATCGGATACATTATTGCTTACTTATGGGCAGCTGCGTTATGTTATACCGAAGGAAATTTCGAACAAACGAACTTTTATGAAAATGTACAAAATTCATGAAATGGTTGAATTTGCGAACTGCAATGAAATGGTGCCTTGTTTTTATAATTTCCTCTCCGGATTTATTTACTGGAAACTAGGATTGGCAATCGGATACATTATTGCTTACTTATGGGCAGCTGCGTTATGTTATACCGAAGGAAATTTCGAACAAACGAACTTTTATGAAAATGTACAAAATTCATGAAATGGTGGAATTTGCGAAGTGCACTGAAATGGTGTCTTGTTTTTATAATTCCCTCTCCGGAGTTTTTTACTGGAAATTTGGATTGGCAATCGGATACATTATTGCTTACTTATGGGCAGCTGCGTTATGTTTTACCCAAGGAAATTTCGAAAAAACCAACTTTTAGGAAAATGTACAAAATTCACGAAATGGTTGAATTTGCGAACTGCACTGGAATGATGCCTTGTTTTTATAATTTCCTCTCCGGTTTTTTTTTACTGGAAATTTGGATTGGCAATCGGATACATTATTGCTTACTTATGGGCAGCTGCGTTATGTTTTACCTAGGGAAACTTCGAACAAACGAACTTTTATGAAAGAGTACAAAATTCATGAAATGGTTGAATTTGCGAACTGCACTGAAATGATGCCTTGTTTTTATTATTTTTTCTCTGGATTTTTTTACTGGAAATTTGGATTGGCAATCGGATACATTATTGCTTACTTATGGGCAGCTGCGTTATGTTATACCGAAGGAAATTTCGAAAAAACGAACTTTTATGAAAATGTACAAAATTCATGAAATGGTTGAATTTGCGAACTGCACTGAAATGATGCCTTGTTTTTATTATTTATTCTCTGGATTTTTATACTGGAAATTTGGATTGGCAATCGGATACATTATTGTTTACTTATGCGCAGCTGCGTTATGTTACACCAAAGGAAATTGCGAACAAACGAACTTCTATGAAAATGTACAAAATTCATGAAATGGTTGAATTTGCGAACTGCACTGAAATGATGCCCTGTTTTTATTATTTTTTCTCTGGATTTTTTTACTGGAAATTTGGTTTGGCAATCGGATACGTTATTGCTTACTTATGGGCAGCTGCGTTATGTTATACCGAAGGAAATTTCGAAAAAACGAACTTTTATGAAAAAGTACAAAATTCAAGAAATGGTTGAATTTGCGAACTGCACTGAAATGATGCCTTGTTTTTATTATTTTTTCTCTGGATTTTTTTACTGGAAATTTGGATTGGCAATCAGATACATTATTTGTTACTTATGGGCAGCTGCGTTATGTCATACCGAAGGAAAATCCGAAAAAACGAACTTTCATGGAAAAGTACAAAATTCATGAAATGGCTGAATTTGCGAACTGCACTGAAATGGTGCCTTGCTTTTATAATTTTCTCTCCGGATTTTTTAACTCGAAATGCGGATTGGCAATCGGATACATTATTTCTTACTTTTGGGCATCTGCGTTATGTTATACCGAAGGAAACTTCGAACAAACGAACTTTTATGAAAATGTACAAAATTCATGAAATGGTTGAATTTGCGAACTGCACTGAAATGGTGCCTTGCTTTTATAATTTTCTCTCCGGATTTTTCTACTGGAAATGCGGATTGGCAATCGGATACATTATTTCTTACTTTTGGGCAGCTGCGTTATGTTATACCGAAGGAAATTTCGAATAACCGAACTTTTATGAAAAAGTAAAAAATTCATGAAATGGTTGAATTTGCGAACTGCACTGAAATGGTGCCTTGCTTTTATAATTTTCTCTCCGGATTTTTCTACTGGAAATGCGGATTGGCAATCGGATACATTATTTCTTACCTTTGGGCAGCTGCGTTAGGTTTTACTTAAGGAAATTTCGAAAAAACGAACTTTTATGAAAATGTACAAAATTCATGAAATGGTTGAATTTGCGAACTGCACTGAAATGATGCCTTGTTTTAATAATTCCCTCTCCGGAGTTTTTTACTGGAAATTTGGATTGGCAATCGGATACATTATTGCTTACTTATGGGCAGCTGCGTTATGTTATACCGAAGGAGATTTCGAACAAACGAACTTTTATGAAAATGTACAAAATTCATGAAATGGTTGAATTCGCGAACTGCACTGAAATGGTGCCTTGTTTTTATAATTTTCTCTCCGGATTTTTTTACTGGAAATTTCGATTGGCAATCGGGTACATTATTGCTTGCTTATGGGCAGCTGCGTTATGTTTTACCTAGGGAAACTTCGAAAAAACGAACTTTTATGAAAATGTACAAAATTCATGAAATGGTTGAATTTGCGAACTACATTGAAATGGTGCCTTGTTTTTATAATTTCCTCTCCGGATTTTTTTACTGGAAATTTGGATTGGCAATCGGATGCATTATTGATTACTTATGGGCAGCTGCGTTATGTCATACCGAAGGAAATTCCGAAAAAACGAACTTTTATGAAAATGTACAAAATTCATTAAATGGTTGAATTTGCGAATTGCACTGAAATGATGCCTCGTTTTTATTATTTTTTCTCTGGATTTTTTTACTGGAAATTTGGATTGGCAATCGGATACATTATTGCTTACTTATGGGCAGCTGCGTTATGTTATACCGAAGGAAATTTCGAACAAACGAACTTTTATGAAAATGTACAAAATTCATGAAATGGTTGAATTTGCGAACTGCAATGAAATGGTGCCCTGTTTTTATAATTTCCTCTCCGGATTTTTTTACTGGAAATTTGGATTGGCAATCGGATACATTATTGCTTGCTTATGGGCAGCTGCGTTATGTTTTACCTAGGGAAACTTCGAAAAAACGAACTTTTATGAAAGAGTACAAAATTCATAAAATGGTTGAATTTGCGAACTGCACTGAAATGGTGCCTTGCTTTTATAATTTTCTCTCCGGATTTTTCTACTGGAAATGCGGATTGGCAATCGGATACATTATTTCTTACTTTTGGGCAGCTGCGTTATGTTATACCGAAGGAAATTTCGAGCAAACGAACTTTTATGAAAATGTATAAAATTCATGAAATGGTTGAATTTGCGAACTGCACTGAAATGGTGCCTTGTTTTTATAATTTTCTCTCCGGATTTTTTTACTGGAAATTTCGATTGGCAATCGGATACATTATTGCTTACTTATGGGCAGCTGCGTTATGTTATACCGAAGGAAATTTCGAACAAACGAACTTTTATGAAAATGTACAAAATTCATGAAATGGTTGAATTTGCGAACTGCAATGAAATGGTGCCTTGTTTTTATAATTTCCTCTCCGGATTTTTTTACTGGAAATTTGGATTGGCAATCGGATACATTATTGCTTACTTATGGGCAGCTGCGTTATGTTATACCGAAGGAAATTTCGAATAAACGAACTTTTATGAAAAAGTACAAAATTCATGAAATGGTTGAATTTGCGAACTGCACTGAAATGGTGCCTTGTTTTTATGATTTCCTCCCCGGATTTTTTTACTGGAAATTAGGATTGGCAATCGGATACATTATTGCTTACTTATGGGCAGCTGCGTTATGTTATACCGAAGGAAATTTCGAACAAACGAACTTTTATGAAAATGTACAAAATTCATGAAATGGTGGAATTTGCGAAGTGCACTGAAATGGTGTCTTGTTTTTATAATTCCCTCTCCGGAGTTTTTTACTGGAAATTTGGATTGGCAATCGGATACATTATTGCTTACTTATGGGCAGCTGCGTTATGTTTTACCCAAGGAAATTTCGAAAAAACGAACTTTTAGGAAAATGTACAAAATTCACGAAATGGTTGAATTTGCGAACTGCACGGAATGATGCCTTGTTTTTATAATTTCCTCTCCGGTTTTTTTTTTACTGGAAATTTGGATTGGCAATCGGACACATTATTGCTTACTTATGGGCAGCTGCGTTATGTTTTACCTAGGGAAACTTCGAAAAAACGAACTTTTATGAAAGAGTACAAAATTCATAAAATGGTTGAATTTGCGAACTGCACTGAAATGGTGCCTTGCTTTTATAATTTTCTCTCCGGATTTTTTTACCGGAAATGCGGATTGGCAATCGGATACATTATTCCTTACTTTTGGGCAGCTGCGTTATGTTATACCGAAATGGTTGAATGGTTGAATTTGCGAACTGCACTGAAATGATGCCTTGTTTTTATTATTTTTTCTCTGGATTTTTTTACTGGAAATTTGGATTGGCAATCGGATACATTATTGCTAACTTATGGGCAGCTGCGTTATGTTATACCGAAGGAAATTTCGAAAAAACGAACTTTTATGAAAATGTACAAAATTCATGAAATGGTTGAATTTGCGAACTGCACTGAAATGATGCCTTGTTTTTATTATTTATTCTCTGGATTTTTTTACTGGAAATTTGGATTGGCAATCGGACACATTATTGTTTACTTATGCGCAGCTGCGTTATGTTACACCAAAGGAAATTGCGAACAAACGAACTTCTATGAAAATGTACAAAATTCATGAAATGGTTGAATTTGCGAACTGCACTGAAATGATGCCCTGTTTTTATTATTTTTTCTCTGGATTTTTTTACTGAAAATTTGGATTGGCAATCGGATACATTATTGCTTACTTATGGGCAGCTGCGTTATGTTATACCGAAGGAAATTTCGAAAAAACGAACTTTTATGAAAAAGTACAAAATTCAAGAAATGGTTGAATTTGCGAACTGCACTGAAATGATGCCTTGTTTTTATTATTTTTTCTCTGGATTTTTTTACTGGAAATTTGGATTGGCAATCAGATACATTATTTGTTACTTATGGGCAGCTGCGTTATGTCATACCGAAGGAAATTCCGAAAAAACGAACTTTCATGGAAAAGTACAAAATTTATGAAATGGCTGAATTTGCGAACTGCACTGAAATGGTGCCTTGCTTTTATAATTTTCTCTCCAGATTTTTTTACTCGAAATGCGGATTGGCAATCGGATACATTATTTCTTACTTTTGGGCATCTGCGTTATGTTATACCGAAGGAAACTTCGAACAAACGAACTTTTATGAAAATGTACAAAATTCATGAAATGGTTGAATTTGCGAACTGCACTGAAATGGTGCCTTGCTTTTATAATTTTCTCTCCGGATTTTTCTACTGGAAATGCGGATTGGCAATCGGATACATTATTTCTTACTTTTGGGCAGCTGCGGTATGTTATACCGAAGGAAATTTCGAATAACCGAACTTTTATGAAAGAGTACAAAATTCATGAAATGGTTGAATTTGCGAACTGCACTGAAATGGTGCCTTGCTTTTATAATTTTCTCTCCGGATTTTTCTACTGGAAATGCGGATTGGCAATCGGATACATTATTTCTTACTTTTGGGCAGCTGCGTTATGTTTTACTTAAGGAAATTTCGAAAAAACGAACTTTTATGAAAATGTACAAAATTCATGAAATGGTTGAATTTGCGAACTGCACTGAAATGATGCCTTGTTTTAATAATTCCCTCTCCGGAGTTTTTTACTGGAAATTTGGATTGGCAATCGGATACATTATTGCTTACTTATGGGCAGCTGCGTTATGTTATACCGAAGGAAATTTCGAACAAACGAACTTTTATGAAAATGTACAAAATTCATGAAATGGTTGAATTCGCGAACTGCACTGAAATGGTGCCTTGTTTTTATAATTTTCTCTCCGGATTTTTTTACTGGAAACTTGGATTGGCAATCGGATACATTATTGCTTACTTATGGGCAGCTGCGTTATGTTATACCGAAGGAAATTTCGAATAAACGAACTTTTATGAAAAAGTACAAAATTCATGAAATGGTTGAATTTGCGAACTGCACTGAAATGGTGCCTTGTTTTTATAATTTCCTCTCCGGATTTTTTTACTGGAAAATTGGATTGGCAATCGGATACATTATTGCTTACTTATGTGCAGCTGCGTTATGTTTTACTTAAGGAAATTTCGAAAAAACGAACTTTTAGGAAAATGTACAAAATTCATGAAATGGTTGAATTTTCGAACTGCACTGAAATGATGCCTTGTTTTTATAATTTCCTCTCCGGATTTTTCTACTGGAAATGCGGATCGGCAATCGGATACATTATTTCTTACTTTTGGGCTGCTGCGTTATGTTTTACTTAAGGAAATTTCGAAAAAACGAACTTTTATGAAAATGTACAAAATTCATGAAATGGTTGAATTTGCGAACTGCACTGAAATGATGCCTTGTTTTAATAATTCCCTCTCCGGAGTTTTTTACTGGAAATTTGGATTGGCAATCGGATACATTATTGCTTACTTATGGGCAGCTGCGTTATGTTATACCGAAGGAAATTTCGAACAAACGAACTTTTATGAAAATGTACAAAATTCATGAAATGGTTGAATTCGCGAACTGCACTGAAATGGTGCCTTGTTTTTATAATTTTCTCACCGGATTTTTTTACTGGAAATTTGGATTGGCAATCGGATACATTATTGCTTACTTATGGGCAGCTGCGTTATGTTATACCGAAGGAAATTTCGAATAAACGAACTTTTATGAAAAAGTACAAAATTCATGAAATGGTTGAATTTGCGAACTGCACTGAAATGGTGCCTTGTTTTTATAATTTCCTCTCCGGATTTTTTTACTGGAAATTTGGATTGGCAATCGGACACATTATTGCTTACTTATGTGCAGCTGCGTTATGTTTTACCTAAGGAAATTTCGAAAAAACGAACTTTTAGGAAAATGTACAAAATTCATGAAATGGTTGAATTTTCGAACTGCACTGAAATGATGCCTTGTTTTTATAATTTCCTCTCCGGATTTTTTTACTGGAAATTGGGATTGGCAATCTGATACATTATTGCTTACTTATGGGCAGCGGCGTTATGTTTTCTCCAAGGAAATTTCAAAAAAAACGAACTTTTATGAAAAAGTACAAAATTCTTGAAATGGCTGAATTTGCGAATTGCACTGAAATGGTGCCTTGCTTTTATAATTTTCTCTCCGGATTTTTTTACTGGAAATGCGGATTGGCAATCGGATACATTATTTCTTACTTTTGGGTAGCTGCGTTATGTTATACCGAAGGAAATTTCGAACAAACGAACTTTTATGAAAATGAACAAAATTCATGAAATGGTGAAATTCGCGAAGTGCACTGAAATGGTGCCTTGTTTTTATAATATCCTCTCCGGATTTTTTTACTGGAAATTTGGATTGGCAATCGGATACATTATTGCTTACTTATGGGCAGCTGCGTTATGTTTTACCCAAGGAAATTTCGAAAAAACGAACTTTTAGGAAAATGTACAAAATTCACGAAATGGTTGAATTTGCGAACTGCACGGAATGATGCCTTGTTTTTATAATATCCTCTCCGGATTTTTTTACTGGAAATTTGGATTGGCAATCGGATACATTATTGCTTACTTATGGGCAGCTGCGTTATGTTATACCGAAGGAAATTTCGAAAAAACGAACTTTTAGGAAAATGTACAAAATTCATGAAATGGTTGAATTTGCGAACTGCACTGAAATGATGCCTTGTTTTTATTATTTATTCTCTGAATTTTTTTACTGGAAATTTGGATTGGCAATCGGATACATTATTGTTTACTTATGCGCAGCTGCGTTATGTTACACCAAAGGAAATTGCGAACAAACGAACTTCTATGAAAATGTACAAAATTCATGAAATGGTTGAATTTGCGAACTGCACTGTTTTTATTATTTTTTCTCTGGATTTTTTTACTGGAAATTTGGATTGGCAATCGGATACATTATTGCTTACTTATGGGCAGCTGCGTTATGTTATACCGAAGGAAATTTCGAAAAAACGAACTTTTATGAAAAAGTACAAAATTCAAGAAATGGTTGAATTTGCGAACTGCACTGAAATGATGCCTTGTTTTTATTATTTTTTCTCTGGATTTTCTTACTGGAAATTTGGATTGGCAATCAGATACATTATTTGTTACTTATGGGCAGCTGCGTTATGTCATACCGAAGGAAATTCCGAAAAAACGAACTTTCATGGAAAAGTACAAAATTCATGAAATGGCTGAATTTGCGAACTGCACTGAAATGGTGCCTTGCTTTTATAATTTTCTCTCCGGATTTTTTTACTCGAAATGCGGATTGGCAATCGGATACATTATTTCTTACTTTTGGGCATCTGCGTTATGTTATACCGAAGGAAACTTCGAACAAACGAACTTTTATGAAAATGTACAAAATTCATGAAATGGTTGAATTTGCGAACTGCACTGAAATGGTGCCTTGCTTTTATAATTTTCTCTCCGGATTTTTCTACTGGAAATGCGGATTGGCAATCGGATACATTATTTCTTACTTTTGGGCAGCTGCGTACTGTTATACCGAAGGAAATTTCGAATAACCGAACTTTTATGAAAAAGTACAAAATTCATGAAATGGTTGAATTTGCGAACTGCACTGAAATGGTGCCTTGCTTTTATAATTTTCTCTCCGAATTTTTCTACTGGAAATGCGGATTGGCAATCAGATACATTATTTCTTACTTTTGGGCAGCTGCGTTATGTTTTACTTAAGGAAATTTCGAAAAAACGAACTTTTATGAAAATGTACAAAATTCATGAAATGGTTGAATTTGCGAACTGCACTGAAATGATGCCTTGTTTTAATAATTCCCTCTCCGGAGTTTTTTACTGGAAATTTGGATTGGCAATCGGATACATTATTGCTTACTTATGGGCAGCTGCGTTATGTTATACCGAAGGAAATTTCGAACAAACGAACTTTTATGAAAATGTACAAAATTCATGAAATGGTTGAATTCGCGAACTGCACTGAAATGGTGCCTTGTTTTTATAATTTTCTCTCCGGATTTTTTTACTGGAAACTTGGATTGGCAATCGGATACATTATTGCTTACTTATGGGCAGCTGCGTTATGTTATACCGAAGGAAATTTCGAATAAACGAACTTTTATGAAAAAGTACAAAATTCATGAAATGGTTGAATTTGCGAACTGCACTGAAATGGTGCCTTGTTTTTATAATTTCCTCTTCGGATTTTTTTACTGGAAATTTGGATTGGCAATCGGATACATTATTGCTTACTTATGTGCAGCTGCGTTATGTTTTACCTAAGGAAATTTCGAAAAAACGAACTTTTAGGAAAATGTACAAAATTCATGAAATGGTTGAATTTTCGAACTGCACTGAAATGATGCCTTGTTTTTATAATTTCCTCTCCGGATTTTTCTACTGGAAATGCGGATTGGCAATCGGATACATTATTTCTTACTTTTGGGCTGCTGCGTTATGTTTTACTTAAGGAAATTTCGAAAAAACGAACTTTTATGAAAATGTACAAAATTCATGAAATGGTTGAATTTGCGAACTGCACTGAAATGATGCCTTGTTTTAATAATTCCCTCTCCGGAGTTTTTTACTGGAAATTTGGATTGGCAATCGGATACATTATTGCTTACTTATGGGCAGCTGCGTTATGTTATACCGAAGGAAATTTCGAACAAACGAACTTTTATGAAATGTACAAAATTCATGAAATGGTTGAATTCGCGAACTGCACTGAAATGGTGCCTTGTTTTTATAATTTTCTCTCCGGATTTTTTTACTGGAAATTTGGATTGGCAATCGGATACATTATTGCTTACTTATGGGCAGCTGCGTTATGTTATACCGAAGGAAATTTCGAATAAACGAACTTTTATGAAAAAGTGCAAAATTCATGAAATGGTTGAATTTGCGAACTGCACTGAAATGGTGCCTTGTTTTTATAATTTCCTCTCCGGATTTTTTTACTGGAAATTTGGATTGGCAATCGGATACATTATTGCTTACTTATGTGCAGCTGCGTTATGTTTTACCTAAGGAAATTTCGAAAAAACGAACTTTTAGGAAAATGTACAAAATTCATGAAATGGTTGAATTTTCGAACTGCACTGAAATGATGCCTTGTTTTTATAATTTCCTCTCCGGATTTTTTTACTGGAAATTGGGATTGGCAATCGGATACATTATTGCTTACTTATGGGCAGCGGCGTTATGTTTTCTCCAAGGAAATTTCAAAAAAAACGAACTTTTATGAAAAAGTACAAAATTCTTGAAATGGCTGAATTTGCGAATTGCACTGAAATGGTGCCTTGCTTTTATAATTTTCTCTCCGGATTTTTTTACTGGAAATGCGGATTGGCAAACGGATACATTATTTCTTACTTTTGGGCAGCTGCGTTATGTTATACCGAAGGAAATTTCGAACAAACGAACTTTTATGAAAATGAACAAAATTCATGAAATGGTGGAATTCGCGAAGTGCACTGAAATGGTGCCTTGTTTTTATAATATCCTCTCCGGATTTTTTTACTGGAAATTTGGATTGGCAATCGGATACATTATTGCTTACTTATGGGCAGCTGCGTTATGTCATACCGAAGGAAATTCCGAAAAAACGAACCTTTATGAAAATGTACAAAATTCATGAAATGGTTGAATTTGCGAATTGCACTGAAATGATGCCTTGTTTTTATTATTTTTTCTCTGGATTTTTTTACTGGAAATTTGGATTGGCAATCGGATACATTATTGCTTACTTATGGGCAGCTGCGTTATGTTATACTGAAGGAAATTTCGAAAAAACGAACTGTTATGAAAGAGTACAAAATTCATGAAATGGTGGAATTTGCGAAGTGCACTGAAATGGTGCCTTGTTTTTATAATATCCTCTCCGGATTTTTTTACTGGAAATTTGGATTGGCTATCGGATACATTATTGCTTACTTATGGGCAGCTGCGTTATGTCATACCGAAGGAAATTCCGAAAAAACGAACTTTTATGAAAATGTACAAAATTCATGAAATGGTTGAATTTGCGAATTGCACTGAAATGATGCCTTGTTTTTATTATTTTTTCTCTGGATTTTTTTACTGGAAATTTGGATTGGCAATCGGATACATTATTGCTTGCTTATGGGCAGCTGCGTTATGTCATACGTAAGGAAATTCCGAAAAAACGAACTTTTATGAAAATGTACAAAATTCATGAAATGGTTGAATTTGCGAACTGCACTGAAATGGTGCCTTGCTTTTATAATTTTCTCTCCGGATTTTTTTTACTGGAAATGCGGATTGGCAATCGGACACATTATTTCTTACTTTTGGGCGGCTGCGTTATGTTATACCGAAGGAAATTTCGAACAAACGAACTTTTATGAAAATGTATAAAATTCACGAAATGGTTGAATTTGCGAACTGCACACGAAATGGTGCCTTGTTTTTATAATTTTCTCTCCGGATTTTTTTACTGGAAATTTGGATTGGCAATCGGATACATTATTGCTTACTTATGGGCAGCTGCGTTATGTTATACCGAAGGAAATTTCGAACAAACGAACTTTTATGAAAATGTACAAAATTCATGAAATGGTTGAATTTGCGAACTGCAATGAAATGGTGCCTTGTTTTTATAATTTCCTCTCCGGATTTTTTTACTGGAAATTTGGATTGGCAATCGGATACATTATTGCTTACTTATGGGCAGCTGCGTTATGTTATACCGAAGGAAATTTCGAATAAACGAACTTTTATGAAAAAGTACAAAATTCATGAAATGGTTGAATTTGCGAACTGCACTGAAATGGTGCCTTGTTTTTATAATTTCCTCTCCGGATTTTTTTACTGGAAATTTGGATTGGCAATCGGATACATTATTGCTTACTTATGGGCAGCTGCGTTTTGTTATACCGAAGGAAATTTCGAACAAACGAACTTTTATGAAAATGTACAAAATTCATGAAATGGTGGAATTTGCGAAGTGCACTGAAATGGTGCCTTGTTTTTATAATTCCCTCTCCGGAGTTTTTTTACTGGAAGTTTGGATTGGCAATCGGATACATTATTGCTTACTTATGGGCAGCTGCGTTATGTTATACCGAAGGAAATTTCGAATAAACGAGCTTATATGAAAAAGTACAAAATTCATGAAATGGTTGAATTTGCGAACTGCACTGAAATGATGCCTTGTTTTTATTATTTAATCTCTGGATTTTTTTACTGGAAATTTGGATTGGCAATCGGATACATTATTGCTTACGTATGCGCAGCTGCGTTATGTTATACCAAAGGAAATTGCGAACAAACGAACTTCTATGAAAATGTACAAAATTCATGAAATGGTTGAATTTGCGAACTGCACTGAAAATATGCCCTGTTTTTATTATTTTTTCTCTGGATTTTTTTACTGGAAATTTGGATTGGCAATCGGATACATTATTGCTTACTTATGGGCAGCTGCGTTATGTTATACCGAAGGAAATTTCGAAAAAACGAACTTTTATGAAAAAGTACAAAATTCAAGAAATGGTTGAATTTGCGAACTGCACTGAAATGGTGCCTTGTTTTTATAATTTCGTCTCCGGATTTTTTTACTGGAAATTTGGATTGGCAATCGGATACATTATTGCTTACTTATGGGCAGCTGCGTTATGTTATACCGAAGGAAATTTCGAACAAACGAACTTTTATGAAAATGTACAAAATTCATGAAATGGTTGAATTTGCGAATTGCACTGAAATGATGCCTCGTTTTTATTATTTTTTCTCTGGATTTTTTTACTGGAAAATTGGATTGGCAATCGGATACATTATTGCTTACTTATGGGCAGCTGCGGTTTGTTATACCGAAGGAAATTTCGAACAAACGAACTCTTATGAAAATGTACAAAATTCATGAAATGGTTAAATTCGCGAACTGCACTGAAATGGTGCCTTGTTTTTATAATTTTCCCTCCGGATTTTTTTACTGGAAATTTGGATTGGCAATCGGATACATTATTGCTTACTTATGAGCAGCTGCGTTATGTTATACCGAAGGAAATTTCGAACAAACGAACTCTTATGAAAATGTACAAAATTCATGAAATGGTTGAATTTGCGAATTGCACTGAAATGATGCCTCGTTTTTATTATTTTTTCTCTGGATTTTTTTACTGGAAATTTGGATTGGCAATCGGATACATTATTGCTTACTTATGGGCAGCTGCGTTATGTTATACCGAAGGAAATTTCGAACAAACGAACTCTTATGAAAATGTACAAAATTCATGAAATGGTTAAATTCGCGAACTGCACTGAAATGGTGCCTTGTTTTTATAATTTTCCCTCCGGATTTTTTTACTGGAAATTTGGATTGGCAATCGGATACATTATTGCTTACTTATGAGCAGCTGCGTTATGTTATACCGAAGGAAATTTCGAACAAACGAACTCTTATGAAAATGTACAAAATTCATGAAATGGCTGAATTCGCGAACTGCACTGAAATGGTGCCTTGTTTTTATAATTTTCCCTCCGGATTTTTTTACTGGAAATTTGGATTGGCAATCGGATACATTATTGCTTACTTATGAGCAGCTGCGTTATGTTATACCGAAGGAAATTTCGAACAAACGAACTCTTATGAAAATGTACAAAATTCATGAAATGGTTGAATTTGCGAATTGCACTGAAATGATGCCTCGTTTTTATTATTTTTTCTCTGGATTTTTTTACTGGAAATTTGGATTGGCAATCGGATACATTATTGCTTACTTATGAGCAGCTGCGTTATGTTATACCGAAGGAAATTTCGAACAAACGAACTTTTATGAAAATGTATAAAATTCACGAAATGGTTGAATTTGCGAACTGCAATGAAATGGTGCCTTGTTTTTATAATTTCCTCTCCGGATTTTTTTACTGGAAATTTGGATTGGCAATCGGATACATTATTGCTTACTTATGGGCAGCTGCGTTATGTTATACCGAAGGAAATTTCGAATAAACGAACTTTTATGAAAAAGTACAAAATTCATGAAATGGTTGAATTTGCGAACTGCACTGAAATGGTGCCTTGTTTTTATAATTTCCTCTCCGGGTTTTTTTACTGGAAATTTGGATTGGCAATCGGATACATTATTGCTTACTTATGGGCAGCTGCGTTATGTTATACCGAAGGAAATTTCGAACAAACGAACTTTTATGAAAATGTACAAAATTCATGAAATGGTTGAATTTGCGAATTGCACTGAAATGATGCCTCGTTTTTATTATTTTTTCTCTGGATTTTTTTACTGGAAATTTGGATTGGCAATCGGATACATTATTGCTTACTTATGGGCAGCTGCGTTATGTTATACCGAAGGAAATTTCGAACAAACGAACTCTTATGAAAATGTACAAAATTCATGAAATGGCTGAATTCGCGAACTGCACTGAAATGGTGCCTTGTTTTTATAATTTTCTCTCCGGATTTTTTTACTGGAAATTTGGATTGGCAATCGGATACATTATTGCTTACTTAAGTGCAGCTGCGTTATGTTTTACCTAAGGAAATTTCGAAAAAACGAACTTTTAGGAAAATGTACAAAATTCATGAAATGGTTGAATTTTCGAACTGCACTGAAATGATGCCTTGTTTTAATAATTTCCTCCCCGGATTTTTTTACTGGAAATTGGGATTGGCAATCGGATACATTATTGCTTACTTATGGGCAGCTGCGTTATGTCATACCGAAGGAAATTCCGAAAAAACGAACTTTTATGAAAATGTACAAAATTCATGAAATGGTTGAATTTGCGAATTGCACTGAAATGATGCCTCGTTTTTATTATTTTTTCTCTGGATTTTTTTACTGGAAATTTGGATTGGCAATCGGATACATTATTGCTTACTTATGGGCAGCTGCGTTATGTTATACTGAAGGAAATTTCGAAAAAACGAACTATTATGAAAAAGTACAAAATTCATGAAATGGTGGAATTTGCGAAGTGCACTGAAATGGTGCCTTGTTTTTATAATATCCTCTCCGGATTTTTTTACTGGAAATTTGGATTGGCAATCGGATACATTATTGCTTACTTATGGGCAGCTGCGTTATGTCATACCGAAGGAAATTCCGAAAAAACCAACTTTTATGAAAATGTACAAAATTCATGAAATGGTTAAATTTGCGAACTGCACTGAAATGGTGCCTTGCCTTTATAATTTTCCGGACTTTTTTACTGGAAATGCGGATTTTCAATCGGATACATTATTTCTTACCTTTGGGCAGCTGCGTTATGTTATACCGAAGGAAATTTCGAACAAACGAACTTTTATGAAAATGTATAAAATTCAAGAAATGGTTGAATTTGCGAACTGCACTGAAATGGTGCCTTGTTTTTATAATTTTCCCTCCGGATTTTTTTACTGGAAATTTGGATTGGCAATCGGATACATTATTGCTTACTTATGGGCAGCTGCGTTATGTTATACCTAAGGAAATTTCGAACAAACGAACTTTTATGAAAATGTACAAAATTCATGAAATGGTTGAATTTGCGAACTGCACTGAAATGGTGCCTTGTTTTTATAATATCCTCTCCGGATTTTTTTACTGGAAATTTGGATTGGCAATCGGATACATTATTGCTTACTTATGGGCAGCTGCGTTATGTTATACCGAAGGAAATTTCGAACAAACGAACTTTTATGAAAATGTACAAAATTCATGAAATGGTGGAATTTGCGAAGTGCACTGAAATGGTGCCTTGTTTTTATAATTCCCTCTCCGGAGTTTTTTACTGGAAATTTGGATTGGCAATCGGATACATTATTGCTTACTTATGGGCAGCTGCGTTATGTTATACCGAAGGAAATTTCGAAAAAACGAACTTTTATGAAAAAGTACAAAATTCAAGAAATGGTTGAATTTGCGAACTGCACTGAAATGATGCCTTGTTTTTATTATTTTTTCTCTGGATTTTTTTACTGGAAATTTGGATTGGCAATCAGATACATTATTGGTTACTTATGGGCAGCTGCGTTATGTCATACCGGAGGAAATTCCGAAAAAACGAACTTTTATGGAAAAGTACAAAATTCATGAAATGGCTGAATTTGCGAACTGCACTGAAATGGTGCCTTGCTTTTATAATTTTCTCTCCGGATTTTTTTACTCGAAATGCGGATTGGCAATCGGATACATTATTTCTTACTTTTGGGCATCTGCGTTATGTTATACCGAAGGAAATTTCGAACAAACGAACTTTTATGAAAATGTACAAAATTCATGAAATGGTTGAATTTGCGAACTGCACTGTAATGGTGCATTGTTTTTATAATTTTCTCTCCGGATTTTTTTACTGGAAATGCGGATTGGCAATAGGATACATTATTTCTTACTTTTGGGCAGCTGCGTTATGTTATACCGAAGGAAATTTCGAACAAACGAACTTTTATGAAAATGTACAAAATTCATGAAATGGTTGAATTTGCGAAGTGCACTGAAATGGTGCCTTGTTTTAATAATTCCCTCTCCGGATTTTTTTACTGGAAATTTGGATTGGCAATCGGATACATTATTGCTTACTTATGTGCAGCTGCGTTATGTTTTACCTAAGGAAATTTCGAAAAAACGAACTTTTAGGAAAATGTACAAAATTCATGAAATGGTTGAATTTTCGAACTGCACTGAAATGATGCCTTGTTTTTATAATTTCCTCCCCGGATTTTTTTACTGGAAATTGGGATTGGCAATCGGATACATTATTGCTTACTTATGAGCAGCTGCGTTATGTTATACCGAAGGAAATTTCGAACAAACGAACTCTTATGAAAATGTACAAAATTCATGAAATGGCTGAATTCGCGAACTGCACTGAAATGGTGCCTTGTTTTTATAATTTCCTCTCCGGATTTTTTTACTGGAAAATTGGATTGGCAATCGGATACATTATTGCTTACTTATGTGCAGCTGCGTTATGTTTTACTTAAGGAAATTTCGAAAAAACGAACTTTTAGGAAAATGTACAAAATTCATGAAATGGTTGAATTTTCGAACTGCACTGAAATGATGCCTTGCTTTTATAATTTTCTCTCCGGATTTTTTTACTCGAAATGCGGATTGGCAATCGGATACATTATTGCTTACTTATGGGCAGCTGCGTTATGTTATACCGAAGGAAATTTGGAACAAACGAACTCTTATGAAAATGTACAAAATTCATGAAATGGTTAAATTCGCGAACTGCACTGAAATGGTGCCTTGTTTTTATAATTTTCCCTCCGGATTTTTTTACTGGAAATTTGGATTGGCAATCGGATACATTATTGCTTACTTATGAGCAGCTGCGTTATGTTATACCGAAGGAAATTTCGAACAAACGAACTCTTATGAAAATGTACAAAATTCATGAAATGGCTGAATTCGCGAACTGCACTGAAATGGTGCCTTGTTTTTATAATTTTCTCTCCGGATTTTTTTACTGGAAATTTGGATTGGCAATCGGATACATTATTGCTTACTTAAGTGCAGCTGCGTTATGTTTTACCTAAGGAAATTTCGAAAAAACGAACTTTTAAGAAAATGTACAAAATTCATGAAATGGTTGAATTTTCGAACTGCACTGAAATGATGCCTTGTTTTTATAATTTCCTCCCCGGATTTTTTTACTGGAAATTGGGATTGGCAATCGGATACATTATTGCTTACTTATGGGCAGCTGCGTTATGTCATACCGAAGGAAATTTCGAACAAACGAACTCTTATGAAAATGTACAAAATTCATGAAATGGTTGAATTTGCGAATTGCACTGAAATGATGCCTCGTTTTTATTATTTTTTCTCTGGATTTTTTTACTGGAAATTTGGATTGGCAATCGGATACATTATTGCTTACTTATGAGCAGCTGCGTTATGTTATACCGAAGGAAATTTCGAACAAACGAACTTTTATGAAAATGTATAAAATTCACGAAATGGTTGAATTTGCGAACTGCAATGAAATGGTGCCTTGTTTTTATAATTTCCTCTCCGGATTTTTTTACTGGAAATTTGGATTGGCAATCGGATACATTATTGCTTACTTATGGGCAGCTGCGTTATGTTATACCGAAGGAAATTTCGAATAAACGAACTTTTATGAAAAAGTACAAAATTCATGAAATGGTTGAATTTGCGAACTGCACTGAAATGGTGCCTTGTTTTTATAATTTCCTCTCCGGGTTTTTTTACTGGAAATTTGGATTGGCAATCGGATACATTATTGCTTACTTATGGGCAGCTGCGTTATGTTATACCGAAGGAAATTTCGAACAAACGAACTTTTATGAAAATGTACAAAATTCATGAAATGGTTGAATTTGCGAATTGCACTGAAATGATGCCTCGTTTTTATTATTTTTTCTCTGGATTTTTTTACTGGAAATTTGGATTGGCAATCGGATACATTATTGCTTACTTATGGGCAGCTGCGTTATGTTATACCGAAGGAAATTTCGAACAAACGAACTCTTATGAAAATGTACAAAATTCATGAAATGGCTGAATTCGCGAACTGCACTGAAATGGTGCCTTGTTTTTATAATTTTCTCTCCGGATTTTTTTACTGGAAATTTGGATTGGCAATCGGATACATTATTGCTTACTTAAGTGCAGCTGCGTTATGTTTTACCTAAGGAAATTTCGAAAAAACGAACTTTTAGGAAAATGTACAAAATTCATGAAATGGTTGAATTTTCGAACTGCACTGAAATGATGCCTTGTTTTAATAATTTCCTCCCCGGATTTTTTTACTGGAAATTGGGATTGGCAATCGGATACATTATTGCTTACTTATGGGCAGCTGCGTTATGTCATACCGAAGGAAATTCCGAAAAAACGAACTTTTATGAAAATGTACAAAATTCATGAAATGGTTGAATTTGCGAATTGCACTGAAATGATGCCTCGTTTTTATTATTTTTTCTCTGGATTTTTTTACTGGAAATTTGGATTGGCAATCGGATACATTATTGCTTACTTATGGGCAGCTGCGTTATGTTATACTGAAGGAAATTTCGAAAAAACGAACTATTATGAAAAAGTACAAAATTCATGAAATGGTGGAATTTGCGAAGTGCACTGAAATGGTGCCTTGTTTTTATAATATCCTCTCCGGATTTTTTTACTGGAAATTTGGATTGGCAATCGGATACATTATTGCTTACTTATGGGCAGCTGCGTTATGTCATACCGAAGGAAATTCCGAAAAAACCAACTTTTATGAAAATGTACAAAATTCATGAAATGGTTAAATTTGCGAACTGCACTGAAATGGTGCCTTGCCTTTATAATTTTCCGGACTTTTTTACTGGAAATGCGGATTTTCAATCGGATACATTATTTCTTACTTTTGGGCAGCTGCGTTATGTTATACCGAAGGAAATTTCGAACAAACGAACTTTTATGAAAATGTATAAAATTCAAGAAATGGTTGAATTTGCGAACTGCACTGAAATGGTGCCTTGTTTTTATAATTTTCCCTCCGGATTTTTTTACTGGAAATTGGGATTGGCAATCGGATACATTATTGCTTACTTATGGGCAGCTGCGTTATGTTATACCTAAGGAAATTTCGAACAAACGAACTTTTATGAAAATGTACAAAATTCATGAAATGGTTGAATTTGCGAACTGCACTGAAATGGTGCCTTGTTTTTATAATATCCTCTCCGGATTTTTTTACTGGAAATTTGGATTGGCAATCGGATACATTATTGCTTACTTATGGGCAGCTGCGTTATGTTATACCGAAGGAAATTTCGAACAAACGAACTTTTATGAAAATGTACAAAATTCATGAAATGGTGGAATTTGCGAAGTGCACTGAAATGGTGCCTTGTTTTTATAATTCCCTCTCCGGAGTTTTTTACTGGAAATTTGGATTGGCAATCGGATACATTATTGCTTACTTATGGGCAGCTGCGTTATGTTATACCGAAGGAAATTTCGAAAAAACGAACTTTTATGAAAAAGTACAAAATTCAAGAAATGGTTGAATTTGCGAACTGCACTGAAATGATGCCTTGTTTTTATTATTTTTTCTCTGGATTTTTTTACTGGAAATTTGGATTGGCAATCAGATACATTATTGGTTACTTATGGGCAGCTGCGTTATGTCATACCGGAGGAAATTCCGAAAAAACGAACTTTTATGGAAAAGTACAAAATTCATGAAATGGCTGAATTTGCGAACTGCACTGAAATGGTGCCTTGCTTTTATAATTTTCTCTCCGGATTTTTTTACTCGAAATGCGGATTGGCAATCGGATACATTATTTCTTACTTTTGGGCATCTGCGTTATGTTATACCGAAGGAAATTTCGAACAAACGAACTTTTATGAAAATGTACAAAATTCATGAAATGGCTGAATTTGCGAACTGCACTGAAATGGTGCCTTGCTTTTATAATTTTCTCTCCGGATTTTTTTACTCGAAATGCGGATTGGCAATCGGATACATTATTTCTTACTTTTGGGCATCTGCGTTATGTTATACCGAAGGAAATTTCGAACAAACGAACTTTTATGAAAATGTACAAAATTCATGAAATGGCTGAATTTGCGAACTGCACTGAAATGGTGCCTTGCTTTTATAATTTTCTCTCCGGATTTTTTTACTCGAAATGCGGATTGGCAATCGGATACATTATTTCTTACTTTTGGGCAGCTGCGTTATGTCATACCGAAGGAAATTCCGAAAAAACGAACTTTTATGAAAATGTACAAAATTCATGAAATGGTTGAATTTGCGAATTGCACTGAAATGATGCCTCGTTTTTATTATTTTTTCTCTGGATTTTTTTACTGGAAATTTGGATTGGCAATCGGATACATTATTGCTTACTTATGGGCAGCTGCGTTATGTTATACTGAAGGAAATTTCGAAAAAACGAACTATTATGAAAAAGTACAAAATTCATGAAATGGTGGAATTTGCGAAGTGCACTGAAATGGTGCCTTGTTTTTATAATATCCTCTCCGGATTTTTTTACTGGAAATTTGGATTGGCAATCGGATACATTATTGCTTACTTATGGGCAGCTGCGTTATGTCATACCGAAGGAAATTCCGAAAAAACCAACTTTTATGAAAATGTACAAAATTCATGAAATGGTTAAATTTGCGAACTGCACTGAAATGGTGCCTTGCCTTTATAATTTTCCGGACTTTTTTACTGGAAATGCGGATTTTCAATCGGATACATTATTTCTTACTTTTGGGCAGCTGCGTTATGTTATACCGAAGGAAATTTCGAACAAACGAACTTTTATGAAAATGTATAAAATTCAAGAAATGGTTGAATTTGCGAACTGCACTGAAATGGTGCCTTGTTTTTATAATTTTCCCTCCGGATTTTTTTACTGGAAATTGGGATTGGCAATCGGATACATTATTGCTTACTTATGGGCAGCTGCGTTATGTTATACCTAAGGAAATTTCGAACAAACGAACTTTTATGAAAATGTACAAAATTCATGAAATGGTTGAATTTGCGAACTGCACTGAAATGGTGCCTTGTTTTTATAATATCCTCTCCGGATTTTTTTACTGGAAATTTGGATTGGCAATCGGATACATTATTGCTTACTTATGGGCAGCTGCGTTATGTTATACCGAAGGAAATTTCGAACAAACGAACTTTTATGAAAATGTACAAAATTCATGAAATGGTGGAATTTGCGAAGTGCACTGAAATGGTGCCTTGTTTTTATAATTCCCTCTCCGGAGTTTTTTACTGGAAATTTGGATTGGCAATCGGATACATTATTGCTTACTTATGGGCAGCTGCGTTATGTTATACCGAAGGAAATTTCGAAAAAACGAACTTTTATGAAAAAGTACAAAATTCAAGAAATGGTTGAATTTGCGAACTGCACTGAAATGATGCCTTGTTTTTATTATTTTTTCTCTGGATTTTTTTACTGGAAATTTGGATTGGCAATCAGATACATTATTGGTTACTTATGGGCAGCTGCGTTATGTCATACCGGAGGAAATTCCGAAAAAACGAACTTTTATGGAAAAGTACAAAATTCATGAAATGGCTGAATTTGCGAACTGCACTGAAATGGTGCCTTGCTTTTATAATTTTCTCTCCGGATTTTTTTACTCGAAATGCGGATTGGCAATCGGATACATTATTTCTTACTTTTGGGCATCTGCGTTATGTTATACCGAAGGAAATTTCGAACAAACGAACTTTTATGAAAATGTACAAAATTCATGAAATGGTTGAATTTGCGAACTGCACTGTAATGGTGCATTGTTTTTATAATTTTCTCTCCGGATTTTTTTACTGGAAATGCGGATTGGCAATAGGATACATTATTTCTTACTTTTGGGCAGCTGCGTTATGTTATACCGAAGGAAATTTCGAACAAACGAACTTTTATGAAAATGTACAAAATTCATGAAATGGTTGAATTTGCGAAGTGCACTGAAATGGTGCCTTGTTTTAATAATTCCCTCTCCGGATTTTTTTACTGGAAATTTGGATTGGCAATCGGATACATTATTGCTTACTTATGTGCAGCTGCGTTATGTTTTACCTAAGGAAATTTCGAAAAAACGAACTTTTAGGAAAATGTACAAAATTCATGAAATGGTTGAATTTTCGAACTGCACTGAAATGATGCCTTGTTTTTATAATTTCCTCCCCGGATTTTTTTACTGGAAATTGGGATTGGCAATCGGATACATTATTGCTTACTTATGAGCAGCTGCGTTATGTTATACCGAAGGAAATTTCGAACAAACGAACTCTTATGAAA
Organism: Eumerus sabulonum; assembly: GCA_951905685.1. Taxonomy (NCBI): domain Eukaryota; kingdom Metazoa; phylum Arthropoda; class Insecta; order Diptera; family Syrphidae; genus Eumerus; species Eumerus sabulonum. Next base: position 80,516,665 of record OX645061.1, read on the forward strand.
ATGTACAAAATTCATGAAATGGCTGAATTCGCGAACTGCACTGAAATGGTGCCTTGTTTTTATAATTTCCTCTCCGGATTTTTTTACTGGAAAATTGGATTGGCAATCGGATACATTATTGCTTACTTATGTGCAGCTGCGTTATGTTTTACTTAAGGAAATTTCGAAAAAACGAACTTTTAGGAAAATGTACAAAATTCATGAAATGGTTGAATTTTCGAACTGCACTGAAATGATGCCTTGCTTTTATAATTTTCTCTCCGGATTTTTTTACTCGAAATGCGGATTGGCAATCGGATACATTATTGCTTACTTATGGGCAGCTGCGTTATGTTATACCGAAGGAAATTTGGAACAAACGAACTCTTATGAAAATGTACAAAATTCATGAAATGGTTAAATTCGCGAACTGCACTGAAATGGTGCCTTGTTTTTATAATTTTCCCTCCGGATTTTTTTACTGGAAATTTGGATTGGCAATCGGATACATTATTGCTTACTTATGAGCAGCTGCGTTATGTTATACCGAAGGAAATTTCGAACAAACGAACTCTTATGAAAATGTACAAAATTCATGAAATGGCTGAATTCGCGAACTGCACTGAAATGGTGCCTTGTTTTTATAATTTTCTCTCCGGATTTTTTTACTGGAAATTTGGATTGGCAATCGGATACATTATTGCTTACTTAAGTGCAGCTGCGTTATGTTTTACCTAAGGAAATTTCGAAAAAACGAACTTTTAAGAAAATGTACAAAATTCATGAAATGGTTGAATTTTCGAACTGCACTGAAATGATGCCTTGTTTTTATAATTTCCTCCCCGGATTTTTTTACTGGAAATTGGGATTGGCAATCGGATACATTATTGCTTACTTATGGGCAGCTGCGTTATGTCATACCGAAGGAAATTCCGAAAAAACGAACTTTTATGAAAATGTACAAAATTCATGAAATGGTTGAATTTGCGAATTGCACTGAAATGATGCCTCGTTTTTATTATTTTTTCTCTGGATTTTTTTACTGGAAATTTGGATTGGCGATCGGATACATTATTGCTTGCTTATGGGCAGCTGCGTTATGTTATACTGAAGGAAATTTCGAAAAAACGAACTTTTATGAAAAAGTACAAAATTCATGAAATGGTGGAATTTGCGAAGTGCACTGAAATGGTGCCTTGTTTTTATAATATCCTCTCCGGATTTTTTTACTGGAAATTTGGATTGGCAATCGGATACATTATTGCTTACTTATGGGCAGCTGCGTTATGTCATACCGAAGGAAATTCCGAAAAAACGAACTTTTATGAAAATGTACAAAATTCATGAAATGGTTAAATTTGCGAACTGCACTGAAATGGTGCCTTGCCTTTATAATTTTCTCTCCGGATTTTTTTACTGGAAATGCGGATTGGCAATCGGATACATTATTTCTTACTTTTGGGCAGCTGCATTATGTTATACCGGAGGAAATTTCGATCAAACGAACTTTTATGAAAATGTATAAAATTCAAGAAATGGTTGAATTTCGAACTGCACTGAAATGGTGCCTTGTTTTTATAATTTTCTCTCCGGATTTTTTTACTGGAAATTTGGATTGGCAATCGGATACATTATTGCTTACTTATGGGCAGCTGCGTTATGTTATACCTAAGGAAATTTCGAACAAACGAACTTTTATGAAAATGTACAAAATTCATGAAATGGTTGAATTTGCGAACTGCACTGAAATGGTGCCTTGTTTTTATAATATCCTCTCCGGATTTTTTTACTGGAAATTTGGATTGGCAATCGGATACATTATTGCTTACTTATGGGCAGCTGCGTTATGTTATACCGAAGGAAATTTCGAACAAACGAACTTTTATGAAAATGTACAAAATTCATGAAATGGTGGAATTTGCGAAGTGCACTGAAATGGTGCCTTGTTTTTATAATTCCCTCTCCGGAGTTTTTTACTGGAAATTTGGATTGGCAATCGGATACATTAATGCTTACTTATGGGCAGCTGCGTTATGTTATACCGAAGGAAATTTCGAAAAAACGAACTTTTATGAAAAAGTACAAAATTCAAGAAATGGTTGAATTTGCGAACTGCACTGAAATGATGCCTTGTTTTTATTATTTTTTCTCTGGATTTTTTTACTGGAAATTTGGATTGGCAATCAGATACATTATTGGTTACTTATGGGCAGCTGCGTTATGTCATACCGGAGGAAATTCCGAAAAAACGAACTTTTATGGAATAGTACAAAATTCATGAAATGGCTGAATTTGCGAACTGCACTGAAATGGTGCCTTGCTTTTATAATTTTCTCTCCGGATTTTTTTACTCGAAATGCGGATTGGCAATCGGATACATTATTTCTTACTTTTGGGTATCTGCGTTATGTTATACCGAAGGAAATTTCGAACAAACGAACTTTTATGAAAATGTACAAAATTCATGAAATGGTTGAATTTGCGAACTGCACTGTAATGGTGCCTTGTTTTTATAATTTTCTCTCCGGATTTTTTTACTGGAAATGCGGATGGGCAATAGGATACATTATTTCTTACTTTTGGGCAGCTGCGTTATGTTATACCGAAGGAAATTTCGACCAAAAAACTTTTATGAAAATGTACAAAATTCATGAAATGGTTGAATTTGCGAAGTGCACTGAAATGGTGCCTTGTTTTAATAATTCCCTCTCCGGATTTTTTTACTGGAAATTTGGATTGGCAATCGGATACATTATTGCTTACTTATGGGCAGCTGCGCTATGAAAAAACGAACTTTTATGAAAATGTACAAAATTCATGAAATGGTTTGTTTTGCGAACTGCACTGAAATGGTGCCTTGCTTTTATAATTTTCTCTCCGGATTTTTTTACTGGAAATTTGGATTGGCTATCGGATACATTATTGCTTACTTATGGGCAGCTGCTATATGTTATACCGAAGGAAATTTCGAATAAACGAACTTTTATGAAAAAGTACAAAATTCATGAAATGGTGAAATTTGCGAAGTGCACTGAAATGGTGCCTTGTTTTAATAATTCCCTCTCCGGAGTTTTTTACTGGAAATTTGGATTGGCAATCGGATACATTATTGCTTACTTATGGGCAGCTGCGTTTTGTTATACCGAAGGAAATTTCGAACAAACGAACTTTTATGAAAATGAACAAAATTCATGAAATGGTGGAATTCGCGAAGTGCACTGAAATGGTGCCTTGTTTTTATAATATCCTCTCCGGATTTTTTTACTGGAAATTTGGATTGGCAATCGGATACATTATTGCTTACTTATGGGCAGCTGCGCTATGAAAAAACGAACTTTTATGAAAATGTACAAAATTCATGAAATGGTTGAATTTGCGAATTGCACTGAAATGATGCCTTGTTTTTATTATTTTTTCTCTGGATTTTTTTACTGGAAATTTGGATTGGCAATCGGATACATTATTGCTTACTTATGGGCAGCTGCGTTATGTTATACTGAAGGAAATTTCGAAAAAACGAACTTTTATGAAAGAGTACAAAATTCATGAAATGGTGGAATTTGCGAAGTGCACTGAAATGGTGCCTTGTTTTTATAATATCCTCTCCGGATTTTTTTACTGGAAATATGGATTGGCAATCGGATACATTATTTCTTACTTTTGGGCAGCTGCATTATGTTATACCGAAGGAAATTTCGAACAAACGAACTTTTATGAAAATGAACAAAATTCATGAAATGGTGGAATTCGCGAAGTGCACTGAAATGGTGCCTTGTTTTTATAATATCCTCTCCGGATTTTTTTACTGGAAATTTGGATTGGGAATCGGATACATTATTGCTTACTTATGGGCAGCTGCGTTATGTTTTACCTAAGGAAATTTCGAAAAAACGAACTTTTAGGAAATGTACAAAATTCATGAAATGGTTGAATTTTCGAGCTGCACTGAAATGATGCCTTGTTTTTATAATTTCCTCCTCGGATTTTTTTAATGGAAATTGGGATTGGCAATCGGATACATTATTGCTTACTTATGGGCAGCTGGGTTATGTCATACCGAAGGAAATTCCGTAAAAACGAACTTTTATGAAAATGTACAAAATTCATGAAATGGTTGAATTTGCGAATTGCACTGAAATGATGCCTCGTTTTTATTATTTTTTCTCTGGATTTTTTTACTGGAAATTTGGACTGGCAATCGGATACATTATTGCTTACTTATAGGCAGCTGCGTTATGTTATACTAAAGGAAATTTCGAAATAACGAACTTTTATGAAAAAGTACAAAATTCATGAAATGGTGGAATTTGCGAAGTGCACTGAAATGGTGCCTTGTTTTTATAATATCCTCTCCGGATTTTTTTACTGGAAATTTGGATTGGCAATCGGATACATTATTGCTTACTTATGGGCAGGTGCGTTATGTCATACCGAAGGAAATTCCGAAAAAACGAACTTTTATGAAAATGTACAAAATTCATGAAATGGTTGAATTTGCGAACTGCACTGAAATGGTGCCTTGCTTTTATAATATTCTCTCCGGATTTTTTTACTGGAAATGCGGATTGGCGATCGGATACATTATTTCTTACTTTTGGGCAGCTGCGTTATGTTATACCGAAGGAAATTTCGAACAAACGAACTTTTATGAAAATGTATAAAATTCAAGAAATGGTTGAATTTGCGAACTGCACTCCGGATTTTTTTACTGGAAATTTGGATTGGCAATCGGGTACATTATTGCTTACTTATGGGCAGCTGCGTTATGTTATACCGAAGGAAATTTCGAACAAACGAACTTTTATGAAAATGTACAAAATTCATGAAATGGTTGAATTTGCGAACTGCACTGAAATGGTGCCTTGTTTTTATAATTTCCTCTCCGGATTTTTTTACTGGAAATTAGGATTGGCAATCGGATACATTATTGCTTACCTATGGGCAGCTGCGTTATGTTTTACCTAAGGAAATTTCGAAAAAACGAACTTTTAGGGAAATGTACAAAATTCATGAAATGGTTGAATTTGCGAACTGCACTGGAATGATGCCTTGTTTTTATAATTTCCTCTCCGGATTTTTTTTACTGGAAATTTGGTTTGGCAATCGGAAACATTGTTGCTTACTTATGGGCAGCTGCGTTATGTTTTACCTAAGGAAACTTCGAAAAAACGAACTTTTATGAAAAAGTACAAAATTCATAAAATGGTTGAATTTGCGAACTGCACTGAAATGGTGCCTTGCTTTTATAATTTTCTCTCCGGATTTTTTTTACCGGAAATGCGGATTGGCAATCGGATACATTATTTCTTACTTTTGGGCAGCTGCGTTATGTTATACCGAAGGAAATTTCGAACAAACGAACTTTTATGAAAATGTACAAGATTCATGAAATGGTTGAATTTGCGAACAGCACTGAAACGATGCCTTGTTTTTATTATTTTTTCTCTGGATTTTTTTACTGGAAATTTGGATTGGCGTTCGGATACATTATTGCTTACTTATGGGCAGCTGCGTTATGTTATACCGAAGGAAATTTCGAAAAACGAACTTTTATGAAAAAGTACAAATTTCATGAAATGGTTGAATTTGCGAACTGCAACGAAATGGTGCCTTGTTTTTATAATTTCCCCTCCGGATTTTTTTACTGGAAATTTGGATTGACAATCGGATACATTATTGCTTACTTATGGGCAGCTGAGTTATGTTATACCGAAGGAAATTGCGAACAAACGAACTTTTATGAAAACGTACAAAATTCATGAAATGGTTGAATTTGCGAAGTGCACTGAAATGGTGCCTTGCTCTCATAATTTTCTCTCCTGATTTTTTTACTGGAAATGCGGTATTGGCAATCGGATACATCATTTCTTACTTTTGGACAGCTGCGTTATGTTATACCAAAGGAAATTTCGAACAAACGAACTTTTATGAAAATGTACAAAATTCATGAATTGGTTGAATTTGCGAACTGCACTGAAATGATGCATTGTTTTTGTTATTTTTTCTCTGGATTTTTTTACTGGGAATTTGGATTGGCAATCGGATACATTATTGCTTACTTATGGGCAGCTGCGTTATGTTATACCGAAGAAAATTGCGAACAAACGAACTTTTATGCAAACGTACAAAATTCATGAAATGGTTGAATTTGCGAAGTGCACTGAAATGGTGCCTTGCTCTTATAATTTTCTCTCCGGATTTTTTTACTGGAAATGCGGAATTGGCAATCGGATACATTATTTCTTACTTTTGGGCAGCTGCGTTATGTTTTACTTAAGGAAATTTCGGAAAAACGAACTTTAATGAAAATGTACAAAATTCATGAAATGGTTGAATTTGCGAACTGCACTGCACTGCACTGCCTTGTTTTTATTATTTTTTCTCTGGATTTTTTTACTGGAAATTTGGATTGGCATTCGGATACATTATTGCTTAGTTATGGGCAGTTGCGTTATGTTTTACTTAAGGAAATTTCGAAAAAACGACTTTTATGAAAATGTACAAAATTCATGAAATGGTTGAATTTGCGAACTGCACTGAAATGATGCCTTGTTTTTATTACTTATTCTCTGGATTTTTTTACTGGAAATTTGGATTGGCAATCGGATACATTATTGCTTACTTATGGGCAGCTGCGTTATGTTATACCAAAGGAAATTGCGAACAAACGAACTTTTATGAAAAAGTACAAAATTCATGAAATGGTGGAATTTGCGAAGTGCACTGAAATGGTGCCTTGTTTTTATAATATCCTCTCCGCATTTTTTTACTGGAAATTTGGATTGGCAATCGGATACATTATTGCTTACTTATGGGCAGCTGCGTTATGTCATACCGAAGGAAATTCCGAAAAAACGAACTTTTATGAAAATGTACAAAATTCATGAAATGGTTGAATTTGCGAACTGCACTGAAATGGTGCCTTGCTTTTATAATTTTCTCTCCGGATTTTTTTACTGGAAATGCGGATTGGCAATCGGATACATTATTTCTTACTTTTGGGCAGCTGCGTTATGTTATACCGAAGGAAATTTCGAACAAACGAACTTTTATGAAAATGTATAAAATTCATGAAATGGTTGAATTTGCGAATTGCACTGAAATGATGCCTTGTTTTTATTATTTTTTCTCTGGATTTTTTTACTGGAAATTTGGATTGGCAATCGGATACATTATTGCTTACTTATGGGAAGCTGCGTTATGTTATACCGAAGGAAATTTCGAAAAAACGAACTTTTATGAAAAAGTACAAAATTCATGAAATGGTTGAATTTGCGAACTGCAATGAAATGGTGCCTTGTTTTTATAATTTCCTCTCCGGATTTTTTTACTGGAAATTTGGATTGGCAATCGGATACATTATTGCTTACTTGTGGGCAGCTGCGTTATGTTTTACCTAAGGAAATTTCGAAAAAACGAACTTTTATGAAAATGTATAAAATTCATGAATTGGTTGAATTTGCGAAGTGCACTGAAATGGTGCCTTGTTTTTATAATTTCCTCTCCGGATTTTATTACCGGAAATTTGGATTGGCAATCGGATACATTATTGCTTACTTATGGGCAGCTGCGTTTTGTTATACCGAAGGAAATTTCGAACAAACGAACTTTTATGGAAATGTACAAAATTCATGAAATGGTGGAATTTGCGAAGTGCACTGAAATGGTGCCTTGTTTTTATAATTCCCTCTCCGGAGTTTTTTTACTGGAAATTTGGATTGGCAATCGGATACATTATTGCTTACTTATGGGCAGCTGCGTTATGTTATACCGAAGGAAATTTCGAATAAACGAACTTTTATGAAAAAGTACAAAATTCATGAAATGGTTGAATTTGCGAACTGCACTGAAATGATGCCTTGTTTTTATTATTTATTCTCTGGATTTTTTTACTGGAAATTTGGATTGGCAATCGGATACATTATTGCTTACTTATGCGCAGCTGCGTTATGTTATACCAAAGGAAATTGCGAACAAACGAACTTCTATGAAAATGTACAAAATTCATGAAATGGTTGAATTTGCGAACTGCACTGAAATTATGCCCTGTTTTTATTATTTTTTCTCTGGATTTTTTTACTGGAAATTTGGATTGGCAATCGGATACAATATTGCATACTTATGGGCAGCTGCGTTATGTTATACTGAAGGAAATTTCGAAAAAAAACGAACTTTTATGAAAAAGTACAAAATTCATGAAATGGTGAAATTTGCGAAGTGCACTGAAATGGTGCCTTGTTTTAATAATTCCCTCTCCGGAGTTTTTTACTGGAAATTTGGATTGGCAATCGGATACATTATTGCTTACTTATGGGCAGCTGCGTTATGTTATACCGATGGAAATTTCGAACAAACGAACTTTTATGAAAATGTACAAAATTCATGAAATGGTTGAATTCGCGAACTGCACTGAAATGGTGCCTTGTTTTTATAATTTTCTCTCCGGATTTTTTTACTGGAAATTTGGATTGGCAATCGGATACATTATTGCTTACTTATGAGCAGCTGCGTTATGTTATACCGAAGGAAATTTCGAATAAACGAACTTTTATGAAAAAGTACAAAATTCATGAAATGGTTGAATTTGCGAACTGCACTGAAATGGTGCCTTGTTTTTATAATTTCCTCTCCGGATTTTTTTACTGGAAATTTGGATTGGCAATCGGATACATTATTGCTTACTTAAGTGCAGCTGCGTTATGTTTTACCTAAGGATATTTCGAAAAAAAACGAACTTTTAGGAAAATGTACAAAATTCATGAAATGGTTGAATTTTCGAGCTGCACTGAAATGATGCCTTGTTTTTATAATTTCCTCCCCGGATTTTTTTACTGGAAATTGGGATTGGCAATCGGATACATTATTGCATACTTATGGGCAGCTGCGTTATGTTATACTGAAGGAAATTTCGAAAAAAAACGAACTTTTATGAAAAAGTACAAAATTCATGAAATGGTGAAATTTGCGAAGTGCACTGAAATGGTGCCTTGTTTTTATAATTCCCTCTCCGGAGTTTTTTACTGGAAATTTGGATTGGCAATCGGATACATTATTGCCTACTTATTGGCAGCTGCGTTATGTTTAACCTAAGGAAATTTCGAAAAAACGAACTTTTAGGAAAATGTACAAAATTCATGAAATGGTTGAATTTGCGAACTGCACTGGAATGATGCCTTGTTTTTATAATTTCCTCTCCGGATTTTTTTTACTGGAAATTTGGATTTTCAATCGGATACATTATTGCTTACTTATGGGCAGCTGCGTTATGTCTTACCTAAGGAAACTTCGAAAAAACGAACTTTTATGAAAAAGTACAAAATTCATAAAATGGTGAAATTTGCGAAGTGCACTGAAATGGTGCCTTGTTTTTATAATTCCCTCTCCGGAGTTTTTTACTGGAAATTTGGATTGGCAATCGGATACAATATTGCATACTTATGGGCAGCTGCGTTATGTTATACTGAAGGAAATTTCGAAAAAAAACGAACTTTTATGAAAAAGTACAAAATTCATGAAATGGTGAAATTTGCGAAGTGCACTGAAATGGTGCCTTGTTTTTATAATTCCCTCTCCGGAGTTTTTTACTGGAAATTTGGATTGGCAATCGGATACATTATTGCCTACTTATTGGCAGCTGCGTTATGTTTTACCTAAGGAAATTTCGAAAAAACGAACTTTTAGGAAAATGTACAAAATTCATGAAATGGTTGAATTTGCGAACTGCACTGGAATGATGCCTTGTTTTTATAATTTCCTCTCCGGATTTTTTTTACTGGAAATTTGGATTTTCAATCGGATACATTATTGCTTACTTATGGGCAGCTGCGTTATGTTTTACCTAAGGAAACTTCGAAAAAACGAACTTTTATGAAAAAGTACAAAATTCATAAAATGGTTGAATTTGCGAACTGCACTGAAATGGTGCCTTGCTTTTATAATTTTCTCTCCGGATTTTTTTTACCGGAAATGCGGATTGGCAATCGGATACATTATTTCTTACTTTTGGGCAGCTGCGTTATGTTATACCGAAGGAAATTTCGAACAAACGAACTTTTATGAAAATGTACAAGATTCATGAAATGGTTGAATTTGCGAACAGCACTGAAACGATGCCTTGTTTTTATTATTTTTTCTCTGGATTTTTTTACTGGAAATTTGGATTGGCGTTCGGATACATTATTGCTTACTTATGGGCAGCTGCGTTATGTTATACCGAAGGAAATTTCGAAAAACGAACTTTTATGAAAAAGTACAAATTTCATGAAATGGTTGAATTTGCGAACTGCAACGAAATGGTGCCTTGTTTTTATAATTTCCCCTCCGGATTTTTTTACTGGAAATTTGGATTGACAATCGGATACATTATTGCTTACTTATGGGCAGCTGAGTTATGTTATACCGAAGGAAATTGCGAACAAACGAACTTTTATGAAAACGTACAAAATTCATGAAATGGTTGAATTTGCGAAGTGCACTGAAATGGTGCCTTGCTCTCATAATTTTCTCTCCTGATTTTTTTACTGGAAATGCGGTATTGGCAATCGGATACATCATTTCTTACTTTTGGACAGCTGCGTTATGTTATACCAAAGGAAATTTCGAACAAACGAACTTTTATGAAAATGTACAAAATTCATGAATTGGTTGAATTTGCGAACTGCACTGAAATGATGCATTGTTTTTGTTATTTTTTCTCTGGATTTTTTTACTGGGAATTTGGATTGGCAATCGGATACATTATTGCTTACTTATGGGCAGCTGCGTTATGTTATACCGAAGAAAATTGCGAACAAACGAACTTTTATGCAAACGTACAAAATTCATGAAATGGTTGAATTTGCGAAGTGCACTGAAATGGTGCCTTGCTCTTATAATTTTCTCTCCGGATTTTTTTACTGGAAATGCGGAATTGGCAATCGGATACATTATTTCTTACTTTTGGGCAGCTGCGTTATGTTTTACTTAAGGAAATTTCGGAAAAACGAACTTTAATGAAAATGTACAAAATTCATGAAATGGTTGAATTTGCGAACTGCACTGCACTGCACTGCCTTGTTTTTATTATTTTTTCTCTGGATTTTTTTACTGGAAATTTGGATTGGCATTCGGATACATTATTGCTTAGTTATGGGCAGTTGCGTTATGTTTTACTTAAGGAAATTTCGAAAAAACGACTTTTATGAAAATGTACAAAATTCATGAAATGGTTGAATTTGCGAACTGCACTGAAATGATGCCTTGTTTTTATTACTTATTCTCTGGATTTTTTTACTGGAAATTTGGATTGGCAATCGGATACATTATTGCTTACTTATGGGCAGCTGCGTTATGTTATACCAAAGGAAATTGCGAACAAACGAACTTTTATGAAAAAGTACAAAATTCATGAAATGGTGGAATTTGCGAAGTGCACTGAAATGGTGCCTTGTTTTTATAATATCCTCTCCGCATTTTTTTACTGGAAATTTGGATTGGCAATCGGATACATTATTGCTTACTTATGGGCAGCTGCGTTATGTCATACCGAAGGAAATTCCGAAAAAACGAACTTTTATGAAAATGTACAAAATTCATGAAATGGTTGAATTTGCGAACTGCACTGAAATGGTGCCTTGCTTTTATAATTTTCTCTCCGGATTTTTTTACTGGAAATGCGGATTGGCAATCGGATACATTATTTCTTACTTTTGGGCAGCTGCGTTATGTTATACCGAAGGAAATTTCGAACAAACGAACTTTTATGAAAATGTATAAAATTCATGAAATGGTTGAATTTGCGAATTGCACTGAAATGATGCCTTGTTTTTATTATTTTTTCTCTGGATTTTTTTACTGGAAATTTGGATTGGCAATCGGATACATTATTGCTTACTTATGGGAAGCTGCGTTATGTTATACCGAAGGAAATTTCGAAAAAACGAACTTTTATGAAAAAGTACAAAATTCATGAAATGGTTGAATTTGCGAACTGCAATGAAATGGTGCCTTGTTTTTATAATTTCCTCTCCGGATTTTTTTACTGGAAATTTGGATTGGCAATCGGATACATTATTGCTTACTTGTGGGCAGCTGCGTTATGTTTTACCTAAGGAAATTTCGAAAAAACGAACTTTTATGAAAATGTATAAAATTCATGAATTGGTTGAATTTGCGAAGTGCACTGAAATGGTGCCTTGTTTTTATAATTTCCTCTCCGGATTTTATTACCGGAAATTTGGATTGGCAATCGGATACATTATTGCTTACTTATGGGCAGCTGCGTTTTGTTATACCGAAGGAAATTTCGAACAAACGAACTTTTATGGAAATGTACAAAATTCATGAAATGGTGGAATTTGCGAAGTGCACTGAAATGGTGCCTTGTTTTTATAATTCCCTCTCCGGAGTTTTTTTACTGGAAATTTGGATTGGCAATCGGATACATTATTGCTTACTTATGGGCAGCTGCGTTATGTTATACCGAAGGAAATTTCGAATAAACGAACTTTTATGAAAAAGTACAAAATTCATGAAATGGTTGAATTTGCGAACTGCACTGAAATGATGCCTTGTTTTTATTATTTATTCTCTGGATTTTTTTACTGGAAATTTGGATTGGCAATCGGATACATTATTGCTTACTTATGCGCAGCTGCGTTATGTTATACCAAAGGAAATTGCGAACAAACGAACTTCTATGAAAATGTACAAAATTCATGAAATGGTTGAATTTGCGAACTGCACTGAAATTATGCCCTGTTTTTATTATTTTTTCTCTGGATTTTTTTACTGGAAATTTGGATTGGCAATCGGATACAATATTGCATACTTATGGGCAGCTGCGTTATGTTATACTGAAGGAAATTTCGAAAAAAAACGAACTTTTATGAAAAAGTACAAAATTCATGAAATGGTGAAATTTGCGAAGTGCACTGAAATGGTGCCTTGTTTTAATAATTCCCTCTCCGGAGTTTTTTACTGGAAATTTGGATTGGCAATCGGATACATTATTGCTTACTTATGGGCAGCTGCGTTATGTTATACCGATGGAAATTTCGAACAAACGAACTTTTATGAAAATGTACAAAATTCATGAAATGGTTGAATTCGCGAACTGCACTGAAATGGTGCCTTGTTTTTATAATTTTCTCTCCGGATTTTTTTACTGGAAATTTGGATTGGCAATCGGATACATTATTGCTTACTTATGAGCAGCTGCGTTATGTTATACCGAAGGAAATTTCGAATAAACGAACTTTTATGAAAAAGTACAAAATTCATGAAATGGTTGAATTTGCGAACTGCACTGAAATGGTGCCTTGTTTTTATAATTTCCTCTCCGGATTTTTTTACTGGAAATTTGGATTGGCAATCGGATACATTATTGCTTACTTAAGTGCAGCTGCGTTATGTTTTACCTAAGGATATTTCGAAAAAAAACGAACTTTTAGGAAAATGTACAAAATTCATGAAATGGTTGAATTTTCGAGCTGCACTGAAATGATGCCTTGTTTTTATAATTTCCTCCCCGGATTTTTTTACTGGAAATTGGGATTGGCAATCGGATACATTATTGCATACTTATGGGCAGCTGCGTTATGTTATACTGAAGGAAATTTCGAAAAAAAACGAACTTTTATGAAAAAGTACAAAATTCATGAAATGGTGAAATTTGCGAAGTGCACTGAAATGGTGCCTTGTTTTTATAATTCCCTCTCCGGAGTTTTTTACTGGAAATTTGGATTGGCAATCGGATACATTATTGCCTACTTATTGGCAGCTGCGTTATGTTTAACCTAAGGAAATTTCGAAAAAACGAACTTTTAGGAAAATGTACAAAATTCATGAAATGGTTGAATTTGCGAACTGCACTGGAATGATGCCTTGTTTTTATAATTTCCTCTCCGGATTTTTTTTACTGGAAATTTGGATTTTCAATCGGATACATTATTGCTTACTTATGGGCAGCTGCGTTATGTCTTACCTAAGGAAACTTCGAAAAAACGAACTTTTATGAAAAAGTACAAAATTCATAAAATGGTGAAATTTGCGAAGTGCACTGAAATGGTGCCTTGTTTTTATAATTCCCTCTCCGGAGTTTTTTACTGGAAATTTGGATTGGCAATCGGATACAATATTGCATACTTATGGGCAGCTGCGTTATGTTATACTGAAGGAAATTTCGAAAAAAAACGAACTTTTATGAAAAAGTACAAAATTCATGAAATGGTGAAATTTGCGAAGTGCACTGAAATGGTGCCTTGTTTTTATAATTCCCTCTCCGGAGTTTTTTACTGGAAATTTGGATTGGCAATCGGATACATTATTGCCTACTTATTGGCAGCTGCGTTATGTTTTACCTAAGGAAATTTCGAAAAAACGAACTTTTAGGAAAATGTACAAAATTCATGAAATGGTTGAATTTGCGAACTGCACTGGAATGATGCCTTGTTTTTATAATTTCCTCTCCGGATTTTTTTTACTGGAAATTTGGATTTTCAATCGGATACATTATTGCTTACTTATGGGCAGCTGCGTTATGTTTTACCTAAGGAAACTTCGAAAAAACGAACTTTTATGAAAAAGTACAAAATTCATAAAATGGTTGAATTTGCGAACTGCACTGAAATGGTGCCTTGCTTTTATAATTTTCTCTCCGGATTTTTTTACCGGCAATGCGGATTGGCAATCGGATACATTATTTCTTACTTTTGGGCAGCTGCGTTATGTTATACCGAAGGAAATTTCGAACAAACGAACTTTTATGAAAATGTACAAAATTCATGAAATGGTTGAATTTGCGAACTGCACTGAAATGATGCCTTGTTTTTATTATTTTTTCTCTGGATTTTTTTACTGGAAATTTGGATTGGCAATCGGATACATTATTGTTTACTTATGGGCAGCTGCGTTATGTTATACCGAAGGAAATTTCGAAAAAACGAACTTTTATGAAAAAGTACAAATTTCATGAAATGGTTGAATTTGCGAACTGCAATGAAATGATGCCTTGTTTTTATTATTTATTCTCTGGATTTTTTTACTAGAAATTTGGATTGGCAATCGGATACATTATTGCTTACTTATGCGCAGCTGCGTTATGTTATACCAAAGGAAATTGCGAACAAACGAACTTCTATGAAAATGTACAAAATTCATGAAATGGTTGAATTTGCGAACTGCACTGAAATTATGCCCTGTTTTTATTATTTTTTCTCTGGATTTTTTTACTGGAAATTTGGATTGGCAATCGGATACAATATTGCATACTTATGGGCAGCTGCGTTATGTTTTACCTAAGGAAATTTCGAAAAAACGAACTTTTAGGAAAATGTACAAAATTCATGAAATGGTTGAATTTTCGAGCTGCACTGAAATGATGCCTTGTTTTTATTATTTTTTCTCTGGATTTTTTTACTGGAAATTTGGATTGGCAATCGGATACATTATTGTTTACTTATGGGCAGCTGCGTTATGTTATACCGAAGGAAATTTCGAAAAAACGAACTTTTATGAAAAAGTACAAATTTCATGAAATGGTTGAATTTGCGAACTGCAATGAAATGATGCCTTGTTTTTATTATTTATTCTCTGGATTTTTTTACTGGAAATTTGGATTGGCAATCGGATACATTATTGCTTACTTATGCGCAGCTGCGTTATGTTATACCAAAGGAAATTGCGAACAAACGAACTTCTATGAAAATGTACAAAATTCATGAAATGGTTGAATTTGCGAACTGCACTGAAATTATGCCTTGTTTTTATAATTTCCTCCCCGGATTTTTTTACTGGAAATTGGGATTGGCAATCGGATACATTAGTGCTTACTTATGGGCAGCTGCGTTATGTCATACCGAAGGAAATTCCGAAAAAACGAACTTTTATGAAAATGTACAAATTTCATGAAATGGTTGAATTTGCGAACTGCAATGAAATGATGCCTTGTTTTTATTATTTATTCTCTGGATTTTTTTACTGGAAATTTGGATTGGCAATCGGATACATTATTGCTTACTTATGCGCAGCTGCGTTATGTTATACCAAAGGAAATTGCGAACAAACGAACTTCTATGAAAATGTACAAAATTCATGAAATGGTTGAATTTGCGAACTGCACTGAAATTATGCCTTGTTTTTATTATTTATTCTCTGGATTTTTTTACTGGAAATTTGGATTGGCAATCGGATACATTATTGCTTACTTATGCGCAGCTGCGTTATGTTATACCAAA
This sequence comes from Eumerus sabulonum, assembly GCA_951905685.1. Taxonomy (NCBI): domain Eukaryota; kingdom Metazoa; phylum Arthropoda; class Insecta; order Diptera; family Syrphidae; genus Eumerus; species Eumerus sabulonum. The sequence continues at coordinate 80,532,858 of OX645061.1, forward strand.
GGAAATTGCGAACAAACGAACTTCTATGAAAATGTACAAAATTCATGAAATGGTTGAATTTGCGAACTGCACTGAAATGATGCCTTGTTTTTATTATTTTTTCTCTGGATTTTTTTACTGGAAATTTGGATTGGCAATCGGATACATTATTGTTTACTTATGGGCAGCTGCGTTATGTTATACCGAAGGAAATTTCGAAAAAACGAACTTTTATGAAAAAGTACAAATTTCATGAAATGGTTGAATTTGCGAACTGCAATGAAATGATGCCTTGTTTTTATTATTTATTCTCTGGATTTTTTTACTGGAAATTTGGATTGGCAATCGGATACATTATTGCTTACTTATGCGCAGCTGCGTTATGTTATACCAAAGGAAATTGCGAACAAACGAACTTCTATGAAAATGTACAAAATTCATGAAATGGTTGAATTTGCGAACTGCACTGAAATTATGCCTTGTTTTTATAATTTCCTCCCCGGATTTTTTTACTGGAAATTGGGATTGGCAATCGGATACATTAGTGCTTACTTATGGGCAGCTGCGTTATGTCATACCGAAGGAAATTCCGAAAAAACGAACTTTTATGAAAATGTACAAAATTCATGAAATGGTTGAATTTGCGAATTGCACTGAAATGATGCCTCGTTTTTATTATTTTTTCTCTGGATTTTTTTACTGGAAGTGTGGATTGGCAATCGGATACATTATTGCTTACTTATGGGCAGCTGCGTTATGTTATACTGAAGGAAATTTCGAAAAAACGAACTTTTATGAAAAAGTACAAAATTCATGAAATGGTTGAATTCGCGAACTGCACTGAAATGGTGCCTTGTTTTTATAATTTTCTCTCCGGATTTTTTTACTGGAAATTTGGATTGGCAATCGGATACATTATTGCTTACTTATGGGCAGGTGCGGTATGTCATACCGAAGGAAATTCCGAAAAAACGAACTTTTATGAAAATGTACAAGATTCATGAAATGGTTGAATTTGCGAACTGCACTGAAATGGTGCCTTGCTTTTATAATTTTCTCTCCGGAATTTTATTACTGGAAATGCGGATTGGCAATCGGATACATTATTTCTTACTTTTGGGCAGCTGCGTTATGTTATACCGAAGGAAATTTCGAACAAACGAACTTTTATGAAAATGTATAAAATTCAAGAAATGGTTGAATTTGCGAACTGCACTGAAATGGTGCCTTGTTTTTATAATTTTCTCTCCGGATTTTTTTACTGGAAATTTGGATTGGCAATCGGATACATTATTGCTTACTTATGGGCAGCTGCGTTATGTTATACCGAAGGAAATTTCGAACAAACGAACTTTTATGAAAATGTACAAAATTCATGAAATGGTTGAATTTGCGAACTGCACTGAAATGGTGCCTTGTTTTTATAATTTCCTCTCCGGATTTTTTTACTGGAAATTAGGATTGACAATCGGATACATTATTGCTTACTTATGGGCAGCTGCGTTATGTTATACCGAAGGAAATTTCGAACAAACGAACTTTTATGAAAATGTACAAAATTCATGAAATGGTGGAATTTGCGAAGTGCACTGAAATGGTGCCTTGTTTTTATAATTCCCTCTCCGGAGTTTTTTACTGGAAATTTGGATTGGCAGTCGGATACATTATTGCCTACTTATGGGCAGCTGCGTTATGTTTTACCTAAGGAAATTTCGAAAAAACGAACTTTTAGGAAAATGTACAAAATTCATAAAATGGTTGAATTTGCGAACTGCACTGAAATGGTGCCTTGCTTTTATAATTTTCTCTCCGGATTTTTTTACCGGAAATGCGGATTGGCAATCGGATACATTATTTCTTACTTTTGGGCAGCTGCGTTATGTTATACCGAAGGAAATTTCGAACAAACGAACTTTTATGAAAATGTATAAAATTCAAGAAATGGTTGAATTTGCGAACTGCACTGAAATGGTGCCTTGTTTTTATAATTTTCTCTCCGGATTTTTTTTACTGGAAATTTGGATTGGCAATCGGATACATTATTGCTTACTTATGGGCAGCTGCGTTATGTTTTACCTAATTAAACTTCGAAAAAACGAACTTTTATGAAAAAGTACAAAATTCATAAAATGGTTGAATTTGCGAACTGCACTGAAATGGTGCCTTGCTTTTATAATTTTCTCTCCGGATTTTTTTACCGGAAATGCGGATTGGCAATCGGATACATTATTTCTTACTTTTGGGCAGCTGCGTTATGTTATACCGAAGGAAATTTCGAACAAACGAACTTTTATGAAAATGTATAAAATTCAAGAAATGGTTGAATTTGCGAACTGCACTGAAATGGTGCCTTGTTTTTATAATTTTCTCTCCGGATTTTTTTACTGGAAATTTGGATTGGCAATCGGATACATTATTGCTTACTTATGGGCAGCTGCGTTATGTTATACCGAAGGAAATTTCGAATAAACGAACTTTTATGAAAAAGTACAAATTTCATGAAATGGTTGAATTTGCGAACTGCAACGAAATGGTGCCTTGTTTTTATAATCTCCCCTCCGGATTTTTTTACTGGAAATTTGGATTGACAATCGGATACATTATTGCTTACTTATGGGCAGCTGAGTTATGTTATACCGAAGGAAATTGCGAACAAACGAACTTTTATGAAAACGTACAAAATTCATGAACTGGTTGAATTTGCGAAGTGCACTGAAATGGCGCCTTGCTCTCATAATTTTCTCTCCTGATTTTTTTACTGGAAATGCGGAATTGGCAATCGGATACATTATTTCTTACTTTGGGGCAGCTGCGTTATGTTATACCAAAGGAAATTTCGAACAAACGAACTTTTATGAAAACGTACAAAATTCATGAAATGGTTGAATTTGCGAACTGCACTGAAATGATGCATTGTTTGTATTATTTTTTCTCTGGATTTTTTTACTGGGAATTTGGATTGGCAATCGGATACATTATTGCTTACTTATGGGCAGCTGCGTTATGTTTTACCTAAGGAAATTTCGAAAAAACGAACTTTTATGAAAATGTATAAAATTCATGAATTGGTTGAATTTGCGAAGTGCACTGAAATGGTGCCTTGTTTTTATAATTTCCTCTCCGGATTTTTTTACCGGAAATTTGGATTGGCAATCGGATACATTATTGCTTACTTATGGGCAGCTGCGTTTTGTTATACCGAAGGAAATTTCGAACAAACGAACTTTTATGGAAATGTACAAAATTCATGAAATGGTGGAATTTGCGAAGTGCACTGAAATGGTGCCTTGTTTTTATAATTCCCTCTCCGGAGTTTTTTTACTGGAAATTTGGATTGGCAATCGGATACATTATTGCTTACTTATGGGCAGCTGTGTTATGTTATACCGAAGGAAATTTCGAATAAACGAACTTTTATGAAAAAGTACAAAGTTCATGAAATGGTTGAATTTGCGAACTGCACTGAAATGATGCCTTGTTTTTATTATTTATTCTCTGGATTTTTTTACTGGAAATTTAGATTGGCAATCGGATACATTATTGCTTACTTATGCGCAGCTGCGTTATGTTATACCAAAGGAAATTGCGAACAAACGAACTTCTATGAAAATGTACAAAATTCATGAAATGGTTGAATTTGCGAACTGCACTGAAATTATGCCCTGTTTTTATTATTTTTTCTCTGGATTTTTTTACTGGAAATTTGGATTGGCAATCGGATTCAATATTGCATAAATATGGGCAGCTGCGTTATGTTATACTGAAGGAAATTTCGAAAAAACGAACTTTTATGAAAAAGTACAAAATTCATGAAATGGTGAAATTTGCGAAGTGCACTGAAATGGTGCCTTGTTTTAATAATTCCCTCTACGGAGTTTTTTACTGGAAATTTGGATTGGCAATCGGATACATTATTGCTTACTTATGGGCAGCTGCGTTATGTTATACCGATGGAAATTTCGAACAAACGAACTTTTATGAAAATGTACAAAATTCATGAAATGGTTGAATTCGCGAACTGCACTGAAATGGTGCCTTGTTTTTATAATTTTCTCTCCGGATTTTTTTACTGGAAATTTGGATTGGCAATCGGATACATTATTGCTTACTTATGAGCAGCTGCGTTATGTTATACCGAAGGAAATTTCGAATAAACGAACTTTTATGAAAAAGTACAAAATTCATGAAATGGTTGAATTTGCGAACTGCACTGAAATGGTGCCTTGTTTTTATAATTTCCTCTCCGGATTTTTTTACTGGAAATTTGGATTGGCAATCGGATACATTATTGCTTACTTAAGTGCAGCTGCGTTATGTTTTACCTAAGGAAATTTCGAAAAAACGAACTTTTAGGAAAATGTACAAAATTCATGAAATGGTTGAATTTTCGAGCTGCACTGAAATGATGCCTTGTTTTTATAATTTCCTCCACGGATTTTTTTACTGGAAATTGGGATTGGCAATCGGATACATTAATGCTTACTTATGGGCAGCTGCGTTATGTCATACCGAAGGAAATTCCGAAAAAACGAACTTTTATGAAAATGTACAAAATTCATGAAATGGTTGAATTTGCGAATTGCACTGAAATGATGCCTCGTTTTTATTATTTTTTCTCTGGATTTTTTCACTGGAAATTTGGATTGGCAATCGGATACATTTTTGCTTACTTATGGGCAGCTGCGTTATGTTATACTGAAGGAAATTTCGAAAAAACGAACTTTTATGAAAAAGTACAAAATTCATGAAATGGAATTCGCGAAGTGCACTGAAATGGTGCCTTGTTTTAATAATTCCCTCTACGGAGTTTTTTACTGGAAATTTGGATTGGCAATCGGATACATTATTGCTTACTTATGGGCAGCTGCGTTATGTTATACCGATGGAAATTTCGAACAAACGAACTTTTATGAAAATGTACAAAATTCATGAAATGGTTGAATTCGCGAACTGCACTGAAATGGTGCCTTGTTTTTATAATTTTCTCTCCGGATTTTTTTACTGGAAATTTGGATTGGCAATCGGATACATTATTGCTTACTTATGAGCAGCTGCGTTATGTTATACCGAAGGAAATTTCGAATAAACGAACTTTTATGAAAAAGTACAAAATTCATGAAATGGTTGAATTTGCGAACTGCACTGAAATGGTGCCTTGTTTTTATAATTTCCTCTCCGGATTTTTTTACTGGAAATTTGGATTGGCAATCGGATACATTATTGCTTACTTAAGTGCAGCTGCGTTATGTTTTACCTAAGGAAATTTCGAAAAAACGAACTTTTAGGAAAATGTACCAAATTCATGAAATGGTTGAATTTTCGAGCTGCACTGAAATGATGCCTTGTTTTTATAATTTCCTCCGCGGATTTTTTTACTGGAAATTGGGATTGGCAATCGGATACATTAATGCTTACTTATGGGCAGCTGCGTTATGTCATACCGAAGGAAATTCCGAAAAAACGAACTTTTATGAAAATGTACAAAATTCATGAAATGGTTGAATTTGCGAATTGCACTGAAATGATGCCTCGTTTTTATTATTTTTTCTCTGGATTTTTTTACTGGAAATTTGGATTGGCAATCGGATACATTATTGCTTACTTATGGGCAGCTGCGTTATGTTATACTGAAGGAAATTTCGAAAAAACGAACTTTTATGAAAAAGTACAAAATTCATGAAATGGAATTCGCGAAGTGCACTGAAATGGTGCCTTGTTTTTATAATATCCTCTCCGGATTTTTTTACTGGAAATTTGGATTGGCAATCGGATACATTATTGCTTACTTATGGGCAGGTGCGTTATGTCATACCGAAGGAAATTCCGAAAAAACGAACTTTTATGAAAATGTACAAGATTCATGAAATGGTTGAATTTGCGAACTGCACTGAAATGGTGCCTTGCTTTTATAATTTTCTCTCCGGATTTTTTTACTGGAAATGCGGATTGGCAATCGGATACATTATTTCTTACTTTTGGGCAGCTGCGTTATGTTATACCGAAGGAAATTTCGAACAAACGAACTTTTATGAAAATGTATAAAATTCAAGAAATGGTTGAATTTGCGAAGTGCACTGAAATGGTGCCTTGTTTTTATAATTTTCTCTCCGGATTTTTTTACTGGAAATTTGGATTGGCAATCGGATACTTTATTTCTTACTTTTGGACAGCTGTGTTATGTTATACCGAAGGAAATTTCGAACAAACGAACTTTTATGAAAATGTACAAAATTCATGAAATGGTTGAATTTGCGAAGTGCACTGAAATGGTGCCTTGTTTTTATAATTTTCTCTCCGGATTTTTTTACTGGAAATTTGGATTGGCAATCGGATACATTATTGCCTACTTATGGGCAGCTGCGTTATGTTTTACCTAAGGAAATTTCGAAAAAACGAACTTTTAGGAAAATGTACAAAATTCATGAAATGGTTGAATTTGCGAACTGCACTGGAATGATGCCTTGTTTTTATAATTTCCTCTCCGGATTTTTTTTACTGGAAATTTGGATTGGCAATCGGATACATTATTGCTTACTTATGGGCAGCTGCGTTATGTTTTACCTAAGGAAACTTCGAAAAAACGAACTTTTATGAAAAAGTACAAAATTCATAAGATGGTTGAATTTGCCAACTGCACTGAAATGGTGCCTTGCTTTTATAATTTTCTCTCCGGATTTTTTTTACCGGAAATGCGGATTGGCAATCGAATACATTATTTCTTACTTTTGGGCAGCTGCGTTATGTTATACCGAAGGAAATTTCGAACAAACGAACTTTTATGAAAATGTACAAAATTCATGAAATGGTTGAATTTGCGAACTGCACTGAAATGATGCCTTGTTTTTATTATTTTTTCTCTGGATTTTTTTACTGGAAATTTGGATTGGCAATCGGATACATTATTGCTTACTTATGGGCAGCTGCGTTATGTTATACCGAAGGAAATTTCGAAAAAACGAACTTTTATGAAAAAGTACAAATTTCATGAAATGGTTGAATTTGCGAACTGCAATGAAATGGTGCCTTGTTTTTATAATTTCCTCTCCGGATTTTTTACTGGAAATTTGGATTGACAATCGGATACATTATTGCTTACTTATGGGCAGCTGCGTTATGTTATACCTAAGGAAATTGCGAACAAACGAACTTTTATGAAAACGTACAAAATTCATGAAATGGTTGAATTTGCGAAGTGCACTGAAATGGTGCCATGCTCTCATAATTTTCTCTCCTGATTTTTTTACTGGAAATGCGGAATTGGCAATCGGATACATTATTTCTTACTTTTGGGCAGCTGCGTTATGTTATACCAAAGGAAATTTCGAACAAACGAACTTTTATGAAAACGTACGAAATTCATGAAATGGTTGAATTTGCGAACTGCACTGAAATGATGCCTTGTTTTTATTATTTTTTCTCTGGATTTTTTTACTGGGAATTTGGATTGGCAATCGAAGGAAATTGCGAACAAACGAACTTTTATGAAAACGTACAAAATTCATGAAATGGTTGAATTTGCGAAGTGCACTGAAATGGTGCCTTGCTCTTATAATTTTCTCTCCGGATTTTTTTACTGGAAATGCGGAATTGGCAATCGGATACATTATTTCTTACTTTTGGGCAGCTGCGTTATGTTTTACTTAAGGAAATTTCGGAAAAACGAACTTTAATGAAAATGTACAAAATTCATGAAATGGTTGAATTTGCGAACTGCACTGCACTGCACTGCCTTGTTTTTATTATTTTTTCTCTGGATTTTTTTACTGGAAATTTGGATTGGCAATCGGATACATTATTGCTTAGTTATGGGCAGTTGCGTTATGTTTTACTTAAGGAAATTTCGAAAAAAACGACTTTTATGAAAATGTACAAAATTCATGAAATGGTTGAATTTGCGAACTGCACTGAAATGATGCCTTGTTTTTATTATTTATTCTCTGGATTTTTTTACTGGAAATTTGGATTGGCAATCGGATACATTATTGCTTACTTATGGGTAGCTGCGTTATGTTATACCAAAGGAAATTGCGAACAAACGAACTTTTATGAAAAAGTACAAAATTCATGAAATGGTTGAATTTGCGAACTGCACTGAAATGATGCCTTGTTTTTATTATTTATTCTCTGGATTTTTTTACTGGAAATTTAGATTGGCAATCGGATACATTATTGCTTACTTATGCGCAGCTGCGTTATGTTATACCAAAGGAAATTGCGAACAAACGAACTTCTATGAAAATGTACAAAATTCATGAAATGGTTGAATTTGCGAACTGCACTGAAATTATGCCCTGTTTTTATTATTTTTTCTCTGGATTTTTTTACTGGAAATTTGGATTGGCAATCGGATTCAATATTGCATAAATATGGGCAGCTGCGTTATGTTATACTGAAGGAAATTTCGAAAAAACGAACTTTTATGAAAAAGTACAAAATTCATGAAATGGTGAAATTTGCGAAGTGCACTGAAATGGTGCCTTGTTTTAATAATTCCCTCTACGGAGTTTTTTACTGGAAATTTGGATTGGCAATCGGATACATTATTGCTTACTTATGGGCAGCTGCGTTATGTTATACCGATGGAAATTTCGAACAAACGAACTTTTATGAAAATGTACAAAATTCATGAAATGGTTGAATTCGCGAACTGCACTGAAATGGTGCCTTGTTTTTATAATTTTCTCTCCGGATTTTTTTACTGGAAATTTGGATTGGCAATCGGATACATTATTGCTTACTTATGAGCAGCTGCGTTATGTTATACCGAAGGAAATTTCGAATAAACGAACTTTTATGAAAAAGTACAAAATTCATGAAATGGTTGAATTTGCGAACTGCACTGAAATGGTGCCTTGTTTTTATAATTTCCTCTCCGGATTTTTTTACTGGAAATTTGGATTGGCAATCGGATACATTATTGCTTACTTAAGTGCAGCTGCGTTATGTTTTACCTAAGGAAATTTCGAAAAAACGAACTTTTAGGAAAATGTACAAAATTCATGAAATGGTTGAATTTTCGAGCTGCACTGAAATGATGCCTTGTTTTTATAATTTCCTCCACGGATTTTTTTACTGGAAATTGGGATTGGCAATCGGATACATTAATGCTTACTTATGGGCAGCTGCGTTATGTCATACCGAAGGAAATTCCGAAAAAACGAACTTTTATGAAAATGTACAAAATTCATGAAATGGTTGAATTTGCGAATTGCACTGAAATGATGCCTCGTTTTTATTATTTTTTCTCTGGATTTTTTCACTGGAAATTTGGATTGGCAATCGGATACATTATTGCTTACTTATGGGCAGCTGCGTTATGTTATACTGAAGGAAATTTCGAAAAAACGAACTTTTATGAAAAAGTACAAAATTCATGAAATGGAATTCGCGAAGTGCACTGAAATGGTGCCTTGTTTTAATAATTCCCTCTACGGAGTTTTTTACTGGAAATTTGGATTGGCAATCGGATACATTATTGCTTACTAATGGGCAGCTGCGTTATGTTATACCGATGGAAATTTCGAACAAACGAACTTTTATGAAAATGTACAAAATTCATGAAATGGTTGAATTCGCGAACTGCACTGAAATGGTGCCTTGTTTTTATAATTTTCTCTCCGGATTTTTTTACTGGAAATTTGGATTGGCAATCGGATACATTATTGCTTACTTATGAGCAGCTGCGTTATGTTATACCGAAGGAAATTTCGAATAAACGAACTTTTATGAAAAAGTACAAAATTCATGAAATGGTTGAATTTGCGAACTGCACTGAAATGGTGCCTTGTTTTTATAATTTCCTCTCCGGATTTTTTTACTGGAAATTTGGATTGGCAATCGGATACATTATTGCTTACTTAAGTGCAGCTGCGTTATGTTTTACCTAAGGAAATTTCGAAAAAACGAACTTTTAGGAAAATGTACCAAATTCATGAAATGGTTGAATTTTCGAGCTGCACTGAAATGATGCCTTGTTTTTATAATTTCCTCCGCGGATTTTTTTACTGGAAATTGGGATTGGCAATCGGATACATTAATGCTTACTTATGGGCAGCTGCGTTATGTCATACCGAAGGAAATTCCGAAAAAACGAACTTTTATGAAAATGTACAAAATTCATGAAATGGTTGAATTTGCGAATTGCACTGAAATGATGCCTCGTTTTTATTATTTTTTCTCTGGATTTTTTTACTGGAAATTTGGATTGGCAATCGGATACATTATTGCTTACTTATGGGCAGCTGCGTTATGTTATACTGAAGGAAATTTCGAAAAAACGAACTTTTATGAAAAAGTACAAAATTCATGAAATGGAATTCGCGAAGTGCACTGAAATGGTGCCTTGTTTTTATAATATCCTCTCCGGATTTTTTTACTGGAAATTTGGATTGGCAATCGGATACATTATTGCTTACTTATGGGCAGGTGCGTTATGTCATACCGAAGGAAATTCCGAAAAAACGAACTTTTATGAAAATGTACAAGATTCATGAAATGGTTGAATTTGCGAACTGCACTGAAATGGTGCCTTGCTTTTATAATTTTCTCTCCGGATTTTTTTACTGGAAATGCGGATTGGCAATCGGATACATTATTTCTTACTTTTGGGCAGCTGCGTTATGTTATACCGAAGGAAATTTCGAACAAACGAACTTTTATGAAAATGTATAAAATTCAAGAAATGGTTGAATTTGCGAAGTGCACTGAAATGGTGCCTTGTTTTTATAATTTTCTCTCCGGATTTTTTTACTGGAAATTTGGATTGGCAATCGGATACTTTATTTCTTACTTTTGGACAGCTGTGTTATGTTATACCGAAGGAAATTTCGAACAAACGAACTTTTATGAAAATGTACAAAATTCATGAAATGGTTGAATTTGCGAAGTGCACTGAAATGGTGCCTTGTTTTTATAATTTTCTCTCCGGATTTTTTTACTGGAAATTTGGATTGGCAATCGGATACATTATTGCCTACTTATGGGCAGCTGCGTTATGTTTTACCTAAGGAAATTTCGAAAAAACGAACTTTTAGGAAAATGTACAAAATTCATGAAATGGTTGAATTTGCGAACTGCACTGGAATGATGCCTTGTTTTTATAATTTCCTCTCCGGATTTTTTTTACTGGAAATTTGGATTGGCAATCGGATACATTATTGCTTACTTATGGGCAGCTGCGTTATGTTTTACCTAAGGAAACTTCGAAAAAACGAACTTTTATGAAAAAGTACAAAATTCATAAAATGGTTGAATTTGCCAACTGCACTGAAATGGTGCCTTGCTTTTATAATTTTCTCTCCGGATTTTTTTACCGGAAATGCGGATTGGCAATCGAATACATTATTTCTTACTTTTGGGCAGCTGCGTTATGTTATACCGAAGGAAATTTCGAACAAACGAACTTTTATGAAAATGTACAAAATTCATGAAATGGTTGAATTTGCGAACTGCACTGAAATGATGCCTTGTTTTTATTATTTTTTCTCTGGATTTTTTTACTGGAAATTTGGATTGGCAATCGGATACATTATTGCTTACTTATGGGCAGCTGCGTTATGTTATACCGAAGGAAATTTCGAAAAAACGAACTTTTATGAAAAAGTACAAATTTCATGAAATGGTTGAATTTGCGAACTGCAATGAAATGGTGCCTTGTTTTTATAATTTCCTCTCCGGATTTTTTACTGGAAATTTGGATTGACAATCGGATACATTATTGCTTACTTATGGGCAGCTGCGTTATGTTATACCTAAGGAAATTGCGAACAAACGAACTTTTATGAAAACGTACAAAATTCATGAAATGGTTGAATTTGCGAAGTGCACTGAAATGGTGCCATGCTCTCATAATTTTCTCTCCTGATTTTTTTACTGGAAATGCGGAATTGGCAATCGGATACATTATTTCTTACTTTTGGGCAGCTGCGTTATGTTATACCAAAGGAAATTTCGAACAAACGAACTTTTATGAAAACGTACGAAATTCATGAAATGGTTGAATTTGCGAACTGCACTGAAATGATGCCTTGTTTTTATTATTTTTTCTCTGGATTTTTTTACTGGGAATTTGGATTGGCAATCGAAGGAAATTGCGAACAAACGAACTTTTATGAAAACGTACAAAATTCATGAAATGGTTGAATTTGCGAAGTGCACTGAAATGGTGCCTTGCTCTTATAATTTTCTCTCCGGATTTTTTTACTGGAAATGCGGAATTGGCAATCGGATACATTATTTCTTACTTTTGGGCAGCTGCGTTATGTTTTACTTAAGGAAATTTCGGAAAAACGAACTTTAATGAAAATGTACAAAATTCATGAAATGGTTGAATTTGCGAACTGCACTGCACTGCACTGCCTTGTTTTTATTATTTTTTCTCTGGATTTTTTTACTGGAAATTTGGATTGGCAATCGGATACATTATTGCTTAGTTATGGGCAGTTGCGTTATGTTTTACTTAAGGAAATTTCGAAAAAAACGACTTTTATGAAAATGTACAAAATTCATGAAATGGTTGAATTTGCGAACTGCACTGAAATGATGCCTTGTTTTTATTATTTATTCTCTGGATTTTTTTACTGGAAATTTGGATTGGCAATCGGATACATTATTGCTTACTTATGGGTAGCTGCGTTATGTTATACCAAAGGAAATTGCGAACAAACGAACTTTTATGAAAAAGTACAAAATTCATGAAATGGTTGAATTTGCGAACTGCACTGAAATGGTGCCTTGCTTTTATAATTTTCTCTCCGGATTTTTTTACTGGAAATTTGGATTGGCAATCGGATACATTATTGCTTACTTATGGGAAGCTGCGTTATGTTATACCGAAGGAAATTTCGAAAAAACGAACTTTTATGAAAAATTACAAAATTCATGAAATGGTTGAATTTACGAACTGCACTGAAATGGTGCCTTGTTTTTATAATATCCTCTCCGGATTTTTTTACTGGAAATTTGGATTGGCAATCGGATACATTATTGCTTACTTATGGGCAGCTGCGTTATGTCATACCGAAGGAAATTCCGAAAAAACGAACTTTTATGAAAATGTACAAAATTCATGAAATGGTTGAATTTGCGAACTGCACTGAAATGGTGCCTTGCTTTTATAATTTTCTCTCCGGATTTTTTTACTGGAAATTTGGATTGGCTATCGGATACATTATTGCTTACTTATGGGAAGCTGCGTTATGTTATACCGAAGGAAATTTCGAAAAAACGAACTTTTATGAAAAAGTACAAAATTCATGAAATGGTTGAATTTACGAACTGCACTGAAATGATGCCTTGTTTTTATTATTTTTTCTCTGGATTTTTTTACTGGAAATTTGGATTGGCAATCGGATACATTATTGCTTACTTATGGGAAGCTGCGTTATGTTATACCGAAGGAAATTTCGATAAAACGAACTTTTATGAAAAAGTACAAAATTCATGAAATGGTTGAATTTACGAACTGCAATGAAATGGTGCCTTGTTTTTATAATTTCCTCTCCGGATTTTTTTACTGGAAATTTGGATTGGCAATCGGATACATTATTGCTTACTTGTGGGCAGCTGCGTTATGTTTTACCTAAGGAAATTTCGAAAAAACGAACTTTTATGAAAATGTACAAAATTCATGAAATGGTTGAATTTGCGAACTGCCCTGAAATTATGCCTTGTTTTTATTATTTTTTCTCTGGATTTTTTTACTGGAAATTTGGATTGGCAATCGGATACATTATTGCTTACTTATGGGCAGCTGCGTTCTGTTTTACCTAAGGAAATTTCGAAAAAACGAACTTTTATGAAAATGTACAAAATTCATGAAATGGTTGAATTTGCGAACTGCACTGAAATGATGCCTTGTTTGTATTATTTTTTCTCTGGATTTTTTTACTGGAAATTTGGATTGGCAATCGGATACATTATTGCTTACTTATGGGCAGCTGCGTTATGTTTTACCTAAGGAAATTTCGAAAAAACGAACTTTTATGAAAATGTATAAAATTCATGAATTGGTTGAATTTGCGAAGTGCACTGAAATGGTGCCTTGTTTTATAATTCCCTCTCCGGATTTTTTTACTGGAAATTTGGATTGGCAATCGGATACATTATTGCTTACTTTTGGGCAGCTGCGTTATGTTATACCGAAGGAAATTTCGAAGAAACGAACTTTTAGGAAAATGTACAAAATTCATGAAATGGTTGAATTTGCGAACTGCACAGAAATGGTGCCTTGCTTTTATAATTTTCTCTCCGGATTTTTTTACTGGAAATGCGGATTGGCAATCGGATACTTTATTTCTTACTTTTGGACAGCTGTGTTATGTTATACCGAAGGAAATTTCGAACAAACGAACTTTTATGAAAATGTACAAAATTCATGAAATGGTTGAATTTGCGAAGTGCACTGAAATGGTGCCTTGTTTTTATAATTCCCTCTCCGGATTTTTTTACTGGGAATTTGGATTGGCAATCGGATACATTATTGCTTACTTATGGGCAGCTGCGTTATGTTTTACCTAAGGAAATTTCGAAAAAACGAACGTTTATGAAAATGTATAAAATTCATGAATTGGTTGAATTTGCGAAGTGCACTGAAATGGTGCCTTGTTTTTATAATTCCCTCTCCGGATTTTTTTACTGGAAATTTGGATTGGCAATCGGATACATTATTGCTTACTTATGGGCAGCTGCGTTCTGTTTTACCTAAGGAAATTTCGAAAAAACGAACTTTTATGAAAATGTACAAAATTCATGAAATGGTTGAATTTGCGAACTGCACTGAAATGATGCCTTGTTTGTATTATTTTTTCTCTGGATTTTTTTACTGGAAATTTGGATTGGCAATCGGATACATTATTGCTTACTTATGGGCAGCTGCGTTATGTTTCACCTAAGGAAATTTCGAAAAAACGAACTTTTATGAAAATGTATAAAATTCATGAATTGGTTGAATTTGCGAAGTGCACTGAAATGGTGCCTTCCTCTCATAATTTTCTCTCCTGATTTTTTTACTGGAAATGCGGAATTGGCAATCGGATACATTATTTCTTACTTTTGGGCAGCTGCGTTATGTTATACCAAAGGAAATTTCGAACAAACGAACTTTTATGAAAATGTACAAAATTCATGAATTGATTGAATTTGCGAACTGCACTGAAATGATGCCTTGTTTTTATTATTTTTTCTCTGGATTTTTTTACTGGGAATTTGGATTGGCAATCGGATACATTATTGCTTACTTATGGGCAGCTGCGTTATGTCATACCGAAGGAAATTGCGAACAAACGAACTTTTATGAAAACGTACAAAATTCATGAAATGGTTGAATTTGCGAAGTGCACTGAAATGGTGCCTTGCTCTTATAATTTTCTCTCCGGATTTTTTTACTGGAAATGCGGAATTGGCAATCGAATACATTATTTCTTACTTTAAGGCAGCTGCGTTATGTTTTACTTAAGGAAATTTCGGAAAAACGAACTTTAATGAAAATGTACAAAATTCATGAAATGGTTGAATTTGCGAACTGCACTGCACTGCACTGCCTTGTTTTTATTATTTTTTCTCTGGATTTTTTTACTGGAAATTTGGATTGGCAATCGGATACATTATTGCTTAGTTATGGGCAGTTGCGTTATGTTTTACTTAAGGAAATTTCGAAAAAACGACTTTTATGAAAATGTACAAAATTCATGAAATGGTTGAATTTGCGAACTGCACTGAAATGATGCCTTGTTTTTATTATTTATTCTCTGGATTTTTTTACTGGAAATTTGGATTGGCAATCGGATACATTATTGCTTACTTATGGGCAGCTGCGTTATGTTATACCAAAGGAAATTGCGAACAAACGAACTTTTATGAAAAAGTACAAAATTCATGAAATGGTTGAATTTGCGAACTGCACTGAAATGGTGCCTTGCTTTTATAATTTTCTCTCCGGATTTTTTTACTGGAAATTTGGATTGGCAATCGGATACATTATTGCTTACTTATGGGAAGCTGCGTTATGTTATACCGAAGGAAATTTCGAAAAAACGAACTTTTATGAAAAATTACAAAATTCATGAAATGGTTGAATTTACGAACTGCACTGAAATGGTGCCTTGTTTTTATAATATCCTCTCCGGATTTTTTTGCTGGAAATTTGGATTGGCAATCGGAAACATAATGTCTTACTTATGGGCAGCTGCGTTATGTCATACCGAAGGAAATTCCGAAAAAACGAACTTTTATGAAAATGTACAAAATTCATGAAATGGTTGAATTTGCGAACTGCACTGAAACGGTGCCTTGCTTTTATAATTTTCTATCCGGATTTTTTTACTGGAAATTTGGATTGGCAATCGGATACATTATTGCTTACTTATGGTAAGCTGCGTTATGTTATACCGAAGGAAATTTCGAAAAAACGAACTTTTATGAAAAAGTACAAAATTCATGAAATGGTTGAATTTACGAACTGCACTGAAATGATGCCTTGTTTTTATTATTTTTTCTCTGGATTTTTTACCTGGAAATTTGGATTGGCAATCGGATACATTATTGCTTACTTATGGGAAGCTGCGTTATGTTATACCGAAGGAAATTTCGAAAAAACGAACTTTTATGAAAAAGTACAAAATTCATGAAATGGTTGAATTTACGAACTGCAATGAAATGGTGCCTTGTTTTTATAATTATCTCTCCGGATTTTTTTACTGGAAATTTGGATTGGCAATCGGATACATTATTGCTTACTTGTGGGCAGCTGCCTTATGTTTTACCTAAGGAAATTTCGAAAAAACGAACTTTTATGAAAATGTACAAAATTCATGAAATGGTTGAATTTGCGAACTGCCCTGAAATTATGCCTTGTTTTTACTATTTTTTCTCTGGATTTTTTTACTGGAAATTTGGATTGGCAATCGGATACATTATTGCTTACTTATGGGCAGCTGCGTTCTGTTTTACCTAAGGAAATTTCGAAAAAACGAACTTTTATGAAAATGTACAAAATTCATGAAATGGTTGAATTTGCGAACTGCACTGAAATGATGCCTTGTTTGTATTATTTTTTCTCTGGATTTTTTTACTGGAAATTTGGATTGGCAATCGGATACATTATTGCTTACTTATGGGCAGCTGCGTTATGTTTTACCGATGCAAATTTCGAAAAA
The DNA here is from genome assembly GCA_951905685.1 of Eumerus sabulonum. Taxonomy (NCBI): domain Eukaryota; kingdom Metazoa; phylum Arthropoda; class Insecta; order Diptera; family Syrphidae; genus Eumerus; species Eumerus sabulonum. The sequence goes on from OX645061.1 coordinate 80,549,990, forward strand.
ACGAACTTTTATGAAAATGTATAAAATTCATGAATTGGTTGAATTTGCGAAGTGCACTGAAATGGTGCCTTGTTTTTATAATTCCCTCTCCGGATTTTTTTACTGGAAATTTGGATTGGCAATCGGATACATTATTGCTTACTTTTGGGCAGCTGCGTTATGTTATACCGAAGGAAATTTCGAAGAAACGAACTTTTAGGAAAATGTACAAAATTCATGAAATGGTTGAATTTGCGAACTGCACAGAAATGGTGCCTTGCTTTTATAATTTTCTCTCCGGATTTTTTTACTGGAAATGCGGATTGGCAATCGGATACTTTATTTCTTACTTTTGGGCAGCTGTGTTATGTTATACCGAAGGAAATTTCGAACAAACGAACTTTTATGAAAATGTACAAAATTCATGAAATGGTTGAATTTGCGAAGTGCACTGAAATGGTCCCTTGTTTTTATAATTCCCTCTCCGGATTTTTTTACTGGGAATTTGGATTGGCAATCGGATACATTATTGCTTACTTATGGGCAGCTGCGTTATGTTTTACCTAAGGAAATTTCGAAAAAACGAACGTTTATGAAAATGTATAAAATTCATGAATTGGTTGAATTTGCGAAGTGCACTGAAATGGTGTCTTGTTTTTATAATTCCCTCTCCGGATTTTTTTACTGGAAATTTGGATTGGCAATCGGATACATTATTGCTTACTTTTGCGCAGCTGCGTTATGTTATACCGAAGGAGATTTCGAACAAACGAACTTTTAGGAAAATGTACAAAATTCATGAAATGGTTGAATTTGCGAACTGCACTGAAATGGTGCCTTGCTTTTATAATTTTCTCTCCGGATTTTTCTACTGGAAATGCGGATTGGCAATCGGATACTTTATTTCTTACTTTTGGGTAGCTGCGTTAAGTTATACCGAAGGAAATTTCGAACAAACGAACTTTTATGAAAATGTACAAAATTCATGAAATGGCTGAATTTGCGAAGTGCACTGAAATGGTGCCTTGTTTTTATAATTCCCTCTCCGGAGTTTTTTACTGGAAATTTGGATTGGCAATCGGATACATTATTGCTTACTTATGGGCAGCTGCGTTATGTTTTACTTAAGGAAATTTCGAAAAAACGAACTTTTAGGAAAATGTCCAAAATTCATGAAATGGTTGAATTTGCGAACTGCACTGAAATGATGCCTTGTTTTTATAATTCCCTCTCCGGAGTTTTTTACTGGAAATTTGGATTGGCAATCGGATACATTATTGCTTACTTATGGGCAGCTGCGTTATGTTCTACCTAAGGAAATTTCGAAAAAACGAACTTTTAGGAAAATGTACAAAATTCATGAAATGGTTGAATTTGCGAACTGCACAGAAATGGTGCCTTGCTTTTACAATTTTCTCTCTGGATTTTTTTACTGGAAATGCGGATTGGCAATCGGATACTTTATTTCTTACTTTTGGGCAGCTGCGTTATGTTATACCGAAGGAAATTTCGAACAAACGAACTTTTATGAAAATGTACAAAATTCATGAAATGGTTGAATTTGCGAGTTGCACTGAAATGGTGCCTTGTTTTTATAATTCCCTCTCCGGATTTTTTTACTGGGAATTTGGATTGGCAATCGGATACATTATTGCTTACTTATGGGTAGCTGTGTTATGTTTTACCTAAGGAAATTTCGAAAAAACGAACTTTTATGAAAATGTATAAAATTCATGAATTGGTTGAATTTGCGAAGTGCACTGAAATGGTGTCTTGTTTTTATAATTCCCACTCCGGATTTTTTTACTGGAAATTTGGATTGGCAATCGGATACATTATTGCCTACTTTTGGGCAGCTGCGTTATGTTATACCGAAGGAGATTTCGAACACACGAACTTTTAGGAAAATGTACAAAATTCATGAAATGGTTGAATTTGCGAACTGCACTGAAATGGTGCCTTGCTTTTATAATTTTCTCTCCGGATTTTTTTACTGGAAATGCGGATTGGCAATCGGATACTTTATTTCTTACTTTTGGGCAGCTGCGTTATGTTATACCGAAGGAAATTTCGAACAAACGAACTTTTATGAAAATGTACAAAATTCATGAAATGGCTGAATTTGCGAAGTGCACTGAAATGGTGCCTTGTTTTTATAATTCCCTCTCCGGAGTTTTTTACTGGAAATTTGGATTGGCAATCGGATACATTATAGCTTACTTATGGGCAGCTGCGTTATGTTTTACCTAAGGAAATTTCGAACACACGAACTTTTAGGAAAACGTACAAAATTCATGAAATGGTTGAATTTGCGAACTGCACTGAAATGGTGCCTTGTTTTTATAATTCCCTCTCCGGATTTTTTTACTGGAAATTTGGATTGGCAATCGGATACATTATTGCTTACTTTTGGGCAGCTGCGTTATGTTATACCGAAGGAGATTTCGAACAAACAAACTTTTAGGAAAATGTACAAAATTCATGAAATGGTTGAATTTGCGAACTGCACAGAAATGGTGCCTTGCTTTTATAATTTTCTCTCTGGATTTTTTTACTGGAAATGCGGATTGGCAATCGGATACTTTATTTCTTACTTTTGGGCAGCTGCGTTATGTTATACCGAAGGAAATTTCGAACAAACGAACTTTTATGAAAATGTACAAAATTCATGAAATGGTTGAATTTGCGAGTTGCACTGAAATGGTGCCTTGTTTTTATAATTCCCTCACGGGAGTTTTTTACTGGAAATTTAGATTGGCAATCGGGTACATTATTGCTTACTTATGGGCAGCTGCGTTATGTTTTACCTAAGGAAATTTCGAAAAAACGAACTTTTATGAAAATGTATAAAATTCTTGAAATGGTTGAATTTGCAAACTGCACTGAAATGGTGCCTTGCTTTTACAATTTTCTCTCCAGATTTTTTTACTGGAATTGCGGATTGGCAATCGGACACATTATTTCTTACTTTTGGGCAGCTGCGTTATTTGATACCGAAGGAAAAAAACGAACATTTATGAAAAAGTATAAAATTCATGAAATGGTTAAATCAGCGAACTGCACTTAATGGTGCATTGTGTTTTAATTTTTTGATTCATTAGTAAGTTCTTTTGGGAAGCTGCGTTATGTTATACCGAAGGAAATTTCGAACAAACGAACTTTTATGAAAATGTACAAAATTCATGAAATGGTTGAATTTGCGAACTGCACTGAAATGGTGCCTTGCTTTTATAATTTTCTCTCCGGATTTTTTTACTGGAAATGCGGATTGGCAATCGGATACTTTATTTCTTACTTTTGGGCAGCTGCGTTATGTTCTACCTAAGGAAATTTCGAAAAAACGAACTTTTAGGAAAATGTACAAAATTCATGAAATGGTTGAATTTGCGAACTGCACTGAAATGGTGCCTTGCTTTTATAATTTTCTCTCCGGATTTTTTTACTGGAAATGCGGATTGGCAATCGGATACTTTATTTCTTACTTTTGGGCAGCTGCGTTATGTTTTACCTAAGGAAATTTCGAAAAAACGAACTTTTAGGAAAATGTACAAAATTCATGAAATGGTTGAATTTGCGAAGTGCACTGAAATGGTGCCTTGTTTTTATGATTCCCTCTCCGGATTTTTTTACTGGGAATTTGGATTGGCAATCGGACACATTATTGCTTACTTATGGGCAGCTGTGTTATGTTTTACCTAAGAAAATTTCGAAAAAACGAACTTTTATGAAAATGTATAAAATTCATGAATTGGTTGAATTTGCGAAGTGCACTGAAATGGTGCCTTGTTTTTATAATTCCCTCTCCGGATTTTTTTACTGGAAATTTGGATTGGCAATCGGATACATTATTGCCTACTTTTGGGCAGCTGCGTTATGTTATACCGAAGGAGATTTCGAACACACGAACTTTTAGGAAAATGTACAAAATTCATGAAATGGTTGAATTTGCGAACTGCACTGAAATGGTGCCTTGCTTTTATAATTTTCTCTCCGGATTTTTTTACTGGAAATGCGGATTGGCAATCGGATACTTTATTTCTTACTTTTGGGCAGCTGCGTTATGTTATACCGAAGGAAATTTCGAACAAACGAACTTTTATGAAAATGTACAAAATTCATGAAATGGCTGAATTTGCGAAGTGCACTGAAATGGTGCCTTGTTTTTATAATTCCCTCTCCGGAGTTTTTTACTGGAAATTTGGATTGGCAATCGGATACATTATAGCTTACTTATGGGCAGCTGCGTTATGTTTTACCTAAGGAAATTTCGAACACACGAACTTTTAGGAAAATGTACAAAATTCATGAAATGGTTGAATTTGCGAACTGCACTGAAATGGTGCCTTGCTTTTATAATTTTCTCTCCGGATTTTTTTACTGGAAATGCGGATTGGCAATCGGATACTTTATTTCTTACTTTTGGGCAGCTGCGTTATGTTCTACCTAAGGAAATTTCGAAAAAACGAACTTTTAGGAAAATGTACAAAATTCATGAAATGGTTGAATTTGCGAAGTGCTCTGAAATGGTGCCTTGTTTTTATAATTCCCTCTCCGGATTTTTTTACTAGAAATTTGGATTGGCAATCGGATACATTATTGCATACTTATGGGCAGCTGCGTTATGTTTTACCTAAGGAAATTTCGATAAACGAACTTTTATGAAAATGTACAAAATTCTTGAAATGGTTGAATTTGCGAACTGCACTGAAATGATGCCTTGTTTTTACAATTTCCTCTCTGGATTTTTTTACTGGAAATTTGGATTGGCAATCGGATACATTATTTCTTACTTTTGGGCAGCTGCGTTATGTTTTACCGAAGGAAAAAAACCAACATTTATGAAAAAGTATAAAATTCATGAAATGGTTAAATCAGCGAACTGCACTTAATGGTGCATTGTGTTTTAATTTTTTGATTCATTAGTAAGTTCTTTTGGGAAGCTGCGTTATGTTATACCGAAGGAAATTTCGAATAAACGAACTGTTATGAAAAAGTACAAAATTCATGAAATGGTTGAATTTGCGAACTGCACTGAAATGGTGCCTTGTTTTTATAATTTCCTCTCCGGATTTTTTTACTGGAAATTTGGATTGGCAATCGGATACATTATTGCTTACTTATGGGCAGCTGCGCTATGTTATACCGAAGGAAATTTCGAACAAACGAACTTTTATGAAAATGTACAAAATTCATGAAATGGTTGAATTTGCGAACTGCACTGAAATGGCGCCTTGTTTTTATAATTTCCTCTCCGGAGTTTTTTACTGGAAATTTGGATTGGCAATCGGATACATTATTGCTTACTTATGGGCAGCTGCGTTATGTTATACCGAAGGAAATTTCGAACAAACGAACTTTTATGAAAATGTACAAATTTCATGAAATGGTTGAATTTGCGAACTGCACTGAAATGATGCCTTGTTTTTGTTATTTTTTCTCTGGATTTTTTTACTGGAAATTGTGATTGGCAATCGGATACATTATTGCCTACTTATGGGCAGCTGCGTTATGTTATACCGAAGGAAATTTCGAACAAACGAACTTTTATGAAAATGTACAAAATTCATGAAATGGTTGAATTAGCGAACTGCACTGAAATGGTGCCTTGTTTTTATAATTCCCTCTCCGGAGTTTTTTACCGGAAATTTGGATCGGCAATCGGATACATTATTGCTTACTTATGGGCAGTTGCGTTATGTTTTTCCTAAGGAAATTTCGAAAAAACGAACTTTCAGGAAAATGTACAAAATTCATGAAATGGTTGAATTTGCGAACTGCACTGAAATGATGCCTTGTTTTTATAATTCCCTCTCCGGAGTTTTTTACTGGAAATTTGGATTGGCAATCGGATACATTATTGCTTACTTATGGGCAGCTACGTTATGTTATACCGAAGGAAATTTCGAACAAACGAACTTTTATGAAAATGTACAAATTTCATGATATGGTTGAATTTGCGAACTGCACTGAAATGATGCCTTGTTTTTGTTATTTTTTCTCTGGATTTTTTTCCTGGAAATTGTGATTGGCAATCGGATAGATTATTGCCTACTTATGGGCAGCTGCGTTATGTTATACCGAATGAAATTTCGAACAAACGAACTTTTATGAAAATGTACAAAATTCATGAAATGGTTGAATTAGCGAACTGCACTGAATTGGTGCCTTGTTTTTATAATTCCCTCTCCGGAGTTTTTTACTTGAAATTTGGATTGGCAATCGGATACATTATTGCTTACTTATGGGCAGCTACGTTATGTTATACCGAAGGAAATTTCGAACAAACGAACTTTTATGAAAATGTACAAATTTCATGAAATGGTTGAATTTGCGAACTGCACTGAAATGATGCCTTGTTTTTGTTATTTTTTCTCTGGATTTTTTTACTGGAAATTGTGATTGGCAATCGGATACATTATTGCCTACTTATGGGCAGCTGCGTTATGTTATACCGAAGAAAATTTCGAACAAACGAACTTTTATGAAAATGTACAAAATTCATGAAATGGTTGAATTAGCGAACTGCACTGAAATGGTGCCTTGCTTTTATAATTCCCTCTCCGGAGTTTTTTACTGGAAATTTGGATTGGCAATCGGATACATTATTGCTTACTTATGGGCAGTTGCGTTATGTTTTACCTAAGGAAATTTCGAAAAAACGAACTTTTAGGAAAATGTACAAAATTCATGAAATGGTTGAATTTGCGAACTGCACTGAAATGATGCCTTGTTTTTATGATTCCCTCTCCGGAGTTTTTTACTGGAAATTTGGATTGGCAATCGGATACATTATTGCTTACTTATGGGCAGCTACGTTATGTTATACCGAAGGAAATTTCGAACAAACGAACTTTTATGAAAATGTACAAATTTCATGAAATGGTTGAATTTGCGAACTGCACTGAAATGATGCCTTGTTTTTATAATTCCCTCTCCGGAGTTTTTTACTGGAAATTTGGATTGGCAATCGGATACATTATTGCCTACTTATGGGCAGCTGCGTTATGTTATACCGAAGGAAATTTCGAACAAACGAACTTTTATGAAAATGTACAAAATTCATGAAATGGTTGAATTAGCGAACTGCACTGAAATGGTGCCTTGTTTTTATAATTCCCTCTCCGGAGTTTTTTACTGGAAATTTGGATTGGCAATCGGATACATTATTGCTTACTTATGGGCAGCTACGTTATGTTATTCCGAAGGAAATTTCGAACAAACGAACTTTTATGAAAATGTACACATTTCATGAAATGGTTGAATTTGCGAACTGCACTGAAATGATGCCTTGTTTTCGTTATTTTTTCTCTGGATTTTTTTACTGGAAATTGTGATTGGCAATCGGATACATTATTGCCTACTTATGGGCAGCTGCGTTATGTTATACCGAAGGAAATTTCGAGCAAACGAACTTTTATGAAAATGTACAAAATTCATGAAATGGTTGAATTAGCGAACTGCACTGAAATGGTGCCTTGTTTTTATAATTCCCTCTCCGGAGTTTTTTACTGGAAATTTGGATTGGCAATCGGATACATTATTGCTTACTTATGGGCAGCTGCGTTATGTTTTACCTAAGGAAATTTCGAAAAAACGAACTTTTAGGAAAATGTACAAAATTCATGAAATGGTTGAATTTGCGAACTGCACTGAAATGGTGCCTTGTTTTTTATAAATCCCTCTCCGGAGTTTTTTACTGGAAATTTGGATTGGCAATCGGATACATTATTGCTTACCTATGGGCAGTTGCGTTATGTTTTACCTAAGGAAATTTCGAAAAAACCAACTTTTAGGAAAATGTACAAAATTCATGAAATGGTTGAATTTGCGAACTGCACTGAAATGATGCCTTGTTTTTATAATTCCCTCTCAGGAGTTTTTTACTGGAAATTTGGATTTGGCAATCGGATACATTATTGCCTACTTATGGGCAGCTGCGTTATGTTTTACCTAAGGAAATTTCGAAAAAACGAACTTTTAGGAAAATGTACAAAATTCATGAAATGGTTGAATTTGCGAACTGCACTGAAATGGTGCCTTGCTTTTATAATTTTCTCTCCGGATTTTTTTACTGGAAATGCGGATTGGCAATCGGATACTCTATTTCTTACTTTTGGGCAGCTGCGTTATGTTATACCGAAAGAAATTTCGAACAAACGAACTTTTATGAAAATGTTCAAAATTCATGAAATGGTTGAATTAGCGAACTGCACTGAAATGGTGCCTTGTTTTTATAATTCCCTCTCCGGAGTTTTTTACTGGAAATTTGGATTGGCAATCGGATACATTATTGCTTACTTATGGGCAGTTGCGTTATGTTTTACCTAAGGAAATTTCGAAAAAACGAACTTTTAGGAAAATGTACAAAATTCATGAAATGGTTGAATTTGCGAACTGCACTGAAATGATGCCTTGTTTTTATAATTCCCTCTCCGGAGTTTTTTACTGGAAATTTGGATTGGCAATCGGATACATTATTGCTTACTTATGGGCAGCTGCGTTATGTTTTACCTAAGGAAATTTCGAAAAAACGAACTTTTAGGAAAATGTACAAAATTCATGAAATGGTTGAATTTGCGAACTGCACTGAAATGGTGCCTTGCTTTTATAATTTTCTCTCCGGATTTTTTTACTGGAAATGCGGATTGGCAATCGGATACTTTATTCCTTACTTTTGGGCAGCTGCGTTATGTTATACCTAAAGAAATTTCGAAAAAACGAACTTTTATGAAAATGTACAAAATTCATGAAATGGTTGAATTTGCGAACTGCACTGAAATGGTGCCTTGCTTTTATAATTTTCACTCCGGATTTTTTTACTGGAATTGCGGATTGGCAATCGGATACACTACTTCTTACTTTTGGGCAGCTGCGTTATGTTATACCGAAGGAAATTTCGAACAAACGAACTTTTATGAAAATGTACAAAATTCATGAAATGGTTGAATTTGCGAAGTGCTCTGAAATGGTGCCTTGTTTTTATAATTCCCTCTCCGGGTTTTTTTACTAGAAATTTGGATTGGCAATCGGATACATTATTGCGTACTTATGGGCAGCTGCGTTATGTTTTACCCAAGGAAATTTCGATCAAACGAACTTTTATGAAAATGTACAAAATTCATGAAATGGTTGAATTTGCGAAGTGCACTGAAATGGTGCCTTGTTTTTATAATTTTCTCTCCGGATTTTTTTACTGGAAATGCGGATTGGCAATCGGATATTTTATTTCTTACTTTTGGGCAGCTGCGTTATGTTATACCGAAGGAAATTTCGAACAAACGAACTTTTATGAAAATGTACAAAATTCATGAAATGGTTGAATTTGCGAAGTGCACTGAAATGGTGCCTTGTTTTTATAATTCCCTCTCCGGATTTTTTTACTGGAAATTTTAATTGGCATTCGGATACATTATTGCTTACTTATGGGCAGCTGCGTTATGTTTTACCTAAGGAAATTTCGAAAAAACGAACTTTTATGAAAATGTACAAAATTCAAGAAATGGTTGAATTTGCGAAGGGCACTGAAATGGTGCCTTGTTTTTATAATTCCCTCTCCGGATTTTTTTACTAGAAATTTGGATTGGCAATCGGATACATTATTGCGTACTTATGGGCAGCTGCGTTATGTTTTACCTAAGAAAATTTCGAACAAACGAACTTTTATGAAAATGTACAAAATTCATGAAATGGTTGAATTTGCGAACTGCACTGAAATGATGCCTTGTTTTTATAATTTCCTTTCTGGATTTTTTTACTGGTAATTTGGATTGGCAATCGGATACATTATTGCTTACTTTTGGGCAGCTGCGTTATGTTATACCGAAGGAAATTTCGAACAAACGAAATTTTATGAAAATGTACAAAATTCATGAAATGGTTGAATTTGCGAAGTGCTCTGAAATGGTGCCTTGTTTTTATAATTCCCTCTCCGGATTTTTTTACTAGAAATTTGGATTGGCAATCGGATACATTATTGCGTACTTATGGGCAGCTGCGTTATGTTTTACCTAAGAAAATTTCGAACAAACGAACTTTTATGAAAATGTACAAAATTCATGAAATGGTTGAATTTGCGAACTGCACTGAAATGATGCCTTGTTTTTATAATTTCCTTTCTGGATTTTTTTACTGGTAATTTGGATTGGCAATCGGATACATTATTGCTTACTTTTGGGCAGCTGCGTTATGTTATACCGAAGGAAATTTCGAACAAACGAACTTTTATGAAAATGTACAAAATTCATGAAATGGTTGAATTTGCGAAGTGCTCTGAAATGGTGCCTTGTTTTTATAATTCCCTCTCCGGATTTTTTTACTAGAAATTTGGATTGGCAATCGGATACATTATTGCGTACTTATGGGCAGCTGCGTTATGTTTTACCTAAGAAAATTTCGAAAAAACGAACTTTTATGAAAATGTACAAAATTCATGAAATGGTTGAATTTGCGAACTGCACTGAAATGGTGCCTTGCTTTTATAATTTTCACTCCGGATTTTTTTACTGGAATTGCGGATTGGCAATCGGATACACTTTTTCTTACTTTTGGGCCGCTGCGTTATGTTATACCGAAGGAAATTTCGAACAAACGAACTTTTATGAAAATGTACAAAATTCATGAAATGGTTGAATTTGCGAAGTGCACTGAAATGGTGCCTTGTTTTTATAATTCCCTCTCCGGATTTTTTTACTGGAAATTTGGATTGGCAATCGGATACATTATTGCCTACTTTTGGGCAGCTGCGTTATGTTATACCGAAGGAGATTTCGAACACACGAACTTTTAGGAAAATGTACAAAATTCATGAAATGGTTGAATTTGCGAACTGCACTGAAATGGTGCCTTGCTTTTATAATTTTCTCTCCGGATTTTTTTACTGGAAATGCGGATTGGCAATCGGATACTTTATTTCTTACTTTTGGGCAGCTGCGTTATGTTATACCGAAGGAAATTTCGAACAAACGAACTTTTATGAAAATGTACAAAATTCATGAAATGGCTGAATTTGCGAAGTGCACTGAAATGGTGCCTTGTTTTTATAATTCCCTCTCCGGAGTTTTTTACTGGAAATTTGGATTGGCAATCGGATACATTATAGCTTACTTATGGGCAGCTGCGTTATGTTTTACCTAAGGAAATTTCGAACACACGAACTTTTAGGAAAATGTACAAAATTCATGAAATGGTTGAATTTGCGAACTGCACTGAAATGGTGCCTTGCTTTTATAATTTTCTCTCCGGATTTTTTTACTGGAAATGCGGATTGGCAATCGGATACTTTATTTCTTACTTTTGGGCAGCTGCGTTATGTTCTACCTAAGGAAATTTCGAAAAAACGAACTTTTAGGAAAATGTACAAAATTCATGAAATGGTTGAATTTGCGAAGTGCTCTGAAATGGTGCCTTGTTTTTATAATTCCCTCTCCGGATTTTTTTACTAGAAATTTGGATTGGCAATCGGATACATTATTGCATACTTATGGGCAGCTGCGTTATGTTTTACCTAAGGAAATTTCGATAAACGAACTTTTATGAAAATGTACAAAATTCTTGAAATGGTTGAATTTGCGAACTGCACTGAAATGATGCCTTGTTTTTACAATTTCCTCTCTGGATTTTTTTACTGGAAATTTGGATTGGCAATCGGATACATTATTTCTTACTTTTGGGCAGCTGCGTTATGTTTTACCGAAGGAAAAAAACCAACATTTATGAAAAAGTATAAAATTCATGAAATGGTTAAATCAGCGAACTGCACTTAATGGTGCATTGTGTTTTAATTTTTTGATTCATTAGTAAGTTCTTTTGGGAAGCTGCGTTATGTTATACCGAAGGAAATTTCGAATAAACGAACTGTTATGAAAAAGTACAAAATTCATGAAATGGTTGAATTTGCGAACTGCACTGAAATGGTGCCTTGTTTTTATAATTTCCTCTCCGGATTTTTTTACTGGAAATTTGGATTGGCAATCGGATACATTATTGCTTACTTATGGGCAGCTGCGCTATGTTATACCGAAGGAAATTTCGAACAAACGAACTTTTATGAAAATGTACAAAATTCATGAAATGGTTGAATTTGCGAACTGCACTGAAATGGCGCCTTGTTTTTATAATTTCCTCTCCGGAGTTTTTTACTGGAAATTTGGATTGGCAATCGGATACATTATTGCTTACTTATGGGCAGCTGCGTTATGTTATACCGAAGGAAATTTCGAACAAACGAACTTTTATGAAAATGTACAAATTTCATGAAATGGTTGAATTTGCGAACTGCACTGAAATGATGCCTTGTTTTTGTTATTTTTTCTCTGGATTTTTTTACTGGAAATTGTGATTGGCAATCGGATACATTATTGCCTACTTATGGGCAGCTGCGTTATGTTATACCGAAGGAAATTTCGAACAAACGAACTTTTATGAAAATGTACAAAATTCATGAAATGGTTGAATTAGCGAACTGCACTGAAATGGTGCCTTGTTTTTATAATTCCCTCTCCGGAGTTTTTTACCGGAAATTTGGATCGGCAATCGGATACATTATTGCTTACTTATGGGCAGTTGCGTTATGTTTTTCCTAAGGAAATTTCGAAAAAACGAACTTTCAGGAAAATGTACAAAATTCATGAAATGGTTGAATTTGCGAACTGCACTGAAATGATGCCTTGTTTTTATAATTCCCTCTCCGGAGTTTTTTACTGGAAATTTGGATTGGCAATCGGATACATTATTGCTTACTTATGGGCAGCTACGTTATGTTATACCGAAGGAAATTTCGAACAAACGAACTTTTATGAAAATGTACAAATTTCATGATATGGTTGAATTTGCGAACTGCACTGAAATGATGCCTTGTTTTTGTTATTTTTTCTCTGGATTTTTTTCCTGGAAATTGTGATTGGCAATCGGATAGATTATTGCCTACTTATGGGCAGCTGCGTTATGTTATACCGAATGAAATTTCGAACAAACGAACTTTTATGAAAATGTACAAAATTCATGAAATGGTTGAATTAGCGAACTGCACTGAATTGGTGCCTTGTTTTTATAATTCCCTCTCCGGAGTTTTTTACTTGAAATTTGGATTGGCAATCGGATACATTATTGCTTACTTATGGGCAGCTACGTTATGTTATACCGAAGGAAATTTCGAACAAACGAACTTTTATGAAAATGTACAAATTTCATGAAATGGTTGAATTTGCGAACTGCACTGAAATGATGCCTTGTTTTTGTTATTTTTTCTCTGGATTTTTTTACTGGAAATTGTGATTGGCAATCGGATACATTATTGCCTACTTATGGGCAGCTGCGTTATGTTATACCGAAGAAAATTTCGAACAAACGAACTTTTATGAAAATGTACAAAATTCATGAAATGGTTGAATTAGCGAACTGCACTGAAATGGTGCCTTGCTTTTATAATTCCCTCTCCGGAGTTTTTTACTGGAAATTTGGATTGGCAATCGGATACATTATTGCTTACTTATGGGCAGTTGCGTTATGTTTTACCTAAGGAAATTTCGAAAAAACGAACTTTTAGGAAAATGTACAAAATTCATGAAATGGTTGAATTTGCGAACTGCACTGAAATGATGCCTTGTTTTTATGATTCCCTCTCCGGAGTTTTTTACTGGAAATTTGGATTGGCAATCGGATACATTATTGCTTACTTATGGGCAGCTACGTTATGTTATACCGAAGGAAATTTCGAACAAACGAACTTTTATGAAAATGTACAAATTTCATGAAATGGTTGAATTTGCGAACTGCACTGAAATGATGCCTTGTTTTTATAATTCCCTCTCCGGAGTTTTTTACTGGAAATTTGGATTGGCAATCGGATACATTATTGCCTACTTATGGGCAGCTGCGTTATGTTATACCGAAGGAAATTTCGAACAAACGAACTTTTATGAAAATGTACAAAATTCATGAAATGGTTGAATTAGCGAACTGCACTGAAATGGTGCCTTGTTTTTATAATTCCCTCTCCGGAGTTTTTTACTGGAAATTTGGATTGGCAATCGGATACATTATTGCTTACTTATGGGCAGCTACGTTATGTTATACCGAAGGAAATTTCGAACAAACGAACTTTTATGAAAATGTACACATTTCATGAAATGGTTGAATTTGCGAACTGCACTGAAATGATGCCTTGTTTTCGTTATTTTTTCTCTGGATTTTTTTACTGGAAATTGTGATTGGCAATCGGATACATTATTGCCTACTTATGGGCAGCTGCGTTATGTTATACCGAAGGAAATTTCGAGCAAACGAACTTTTATGAAAATGTACAAAATTCATGAAATGGTTGAATTAGCGAACTGCACTGAAATGGTGCCTTGTTTTTATAATTCCCTCTCCGGAGTTTTTTACTGGAAATTTGGATTGGCAATCGGATACATTATTGCTTACTTATGGGCAGCTGCGTTATGTTTTACCTAAGGAAATTTCGAAAAAACGAACTTTTAGGAAAATGTACAAAATTCATGAAATGGTTGAATTTGCGAACTGCACTGAAATGGTGCCTTGTTTTTTATAAATCCCTCTCCGGAGTTTTTTACTGGAAATTTGGATTGGCAATCGGATACATTATTGCTTACCTATGGGCAGTTGCGTTATGTTTTACCTAAGGAAATTTCGAAAAAACCAACTTTTAGGAAAATGTACAAAATTCATGAAATGGTTGAATTTGCGAACTGCACTGAAATGATGCCTTGTTTTTATAATTCCCTCTCAGGAGTTTTTTACTGGAAATTTGGATTTGGCAATCGGATACATTATTGCCTACTTATGGGCAGCTGCGTTATGTTTTACCTAAGGAAATTTCGAAAAAACGAACTTTTAGGAAAATGTACAAAATTCATGAAATGGTTGAATTTGCGAACTGCACTGAAATGGTGCCTTGCTTTTATAATTTTCTCTCCGGATTTTTTTACTGGAAATGCGGATTGGCAATCGGATACTCTATTTCTTACTTTTGGGCAGCTGCGTTATGTTATACCGAAAGAAATTTCGAACAAACGAACTTTTATGAAAATGTTCAAAATTCATGAAATGGTTGAATTAGCGAACTGCACTGAAATGGTGCCTTGTTTTTATAATTCCCTCTCCGGAGTTTTTTACTGGAAATTTGGATTGGCAATCGGATACATTATTGCTTACTTATGGGCAGTTGCGTTATGTTTTACCTAAGGAAATTTCGAAAAAACGAACTTTTAGGAAAATGTACAAAATTCATGAAATGGTTGAATTTGCGAACTGCACTGAAATGATGCCTTGTTTTTATAATTCCCTCTCCGGAGTTTTTTACTGGAAATTTGGATTGGCAATCGGATACATTATTGCTTACTTATGGGCAGCTGCGTTATGTTTTACCTAAGGAAATTTCGAAAAAACGAACTTTTAGGAAAATGTACAAAATTCATGAAATGGTTGAATTTGCGAACTGCACTGAAATGGTGCCTTGCTTTTATAATTTTCTCTCCGGATTTTTTTACTGGAAATGCGGATTGGCAATCGGATACTTTATTCCTTACTTTTGGGCAGCTGCGTTATGTTATACCTAAAGAAATTTCGAAAAAACGAACTTTTATGAAAATGTACAAAATTCATGAAATGGTTGAATTTGCGAACTGCACTGAAATGGTGCCTTGCTTTTATAATTTTCACTCCGGATTTTTTTACTGGAATTGCGGATTGGCAATCGGATACACTACTTCTTACTTTTGGGCAGCTGCGTTATGTTATACCGAAGGAAATTTCGAACAAACGAACTTTTATGAAAATGTACAAAATTCATGAAATGGTTGAATTTGCGAAGTGCTCTGAAATGGTGCCTTGTTTTTATAATTCCCTCTCCGGGTTTTTTTACTAGAAATTTGGATTGGCAATCGGATACATTATTGCGTACTTATGGGCAGCTGCGTTATGTTTTACCCAAGGAAATTTCGATCAAACGAACTTTTATGAAAATGTACAAAATTCATGAAATGGTTGAATTTGCGAAGTGCACTGAAATGGTGCCTTGTTTTTATAATTTTCTCTCCGGATTTTTTTACTGGAAATGCGGATTGGCAATCGGATATTTTATTTCTTACTTTTGGGCAGCTGCGTTATGTTATACCGAAGGAAATTTCGAACAAACGAACTTTTATGAAAATGTACAAAATTCATGAAATGGTTGAATTTGCGAAGTGCACTGAAATGGTGCCTTGTTTTTATAATTCCCTCTCCGGATTTTTTTACTGGAAATTTTAATTGGCATTCGGATACATTATTGCTTACTTATGGGCAGCTGCGTTATGTTTTACCTAAGGAAATTTCGAAAAAACGAACTTTTATGAAAATGTACAAAATTCAAGAAATGGTTGAATTTGCGAAGGGCACTGAAATGGTGCCTTGTTTTTATAATTCCCTCTCCAGATTTTTTTACTAGAAATTTGGATTGGCAATCGGATACATTATTGCGTACTTATGGGCAGCTGCGTTATGTTTTACCTAAGAAAATTTCGAACAAACGAACTTTTATGAAAATGTACAAAATTCATGAAATGGTTGAATTTGCGAACTGCACTGAAATGATGCCTTGTTTTTATAATTTCCTTTCTGGATTTTTTTACTGGTAATTTGGATTGGCAATCGGATACATTATTGCTTACTTTTGGGCAGCTGCGTTATGTTATACCGAAGGAAATTTCGAACAAACGAAATTTTATGAAAATGTACAAAATTCATGAAATGGTTGAATTTGCGAAGTGCTCTGAAATGGTGCCTTGTTTTTATAATTCCCTCTCCGGATTTTTTTACTAGAAATTTGGATTGGCAATCGGATACATTATTGCGTACTTATGGGCAGCTGCGTTATGTTTTACCTAAGAAAATTTCGAACAAACGAACTTTTATGAAAATGTACAAAATTCATGAAATGGTTGAATTTGCGAACTGCACTGAAATGATGCCTTGTTTTTATAATTTCCTTTCTGGATTTTTTTACTGGTAATTTGGATTGGCAATCGGATACATTATTGCTTACTTTTGGGCAGCTGCGTTATGTTATACCGAAGGAAATTTCGAACAAACGAACTTTTATGAAAATGTACAAAATTCATGAAATGGTTGAATTTGCGAAGTGCTCTGAAATGGTGCCTTGTTTTTATAATTCCCTCTCCGGATTTTTTTACTAGAAATTTGGATTGGCAATCGGATACATTATTGCGTACTTATGGGCAGCTGCGTTATGTTTTACCTAAGAAAATTTCGAAAAAACGAACTTTTATGAAAATGTACAAAATTCATGAAATGGTTGAATTTGCGAACTGCACTGAAATGGTGCCTTGCTTTTATAATTTTCACTCCGGATTTTTTTACTGGAATTGCGGATTGGCAATCGGATACACTTTTTCTTACTTTTGGGCCGCTGCGTTATGTTATACCGAAGGAAATTTCGAACAAACGAACTTTTATGAAAATGTACAAAATTCATGAAATGGTTGAATTTGCGAAGTGCTCTGAAATGGTGCCTTGTTTTTATAATTCCCTCTCCGGGTTTTTTTACTAGAAATTTGGATTGGCAATCGGATACATTATTGCGTACTTATGGGCAGCTGCGTTATGTTTTACCTAAGGAAATTTCGATCAAACGAACTTTTATGAAAATGTACAAAATTCATGAAATGGTTGAATTTGCGAACTGCACTGAAATGATGCCTTGTTTTTATAATTCCCTCTCCGGAGTTTTTTACTGGAAATTTGGATTGGCAATCGGATACATTATTGCTTACTTATGGGCAGCTGCGTTATGTTTTACCTAAGGAAATTTCGAAAAAACGAACTTTTAGGAAAATGTACAAAATTCATGAAATGGTTGAATTTGCGAACTGCACTGAAATGGTGCCTTGTTTTTATAATTCCCCCTCCGGATTTTTTTACTTGGAATTTGGTTTGGCAATCGGATACATTATTGCTTACTTATGGGCAGCTGCGTTATGTTTTACCTAAGGAAATTTCGAAAAAAACGAACTTTTATGAAAATGTATAAAATTCATGAAATGGTTGAATTTGCGAACTGCACTGAAATGGTGCCTTGTTTTTATAATTCCCTCTCCGGATTTTTTTACTGGAAATTTGGATTGGCAATCGGATACAATATTGCTTACTTATGGGCAGCTGCGTTATGTTTTACCTAAAGAAATTTCGAAAAAACGAACTTTTATGAAAATGTACAAAATTCATGAAATGGTTGAATTTGCGAACTGCACTGAAATGGTGCCTTGCTTTTATAATTTTCACTCCGGATTTTTTTACTGGAATTGCGGATTGGCAATCGGATACACTATTTCTTACTTTTGGGCAGCTGCGTTATGTTATACCGAAGGAAATTTCGAACAAACGAACTTTTATGAAAATGTACAAAATTCATGAAATGGTTGAATTTGCGAAGTGCTCTGAAATGGTGCCTTGTTTTTATAATTCCCTCTCCGGGTTTTTTTACTAGAAATTTGGATTGGCAATCGGATACATTATTGCGTACTTATGGGCAGCTGCGTTATGTTTTACCCAAGGAAATTTCGATCAAACGAACTTTTATGAAAATGTACAAAATTCATGAAATGGTTGAATTTGCGAACTGCACTGAAATGATGCCTTGTTTTTATAATTCCCTCTCCGGAGTTTTTTACTGGAAATTTGGATTGGCAATCGGATACATTATTGATTACTTATGGGCAGCTGCGTTATGTTTTACCTAAGGAAATTTCGAAAAAACTAACTTTTAGGAAAATGTACAAAATTCATGAAATGGTTGAATTTGCGAACTGCACTGAAATGGTGCCTTGCTTTTATAATTTTCTCTCCGGATTTTTTTACTGGAAATGCGGATTGGCAATCGGATATTTTATTTCTTACTTTTGGGCAGCTGCGCTATGTTATACCGAAGGAAATTTCGAACAAACGAACTTTTATGAAAATGTACAAAATTCATGAAATGGTTGAATTTGCGAAGTGCACTGAAATGGTGCCTTGTTTTTATAATTCCCTCTCCGGATTTTTTTACTGGAAAATTGGATTGGCAATCGGATACATTATTGCTTACTTATGGGCAGCTGCGTTATGTTTTACCTAAAGAAATTTCGAAAAAACGAACTTTTATGAAAATGTACAAAATTCATGAAATGGTTGAATTTGCGAACTGCACTGAAATGGTGCCTTGCTTTTATAATTTTCACTCCGGATTTTTTTACTGGAAATGCGGATTGGCAATAGGATACATTATTTCTTACCTTTGGGCAGGTGCGTTATGTTATACCGAAGGAAATTTCGAACAAACAAACTTTTATGAAAAAGTATAAAATTCATGAAATGGATAAATCAGCGAACTGCAGTGAATGGTGCCTTGCTTTTATAATTTTCTCTCCGGATTTTTTTACTGGAAATGCGGATTGGCAATCGGATACTTTATTTCTTACTTTTGGGCAGCTCCGTTATGTTATACCGAAGGAAATTTCGAACAAACGAACTTTTATGAAAATGTACAAAATTCATGAAATGGTTGAATTTGCGAAGTGCACTGAAATGGTGCCTTGATTTTATAATTCCCTCTCCGGCAATCGGATACATTATTGCTTACTTATGGGCAGCTGCGTTATGTTTTACCTGAGGAAATTTCGAAAAAACGACCTTTTTTGAAAATGTACAAAATTCATGAAATGGTTGAATTTGCGAAGTGCACTGAAATGGTGCCTTGCTTTTATAATTCCCTCTCCGGATTTTTTACTGGAAATTTGGATTGGCAATCGGATACATTATTGCTTACTTATGGGCAGCTGCGTTATGTTTTACCTAAAGAAATTTCGAAAAAACGAACTTTTATGAAAATTTACAAAATTCATGAAATGGTTGAATTTGCGAACTGCACTGAAATGGTGCCTTGCTTTTATAATTTTTACTCCGGATTTTTTTACTGGAATTGCGGATTGGCAATCGGATACACTATTTCTTACTTTTGGGCCGCTGCGTTATGTTATACCGAAGGAAATTTCGAACAAACGAACTTTTATGAAAATGTACAAAATTCATGAAATGGTTGAATTTGCGAAGTGCTCTGAAATGTTGCCTTGTTTTTATAATTCCCTCTCCGGATTTTTTACTGGAAATTTGGATTGGCAATCGGATACATTATTGCTTACTTATGGGCAGCTGCGTTATGTTTTACCTAAAGAAATTTCGAAAAAACGAACTTTTATGAAAATTTACAAAATTCATGAAATGGTTGAATTTGCGAACTGCACTGAAATGGTGCCTTGCTTTTATAATTTTTACTCCGGATTTTTTTACTGGAATTGCGGATTGGCAATCGGATACACTATTTCTTACTTTTGGGCCGCTGCGTTATGTTTTACCCAAGGAAATTTCGATCAAACGAACTTTTATGAAAATGTACAAAATTCATGAAATGGTTGAATTTGCGAAGTGCACTGAAATGGTGCCTTGTTTTTATAATTTTCTCTCCGGATTTTTTTACTGGAAATGCGGATTGGCAATCGGATATTTTATTTCTTACTTTTGGGCAGCTGCGTTATGTTATACCGAAGGAAATTTCGAACAAACGAACTTTTATGAAAATGTACAAAATTCATGAAATGGTTGAATTTGCGAAGTGCACTGAAATGGTGCCTTGTTTTTATAATTCCCTCTCCGGATTTTTTTACTGGAAATTTTAATTGGCATTCGGATACATTATTGCTTACTTATGGGCAGCTGCGTTATGTTTTACCTAAGGAAATTTCGAAAAAACGAACTTTTATGAAAATGTACAAAATTCAAGAAATGGTTGAATTTGCGAAGGGCACTGAAATTGTGCCTTGTTTTTATAATTCCCTCTCCGGATTTTTTTACTAGAAATTTGGATTGGCAATCGGATACATTATTGCGTACTTATGGGCAGCTGCGTTATGTTTTACCTAAGAAAATTTCGAACAAACGAACTTTTATGAAAATGTACAAAATTCATGAAATGGTTGAATTTGCGAACTGCACTGAAATGATGCCTTGTTTTTATAATTTCCTTTCTGGATTTTTTTACTGGTAATTTGGATTGGCAATCGGATACATTATTGCTTACTTTTGGGCAGCTGCGTTATGTTATACCGAAGGAAATTTCGAACAAACGAAATTTTATGAAAATGTACAAAATTCATGAAATGGTTGAATTTGCGAAGTGCTCTGAAATGGTGCCTTGTTTTTATAATTCCCTCTCCGGATTTTTTTACTAGAAATTTGGATTGGCAATCGGATACATTATTGCGTACTTATGGGCAGCTGCGTTATGTTTTACCTAAGAAAATTTCGAACAAACGAACTTTTATGAAAATGTACAAAATTCATGAAATGGTTGAATTTGCGAACTGCACTGAAATGATGCCTTGTTTTTATAATTTCCTTTCTGGATTTTTTTACTGGTAATTTGGATTGGCAATCGGATACATTATTGCTTACTTTTGGGCAGCTGCGTTATGTTATACCGAAGGAAATTTCGAACAAACGAACTTTTATGAAAATGTACAAAATTCATGAAATGGTTGAATTTGCGAAGTGCTCTGAAATGGTGCCTTGTTTTTATAATTCCCTCTCCGGATTTTTTTACTAGAAATTTGGATTGGCAATCGGATACATTATTGCGTACTTATGGGCAGCTGCGTTATGTTTTACCTAAGAAAATTTCGAAAAAACGAACTTTTATGAAAATGTACAAAATTCATGAAATGGTTGAATTTGCGAACTGCACTGAAATGGTGCCTTGCTTTTATAATTTTCACTCCGGATTTTTTTACTGGAATTGCGGATTGGCAATCGGATACACTTTTTCTTACTTTTGGGCCGCTGCGTTATGTTATACCGAAGGAAATTTCGAACAAACGAACTTTTATGAAAATGTACAAAATTCATGAAATGGTTGAATTTGCGAAGTGCTCTGAAATGGTGCCTTGTTTTTATAATTCCCTCTCCGGGTTTTTTTACTAGAAATTTGGATTGGCAATCGGATACATTATTGCGTACTTATGGGCAGCTGCGTTATGTTTTACCTAAGGAAATTTCGATCAAACGAACTTTTATGAAAATGTACAAAATTCATGAAATGGTTGAATTTGCGAACTGCACTGAAATGATGCCTTGTTTTTATAATTCCCTCTCCGGAGTTTTTTACTGGAAATTTGGATTGGCAATCGGATACATTATTGCTTACTTATGGGCAGCTGCGTTATGTTTTACCTAAGGAAATTTCGAAAAAACGAACTTTTAGGAAAATGTACAAAATTCATGAAATGGTTGAATTTGCGAACTGCACTGAAATGGTGCCTTGTTTTTATAATTCCCCCTCCGGATTTTTTTACTTGGAATTTGGTTTGGCAATCGGATACATTATTGCTTACTTATGGGCAGCTGCGTTATGTTTTACCTAAGGAAATTTCGAAAAAAACGAACTTTTATGAAAATGTATAAAATTCATGAAATGGTTGAATTTGCGAACTGCACTGAAATGGTGCCTTGTTTTTATAATTCCCTCTCCGGATTTTTTTACTGGAAATTTGGATTGGCAATCGGATACAATATTGCTTACTTATGGGCAGCTGCGTTATGTTTTACCTAAAGAAATTTCGAAAAAACGAACTTTTATGAAAATGTACAAAATTCATGAAATGGTTGAATTTGCGAACTGCACTGAAATGGTGCCTTGCTTTTATAATTTTCACTCCGGATTTTTTTACTGGAATTGCGGATTGGCAATCGGATACACTATTTCTTACTTTTGGGCAGCTGCGTTATGTTATACCGAAGGAAATTTCGAACAAACGAACTTTTATGAAAATGTACAAAATTCATGAAATGGTTGAATTTGCGAAGTGCTCTGAAATGGTGCCTTGTTTTTATAATTCCCTCTCCGGGTTTTTTTACTAGAAATTTGGATTGGCAATCGGATACATTATTGCGTACTTATGGGCAGCTGCGTTATGTTTTACCCAAGGAAATTTCGATCAAACGAACTTTTATGAAAATGTACAAAATTCATGAAATGGTTGAATTTGCGAACTGCACTGAAATGATGCCTTGTTTTTATAATTCCCTCTCCGGAGTTTTTTACTGGAAATTTGGATTGGCAATCGGATACATTATTGATTACTTATGGGCAGCTGCGTTATGTTTTACCTAAGGAAATTTCGAAAAAACTAACTTTTAGGAAAATGTACAAAATTCATGAAATGGTTGAATTTGCGAACTGCACTGAAATGGTGCCTTGCTTTTATAATTTTCTCTCCGGATTTTTTTACTGGAAATGCGGATTGGCAATCGGATATTTTATTTCTTACTTTTGGGCAGCTGCGCTATGTTATACCGAAGGAAATTTCGAACAAACGAACTTTTATGAAAATGTACAAAATTCATGAAATGGTTGAATTTGCGAAGTGCACTGAAATGGTGCCTTGTTTTTATAATTCCCTCTCCGGATTTTTTTACTGGAAAATTGGATTGGCAATCGGATACATTATTGCTTACTTATGGGCAGCTGCGTTATGTTTTACCTAAAGAAATTTCGAAAAAACGAACTTTTATGAAAATGTACAAAATTCATGAAATGGTTGAATTTGCGAACTGCACTGAAATGGTGCCTTGCTTTTATAATTTTCGCTCCGGATTTTTTTACTGGAAATGCGGATTGGCAATAGGATACATTATTTCTTACCTTTGGGCAGGTGCGTTATGTTATACCGAAGGAAATTTCGAACAAACAAACTTTTATGAAAAAGTATAAAATTCATGAAATGGATAAATCAGCGAACTGCAGTGAATGGTGCCTTGCTTTTATAATTTTCTCTCCGGATTTTTTTACTGGAAATGCGGATTGGCAATCGGATACTTTATTTCTTACTTTTGGGCAGCTCCGTTATGTTATACCGAAGGAAATTTCGAACAAACGAACTTTTATGAAAATGTACAAAATTCATGAAATGGTTGAATTTGCGAAGTGCACTGAAATGGTGCCTTGATTTTATAATTCCCTCTCCGGCAATCGGATACATTATTGCTTACTTATGGGCAGCTGCGTTATGTTTTACCTGAGGAAATTTCGAAAAAACGACCTTTTTTGAAAATGTACAAAATTCATGAAATGGTTGAATTTGCGAAGTGCACTGAAATGGTGCCTTGCTTTTATAATTCCCTCTCCGGATTTTTTACTGGAAATTTGGATTGGCAATCGGATACATTATTGCTTACTTATGGGCAGCTGCGTTATGTTTTACCTAAAGAAATTTCGAAAAAACGAACTTTTATGAAAATTTACAAAATTCATGAAATGGTTGAATTTGCGAACTGCACTGAAATGGTGCCTTGCTTTTATAATTTTTACTCCGGATTTTTTTACTGGAATTGCGGATTGGCAATCGGATACACTATTTCTTACTTTTGGGCCGCTGCGTTATGTTATACCGAAGGAAATTTCGAACAAACGAACTTTTATGAAAATGTACAAAATTCATGAAATGGTTGAATTTGCGAAGTGCTCTGAAATGTTGCCTTGTTTTTATAATTCCCTCTCCGGGTTTTTTTACTAGAAATTTAGATTGGCAGTCGGATACGAATCCCGACACAGCCATGTCATCGAACGTGTTTTTCACGGTGTTTCTCCTCAGCGGGGTTCTGACAAAACCCCCTGTAGTAAAATTGTCATGAAAAGCTTCTCGAAATTCGCCGTTCGGAACCGGCAATAGAAACTGTAGGTCCCTTTCACCTATGTGAAAATTAAATCACACACAACATGGGTGATTGAGAGAGGCTCGGCTCAGGTTCTTCATGGACTGTAACACCAACATACATACATACATACAATCGGATACATTATTGCGTACTTATGGGCAGCTGCGTTATGTTTTACCTAAGGAAATTTCGATCAAACGAACTTTTATGAAAATGTACAAAATTCATGAAATGGTTGAATTTGCGAACTGCACTGAAATGATGCCTTGTTTTTATAATTTTCTTTCTGGATTTTTTTACTGGTAATTTGGATTGGCAATCGGATACATTATTGCTTACTTTTGGGCAGCTGCGTTATGTTATACCGAAGGATATTTCGAACAAACGAACTTTTATGAAAATGTACAAAATTCATGAAATGGTTGAATTTGCGAAGTGCTCTGAAATGGTGCCTTGTTTTTATAATTCCCTCTCCGGATTTTTTTACTAGAAATTTGAATTGGCAATCGGATACATTATTGCGTACTTATGGGCAGCTGCGTTATGTTTTACCTAAGAAAATTTCGAACAAACGAACTTTTATGAAAATGTACAAAATTCATGAAATGGTTGAATTTGCGAACTGCACTTAAATGATGCCTTGTTTTTATAATTTCCTTTCTGGATTTTTTTACTGGTAATTTGGATTGGCAATCGGATACATTATTGCTTACTTTTGGGCCGCTGCGTTAGGTTATACCGAAGGAAATTTCGAAAAAACGAACTTTTATGAAAATGTACAAAATTCATGAAATGGTTGAATTTGCGAACTGCACTGAAATGGTGCCTTGCTTTTATAATTTTCTCTCCGGATTTTTTTACTGGAATTGCGGATTGGCAATCGGATACACTATTTCTTACTTTTGGGCAGCTGCGTTATGTTATACCGATGGAAATTTCGAACAAACGAACTTTTATGAAAATGTACAAAATTCATGAAATGGTTGAATTTGCGAAGTGCTCTGAAATGGTGCCTTGTTTTTATAATTCCCTCTCCGGATTTTTTTACTGGAAATGCGGATTGGCAATCGGATACTTTATTTCTTACTTTTGGGCAGCTCCGTTATGTTATACCGAAGGAAATTTCGAACAAACGAACTTTTATGAAAATGTACAAAATTCATGAAATGGTTGAATTTGCGAACTGCACTGAAATGATGCCTTGTTTTTATAATTTCCTTTCTGGATTTTTTTACTGGTAATTTGGATTGGCAATCGGATACATTATTGCTTACTTTTGGGAAGCTGCGTTATGTTATACCGAAGGAAATTTCGAACAAACGAACTTTTATGAAAAAGTATAAAATTCATGAAATGGATAAATCAGCGAACTGCAGTGAATGGTGCCTTGCTTTTATAATTTTCTCTCCGGATTTTTTCACTGGAAATGCGGATTGGCTAACGGATACTTTATTTCTTACTTTTGGGCAGCTGCGTTATGTTATACCGAAGGAAATTTCGAACAAACGAACTTTTATGAAAAAGTATAAAATTCATGAAATGGATAAATCAGCGAACTGCACTGAATGGTGCCTTGCTTTTATAATCTTCTCTACGGATTTTTTTACTGGAAATGCGGATTGGCAATCGGATACTTTATTTCTTACTTTTGGGCAGCTGCGTTATGTTATACCGAAGAAAATTTCGATTAAACGAACTTTTATGAAAAAGTACAAAATTCATGAAATGATTGAATTTGCGAAGTGCACTGAAATGGTGCCTTGATTTTATAATTCCCTCTCCGGCAATCGGATACATTATTGCTTACTTATGGGCAGCTGCGTTATGTTTTACCTAAAGAAATTTCGAAAAAACGAACTTTTTTGAAAATGTACAAAATTCATGAAATGGTTGAATTTGCGAAGTGCACTGAAATGGTGCCTTGTTTTTATAATTCCCTCTCCGGATTTTTTACTGGAAATTTGGATTGGCAATCGGATACATTATTGCTTACTTATGGGCAGCTGCGTTATGTTTTACCTAAAGAAATTTCGAAAAAACGAACTTTTATGAAAATGTACAAAATTCATGAAATGGTTGAATTTGCGAAGTGCTCTGAAATGGTGCCTTGTTTTTATAATTCCCTCTCCGGATTTTTTTACTGGAAATGCGGATTGGCAATCGGATACTTTATTTCTTACTTTTGGGCAGCTCCGTTATGTTATACCGAAGGAAATTTCGAACAAACGAACTTTTATGAAAATGTACAAAATTCATGAAATGGTTGAATTTGCGAACTGCACTGAAATGATGCCTTGTTTTTATAATTTCCTTTCTGGATTTTTTTACTGGTAATTTGGATTGGCAATCGGATACATTATTGCTTACTTTTGGGCAGCTGCGTTATGTTATACCGAAGGAAATTTCGAACAAACGAACTTTTATGAAAAAGTATAAAATTCATGAAATGGATAAATCAGCGAACTGCACTGAATGGTGCCTTGCTTTTATAATCTTCTCTACGGATTTTTTTACTGGAAATGCGGATTGGCAATCGGATACACTATTTCTTACTTTTGGGCAGCTGCGTTATGTTATACCGATGGAAATTTCGAACAAACGAACTTTTATGAAAATGTACAAAATTCATGAAATGGTTGAATTTGCGAACTGCACTGAAATGGTGCCTTGCTTTTATAATTTTCCTTCCGGATTTTTTTACTGGAATTGCGGATTGGCAATCGGATACACTATTTCTTACTTTTGGGCAGCTGCGTTATGTTATACCGATGGAAATTTCGAACAAACGAACTTTTATGAAAATGTACAAAATTCATGAAATGGTTGAATTTGCGAAGTGCTCTGAAATGGTGCCTTGTTTTTATAATTCCCTCTCCGGGTTTTTTTACTAGAAATTTGGATTGGCAATCGGATACTTTATTTCTTACTTTTGGGCAGCTCCGTTATGTTATACCGAAGGAAATTTCGAACAAACGAACTTTTATGAAAATGTACAAAATTCATGAAATGGTTGAATTTGCGAAGTGCACTGAAATGGTGCCTTGATTTTATAATTCCCTCTCCGGCAATCGGATACAATATTGCTTACTTATGGGCAGCTGCGTTATGTTTTACCTAAAGAAATTTCGAAAAAACGAACTTTTTTGAAAATGTACAAAATTCATGAAATGGTTGAATTTGCGAAGTGCACTGAAATGGTGCCTTGTTTTTATAATTCCCTCTCCGGATTTTTTTACTGGAAATTTGGATTGGCAATCGGATACATTATTGCTTACTTATGGGCAGCTGCGTTATGTTTTACCTAAAGAAATTTCGAAAAAACGAACTTTTATGAAAATGTACAAAATTCATGAAATGGTTGAATTTGCGAACTGCACTGAAATGGTGCCTTGCTTTTATAATTTTCACTCCGGATTTTTTTACTGGAATTGCGGATTGGCAATCGGATACACTATTTCTTACTTTTGGGCAGCTGCGTTATGTTATACCGAAGGAAATTTCGAACAAACGAACTTTTATGAAAATGTACAAAATTCATGAAATGGTTGAATTTGCGAAGTGCTCTGAAATGGTGCCTTGTTTTTATAATTCCCTCTCCGGGTTTTTTTACTAGAAATTTGGATTGGCAATCGGATACATTATTGCGTACTTATGGGCAGCTGCGTTATGTTTTACCCAAGGAAATTTCGATCAAACGAACTTTTATGAAAATGTACAAAATTCATGAAATGGTTGAATTTGCGAAGTGCACTGAAATGGTGCCTTGTTTTTATAATTTTCTCTCCGGATTTTTTTACTGGAAATGCGGATTGGCAATCGGATATTTTATTTCTTACTTTTGGGCAGCTGCGTTATGTTATACCGAAGGAAATTTCGAACAAACGAACTTTTATGAAAATGTACAAAATTCATGAAATGGTTGAATTTGCGAAGTGCACTGAAATGGTGCCTTGTTTTTATAATTCCCTCTCCGGATTTTTTTACTGGAAATTTTAATTGGCAATCGGATACATTATTGCTTACTTATGGGCAGCTGCGTTATGTTTTACCTAGGGAAATTTCGAAAAAACGAACTTTTATGAAAATGTACAAAATTCAAGAAATGGTTGAATTTGCGAAGTGCACTGAAATGGTGCCTTGTTTTTATAATTCCCCCTCCGGATTTTTTTACTTGGAATTTGGTTTGGCAATCGGATACATTATTGCTTACTTATGGGCAGCTGCGTTATGTTTTACCTAAGGAAATTTCGAAAAAAAACGAACTTTTATGAAAATGTATAAAATTCATGAAATGGTTGAATTTGCGAACTGCACTGAAATGGTGCCTTGCTTTTATAATTTTCTCTCCAGATTTTTTTACTGGAAATGCGGATTGGCAATAGGATACATTTTTTCTTACTTTTGGGCAGGTGCGTTATGTTATACCGAAGGAAATTTCGAACAAACGAACTTTTATGAAAAAGTATAAAATTCATGAAATGGATAAATCAGCGAACTGCAGTGAATGGTGCCTTGCTTTTATAATTTTCTCTCCGGATTTTTTCACTGGAAATGCGGATTGGCTAACGGATACTTTATTTCTTACTTTTGGGCAGCTGCGATATGTTATACCGAAGGAAATTTCGAACAAACGAACTTTTATGAAAAAGTATAAAATTCATGAAATGGATAAATCAGCGAACTGCACTGAATGGTGCCTTGCTTTTATAATCTTCTCTACGGATTTTTTACTGGAAATGCGGATTGGCAATCGGATACTTTATTTCTTACTTTTGGGCAGCTCCGTTATGTTATACCGAAGGAAATTTCGAACAAACGAACTTTTATGAAAATGTACAAAATTCATGAAATGGTTGAATTTGCGAAGTGCACTGAAATGGTGCCTTGATTTTATAATTCCCTCTCCGGCAATCGGATACATTATTGCTTACCTATGGGCAGCTGCGTTATGTTTTACCTAAAGAAATTTCGAAAAAACGAACTTTTATGAAAATGTACAAAATTCATGAAATGGTTGAATTTGCGAAGTGCTCTGAAATGGTGCCTTGTTTTTATAATTCCCTCTCCGGGTTTTTTTACTAGAAATTTGGATTGGCAATCGGATACATTATTGCGTACTTATGGGCAGCTGCGTTATGTTTTACCTAAGGAAATTTCGATCAAACGAACTTTTATGAAAATGTACAAAATTCATGAAATGGCTGAATTTGCGAACTGCACTGAAATGATGCCTTGTTTTTATAATTTTCTTTCTGGATTTTTTTACTGGTAATTTGGATTGGCAATCGGATACATTATT
Source organism: Eumerus sabulonum (assembly GCA_951905685.1). NCBI lineage: Eukaryota > Metazoa > Arthropoda > Insecta > Diptera > Syrphidae > Eumerus > Eumerus sabulonum. The sequence continues at coordinate 80,580,027 of OX645061.1, forward strand.
GCTTACTTTTGGGCAGCTGCGTTATGTTATACCGAAGGAAATTTCGAACAAACGAACTTTTATGAAAATGTACAAAATTCATGAAATGGTTGAATTTGCGAAGTGCTCTGAAATGGTGCCTTGTTTTTATAATTCCCTCTCCGGATTTTTTTACTTGAAATTTGGATTGGCAACCGGATACATTATTGCGTACTTATGGGCAGCTGCGTTATGTTTTACCTAAGAAAATTTCGAACAAACGAACTTTTATGAAAATGTACAAAATTCATGAAATGGTTGAATTTGCGAACTGCACTGAAATGATGCCTTGTTTTTATAATTTCCTTTCTGGATTTTTTTACTGGTAATTTGGATTGGCAATCGGATACATTATTGCTTACTTTTGGGCAGCTGCGTTATGTTTAACCGAAGGAAATTTCGAACAAACGAACTTTTATGAAAATGTACAAAATTCATGAAATGGTTGAATTTGCGAAGTGCTCTGAAATGGTGCCTTGTTTTTATAATTCCCTCTCCGGATTTTTTTACTAGAAATTTGGATTGGCAATCGGATACATTATTGCGTACTTATGGGCAGCTGCGTTATGTTTTACCTAAGAAAATTTCGAACAAACGAACTTTTATGAAAATATACAAAATTCATGAAATGGTTGAATTTGCGAACTGCACTGAAATGGTGCCTTGCTTTTATAATTTTCACTCCGGATTTTTTTACTGGAATTGCGGATTGGCAATCGGATACACTATTTCTTACTTTTGGGCCGCTGCGTTATGTTATACCGAAGGAAATTTCGAACAAACGAACTTTTATGAAAATGTAAAAAATTCATGAAATGGTTGAATTTGCGAAGTGCTCTGAAATGGTGCCTAGTTTTTATAATTCCCTCTCCGGGTTTTTTTACTAGAAATTTGGATTGGCAATCGGATACATTATTGCGTACTTATGGGCAGCTGCGTTATGTTTTACCTAAGGAAATTTCGATCAAACGAACTTTTATGAAAATGTACAAAATTCATGAAATGCTTACTTATGGGCAGCTGCGTTATGTTTTACCTAAGGAAATTTCGAAAAAACGAACTTTTAGGAAAATGTACAAAATTCATGAAATGGTTGAATTTGCGAACTGCACTGAAATGGTGCCTTGTTTTTATAATTCCCCCTCCGGATTTTTTTACTTGGAATTTGGTTTGGCAATCGGATACATTATTGCTTACTTATGGGCAGCTGCGTTATGTTTTACCTAAGGAAATTTCGAAAAAAACGAACTTTTATGAAAATGTATAAAATTCATGAAATGGTTGAATTTGCGAACTGCACTGAAATGGTGCCTTGTTTTTATAATTCCCTCTCCGGATTTTTTTACTGGAAATTTGGATTGGCAATCGGATACATTATTGCTTACTTATGGGCAGCTGCGTTATGTTTTACCTAAAGAAATTTCGAAAAAACGAACTTTTATGAAAATGTACAAAATTCATGAAATGGTTGAATTTGCGAACTGCACTGAAATGGTGCCTTGCTTTTATAATTTTCACTCCGGATTTTTTTACTGGAATTGCGGATTGGCAATCGGTTACACTATTTCTTACTTTTGGGCAGCTGCGTTATGTTATACCGAAGGAAATTTCGAACAAACGAACTTTTATGAAAATGTACAAAATTCATGAAATGGTTGAATTTGCGAAGTGCTCTGAAATGGTGCCTTGTTTTTATAATTCCCTCTCCGGGTTTTTTTACTAGAAATTTGGATTGGCAATCGGATACATTATTGCGTACTTATGGGCAGCTGCGTTATGTTTTACCCAAGGAAATTTCGATCAAACGAACTTTTATGAAAATGTACAAAATTCATGAAATGGTTGAATTTGCGAACTGCACTGAAACGATGCCTTGTTTTTATAATTCCCTCTCCGGAGTTTTTTACTGGAAATTTGGATTGGCAATCGGATACATTATTGCTTACTTATGGGCAGCTGCGTTATGTTTTACCTAAGGAAATTTCGAAAAAACCAACTTTTAGGAAAATGTACAAAATTCATGAAATGGTTGAATTTGCGAACTGCACTGAAATGGTGCCTTGCTTTTATAATTTTCTCTCCGGTTTTTTTACTGGAAATGCGGATTGGCAATCGGATATTTTATTTCTTACTTTTGGGCAGCTGCGTTATGTTATACCGAAGGAAATTTCGAACAAACGAACTTTTATGAAAATGTACAAAATTCATGAAATGGTTGAATTTGCGAAGTGCACTGAAATGGTGCCTTGTTTTTATAATTCCCTCTCCGGATTTTTTTACTGGAAATTTTAATTGGCAATCGGATACATTATTGCTTACTTATGGGCAGCTGCGTTATGTTTTACAAAAGGAAATTGCGAAAAAACGAACTTTTATGAAAATGTACAAAATTCAAGAAATGGTTGAATTTGCGAAGTGCACTGAAATGGTGCCTTGTTTTTATAATTCCCCCTCCGGATTTTTTTACTTGGAATTTGGTTTGGCAATCGGATACATTATTGCTTACTTATGGGCAGCTGCGTTATGTTTTACCTAAGGAAATTTCGAAAAAAACGAACTTTTATGAAAATGTATAAAATTCATGAAATGGTTGAATTTGCGAACTGCACTGAAATGGTGCCTTGCTTTTATAATTTTCTCTCCAGATTTTTTTACTGGAAATGCGGATTGGCAATAGGATACATTATTTCTTACTTTTGGGCAGGTGCGTTATGTTATACCGAAGGAAATTTCGAACAAACGAACTTTTATGAAAAAGTATAAAATTCATGAAATGGATAAATCAGCGAACTGCAGTGAATGGTGCCTTGCTTTTATAATTTACTCTCCGGATTTTTTCACTGGAAATGCGGAATGGCTAACGGATACTTTATTTCTTACTTTTGGGCAGCTGCGTTATGTTATACCGAAGGAAATTTCGAACAAACGAACTTTTATGAAAAAGTATAAAATTCATGAAATGGATAAATCAGCGAACTGCACTGAATGGTGCCTTGCTTTTATAATCTTCTCTACGGATTTTTTTACTGGAAATGCGGATTGGCAATCGGATACTTTATTTCTTACATTTGGGCAGCTCCGTTATGTTATACCGAAGGAAATTTCGAACAAACGAACTTTTATGAAAATGTACAAAATTCATGAAATGGTTGAATTTGCGAAGTGCACTGAAATGGTGCCTTGATTTTATAATTCCCTCTCCGGCAATCGGATACATTATTGCTTACTTATGGGCAGCTGCGTTATGTTTTACCTAAAGAAATTTCGAAAAAACGAACTTTTTTGAAAATGTACAAAATTCATGAAATGGTTGAATTTGCGAAGTGCACTGAAATGGTGCCTTGTTTTTATAATTCCCTCTCCGGATTTTTTACTGGAAATTTGGATTGGCAATCGGATACATTATTGCTTACTTATGGGCAGCTGCGTTATGTTTTACCTAAAGAAATTTCGAAAAAACGAACTTTTATGAAAATGTACAAAATTCATGAAATGGTTGAATTTGCGAACTGCACTGAAATGGTGCCTTGCTTTTATAATTTCACTCCGGATTTTTTTTACTGGAATTGCTGATTGGCAATCGGATACACTATTTCTTACTTTTGGGCCGCTGCGTTATGTTATACCGAAGGAAATTTCGAACAAACGAACTTTTATGAAAATGTACAAAATTCATGAAATGGTTGAATTTGCGAACTGCACTGAAATGGTGCCTTGCTTTTATAATTTTCACTCCGGATTTTTTTACTGGAATTGCGGATTGGCAATCGGTTACACTATTTCTTACTTTTGGGCAGCTGCGTTATGTTATACCGAAGGAAATTTCGAACAAACGAACTTTTATGAAAATGTACAAAATTCATGAAATGGTTGAATTTGCGAAGTGCTCTGAAATGGTGCCTTGTTTTTATAATTCCCTCTCCGGGTTTTTTTACTAGAAATTTGGATTGGCAATCGGATACATTATTGCGTACTTATGGGCAGCTGCGTTATGTTTTACCCAAGGAAATTTCGATCAAACGAACTTTTATGAAAATGTACAAAATTCATGAAATGGTTGAATTTGCGAACTGCACTGAAACGATGCCTTGTTTTTATAATTCCCTCTCCGGAGTTTTTTACTGGAAATTTGGATTGGCAATCGGATACATTATTGCTTACTTATGGGCAGCTGCGTTATGTTTTACCTAAGGAAATTTCGAAAAAACCAACTTTTAGGAAAATGTACAAAATTCATGAAATGGTTGAATTTGCGAACTGCACTGAAATGGTGCCTTGCTTTTATAATTTTCTCTCCGGTTTTTTTACTGGAAATGCGGATTGGCAATCGGATATTTTATTTCTTACTTTTGGGCAGCTGCGTTATGTTATACCGAAGGAAATTTCGAACAAACGAACTTTTATGAAAATGTACAAAATTCATGAAATGGTTGAATTTGCGAAGTGCACTGAAATGGTGCCTTGTTTTTATAATTCCCTCTCCGGATTTTTTTACTGGAAATTTTATTTGGCAATCGGATACATTATTGCTTACTTATGGGCAGCTGCGTTATGTTTTACAAAAGGAAATTGCGAAAAAACGAACTTTTATGAAAATGTACAAAATTCAAGAAATGGTTGAATTTGCGAAGTGCACTGAAATGGTGCCTTGTTTTTATAATTCCCCCTCCGGATTTTTTTACTTGGAATTTGGTTTGGCAATCGGATACATTATTGCTTACTTATGGGCAGCTGCGTTATGTTTTACCTAAGGAAATTTCGAAAAAAACGAACTTTTATGAAAATGTATAAAATTCATGAAATGGTTGAATTTGCGAACTGCACTGAAATGGTGCCTTGCTTTTATAATTTTCTCTCCAGATTTTTTTACTGGAAATGCGGATTGGCAATAGGATACATTATTTCTTACTTTTGGGCAGGTGCGTTATGTTATACCGAAGGAAATTTCGAACAAACGAACTTTTATGAAAAAGTATAAAATTCATGAAATGGATAAATCAGCGAACTGCAGTGAATGGTGCCTTGCTTTTATAATTTACTCTCCGGATTTTTTCACTGGAAATGCGGAATGGCTAACGGATACTTTATTTCTTACTTTTGGGCAGCTGCGTTATGTTATACCGAAGGAAATTTCGAACAAACGAACTTTTATGAAAAAGTATAAAATTCATGAAATGGATAAATCAGCGAACTGCACTGAATGGTGCCTTGCTTTTATAATCTTCTCTACGGATTTTTTTACTGGAAATGCGGATTGGCAATCGGATACTTTATTTCTTACATTTGGGCAGCTCCGTTATGTTATACCGAAGGAAATTTCGAACAAACGAACTTTTATGAAAATGTACAAAATTCATGAAATGGTTGAATTTGCGAAGTGCACTGAAATGGTGCCTTGATTTTATAATTCCCTCTCCGGCAATCGGATACATTATTGCTTACTTATGGGCAGCTGCGTTATGTTTTACCTAAAGAAATTTCGAAAAAACGAACTTTTTTGAAAATGTACAAAATTCATGAAATGGTTGAATTTGCGAAGTGCACTGAAATGGTGCCTTGTTTTTATAATTCCCTCTCCGGATTTTTTACTGGAAATTTGGATTGGCAATCGGATACATTATTGCTTACTTATGGGCAGCTGCGTTATGTTTTACCTAAAGAAATTTCGAAAAAACGAACTTTTATGAAAATGTACAAAATTCATGAAATGGTTGAATTTGCGAACTGCACTGAAATGGTGCCTTGCTTTTATAATTTCACTCCGGATTTTTTTTACTGGAATTGCTGATTGGCAATCGGATACACTATTTCTTACTTTTGGGCCGCTGCGTTATGTTATACCGAAGGAAATTTCGAACAAACGAACTTTTATGAAAATGTACAAAATTCATGAAATGGTTGAATTTGCGAAGTGCTCTGAAATGTTGCCTTGTTTTTATAATTCCCTCTCCGGGTTTTTTTACTAGAAATTTGGATTGGCAATCGGATACGAATCCCGACACAGCCATGTCATCGAACGTGTTTTTCACGGTGTTTCTCCTCAGCGGGGTTCTGACAAAACCCCCTGTAGTAAAATTGTCATGAAAAGCTTCTCGAAATTCGCCGTTCGGAACCGGCAATAGAAACTGTAGGTCCCTTTCACCTATGTGAAAATTAAATCACACACAACATGGGTGATTGAGAGAGGCTCGGCTCAGGTTCTTCATGGACTGTAACGCCAACATACATACATACATACAATCGGATACATTATTGCGTACTTATGGGCAGCTGCGTTATGTTTTACCTAAGGAAATTTCGATCAAACGAACTTTTATGAAAATGTACAAAATTCATGAAATGGTTGAATTTGCGAACTGCACTGAAATGATGCCTTGTCTTTATAATTTTCTTTCTGGATTTTTTTACTGGTAATTTGGATTGGCAATCGGATACATTATTGCTTACTTTTGGGCAGCTGCGTTATGTTATACCGAAGGAAATTTCGAACAAACGAACTTTTATGAAAATGTACAAAATTCATGAAATGGTTGAATTTGCGAAGTGCTCTGAAATGGTGCCTTGTTTTTATAATTCCCTCTCCGGATTTTTTTACTAGAAATTTGGATTGGCAATCGGATACATTATTGCGTACTTATGGGCAGCTGCGTTATGTTTTACCTTAGAAAATTTCGAACAAACGAACTTTTATGAAAATGTACAAAATTCATGAAATGGTTGAATTTGCGAACTGCACTGAAATGATGCCTTGTTTTTATAATTTCCTTTCTGGATTTTTTTACTGGTAATTTGGATTGGCAATCGGATACATTATTGCTTACTTTTGGGCAGCTGCGTTAGGTTATACCGAAGGAAATTTCGAAAAAACGAACTTTTATGAAAATGTACAAAATTCATGAAATGGTTGAATTTGCGAACTGCACTGAAATGGTGCCTTGCTTTTATAATTTTCTCTCCGGATTTTTTTACTGGAATTGCGGATTGGCAATCGGATACACTATTTCTTACTTTTGGGCAGCTGCGTTATGTTATACCGAAGGAAAAAAACGAACTTTTATGAAAAAGTATAAAATTCATGAAATGGTTAAATCAGCGAACTGCACTTAATGGTGCATTGTGTTTTAATTTTTTGATTCATTAGTAAGTTCTTTTGGGAAGCTGCGTTTTGTTATACAGAAGGAAATTTCGAATAAACGAACTGTTATGAAAAAGTACAAAATTCATGAAATGGTTGAATTTGCGAACTGCACTGAAATGATGCCTTGTTTTTATAATTTCCTTTCTGGATTTTTTTACTGGTAATTTGGATTGGCAATCGGATACATTATTGCTTACTTTTGGGCAGCTGCGTTAGGTTATACCGAAGGAAATTTCGAAAAAACGAACTTTTATGAAAATGTACAAAATTCATGAAATGGTTGAATTTGCGAACTGCACTGAAATGATGCCTTGTTTTTATAATTTTCTTTCTGGATTTTTTTACTGGTAATTTGGATTGGCAATCGGATACATTATTGCTTACTTTTGGGCTGCTGCGTTATGTTTTACCTAAGAAAATTTCGAACAAACGAACTTTTATGAAAATGTACAAAATTCATGAAATGGTTGAATTTGCGAACTGCACTGAAATGATGCCTTGTTTTTATAATTTCCTTTCTGGATTTTTTTACTGGTAATTTGGATTGGCAATCGGATACATTATTGCTTACTTTTGGGCAGCTGCGTTAGGTTATACCGAAGGAAATTTCGAAAAAAACGAACTTTTATGAAAATGTACAAAATTCATGAAATGGTTGAATTTGCGAACTGCACTGAAATGATGCCTTGTTTTTATAATTTCCTTTCTGGATTTTTTTACTGGTAATTTGGATTGGCAATCGGATACATTATTTCTTACTTTTGGGCAGCTGCGTTATGTGATACCGAAGGAAATTTCGAACAAACGAACTTTTATGAAAATGTACAAAATTCATGAAATGGTTGAATTTGCGAAGTGCTCTGAAATGGTGCCTTGTTTTTATAATTCCCTCTCCGGATTTTTTTACTAGAAATTTGGATTGGCAATCGGATACATTATTGCTTACTTATGGGCAGCTGCGTTATGTTTTACCTAAGGAAATTTCGAAAAAACGAACTTTTATGAAAATGTACAAAATTCATGAAATGGTTGAATTTGCGAACTGCACTGAAATGATGCCTTGTTTTTATAATTTCCTCTCTGGATTTTTTTTACTGGAAATTTGGATTGGCAATCGGATACATTATTGCTTACTTATGGGCAGCTGCGTTATGTTTTACCTAAGGAAATCTCGAAAAAACGAACTTTTATGAAAATGTACAAAATTCATGAAATGGTTGAATTTGCGAACTGCACTGAAATGATGCCTTGTTTTTATAATTTCCTCTCTGGATTTTTTTACTGGAAATTTGGATTGGCAATCGGATACATTATTTCTTACTTTTGGGCAGCTGCGTTATGTTATACCGAAGGAAAAAAACGAACTTTTATGAAAAAGTATAAAATTCATGAAATGGTTAAATCAGCGAACTGCACTTAATGGTGCATTGTGTTTTAATTTTTTGATTCATTGGTAAGTTCTTTTGGGAAGCTGCGTTATGTTATACAGAAGGAAATTTCGAATAAACGAACTGTTATGAAAAAGTACAAAATTCATGAAATGGTTGAATTTGCGAACTGCACTGAAATGGTGCCTTGTTTTTATAATTTCCTCTCCGGATTTTTTTACTGGAAATTTGGATTGGCAATCGGATACATTATTGCTTACTTATGGGCAGCTGCGTTATGTTATACAGAAGGAAATTTCGAACAAACGAACTTTTATGAAAATGTACAAAATTCATGAAATGGTTGAATTTGCGAACTGCACTGAAATGGTGCCTTGCTTTTACAATTTTCTCTCCAGATTTTTTTACTGGAATTGCGGATTGGCAATCGGATACATTATTTCTTACTTTTGGGCAGCTGCGTTATGTAATACCGAAGGAAATTTCGAACAAACGAACTTTTATGAAAATGTACAAAATTCATGAAATGGTTGAATTTGCGAAGTGCTCTGAAATGGTGCCTTGTTTTTATAATTCCCTCTCCGGATTTTTTTACTAGAAATTTGGATTGGCAATCGGATACATTAATGCTTACTTATGGGCAGCTGCGTTATGTTTTACCTAAGGAAATTTCGAAAAAACGAACTTTTATGAAAATGTACAAAATTCATGAAATGGTTGAATTTGCGAACTGCACTGAAATGATGCCTTGTTTTTATAGTTTCCTCTCTGGATTTTTTTTACTGGAAATTTGGATTGGCAATCGGATACATTATTGCTTACTTATGGGAAGCTGCGTTATGTTTTACCTAAGGAAATTTCGAAAAAACGAACTTTTATGAAAATGTACAAAATTCATGAAATGGTTGAATTTGCGAACTGCACTGAAATGATGCCTTGTTTTTATAATTCCCTCTCAGGATTTTTTTACTGGAAATTTGGATTGGCAATCGGATACATTATTTCTTACTTTTGGGCAGCTGCGTTATGTTATACCGAAGGAAAAAAACGAACTTTTATGAAAAAGTATAAAATTCATGAAATGGTTAAATCAGCGAACTGCACTTAATGGTGCATTGTGTTTTAATTTTTTGATTCATTAGTAAGTTCTTTTGGGAAGCTGCGTTATGTTATACCGAAGGAAATTTCGAATAAACGAACTGTTATGAAAAAGTACAAAATTCATGAAATGGTTGAATTTGCGAACTGCACTGAAATGGTGCCTTGTTTTTATAATTTCCTCTCCGGATTTTTTACTGGAAATTTGGATGGGCAATCGGATACATTATTGCTTACTTATGGGCAGCTGCGTTATGTTATAAGGAAGGAAATTTCGAACAAACGAACTTTTATGAAAATGTACAAAATTCATGAAATGGTTGAATTTGTGAACTGCACTGAAATGGTGCCTTGTTTTTATAATTTCCTCTCCGGATTTTTTTACTGGAAATTTGGATTGGCGATCGGATACATTATTGCTTACTTATGGGCAGCTACGTTATGTTATACCGAAGGAAATTTCGAACAAACGAACTTTTATGAAAATGTACAAATTTCATGAAATGGTTGAATTTGCGAACTGCACTGAAATGATGCCTTGTTTTTGTTATTTTTTCTCTGGACTTTTTTACTGGAAATTGTGATTGGCAATCGGATACATTATTGCCTACTTATGGGCAGCTGCGTTATGTTATACTGAAGGAAATTTCGAACAAACGAACTTTTATGAAAATGTACAAAATTCATGAAATGGTTGAATTAGCGAACTGCACTGAAATGGTGCCTTGTTTTTATAATTCCCTCTCCGGAGTTTTTTACTGGAAATTTGGATTGGCAATCGGCTACATTATTGCTTACTTATGGGCAGTTGCGTTATGTTTTACCTAAGGAAATTTCGAAAAAACGAACTTTTAGGAAACTGTACAAAATTCATGAAATGGTTGAATTTGCGAACTGCACTGAAATGATGCCTTGTTTTTATAATTCCCTCTCCGGAGTTTTTTACTGGAAATTGGGATTGGCAATCGGATACATTATTGCTTACTTATGGGCAGCTGCGTTATGTTTTACCTAAGGAAATTTCGAAAAAACGAACTTTTAGGAAAATGTACAAAATTCATGAAATGGTTGAATTTGCGAACTGCACTGAAATGGTGCCTTGCTTTTATAATTTTCTCTCCGGATTTTTTTACTGGAAATGCGGATTGGCAATCGGATACTTTATTTCTTACTTTTGGGCAGCTGCGTTATGTTATACCGAAGGAAATTTCGAACAAACGAACTTTTATGAAAATGTACAAAATTCATGAAATGGTTGAATTTGCGAAGTGCACTGAAATGGTGCCTTGTTTTTATAATTCCCTCTCCGGATTTTTTTACTAGAAATTTGGATTGGCAATCGGATACATTATTGCGTACTTATGGGCAGCTGCGTTATGTTTTACCTTAGAAAATTTCGAACAAACGAACTTTTATGAAAATGTACAAAATTCATGAAATGGTTGAATTTGCGAACTGCACTGAAATGATGCCTTGTTTTTATAATTTCCTTTCTGGATTTTTTTACTGGTAATTTGGATTGGCAATCGGATACATTATTGCTTACTTTTGGGCAGCTGCGTTAGGTTATACCGAAGGAAATTTCGAAAAAACGAACTTTTATGAAAATGTACAAAATTCATGAAATGGTTGAATTTGCGAACTGCACTGAAATGGTGCCTTGCTTTTATAATTTTCTCTCCGGATTTTTTTACTGGAATTGCGGATTGGCAATCGGATACACTATTTCTTACTTTTGGGCAGCTGCGTTATGTTATACCGAAGGAAAAAAACGAACTTTTATGAAAAAGTATAAAATTCATGAAATGGTTAAATCAGCGAACTGCACTTAATGGTGCATTGTGTTTTAATTTTTTGATTCATTAGTAAGTTCTTTTGGGAAGCTGCGTTTTGTTATACAGAAGGAAATTTCGAATAAACGAACTGTTATGAAAAAGTACAAAATTCATGAAATGGTTGAATTTGCGAACTGCACTGAAATGATGCCTTGTTTTTATAATTTCCTTTCTGGATTTTTTTACTGGTAATTTGGATTGGCAATCGGATACATTATTGCTTACTTTTGGGCAGCTGCGTTAGGTTATACCGAAGGAAATTTCGAAAAAACGAACTTTTATGAAAATGTACAAAATTCATGAAATGGTTGAATTTGCGAACTGCACTGAAATGATGCCTTGTTTTTATAATTTTCTTTCTGGATTTTTTTACTGGTAATTTGGATTGGCAATCGGATACATTATTGCTTACTTTTGGGCTGCTGCGTTATGTTTTACCTAAGAAAATTTCGAACAAACGAACTTTTATGAAAATGTACAAAATTCATGAAATGGTTGAATTTGCGAACTGCACTGAAATGATGCCTTGTTTTTATAATTTCCTTTCTGGATTTTTTTACTGGTAATTTGGATTGGCAATCGGATACATTATTGCTTACTTTTGGGCAGCTGCGTTAGGTTATACCGAAGGAAATTTCGAAAAAAACGAACTTTTATGAAAATGTACAAAATTCATGAAATGGTTGAATTTGCGAACTGCACTGAAATGATGCCTTGTTTTTATAATTTCCTTTCTGGATTTTTTTACTGGTAATTTGGATTGGCAATCGGATACATTATTTCTTACTTTTGGGCAGCTGCGTTATGTGATACCGAAGGAAATTTCGAACAAACGAACTTTTATGAAAATGTACAAAATTCATGAAATGGTTGAATTTGCGAAGTGCTCTGAAATGGTGCCTTGTTTTTATAATTCCCTCTCCGGATTTTTTTACTAGAAATTTGGATTGGCAATCGGATACATTATTGCTTACTTATGGGCAGCTGCGTTATGTTTTACCTAAGGAAATTTCGAAAAAACGAACTTTTATGAAAATGTACAAAATTCATGAAATGGTTGAATTTGCGAACTGCACTGAAATGATGCCTTGTTTTTATAATTTCCTCTCTGGATTTTTTTTACTGGAAATTTGGATTGGCAATCGGATACATTATTGCTTACTTATGGGCAGCTGCGTTATGTTTTACCTAAGGAAATCTCGAAAAAACGAACTTTTATGAAAATGTACAAAATTCATGAAATGGTTGAATTTGCGAACTGCACTGAAATGATGCCTTGTTTTTATAATTTCCTCTCTGGATTTTTTTACTGGAAATTTGGATTGGCAATCGGATACATTATTTCTTACTTTTGGGCAGCTGCGTTATGTTATACCGAAGGAAAAAAACGAACTTTTATGAAAAAGTATAAAATTCATGAAATGGTTAAATCAGCGAACTGCACTTAATGGTGCATTGTGTTTTAATTTTTTGATTCATTGGTAAGTTCTTTTGGGAAGCTGCGTTATGTTATACAGAAGGAAATTTCGAATAAACGAACTGTTATGAAAAAGTACAAAATTCATGAAATGGTTGAATTTGCGAACTGCACTGAAATGGTGCCTTGTTTTTATAATTTCCTCTCCGGATTTTTTTACTGGAAATTTGGATTGGCAATCGGATACATTATTGCTTACTTATGGGCAGCTGCGTTATGTTATACAGAAGGAAATTTCGAACAAACGAACTTTTATGAAAATGTACAAAATTCATGAAATGGTTGAATTTGCGAACTGCACTGAAATGGTGCCTTGCTTTTACAATTTTCTCTCCAGATTTTTTTACTGGAATTGCGGATTGGCAATCGGATACATTATTTCTTACTTTTGGGCAGCTGCGTTATGTAATACCGAAGGAAATTTCGAACAAACGAACTTTTATGAAAATGTACAAAATTCATGAAATGGTTGAATTTGCGAAGTGCTCTGAAATGGTGCCTTGTTTTTATAATTCCCTCTCCGGATTTTTTTACTAGAAATTTGGATTGGCAATCGGATACATTAATGCTTACTTATGGGCAGCTGCGTTATGTTTTACCTAAGGAAATTTCGAAAAAACGAACTTTTATGAAAATGTACAAAATTCATGAAATGGTTGAATTTGCGAACTGCACTGAAATGATGCCTTGTTTTTATAGTTTCCTCTCTGGATTTTTTTTACTGGAAATTTGGATTGGCAATCGGATACATTATTGCTTACTTATGGGAAGCTGCGTTATGTTTTACCTAAGGAAATTTCGAAAAAACGAACTTTTATGAAAATGTACAAAATTCATGAAATGGTTGAATTTGCGAACTGCACTGAAATGATGCCTTGTTTTTATAATTCCCTCTCTGGATTTTTTTACTGGAAATTTGGATTGGCAATCGGATACATTATTTCTTACTTTTGGGCAGCTGCGTTATGTTATACCGAAGGAAAAAAACGAACTTTTATGAAAAAGTATAAAATTCATGAAATGGTTAAATCAGCGAACTGCACTTAATGGTGCATTGTGTTTTAATTTTTTGATTCATTAGTAAGTTCTTTTGGGAAGCTGCGTTATGTTATACCGAAGGAAATTTCGAATAAACGAACTGTTATGAAAAAGTACAAAATTCATGAAATGGTTGAATTTGCGAACTGCACTGAAATGGTGCCTTGTTTTTATAATTTCCTCTCCGGATTTTTTACTGGAAATTTGGATGGGCAATCGGATACATTATTGCTTACTTATGGGCAGCTGCGTTATGTTATACCGAAGGAAATTTCGAACAAACGAACTTTTATGAAAATGTACAAAATTCATGAAATGGTTGAATTTGTGAACTGCACTGAAATGGTGCCTTGTTTTTATAATTTCCTCTCCGGATTTTTTTACTGGAAATTTGGATTGGCGATCGGATACATTATTGCTTACTTATGGGCAGCTACGTTATGTTATACCGAAGGAAATTTCGAACAAACGAACTTTTATGAAAATGTACAAATTTCATGAAATGGTTGAATTTGCGAACTGCACTGAAATGATGCCTTGTTTTTGTTATTTTTTCTCTGGACTTTTTTACTGGAAATTGTGATTGGCAATCGGATACATTATTGCCTACTTATGGGCAGCTGCGTTATGTTATACTGAAGGAAATTTCGAACAAACGAACTTTTATGAAAATGTACAAAATTCATGAAATGGTTGAATTAGCGAACTGCACTGAAATGGTGCCTTGTTTTTATAATTCCCTCTCCGGAGTTTTTTACTGGAAATTTGGATTGGCAATCGGCTACATTATTGCTTACTTATGGGCAGTTGCGTTATGTTTTACCTAAGGAAATTTCGAAAAAACGAACTTTTAGGAAACTGTACAAAATTCATGAAATGGTTGAATTTGCGAACTGCACTGAAATGATGCCTTGTTTTTATAGTTCCCTCTCCGGAGTTTTTTACTGGAAATTGGGATTGGCAATCGGATACATTATTGCTTACTTATGGGCAGCTGCGTTATGTTTTACCTAAGGAAATTTCGAAAAAACGAACTTTTAGGAAAATGTACAAAATTCATGAAATGGTTGAATTTGCGAACTGCACTGAAATGGTGCCTTGCTTTTATAATTTTCTCTCCGGATTTTTTTACTGGAAATGCGGATTGGCAATCGGATACTTTATTTCTTACTTTTGGGCAGCTGCGTTATGTTATACCGAAGGAAATTTCGAACAAACGAACTTTTATGAAAATGTACAAAATTCATGAAATGGTTGAATTTGCGAAGTGCACTGAAATGGTGCCTTGTTTTTATAATTCCCTCTCCGGATTTTTTTACTGGAAATTTTATTTGGCAATCGGATACATTATTGCTTACTTATGGGCAGCTGCGTTATGTTTTACCTAAGGAAAATTCGAAAAAACGAACTTTTATGAAAATGTACAAAATTCAAGAAATGGTTGAATTTGCGAAGTGCACTGAAATGGTGCCTTGTTTTTATAATTCCCTCTCCGGATTTTTTTACTTGGAATTTGGTTTGGCAATCGGATACATTATTGCTTACTTATGGGCAGCTGCGTTATGTTTTACCTAAGGAAATTTCGAAAAAACGAACTTTTATGAAAATGTATAAAATTCATGAAATGGTTGAATTTGCGAACTGCACTGAAATGGTGCCTTGCTTTTGTAATTTTCTCTCCAGATTTTTTTACTGGAAATGCGGATTGGCAATAGGATACATTATTTCTTACTTTTGGGCAGGTGCGTTATGTTATACCGAAGGAAATTTCGAACAAACGAACTTTTATGAAAAAGTATAAAATTCATGAAATGGATAAATCAGCGAACTGCAGTGAATGGTGCCTTGCTTTTATAATTTTCTCTCCGGATTTTTTCACTGGAAATGCGGATTGGCTAATGGATACTTTATTTCTTACTTTTGGGCAGCTGCGTTATGTTATACCGAAGGAAATTTCGAACAAACGAACTTTTATGAAAAAGTATAAAATTCATGAAATGGATAAATCAGCGAACTGCACTGAATGGTGCCTTGCTTTTATAATCTTCTCTCCGGATTTTTTTACTGGAAATGCGGATTGGCAATCGGATACTTTATTTCTTACTTTTGGGCAGCTCCGTTATGTTATACCGAAGGAAATTTCGAACAAACGAACTTTTATGAAAATGTACAAAATTCATGAAATGGTTGAATTTGCGAAGTGCACTGAAATGGTGCCCTGTTTTTATAATTCCCTCTCCGGCAATCGGATACATTATTGCTTACTTATGGGCAGCTGCGTTATATTTTACCTAAAGAGAATTTCGAAAAAACGAACTTTTTTGAAAATGTACAAAATTCATGAAATGGTTGAATTTGCGAACTGCACTGAAATGGTGCCTTGTTTTTATAATTCCCCCTCCGAATTTTATTACTAGAAATTTGGATTGGCTATCGGATACATTATTGCGTACTTATGGGCAGCTGCGTTATGTTTTACCTAAGGAAATTTCGATCAAACGAACTTTTATGAAAATGTACAAAATTCATGAAATGGTTGAATTTGCGAACTGCACTGAAATGATGCCTTGTTTTTATAATTTTCTTTCTGGATTTTATTACTGGTAATTTGGATTGGCAATCGGATACATTATTGCTTACTTTTGGGCAGCTGCGTTATGTTATACCGAAGGAAATTTCGAACAAACGAACTTTTATGAAAATGTACAAAATTCATGAAATGGTTGAATTTGCGAAGTGCTCTGAAATGGTGCCTTGTTTTTATAATTCCCTCTCCGGATTTTTTTACTAGAAATTTGGATTGGCAATCGGATACATTATTGCGTACTTATGGGCAGCTGCGTTATGTTTTACCTAAGAAAATTTCGAACAAACGAACTTTTATGAAAATGTACAAAATTCATGAAATGGTTGAATTTGCGAACTGCACTGAAATGATGCCTTGTTTTTATAATTTCCTTTCTGGATTTTTTTACTGGTAATTTGGATTGGCAATCGGATACATTATTGCTTACTTTTGGGCATCTGCGTTATGTTATACCGAAGGAAATTTCAAAAAAACGAACTTTTATGAAAATGTACAAAATTCATGAAATGGTTGAATTTGCGAACTGCACTGAAATGGTGCCTTGCTTTTATAATTTTCTCTCCGGATTTTTTTACTGGAATTGCGGATTGGCAATCGGATACACTATTTCTTACTTTTGGGCAGCTGCGTTATGTTATACCGAAGGAAATTTCGAACAAACGAACTTTTATGAAAATGTACAAAATTCATGAAATGGTTGAATTTGCGAACTGCACTGAAATGGTGCCTTGTTTTTATAATTTTCTCTCCGGATTTTTTTACTGGAAATGCGGATTGGCAATAGCATACATTATTTCTTACTTTTGGGCAGCTGCGTTATGTTATATCGAAGGAAATTTCGAAAAAACGAACTCTTATAAAAAGTACAAGATTCATGAAATGGCTGAATTTGCGAACTGCAATGAAATGGTGCCTTGTCTTTATAATTTTGTCTTCGGATTTTTTACTGGATATTCGGATTGGCAATCGGATAGATTTTTTCTTACTTTTAGGCAGCTGCGTTATGTTATACTGAAGGAAATTTCGAAAAAACGAACTCTTATGAAAAAGTATAAAATTCATGAAATGGTTGAATTTGCGAACTGCACTGAATTGATTCCTTGTTTTTATAATTTTTTCTCTGGATTTTTTTACTGGAAATCCGGATTGGCAATCGGATACATTATTGCATACTTATGGGCAGCTGCGATATGTCATACCGAAGGAAATTCCGAAAAAACGAACTCTTATGAAAAAGTACAAAATTCATGAAATGGCTGAATTTGCGAACTGCACTGAAATGGGTTATTGCTTTTATAATTTTCTCTCCGGATTTTCTTACAGGAAATGCGGATTGGCAATCGGATACATTATGTCTTACTTATGGGCAGCTGCGTTATGTTATACCGAGGAAATTTCGAACAAGCGAACTTATATGAAAATGTACAAAATCCATGAAATGGTTGAATTTGCGAAGTGCTCTGAAATTGTGCCTTGTTTGTATAATTCCCTCTCCGGATTTTTTTTACTAGAAATTTGGATTGGCAATCTGATACATTATTGCTTACTTATGGGCAGCTGCGTTATGTCATACCGAAGGAAATTCCGAAAAAACGAACTCTTATGGAAAAGTACAAAATTCATGAAATGGCTGAATTTGCGAACTGCACTGAAATGGTGCGTTGCATTTCTCTCCGGATTTTTTTACTGGAAATGCGGATTGGCAATCGGATACATTATTTCTTAATTTTGGGCAGCTGCGTTATGTTATACCGAAGGAAATTTCGAACAAACGAACTTTTATGAAAATGTACAAAATTCATGAAATGGTTGAATTTGCGAACTGCACTGAAATGGTGCCTTGTTTTTATAATTTTCTCTCCGGATTTTTTTACTGGAAATGCGGATTGGCAATAGCATACATTATTTTTTACTTTTGGGCAGCTGCGTTATGTTATATCGAAGGAAATTTCGAACAAACGAACTTTTATGAAAATGTATAAAATTCATGAAATGGTTGAATTTGCGAACTGCACTGAAATGGTGCCTTGTTTTTATAATTTTCTCTCCGGTTTTTTTTACTGGAAATTTGGATTGGCAATCGGATACATTATTGCTTACTTATGGGCAGCTGCGTTATGTTATACCGAAGGAAATTTCGAACAAACGAACTTTTATGGAAATGTACAAAATTCATGAAATGGTTGAATTTGCGAACTGCAATGAAATAGTGCCTTGTTTTTATAATTTCCTCTCCGAATTTTTTTACAGGAAATGCGGATTGGCAATCGGATACATTATGTCTTACTGCACTGAAATGGTGCCTTGTTTTTATAATTTCCTCTCCGGATTTTTTTACTGGAAATTTGGAGTGGCAATCGGATACATTTTTGCTTACTTATGGGCAGCTGCGTTATGTTATACCGAAGGAAATTTCGAACAAACGAACTTTTATGAAAATGTACAAAATTCATGAAATGGTTGAATTTGCGAAGTGCACTGAAATGGTGCCTTGTTTTTATAATTCCTTCTCCGGAGTTTTTTACTGGAAATTTGGACTGGCAATCGGATACATTATTGCTTACTTATGGCCAGCTGCGTTATGTTTTATAATTCCCTCGAACAAACGAACTTTTATGAAAATGTACAAAATTCATGAAATGGTTGAATTTGCGAAGTGCTCTGAAATGGTGCCTTGTTTTTATAATACCCTCTCCGGATTTTTTTACTAGAAATTTGGATTGGCAATCGGATACATTATTGCGTACTTATGGGCAGCTGCGTTATGTTTTACCTAAGGAAATTTCGAAAAAACGAACTTTTATGAAAATGTACAAAATTCGTGAAATGGTTGAATTTGCGAACTGCACTGAAATGATGCCTTGTTTTTATAACTTCCTTTCTGGATTTTTTTACTGGTGATTTGGATTGGCATTCGGATACATTATTGCTTACTTTTGGGCAGCTGCGTTATGTTATACCGAAGGAAATTTCGAACAAACGAACTTTTATGAAAATGTACAAAATTCATGAAATGGTTGAATTTGCGAACTGCACTGAATGGTGCCTAGTGTTTTAATTTTTTGATACATTAGTAAGTTCTTTTGGGAAGCTACGCTATGTTATATTGAAGGAAATTCCGAAAGAACGAACTTTTATAAAAAAGGCCGAAGTTCATGAAATGGGTAAATCTGCGAACTGCACTGAAATGATGCCTTGTTTTTATAATTTCCTTTCTGGATTTTTTACTGGTAATTTTGATTGGCATTCGGATACATTATTGCTTACTTTTGGGCAGCTGCGTTATGTTATACCGAAGGAAATTTCGAACAAACGAACTTTTATGAAAATGTACAAAATTCATGAAATGGTTCAATTTGCGAACTGCACTGAATGGTGCCTAGTGTTTTAATTTTTTGATACATTGGTAAGTTCTTTTGGGAAGCTACGCTATGTTATATTGAAGGAAATTTCAAAAGAACGAACTTTTACGAACAAGTACATTATTCATTAAATGTTTAAATAAGCGAACTGCACTGAATGGTGCCTTGTGTTTAAATTTTTTGATCCATTAGTAAGTTCTTTTGGGAAGCTACGCTATGTTGTATTGAAGGAAATTTCGAAAGTCGAACTTTTATGGAAAAGTACAAAATTCATGAAATGGTTAAATCAGCGAACTGCACTTAATGGTGCATTGTGTTTTAATTTTTTGATTAATTAGTAAGTTCTTTTGGGAAGCTACGCTATGTTATATTGAAGGAAATTTCAAAAATCGAACTTTTATGGAAAAGTACAAAATTCATGAAATGGTGGATTTTGCGAACTGCACCGAAATGGTGCCTTGTTTTTATAATTTTCTCATCGGATTTTTTACTGGGAATTTGGACTGGCAATCGGATAAATTAAAGCTTACTTATGGGCAGCTGCATTATGTTATACCGAAGGAAATTTCGACAAAACGTACTCTTATGAAAAAGTATATAATTCATGAAATGGTTGAATTTCCGAACTGCCCTGAAATAGTGCCTTTTTTATAATTTTCTGTCTGGATTTTTTTACTGGAAATTTGGATTGGCAATCGGATACATTATTGCTTTCTTGTGGGCAGCTGCATTATGTTATACCGAAGGAAATTTCGAAAAAACGAACTCTTATGAAAAAGTACATAATTCATGAAATGGTTGAATTTGCGAACTGCACTGAAATAGTGCCTTGTTTTTATAATTTTCTCTCTGGATTTTTTTACTGGAAATTTGGATTGTCAATCGGATACATTATTGATAAATTATGGGCAGCTGCGTTATGTTACACCGAAGGATATTTCGAAAAAAACAACTTTTGTGAGAAAGTTCGAAATTCATGAAATGGTGGAATTTGCGAACTGCTTTGAAATGGTGCCTTGTTTCTAATATTTTCTCTCCGGGTCTTTTTTCTGGAAATGTGGATTGGCAATCGGATTATAGAAGGAAATTTCGAACAAACGGACTTTTATGAAAATGTACAAAATTCATGAAATTGTTGAATTTGCGAACTGCACTGAATTGATTCCTTGTTTTTATAATTTTTTCTCTGTATTTTTTTACTCGAAATTTGGAATGGCAATCGGATAGATTATTTCTTACTTTTAGGCAGCTGCGTTGTGTTATACTGAGGGAAATTTCGAAAAAACGAACTCTTATGAAAAAGTACAAGATTCATGAAATGGCTGAAATTGCGAACTGCAATGAAATGGTGCCTTGTCTTTATAATTTTGTAATCGGATTTTTTACTGGATATTCGGATTGGCAATCGGATAGATTTTTTCTTACTTTTAGGCAGCTGCGTTATGTTATACTGAAGGAAATTTCGAAAAAACGAACTCTTATGAAAAAGTATAAAATTCATGAAACGGTTGAATTTGCGAACTGCACTGAATTGATTCCTTGTTTCTATAATTTTTTCTCTGGATTTTTTTACTGGAAATCCGGATTGGCAATCGGATACATTATTGCTTACTTATGGGCAGCTGCGATATGTCATACCCAAGGAAATTCCGAAAAAACGAACATGAAAATGTAAAATGAAAAAGTACAAAATTCATGAAATTGCTGAATTTGCGAACTGCACTGAAATGGGTCCTTGCTTTTATAATTTTCTCTCCGGATTTTTTTACAGGAAATGCGGATTGGCAATCGGATACATTATGTCTTACTTATGGGCAGCTGCGTTATGTTATACCGAAGGAAATTTCGAACAAACGAACTTTTATGAAAATGTACAAAATTCATGAAATGGTTGAATTTGCGAAGTGCTCTGAAATTTTGCCTTGTTTGTATAATTCCCTCTCCGGATTTTTTTTACTAGAAATTTGGATTGGCAATCGGATACATTATTGCTTACTTATGGGCAGCTGCGTTATGTCATACTGAAGGAAATTCCGAAAAAACGAACTTTTATGGAAAAGTACAAAATTCATGAAATGGCTGAATTTGCGAACTGCACTGAAATGGTGCGTTGCTTTTCTCTCCGGATTTTTTTACTGGAAATGCGGATTGGCAATCGGATACATTATTTCTTACTTTTGGGCAGCTGCGTTATGTTATACCGAAGGAAATTTCGAACAAACGAACTTTTATGAAAATGTACAAAATTCATGAAATGGTTGAATTTGCGAACTGCACTGCAATGGTGCCTTGTTTTTATAATTTTCTCTCCGGATTTTTTTACTGGAAATGCGGATTGGCAAAAGCATACATTATTTCTTACTTTTGGGCAGCTGCGCTATGTTATACCGAAGGAAATTTCGAACAAACGAACTTTTATGAAAATGTATAAAATTCATGAAATGGTTGAATTTGCGAACTGCACTGAAATGGTGCCTTGTTTTTATAATTTTCTCTCCGGATTTTTTTACTGGAAATTTGGATTGGCAATCGGATACATTATTGCTTACTTATGGGCAGCTGCGTTATGTTTTACCTAAGGAAATTTCGATCAAACGAACTTTTATGAAAAAGTACAAAATTCATGAAATGGCTGAATTTGCGAACAGCACTGAAATGGTGCCTTGCTTTTATAATTTTCCCTCCGGATTTTTTTACTGGAAATGCGGATTGGCAATCGGATACATTATTTATTACTTTTGGGCAGCTGCGTTATGTTATACCGAGGGAAATTTCGAACAAACGAACTTTTATGAAAATGTACAAAATTCATGAAATGGTGGAATTTGCGAACTGCACTGAAATGGTGATTTGTTTTTATAATATCCTCTCCGGATTTTTTTACTGGAAATTTGGATTGGCAATTGGATACATTATTGCTCACTTATGGGCAGCTGCGTTATGTTATACCGAAGGAAATATCGAAAAAACTAACTTTTATGAAACTGTACAAAATTCATGAAATGGTTGAATTTGCGAACTGCACTGAAATGATGCCTTGTTTTTATTATTTTTTCTCTGGATTTTTTTACTGGAAATTTGGATTGGCAATCGGATACATTATTGCTTACTTATGGGCAGCTGCGTTATGTTATACCGAAGGAAATTGCGAACAAACGAACTTTTATGAAAATGCACAAAATTCATGAAATGGTTGAATTTGCGAACTGCACTGAAATGGTGCCTTGTTTTTATAATTTTCTCTCCGGATTTTTTTACTGGAAATGCGGATTGGCAATAGGATACATTATGTCTTTATTTTGGGCAGCTGCGTTATGTTATACTGAAGGAAATTTCGAAAAAACGAACTTTTATGAAAATGTATAAAATTCATGAAATGGTTGAATTTGCGAACTCAATGAAATGGTGCCTTGTTTTTATAATTTCCTCTCCGGAGTTTTTTACTGGAAATTTGGATTGGCAATCGGATACATTATTGCTTACTTATGGGCAGCTGCGTTATGTTTTATAATTCCCTCGAACAAACGAACTTTTATGAAAATGTACAAAATTCATGAAATGGTTGAATTTGCGAACTGCACTGAAATGATGCCTTGTTTTTATTATTTTTTCTCTGGATTTTTTTACTGGAAATTTGGATTGGCAATCGGATACATTATTGCTTACTTATGGGCAGCTGCGTTATGTTTTATAATTCCCTCGAACAAACGAACTTTTATGAAAATGTACAAAATTCATGAAATGGTTGAATTTGCGAACTGCAATGAAATAGTGCCTTGTTTTTATAATTTCCTCTCCGGATTTTTTTACAGGAAATGCGGATTGGCAATCGGATACATTATGTCTTACTGCACTGAAATGGTGCCTTGTTTTTATAATTTCCTCTCCGGATTTTTTTACTGGAAGTTTGGATTGGCAATCGGATACATTATTGCTTACTTATGGGCAGCTGCGTTATGTTATACCGAAGGAAATTTCGAACAAACGAACTTTTATGAAAATGTACAAAATTCATGAAATGGTTGAATTTGCGAAGTGCACTGAAATGGTGCCTTGTTTTTATAATTCCTTCTCCGGAGTTTTTTACTGGAAATTTGGACTGGCAATCGGATACATTATTGCTTACTTATGGCCAGCTGCGTTATGTTTTACCTAAGGAAATTTCGAAAAAAAGAACATTTAAAAAAATTTACAAAATTCATGAAATGGTTGAATTTGCGAACTGCACTGAAATGCTGCCTTGTTTTTATAATTTCCTCTCCGGATTTTTTTACTGGAAATTTGGATTGGCAATCGGATACATGATTGCTTACTTATGGGCAGCTGCGTTATGTTTTACATAAGGAAATTTCGAAAAAACGAACTTTTATGAAAAAGTACAAAATTCATGAAATGGCTGAATTTGCGAACAGCACTGAAATGGTGCCTTGCTTTTATAATTTTCCCTCCGGATTTTTTTACTGGAAATGCGGATTGGCAATCGGATACATTATTTATTACTTTTGGGCAGCTGCGTTATGTTATACCGAGGGAAATTTCGAACAAACGAACTTTTATGAAAATGTACAAAATTCATGAAATGGTGGAATTTGCGAACTGCACTGAAATGGTGATTTGTTTTTATAATATCCTCTCCGGATTTTTTTACTGGAAATTTGGATTGGCAATTGGATACATTATTGCTCACTTATGGGCAGCTGCGTTATGTTATACCGAAGGAAATATCGAAAAAACTAACTTTTATGAAACTGTACAAAATTCATGAAATGGTTGAATTTGCGAACTGCACTGAAATGATGCCTTGTTTTTATTATTTTTTCTCTGGATTTTTTTACTGGAAATTTGGATTGGCAATCGGATACATTATTGCTTACTTATGGGCAGCTGCGTTATGTTATACCGAAGGAAATTGCGAACAAACGAACTTTTATGAAAATGCACAAAATTCATGAAATGGTTGAATTTGCGAACTGCACTGAAATGGTGCCTTGTTTTTATAATTTTCTCTCCGGATTTTTTTACTGGAAATGCGGATTGGCAATAGGATACATTATGTCTTTATTTTGGGCAGCTGCGTTATGTTATACTGAAGGAAATTTCGAAAAAACGAACTTTTATGAAAATGTATAAAATTCATGAAATGGTTGAATTTGCGAACTCAATGAAATGGTGCCTTGTTTTTATAATTTCCTCTCCGGAGTTTTTTACTGGAAATTTGGATTGGCAATCGGATACATTATTGCTTACTTATGGGCAGCTGCGTTATGTTTTATAATTCCCTCGAACAAACGAACTTTTATGAAAATGTACAAAATTCATGAAATGGTTGAATTTGCGAACTGCACTGAAATGATGCCTTGTTTTTATTATTTTTTCTCTGGATTTTTTTACTGGAAATTTGGATTGGCAATCGGATACATTATTGCTTACTTATAGGCAGATGCGTTATGTTATACCGAAGGAAATTTCGAAAAAACGAACTTTTATGGAAATGTATAAAATTCATGAAATGGTTGAATTTGCGAACTGCAATGAAATGGTGCCTTGTTTTTACAATTTCCTCTCCGGAGTTTTTTACTGGAAATTTGGATTGGCAATCGGATACATTATTGCTTACTTATGGGCAGCTGCGTTATGTTTTATAATTCCCTCGAACAAACGAACTTTTATGAAAATGTACAAAATTCATGAAATGGTTGAATTTGCGAACTGCACTGAAATGATGCCCTGTTTTTATTATTTTTTCTCTGGATTTATTTACTGGAAATTTGGATTGGCAATCGGATACATTATTGCTTACTTGTGGGTAGCTGCGTTATGTTTTACCTAAGGGAATTTCGAAAAAACGAACTTTTATGAAAAAGTACAAAATTCATAAAATGGTTGAATTTGCGAACTGCACTGAAATGATGCCTTGTTTTTATTATTTTTTCTCTGGATTTTTTTACTGGAAATTTGGATTGGCAATCGGATACATTGTTGCTTACTTATGGGCAGCTGCGTTATGTTATACCGAAGGAAATTGCGAACAAACGAACTTTTATGAAAATGTACAAAATTCATGAAATGGTTGAATTTGCGAAGTGCACTGAAATGGTGCCTTGCTCTTATAATTTTCTCTCCGGATTTTTTCACTGGAAATGTGGAATTGGCAATCGGATACATTATTTCTTACTTTTGGGCAGCTGCGTTATGTTATACCGAAGGAAGTTTCGAACAAACGAACTTTTATGAAAATGTACAAAATTCATGAAATGGTTGAATTTGCGAACTGCACTGAAATGATGCCTTGTTTTTATTATTTTTTTCTCTGGATTTTTTTACTGGAAATTTTGATTGGCAATCGGATACATTATTGCTTACTTATGGGCAGCTGCGTTATGTTATACCGAAGGAAATTTCGAAAAAACGAACTTTTATGGAAATGTATAAAATTCATGAAATGGCTGAAATTGCGAACTGCAATGAAATGGTGCCTTGTCTTTATAATTTCGTCTTCGGATTTTTTACTGGATATTCGGATTGGCAATCGGATAGATTTTTTCTTACTTTTAGGCAGCTGCGTTATGTTATACTGAAGGAAATTTCGAAAAAACGAACTCTTATGAAAAAGTATAAAATTCATGAAACGGTTGAATTTGCGAACTGCACTGAATTGATTCCTTGTTTCTATAATTTTTTCTCTGGATTTTTTTACTGGAAATCCGGATTGGCAATCGGATACATTATTGCTTACTTATGGGCAGCTGCGATATGTCATACCGAAGGAAATTCCGAAAAAACGAACATGAAAAAGTAAAATGAAAAAGTACAAAATTCATGAAATGGCTGAATTTGCGAACTGCACTGAAATGGGTCCTTGCTTTTATAATTTTCTCTCCGGATTTTTTTACAGGAAATGCGGATTGGCAATCGGATACATTATGTCTTACTTATGGGCAGCTGCGTTATGTTATACCGAAGGAAATTTCGAACAAACGAACTTTTATGAAAATGTACAAAATTCATGAAATGGTTGAATTTGCGAAGTGCTCTGAAATTTTGCCTTGTTTGTATAATTCCCTCTCCGGATTTTTTTTACTAGAAATTTGGATTGGCAATCGGATACATTATTGCTTACTTATGGGCAGCTGCGTTATGTCATACTGAAGGAAATTCCGAAAAAACGAACTTTTATGGAAAAGTACAAAATTCATGAAATGGCTGAATTTGCGAACTGCACTGAAATGGTGCGTTGCTTTTCTCTCCGGATTTTTTTACTGGAAATGCGGATTGGCAATCGGATACATTATTTCTTACTTTTGGGCAGCTGCGTTATGTTATACCGAAGGAAATTTCGAACAAACGAACTTTTATGAAAATGTACAAAATTCATGAAATGGTTGAATTTGCGAACTGCACTGCAATGGTGCCTTGTTTTTATAATTTTCTCTCCGGATTTTTTTACTGGAAATGCGGATTGGCAAAAGCATACATTATTTCTTACTTTTGGGCAGCTGCGCTATGTTATACCGAAGGAAATTTCGAACAAACGAACTTTTATGAAAATGTATAAAATTCATGAAATGGTTGAATTTGCGAACTGCACTGAAATGGTGCCTTGTTTTTATAATTTTCTCTCCGGATTTTTTTACTGGAAATTTGGATTGGCAATCGGATACATTATTGCTTACTTATGGGCAGCTGCGTTATGTTATACCGAAGGAAATTTCGAACAAACGAACTTTTATGAAAATGTACAAAATTCATGAAATGGTTGAATTTGCGAACTGCAATGAAATAGTGCCTTGTTTTTATAATTTCCTCTCCGGATTTTTTTACAGGAAATGCGGATTGGCAATCGGATACATTATGTCTTACTGCACTGAAATGGTGCCTTGTTTTTATAATTTCCTCTCCGGATTTTTTTACTGGAAATTTGGATTGGCAATCGGATACATTATTGCTTACTTATGGGCAGCTGCGTTATGTTATACCGAAGGAAATTTCGAACAAACGAACTTTTATGAAAATGTACAAAATTCATGAAATGGTTGAATTTGCGAAGTGCACTGAAATGGTGCCTTGTTTTTATAATTCCTTCTCCGGAGTTTTTTACTGGAAATTTGGACTGGCAATCGGATACATTATTGCTTACTTATGGCCAGCTGCGTTATGTTTTACCTAAGGAAATTTCGAAAAAAAGAACATTTAAAAAAATTTACAAAATTCATGAAATGGTTGAATTTGCGAACTGCACTGAAATGCTGCCTTGTTTTTATAATTTCCTCTCCGGATTTTTTTACTGGAAATTTGGATTGGCAATCGGATACATGATTGCTTACTTATGGGCAGCTGCGTTATGTTTTACATAAGGAAATTTCGAAAAAACGAACTTTTATGAAAAAGTACAAAATTCATGAAATGGCTGAATTTGCGAACAGCACTGAAATGGTGCCTTGCTTTTATAATTTTCCCTCCGGATTTTTTTACTGGAAATGCGGATTGGCAATCGGATACATTATTTATTACTTTTGGGCAGCTGCGTTATGTTATACCGAGGGAAATTTCGAACAAACGAACTTTTATGAAAATGTACAAAATTCATGAAATGGTGGGATTTGCGAACTGCACTGAAATGGTGATTTGTTTTTATAATATCCTCTCCGGATTTTTTTACTGGAAATTTGGATTGGCAATTGGATACATTATTGCTCACTTATGGGCAGCTGCGTTATGTTATACCGAAGGAAATATCGAAAAAACTAACTTTTATGAAACTGTACAAAATTCATGAAATGGTTGAATTTGCGAACTGCACTGAAATGATGCCTTGTTTTTATTATTTTTTCTCTGGATTTTTTTACTGGAAATTTGGATTGGCAATCGGATACATTATTGCTTACTTATGGGCAGCTGCGTTATGTTATACCGAAGGAAATTGCGAACAAACGAACTTTTATGAAAATGTACAAAATTCATGAAATGGTTGAATTTGCGAACTGCACTGAAATGGTGCCTTGTTTTTATAATTTTCTCTCCGGATTTTTTTACTGGAAATGCGGATTGGCAATAGGATACATTATGTCTTTATTTTGGGCAGCTGCGTTATGTTATACTGAAGGAAATTTCGAAAAAACGAACTTTTATGAAAATGTATAAAATTCATGAAATGGTTGAATTTGCGAACTCAATGAAATGGTGCCTTGTTTTTATAATTTCCTCTCCGGAGTTTTTTACTGGAAATTTGGATTGGCAATCGGATACATTATTGCTTACTTATGGGCAGCTGCGTTATGTTTTATAATTCCCTCGAACAAACGAACTTTTATGAAAATGTACAAAATTCATGAAATGGTTGAATTTGCGAACTGCACTGAAATGATGCCTTGTTTTTATTATTTTTTCTCTGGATTTTTTTACTGGAAATTTGGATTGGCAATCGGATACATTATTGCTTACTTATAGGCAGATGCGTTATGTTATACCGAAGGAAATTTCGAAAAAACGAACTTTTATGGAAATGTATAAAATTCATGAAATGGTTGAATTTGCGAACTGCAATGAAATGGTGCCTTGTTTTTACAATTTCCTCTCCGGAGTTTTTTACTGGAAATTTGGATTGGCAATCGGATACATTATTGCTTACTTATGGGCAGCTGCGTTATGTTTTATAATTCCCTCGAACAAACGAACTTTTATGAAAATGTACAAAATTCATGAAATGGTTGAATTTGCGAACTGCACTGAAATGATGCCCTGTTTTTATTATTTTTTCTCTGGATTTATTTACTGGAAATTTGGATTGGCAATCGGATACATTATTGCTTACTTGTGGGTAGCTGCGTTATGTTTTACCTAAGGGAATTTCGAAAAAACGAACTTTTATGAAAAAGTACAAAATTCATAAAATGGTTGAATTTGCGAACTGCACTGAAATGATGCCTTGTTTTTATTATTTTTTCTCTGGATTTTTTTACTGGAAATTTGGATTGGCAATCGGATACATTATTGCTTACTTATGGGCAGCTGTGTTATGTTATACCGAAGGAAATTGCGAACAAACGAACTTTTATGAAAATGTACAAAATTCATGAAATGGTTGAATTGGCGAAGTGCACTGAAATGGTGCCTTGTTTTTATAATTTTCTCTTTGGATTTTTTACCGGAAATTCGGATTGGCAATCGGATACATTATATCTTACTTTTGGGAAGCTGCGTTATGTTATACCGAAGGAAATTTCGAAAAAACGAGCTTTTATGAAAAAGTATAAAATTCATGAAATGGTTAAACCAGCGAACTGCACTTAATGGTGCATTGTGTTTTAATTTTTTGATTCATTAGTAAGTTCTTTTGCGAAGCTACGCTATGTTATATTGAAGGAAATTTCGAAAATCGAACTTTTATGGAAAAGTACAAAATTCATGAAATGGTTGAATTTGCGAACTGCACCGAAATCGTGCCTTGTTTTTATAATTTTCTCATCGGATTTTTTACTGGGAATTTGGATTGGCAATCGGATAAATTAAAGCTTACTTATGGGCAGCTGCATTATGTTATACCGAAGGAAATTTCGAAAAAACGAACTCTTATGAAAAAGTATATAATTCATGAAATGGTTGAATTTCCGAACTGCCCTGAAATAGTGCCTTTTTTTATAATTTTCTCTCTGGATTTTTTTACTGGAAATTAGGATCGTCAATCGGATACATTATTGATAAATTATGGGCAGCTGCGTTATGTTAAACCGAAGGATATTTCGAAGAAAACAACTTTTGTGAGAAAGTTCGAAATTCATGAAATGGTTGAATTTGCGAATTGCTTTGAAATGGTGCCTTGTTTCTAATATTTTCTCTTCGGGTTTTTTTTCTCTTGGAATGTGGATTGGCAATCGGATTATCGAAGGAAATTTCGAACAAACGGACTTTTATGAAAATGTACAAAATTCATGAAATTGTTGAATTTGCGAACTGCACTGAATTGATTCCTTGTTTTTATAATTTTTTCTCTGGATTTTTTTACTCGAAATTTGGAATAGCAATCGGATAGATTATTTCTTACTTTTAGGCAGCTGCGTTATGTTATACTGAAGGAAATTTCGAAAAAACGAACTCTTATGAAAAAGTACAAGATTCATGAAATGGCTGAATTTGCGAACTGCAATGAAGTGCCTTGTTTTTATAATTTTCTCTTCGGATTTTTTAGTGGATATTCGGATTGGCAATCGGATAGATTATTTCTTACTTTTAGGCAGCTGCGTTATGTCATACTGAAGGAAATTTCGAAAAAACGATCTTTTATGAAAAAGTATAAAATTCATGAAATGGTTGAATTTGCGAACTGCACTGAATTGATTCCTTGTTTTTGAAATTTTCTCTCCGGATTTTTATACAGGAAATGCGGATTGGCAATCGGATACATTATGCCTTACTTATGGGCAGCTGCGTTATGTTATACCGAAGGAAATTTCGAACAAACGAAGTTTTATGAAAATGTACAAAATTCATGAAATGGTTGAATTTGCGAAGTGCTCTGAAATGGTGCCTTGTTTGTATAATTCCCTCTCCGAATTTTTTTTACTACAAATTTGGATTGGCAATCGGATACATTATTTCTTACTTTTGGGCAGCTACGTTATGTTATACTGAAGGAAATTTCGAACAAACGAACTTTTATGAAAATGTACAAAATTCATGAAATGGTTGAATTTGCGAACTGCACTGAAATGGTGCCTTGTTTTTATAATTTTCTCTCCGGATTTTTTTACTGGAAATGCGAATTGGCAATAGGACAGATTATTTCTTACTTTTGGGCAGCTGCGTTATGTTATACCGAAGGAAATTTCGAACAAACGAACTTTTATGAAAATGTATAAAATTCATGAAATGGTTGAATTTGCGAACTGCAATGAAATGGTGCCTTGTTTTTATAATTTTGTCTTCGGATTTTTTACTGGATATTCGGATTGGCAATCGGATAGATTATTTCTTACTTTTAGGCAGCTGCGTTATGTTATGCTGAGGGAAATTTCGAAAAAAACGAACTCTTATGAAAAAGTACAAGATTCATGAAATGGCTGAATTTGCGAACTGCAATGAAATGGTGCCTTGTTTTTATAATTTTGTCTTCGGATTTTTTACTGGATATTCGGATTGGCAATCGTATAGATTATTTCTTACTTTTAGGCAGCTGCGTTATGTTATACTGAAGGAAATTTCGAAAAAACGAACTCTTATGAAAAAGTATAAAATTCATGAAATGGTTGAATTTGCGAACTGCACTGAAATGATGCCTTGTTTTTAATATTTTTTCTCTGGATTTTTTTACTGGAAATTTGGATTGGCAATCGGATACATTATTGCTTACTTATGGGCAGCTGCGTTATGTTATACCGAAGGAAATTTCGAACAAACGAACTTTTATGAAAATGTACAAAATTCATGATATGGTTGAATTTGCGAACTGCAATGAAATGGTGCCTTGTTTTTATAATTTCCTCTCCGGATTTTTTTACAGGAAATGCGGATTGGCAATCGGATACATTATGTCTTACTTATGGGCAGCTGCGTTATGTTATACCGAAGGAAATTTCGAAAAAAACTAACTTTTATAAAAAAGGCCGAAGTTCATGAAATGGTTAAATCTGCGAACTGCACTGAAATGGTGACTTGTTTTTACATTTTTCACACAGCTGCGCAGCGCGCAGCGCTAGATGCGCGCTAGCTACATTTGAGGAACATTCCAAAAGAACGAACTTTTACGAACAAGTACAAAATTCATGAAATGGTTAGATCTGCGAACTGCACAGAAATTGTGCCTTGTTTTTTAATTTTTTGATACATTATTGTGATTCCTTGGTGTGCTGCGCTACGCTACATCGAAGGAAATTTCAAAAGAACGAACTTTTACTAACAAGTACAAAATTCATGAAATGTTTAAATAAGCGAACTGCACTGAATGGTGAAAAAGTACATAATTCATGAAATGGTTGAATTTGCGAACTGCACTGAAATAGTGCCTTGTTTTTATAATTTTCTCTCTGGATTTTTTACTGGAAATTTGGATCGTCAATCGGATACATTATTGATAAATTATGGGCAGCTGCGTTATGTTAAACCGAAGGATATTTCGAAAAAAAACAACTTTTGTGAGAAAGTTCGAAATTCATGAAATGGTTGAATTTGCGAATTGCTTTGAAATGGTGCCTTGTTTCTAATATTTTCTCTCCGGGTTTTTTTTTTTCTTGAAATGTGGATTGGCAATCGGATTATCGAAGGAAATTTCGAACAAACGAACTTTTATGAAAATGTATAAAATTCATGAAATGGTTGAATTTGCGAACTGCAATGAAATGGTGCCTTGTTTTTATAATTTTGTCTTCGGATTTTTTACTGGATATTCGGATTGGCAATCGGATAGATTATTTCTTACTTTTAGGCAGCTGCGTTATGTTATGCTGAGGGAAATTTCGAAAAAAACGAACTCTTATGAAAAAGTACAAGATTCATGAAATGGCTGAATTTGCGAACTGCAATGAAATGGTGCCTTGTTTTTATAATTTTGTCTTCGGATTTTTTACTGGATATTCGGATTGGCAATCGGATAGATTATTTCTTACTTTTAGGCAGCTGCGTTATGTTATACTGAAGGAAATTTCGAAAAAACGAACCCTTATGAAAAAGTACAAGATTCATGAAATGGCTGAATTTGCGAACTGCAATGAAGTGCCTTGTTTTTATAATTTTCTCTTCGGATTTTTTACTGGATATTCGGATTGGCAATCGGATAGATTATTTCTTACTTTTAGGCAGCTGCGTTATGTCATACTGAAGGAAATTTCGAAATAACGAACTTTTATGAAAAAGTATAAAATTCATGAAATGGTTGAATTTGCGAATTGCACTGAATTGATTCCTTGTTTTTGAAATTTTCTCTCCGGATTTTTTTACAGGAAATGCGGATTGGCAGTCGGATACATTATGCCTTACTTATGGGCAGCTGCATTATGTTATGCCGAAGGAAATTTCGAACAAACGAAGTTTTATGAAAATGTACAAAATTCATGAAATGGTTGAATTTGCGAAGTGCTCTGAAATGGTGCCTTGTTCTTATAATTTCCTCTCCGGAGTTTTTTACTGGAAATTTGGATTGGCAATCGGATACATTATTGCTTACTTATGGGCAGCTGCGTTATGTTTTACCTAAGGAAATTTCGAAAAAACGAACTTTTATGAAAAAGCACAAAATTCATGAAATGGCTGAATTTGCGAACAGCACTGAAATGGTGCCTAGCTCTTATAATTTTCTCTCCGGATTTTTTCACTGGAAATGCGGAATTGGCAATCGGATACATTATTTCTTACTTTTGGGCAGCTGCGTTAAGTTATACCGAAGGAAATTTCGAACAAACGAACTTTTATGAAGAAGTACAAAATTCGTGAAATGGTTGAATTTGCGAACTGCACTGAAATGATGCCTTGTTTTTATTATTTTTTCTCTGGATTTTTTTCCTGGAAATTTGGATTGGCAATCGGATACATTATTGCTTACTTATGGGCAGCTGCGTTATGTTATACCAAAGAAAATTCCGAATAAACGAACTTTTATGAAAAAGTACAAAATTCATGAAATGGTTGAATTTGCGAAGTGCACTGAAATGGTGCCTTGTTTTTATAAT
This sequence comes from Eumerus sabulonum, assembly GCA_951905685.1. Lineage (NCBI taxonomy): Eukaryota > Metazoa > Arthropoda > Insecta > Diptera > Syrphidae > Eumerus > Eumerus sabulonum. The sequence goes on from OX645061.1 coordinate 80,614,625, forward strand.
TCCCTCTTCGGAGTTTTTTACTCGAAATTTGGATTGGCAATCGGATACATTATAGCTTACTTATGGGCAGCTGCGTTATGTTTTACCTAAGGAAATTTCGAAAAAACGAACTTTTAGGAAAATGGACAAAATTCATGAAATGGTTGAATTTGCGAACTGCACTGGAATGATGCCTTGTTTTTATAATTTCCTCTCCGGATTTTTTTACTGGAAATCTGAATTGGCAATCGGATTCATTATTGCTTACTTATGGGCAGCTGCGTTATGTTTTACCTAAGGAAATTTCGAAAAAACGAACTTTTATGAAAAAGTACAAAATTCATGAAATGGTTGAATTTGCGAACTGCACTGAAATGGTGCCTTGTTTTTATAATTTCCTCTCCGGATTTTTTTACTTGAAATTTGGATTGGCAATCGGATACATTATTGCTTACTTATGGGCAGCTGCGTTATGTTATACCGAAGGAAATTTCGAACAATCGAACTTTTATGAAAATGTACAAAATTCATGAAATGGTTGAATTTGCGAACTGCACTGAAATGATGCCTTGTTTTTATTATTTTTTATCTGGATTTTTTTACTGGAAATATGGATTGGCAATCGGATACATTATTGCTTACTTATGGGCAGCTGCGTTATGTTATACCGAAGGAAATTTCGAAAAAACGAACTTTTATGAAAATGTACAAAATTCATGAAATGGTTGAATTTGCGAACTGCACTGAAATGATGCCTTGTTTTTATTATTTTTTCTCTGGATTTTTTTACTGGAAATTTGGATTGGCAATCGGATACATTATTGCTTACTTATGGGCAGCTGCGTTATGTTTTACCTAAGGAAATTTCGAACAAACGAACTTTTATGAAAATGTACAAAATTCATGAAATGGTTGAATTTGCGAACTGCACTGAAATGATGCCTTGTTTTTATTATTTTTTATCTGGATTTTTTTACTGGAAATATGGATTGGCAATCGGATACATTATTGCTTACTTATGGGCAGCTGCGTTATGTTATACCGAAGGAAATTTCGAAAAAACGAACTTTTATGAAAATGTACAAAATTCATGAAATGGTTGAATTTGCGAACTGCACTGAAATGATGCCTTGTTTTTATTATTTTTTCTCTGGATTTTTTTTACTGGAAATTTGGATTGGCAATCGGATACATTATTGCTTACTTTTGGGCAGCTGCGTTATGTTTTACCTAAGGAAATTTCGAAAAAACCAACTTTTATGAAAAAGTACAAAATTCATGAAATGGCTGAATTTGCGAAAAGCACTGAAATGGTGCCTTGCTTTTATAATTTTCTCTCCGGATTTTTTTTACTGGAAATGCGGAATTGGCAATCGGATACATTATTTCTTACTTTTGGGCAGCTGTGTTATGTTATACCGAAGGAAATTTCGAACAAACGAACTTTTATGAAAATGTACAAAATTCATGAAATGGTTGAATTTGCGAACTGCACTGAAATGATGCCTTGTTTTTATTATTTTTTATTTGGATTTTTTTACTGGAAATTTGGATTGGCAATCGGATACATTATTGCTTACTTATGGGCAGCTGCGTTATGTTATACCGAAGGAAATTTCGAAAAAACGAACTTTTATGAAAATGTACAAAATTCATGAAATGGTTGAATTTGCGAACTGCACTGAAATGATGCCTTGTTTTTATTATTTTTTCTCTGGATTTTTTTACTAGAAATTTGGATTGGCAATCGGATACATTATTGCTTACTTATGGGCAGCTGCGTTATGTTATACCGAAGGAAATTGCGAACAAACGAACTTTTATGAAAATGTACAAAATTCATGAAATGGTTGAATTTGCGAAGTGCACTGAAATGGTGCCTAGCTCTTATAATTTTCTCTCCGGATTTTTTCACTGGAAATGCGGAATTGGCAATCGGATACATTATTTCTTACTTTTGGGCAGCTGCGTTATGTATGTGTTCGGTATAACATACCGAAGGAAATTTCGAACAAACGAACTTTTATGAAGAAGTACAAAATTCATGAAATGGTTGAATTTGCGAACTGCACTGAAATGATGCCTTGTTTTTATTATTTTTTCTCTGGATTTTTTTACTGGAAATTTGGATTGGCAATCGGATACATTATTGCTTACTTATGGGCAGCTGCGTTATGTTAAACCGAAGAAAATTTCGAATAAACGAACTTTTATGAAAAAGTACAAAATTCATGAAATGATTGAATTTGCGAAGTGCACTGAAATGGTGCCTTGTTTTTATAATTCCCTCTTCGGAGTTTTTTACTGGAAATTTGGATAGGCAATCGGATACATTATTGCTTACTTATGGGCAGCTGCGTTATGTTTTACATAAGGAAATTTCGAAAAAACGAACTTTTAGGAAAATGGACAAAATTCATGAAATGGTTGAATTTGCGAACTGCACTGGCATGATGTCTTGTTTTTATAATTTTCTCTCCGGATTTTTTCACTGGAAATGCGGAATTGGCAATCGGATACATTATTTCTTACTTTTGGGCAGCTGCATTATGTTATACCGAAGGAAATTTCGAACAAACGAACTTTAATGAAGAAGTACAAAATTCATGAAATGGTTGAATTTGCGAACTGCACTGAAATGATGCCTTGTTTTTATTATTTTTTCTCTGGATTTTTTTACTGGAAATTTGGATTGGCAATCGGATACATTATTGCTTACTTATGGGCAGCTGCGTTATGTTTTACCTAAGGAAATTTCGAAAAAACGAACTTTTATGAAAAAGTACAAAATTCATGAAATGGTTGAATTTGCGAACTGCACTGAAATGGTGCCTTGTTTTTATATTTTCCTCTCCGGATTTTTTTACTGGAAATTTGGATTGGCAATCGGATACATTATTGCTTACTTATGGGCAGCTGCGTTATGTTTTACCTAAGGAAATTTCGAAAAAATGAACTTTTATGAAAATGTACAAAATTCATGAAATGGTTGAATTTGCGAACTGCACTGAAATGATGCCTTGTTTTTATTATTTTTTCTCTGGATTTTTTTACTGGAAATTTGGATTGGCAATCGGATACATTATTGCTTACTTATGGGCAGCTGCGTTATGTTAAACCGAAGAAAATTTCGAATAAACGAACTTTTATGAAAAAGTACAAAATTCATGAAATGGTTGAATTTGCGAAGTGCACTGAAATGGTGCCTTGTTTTTATAATTCCCTCTTCGGAGTTTTTTACTGGAAATTTGGATTGGCAATCGGATACATTATTGCTTACTTATGGGCAGCTGCGTTATGTTTTACCTAAGGAAATTTCGAAAAAACGAACTTTTAGGAAAATGGACAAAATTCATGAAATGGTTGAATTTGCGAACTGCACTGGAATGATGCCTTGTTTTTATAATTTCCTCTCCGGATTTTTTTACTGGAAATTTGGATTGGCAATCGGATACATTATTGCTTACTTATGGGCAGCTGCGTTATGTTTTACCTAAGGAAATTTCGAAAAAACGAACTTTTATGAAAAAGTACAAAATTCATGAAATGGTTGAATTTGCGAACTGCACTGAAATGGTGCCTTGTTTTTATAATTCCTTCCCCGGAGTTTTTTACTGGAAATTTGGACTAGCAATCGGATACATTATTGCTTACTTATGGGCAGCTGCGTTATGTTTTACCTAAGGAAATTTCGAAAAAATGAACTTTTATGAAAATGTACAAGATTCATGAAATGGTTGAATTTGCGAAGTGCACTGAAATGGTGCCTTGCTCTTATAATTTTCTCTCCGGATTTTTTCACTGGAAATGCGGAATTGGCAATCGGATACATTATTTCTTACTTTTGGGCAGCTGCGTTATGTTATACCGAAGGAAATTTCGAACAATCGAACTTTTATGAAAATGTACAAAATTCATGAAATGGTTGAATTTGCGAACTGCACTGAAATGATGCCTTGTTTTTATTACTTTTTCTCTGGACTTTTTTACTGGAAATTTGGATTGGCAATCGGATACATTATTGCTTACTTATGGGCAGCTGCGTTATGTTATACCAAAGGAAATTTCGAAAAAACGAACTTTTATGAAAATGTACAAAATTCATGAAATGGTTGAATTTGCGAACTGCACTGAAATGATGCCTTGTTTTTATTATTTTTTCTCTGGATTTATTTACTGGAAATTTTGATTGGCAATCGGATACATTATTGCTTACTTATGGGCAGCTGCGTTATGTTATACCGAAGGAAATTTCGAACAAACGAACTTTTATGAAAATGTACAAAATTCATGAAATGGTTGAATTTGCGAACTGCACTGAAATGATGCCTTGTTTTTATTATTTTTTCTCTGGATTTTTTTACTGGAAATTTGGATTGGCAATCGGATACATTATTGCTTACTTATGGGCAGCTGCGTTATGTTATACCGAAGGAAATTTCGAAAAAATGAACTTTTATGAAAATGTTCAAAATTCATGAAATGGTTGAATTTGCGAAGTGCACTGAAATGGTGCCTTGCTCTTATAATTTTCTCTCCGGATTTTTTCACTGGAAATGCGGAATTGGCAATCGGATACATTATTTCTTACTTTTGGGCAGCTGCGTTATGTTATACCGAAGGAAATTTCGAACAAACGAACTTTTATGAAAATGTACAAAATTCATGAAATGGTTGAATTTGCGAACTGCACTGAAATGATGCCTTGTTTTTATTATTTTTTCTCTGGATTTTTTTACTGAATATTTGGATTGGCAATCGGATACATTATTGCTTACTTATGGGCAGCTGCGTTATGTTATACCAAAGGAAATTTCGAAAAAACGAACTTTTATGAAAATGTACAAAATTCATGAAATGGTTGAAATTGCGAACTGCACTGAAATGATGCCCTGTTTTTATTACTTTTTCTCTGGATTTATTTACTGGAAATTTTGATTGGCAATCGGATACATTATTGCTTACTTATGGGCAGCTGCGTTATGTTATACCGAAGGAAATTTCGAACAAACGAACTTTTATGAAAATGTACAAAATTCATGAAATGGTTGAATTTGCGAACTGCACTGAAATGATGCCTTGTTTTTATTATTTTTTCTCTGGATTTTTTTACTGGAAATTTGGATTGGCAATCGGATACATTATTGCTTACTTATGGGCTGCTGCGTTATGTTATACCGAAGGAAATTTCGAAAAAATGAACTTTTATGAAAATGTACAAAATTCATGAAATGGTTGAATTTGCGAAGTGCACTGAAATGGTGCCTTGCTCTTATAATTTTCTCTCCGGATTTTTTCACTGGAAATGCGGAATTGGCAATCGGATACATTATTTCTTACTTTTGGGCAGCTGCGTTATGTTATACCGAAGGAAATTTCGAACAAACGAACTTTTATGAAAATGTACAAAATTCATGAAATGGTTGAATTTGCGAACTGCACTGAAATGATGCCTTGTTTTTATTATTTTTTCTCTGGATTTTTTTACTGAATATTTGGATTGGCAATCGGATACATTATTGCTTACTTATGGGCAGCTGCGTTATGTTATACCGAAGGAAATTTCGAAAAAACGAACTTTTATGAAAATGTACAAAATTCATGAAATGGTTGAAATTGCGAACTGCACTGAAATGATGCCCTGTTTTTATTACTTTTTCTCTGGATTTATTTACTGGAAATTCGGATTGGCAATCGGATACATTATTGCTTACTTATGGGCAGCTGCGTTATGTTATACCGAAGGAAATTTCGAATAAACGAACTTTTATGAAAAAGTACAAAATTCATGAAATGGTTGAATTTGCGAACTGCACTGAAATGGTGCCTTGTTTTTATAATTTCCTCTCCGGATTTTTTTACTGGAAATTTGGATTGGCAATCGGATACATTATTGCTTACTTATGGGCAGCTGCGTTATGTTATACCGAAGGAAATTTCGAACAATCGAACTTTTATGAAAATGTACAAAATTCATGAAATGGTTGAATTTGCGAAGTGCACTGAAATGGTGCCTTGTTTTTATAATTCCTTCTCCGGAGTTTTTTACTGGAAATTTGGATTGGCAATCGGATACATTATTGCTTACTTATGGGCAGCTGCGTTATGTTATACCGAAGGAAATTTCGAAAAAATGAACTTTTATGAAAATGTACAAAATTCATGAAATGGTTGAATTTGCGAACTGCACTGAAATGATGCCTTGTTTTTATTATTTTTTCTCAGGATTTTTTTACTGGAAATTTGGATTGGCAATCGGATACATTATTGCTTACTTTTGGGCAGCTGCGTTATGTTATACCGAAGGAAATTTCGAACAATCGAACTTTTATGAAAATGTACAAAATTCATGAAATGGTTGAATTTGCGAACTGCACTGAAATGATGCCTTGTTTTTATTATTTTTTCTCTGGACTTTTTTACTGGAAATTTGGATTGGCAATCGGATACATTATTGCTTACTTATGGGCAGCTGCGTTATGTTATACCAAAGGAAATTTCGAAAAAACGAACTTTTATGAAAATGTACAAAATTCATGAAATGGTTGAATTTGCGAACTGCACTGAAATGATGCCCTGTTTTTATTATTTTTTCTCTGGATTTATTTACTGGAAATTTTGATTGGCAATCGGATACATTATTGCTTACTTATGGGCAGCTGCGTTATGTTATACCGAAGGAAATTTCGAACAAACGAACTTTTATGAAAATGTACAAAATTCATGAAATGGTTGAATTTGCGAACTGCACTGAAATGATGCCTTGTTTTTATTATTTTTTATCCGGATTTTTTTACTGGAAATTTGGATTGGCAATCGGATACATTATTGCTTACTTATGGGCAGCTGCGTTATGCTATACCGAAGGAAATTTCGAAGAAACGAACTTTTATGAACATGTACAAAATTCATGAAATGGTTGAATTTGCGAACTGCACTGAAATGATGCCTTGTTTTTATTATTTTTTCTCAGGATTTTTTTACTGGAAATTTGGATTGGCAAATCGGATACATTATTGCTTACTTATGGGCAGCTGCGTTATGTTTTACCTAAGGAAATTTCGAAAAAACCATCTTTTATGAAAATGTACAAAATTCATGAAATGGTTGAATTTGCGAAGTGCACTGAAATGGTGCCTTGTTTTTATAATTCCTTCTCCGGAGTTTTTTACTGGAAATTTGGATTGGCAATCGGATACATTATTGCTTACTTATGGGCAGCTGCGTTATGTTATACCGAAGGAAATTTCGAAAAAATGAACTTTTATGAAAATGTACAAAATTCATGAAATGGTTGAATTTGCGAACTGCACTGAAATGATGCCTTGTTTTTATTATTTTTTCTCAGGATTTTTTTACTGGAAATTTGGATTGGCAAATCGGATACATTATTGCTTACTTATGGGCAGCTGCGTTATGTTTTACCTAAGGAAATTTCGAAAAAACCATCTTTTATGAAAATGTACAAAATTCATGAAATGGTTGAATTTGCGAAGTGCACTGAAATGGTGCCTTGTTTTTATAATTCCTTCTCCGGAGTTTTTTACTGGAAATTTGGATTGGCAATCGGATACATTATTGCTTACTTATGGGCAGCTGCGTTATGTTATACCGAAGGAAATTTCGAAAAAATGAACTTTTATGAAAATGTACAAAATTCATGAAATGGTTGAATTTGCGAACTGCACTGAAATGATGCCCTGTTTTTATTACTTTTTCTCTGGATTTATTTACTGGAAATTCGGATTGGCAATCGGATACATTATTGCTTACTTATGGGCAGCTGCGTTATGTTATACCGAAGGAAATTTCGAATAAACGAACTTTTATGAAAAAGTACAAAATTCATGAAATGGTTGAATTTGCGAACTGCACTGAAATGGTGCCTTGTTTTTATAATTTCCTCTCCGGATTTTTTTACTGGAAATTTGGATTGGCAATCGGATACATTATTGCTTACTTATGGGCAGCTGCGTTATGTTATACCGAAGGAAATTTCGAACAATCGAACTTTTATGAAAATGTACAAAATTCATGAAATGGTTGAATTTGCGAAGTGCACTGAAATGGTGCCTTGTTTTTATAATTCCTTCTCCGGAGTTTTTTACTGGAAATTTGGATTGGCAATCGGATACATTATTGCTTACTTATGGGCAGCTGCGTTATGTTATACCGAAGGAAATTTCGAAAAAACGAACTTTTATGAAAATGTACAAAATTCATGAAATGGTTGAAATTGCGAACTGCACTGAAATGATGCCCTGTTTTTATTACTTTTTCTCTGGATTTATTTACTGGAAATTCGGATTGGCAATCGGATACATTATTGCTTACTTATGGGCAGCTGCGTTATGTTATACCGAAGGAAATTTCGAATAAACGAACTTTTATGAAAAAGTACAAAATTCATGAAATGGTTGAATTTGCGAACTGCACTGAAATGGTGCCTTGTTTTTATAATTTCCTCTCCGGATTTTTTTACTGGAAATTTGGATTGGCAATCGGATACATTATTGCTTACTTATGGGCAGCTGCGTTATGTTATACCGAAGGAAATTTCGAACAATCGAACTTTTATGAAAATGTACAAAATTCATGAAATGGTTGAACTTGCGAAGTGCACTGAAATGGTGCCTTGTTTTTATAATTCCTTCTCCGGAGTTTTTTACTGGAAATTTGGACTGGCAATCGAATACATTATTGCTTACTTATGGGCAGCTGCGTTATGTTATACCGAAGGAAATTTCGAACAAACGAACTTTTATGAAAATGTACAAAATTCATGAAATGGTTGAATTTGCGAACTGCACTGAAATGATGCCTTGTTTTTATTATTTTTTATCCGGATTTTTTTACTGGAAATTTGGATTGGCAATCGGATACATTATTGCTTACTTATGGGCAGCTGCGTTATGCTATACCGAAGGAAATTTCGAAGAAACGAACTTTTATGAACATGTACAAAATTCATGAAATGGTTGAATTTGCGAACTGCACTGAAATGATGCCTTGTTTTTATTATTTTTTCTCAGGATTTTTTTACTGGAAATTTGGATTGGCAAATCGGATACATTATTGCTTACTTATGGGCAGCTGCGTTATGTTTTACCTAAGGAAATTTCGAAAAAACCATCTTTTATGAAAATGTACAAAATTCATGAAATGGTTGAATTTGCGAAGTGCACTGAAATGGTGCCTTGTTTTTATAATTCCTTCTCCGGAGTTTTTTACTGGAAATTTGGATTGGCAATCGGATACATTATTGCTTACTTATGGGCAGCTGCGTTATGTTATACCGAAGGGAATTTCGAAAAAATGAACTTTTATGAAAATGTACAAAATTCATGAAATGGTTGAATTTGCGAAGTGCACTGAAATGGTGCCTTGCTCTTATAATTTTCTCTCCGGATTTTTTCACTGGAAATGCGGAATTGGCAATCGGATACATTATTTCTTACTTTTGGGCAGCTGCGTTATGTTATACCGAAGGAAATTTCGAACAAACGAACTTTTATGAAAATGTACAAAATTCATGAAATGGTTGAATTTGCGAACTGCACTGAAATGATGCCTTGTTTTTATTATTTTTTCTCTGGATTTTTTTACTGAAAATTTGGATTGGCAATCGGATACATTATTGCTTACTTATGGGCAGCTGCGTTATGTTATACCGAAGGAAATTTCGAAAAAACGAACTTTTATGAAAATGTACAAAATTCATGAAATGGTTGAAATTGCGAACTGCACTGAAATGATGCCCTGTTTTTATTACTTTTTCTCTGGATTTATTTACTGGAAATTCGGATTGGCAATCGGATACATTATTGCTTACTTATGGGCAGCTGCGTTATGTTATACCGAAGGAAATTTCGAAAAAACGAACTTTTATGAAAATGTACAAAATTCATGAAATGGTTGAAATTGCGAACTGCACTGAAATGATGCCCTGTTTTTATTACTTTTTCTCTGGATTTATTTACTGGAAATTCGGATTGGCAATCGGATACATTCTTGCTTACTTATGGGCAGCTGCGTTATGTTATACCGAAGGAAATTTCGAATAAACGAACTTTTATGAAAAAGTACAAAATTCATGAAATGGTTGAATTTGCGAACTGCACTGAAATGGTGCCTTGTTTTTATAATTTCCTCTCCGGATTTTTTTACTGGAAATTTGGATTGGCAATCGGATACATTATTGCTTACTTATGGGCAGCTGCGTTATGTTATACCGAAGGAAATTTCGAACAATCGAACTTTTATGAAAATGTACAAAATTCATGAAATGGTTGAATTTGCGAAGTGCACTGAAATGGTGCCTTGTTTTTATAATTCCTTCTCCGGAGTTTTTTACTGGAAATTTGGACTGGCAATCGAATACATTATTGCTTACTTATGGGCAGCTGCGTTATGTTATACCGAAGGAAATTTCGAACAAACGAACTTTTATGAAAATGTACAAAATTCATGAAATGGTTGAATTTGCGAACTGCACTGAAATGATGCCTTGTTTTTATTATTTTTTATCCGGATTTTTTTACTGGAAATTTGGATTGGCAATCGGATACATTATTGCTTACTTATGGGCAGCTGCGTTATGCTATACCGAAGGAAATTTCGAAGAAACGAACTTTTATGAACATGTACAAAATTCATGAAATGGTTGAATTTGCGAACTGCACTGAAATGATGCCTTGTTTTTATTATTTTTTCTCAGGATTTTTTTACTGGAAATTTGGATTGGCAATCGGATACATTATTGCTTACTTATGGGCAGCTGCGTTATGTTATACCGAAGGAAATTTCGAACAATCGAACTTTTATGAAAATGTACAAAATTCATGAAATGGTTGAATTTGCGAAGTGCACTGAAATGGTGCCTTGTTTTTATAATTCCTTCTCCGGAGTTTTTTACTGGAAATTTGGATTGGCAATCGGATACATTATTGCTTACTTATGGGCAGCTGCGTTATGTTATACCGAAGGAAATTTCGAAAAAATGAACTTTTATGAAAATGTACAAAATTCATGAAATGGTTGAATTTGCGAAGTGCACTGAAATGGTGCCTTGCTCTTATAATTTTCTCTCTGGATTTTTTCACTGGAAATGCGGAATTGGCAATCGGATACATTATTTCTTACTTTTGGGCAGCTGCGTTATGTTATACCGAAGGAAATTTCGAACAAACGAACTTTTATGAAAATGTACAAAATTCATGAAATGGTTGAATTTGCGAACTGCACTGAAATGATGCCTTGTTTTTATTATTTTTTCTCTGGATTTTTTTACTGAAAATTTGGATTGGCAATCGGATACATTATTGCTTACTTATGGGCAGCTGCGTTATGTTATACCGAAGGAAATTTCGAAAAAACGAACTTTTATGAAAATGTACAAAATTCATGAAATGGTTGAAATTGCGAACTGCACTGAAATGATGCCCTGTTTTTATTACTTTTTCTCTGGATTTATTTACTGGAAATTCGGATTGGCAATCGGATACATTATTGCTTACTTATGGGCAGCTGCGTTATGTTATACCGAAGGAAATTTCGAATAAACGAACTTTTATGAAAAAGTACAAAATTCATGAAATGGTTGAATTTGCGAACTGCACTGAAATGGTGCCTTGTTTTTATAATTTCCTCTCCGGATTTTTCTACTGGAAATTTGGATTGGCAATCGGATACATTATTGCTTACTTATGGGCAGCTGCGTTATGTTATACCGAAGGAAATTTCGAACAATCGAACTTTTATGAAAATGTACAAAATTCATGAAATGGTTGAATTTGCGAAGTGCACTGAAATGGTGCCTTGTTTTTATAATTCCTTCTCCGGAGTTTTTTACTGGAAATTTGGACTGGCAATCGAATACATTATTGCTTACTTATGGGCAGCTGCGTTATGTTATACCGAAGGAAATTTCGAACAAACGAACTTTTATGAAAATGTACAAAAATCATGAAATGGTTGAATTTGCGAACTGCACTGAAATGATGCCTTGTTTTTATTATTTTTTATCCGGATTTTTTTACTGGAAATTTGGATTGGCAATCGGATACATTATTGCTTACTTATGGGCAGCTGCGTTATGCTATACCGAAGGAAATTTCGAAGAAACGAACTTTTATGAACATGTACAAAATTCATGAAATGGTTGAATTTGCGAACTGCACTGAAATGATGCCTTGTTTTTATTATTTTTTCTCAGGATTTTTTTACTGGAAATTTGGATTGGCAATCGGATACATTATTGCTTACTTATGGGCAGCTACGCTATTTTTTACCTAAGGAAATTTCGAAAAAACGATCTTTTATGAAAATGTACAAAATTCATGAAATGGTTGAATTTGCGAAGTGCACTGAAATGGTGCCTTGTTTTTATAATTCCTTCTCCGGAGTTTTTTACTGGAAATTAGGTCTGGCAATCGGATACATTATTGCTTACTTATGGGCAGCTGCGTTATGTTTTACCTAAGGAAATTTCGAAAAAAAGAACTTTTAGGAAAATGTACAAAATTCATGAAATGGTTGAATTTGCGAACTGCACTGAAATGATGCCTTGTTTTTATAATTTCCTCTCCGGATTTTTTTATTTGAAATTTGGATTGGCAATCGGATACATTATTGCTTACTTATGGGCAGCTGCGTTATGTTATACCGAAGGAAATTTCGAACATACGAACTTTTATGAAAATGCACAAAATTCATGAAATGGTTGAATTTGCGAACTGCACTGAAATGGTGCCTTGTTTTTATGATTCCTTCTCCGGAGTTTTTTACTGGAAATTTGGACTGGCAATCGAATACATTATTGCTTACTTATGGGCAGCTGCGTTATGTTATACCGAAGGAAATTTCGAACAAACGAACTTTTATGAAAATGTACAAAATTCATGAAATGGTTGAATTTGCGAACTGCACTGAAATGATGCCTTGTTTTTATTATATTTTCTCTGTATTTTTTTACTGGAAATTTGGATTGGCAATCGGATACATTATTGCTTACTTATGGGCAGCTGCGTTATGTTTTACATAAGGAAATTTCGAAAAAAACGAGCTTTTATGAAAAAGTACAAAATTCATGAAATGGCTGAATTTGCGAACAGCACTGAAATGGTGCCTTGCTTTTATAATTTTCTCTCCGGATTTTTTTTACTGGAAATGCGGAATTGGCAATCGGATACATTATTTCTTACTTTTGGGCAGCTGCGTTATGTTATACCGAAGGAAATTTCGAACAAACGAACTTTTATGAAAATGTACAAAATTCATGAAATGGTTGAATTTGCGAACTGCACTGAAATGATGCCTTGTTTTTATTATTTTTTATCTGGATTTTTTTACTGGAAATTTGGACTGGCAATTGGATACATTATTGCTTACTTATGGGCAGCTGCGTTATGTTATACCGAAGGAAATTGCGAACAAACGAACTTTTATGAAAATGTACAAAATTCATGAAATGGTTGAATTTGCGAAGTGCACTGAAATGGTGCCTTGCTCTTATAATTTTCTCTCCGGATTTTTTCACTGGAAATGCGGAATTGGCAATCGGATACATTATTACTTACTTTTGGGCAGCTGCGTTATGTTGTACCGAAGGAAATTTCGAACAAACGAACTTTTATGAAAATGTACAAAATTCATGAAATGGTTGAATTTGCGAACTGCACTGAAATGATGCCTTGTTTTTATTATTTTTTCTCTGGATTTTTTTACTGGAAATTTGGATTGGCAATCGGATACATTATTGCTTACTTATGGGCAGCTGCGTTATGTTTTATAATTCCCTCGAACAAAGGAGCTTTTATGAAAATGTACAAAATTCATGAAATGGTTGAATTTGTGAACTGCACTGAAATGATGCCCTGTTTTTTTATTATTTTTTCTCTGGATTTATTTACTGGAAATTTGGATTGGCAATCGGATACATTATTGCTTACTTATGGGCAGCTGCGTTATGTTATACCGAAGGAAATTTCGAATAAACGAACTTTCATGAAAAAGTACAAAATTCATGAAATGGTTGAATTTGCGAACTGCACTGAAATGGTGCCTTGTTTTTATAATTTCCTCTCCGGATTTTTTTACTGGAAATTTGGATTGGCAATCGGATACATTATTGCTTACTTATGGGCAGCTGTGTTATGTTATACCGAAGGAAATTTCGAACAAACGAACTTTTATGAAAATGTACAAAAATCATGAAATGGTTGAATTTGCGAAGTGCACTGAAATGGTGCCTTGTTATTATAATTCCTTCTCCGGAGTTTTTTACTGGAAATTTGGACTGGCAATCGGATACATTATTGCTTACTTATGGGCAGCTGCGTTATGTTTTACCTAAGGAAATTTCGAAAAAAAGAACTTTTAGGAAAATGTACAAAATTCATGAAATGGTTGAATTTGCGAGCTGCACTGAAATGATGCCTTGTTTTTATAATTTCCTCCCCGGATTTTTTTATTGGAAATTTGGATTGGCAATCGGATACATTATTGCTTACTTATGGGCAGCTGCGTTATGTTTTACCTAAGGAAATTTCGAAAAAACGAACTTTTATGAAAAAGTACAAAATTCATGAAATGGCTGAATTTGCGAACAGCACTGAAATGGTGCCTTGCTTTTATAATTTTCTCTCCGGATTTTTTTACTGGAAACGCGGATTGGCAATCGGATACATTATTTATTACTTTTGGGCAGCTGCGTTATGTTATACCGAAGGAAAATTCGAACAAACGAACTTTTATGAAAATGTACAATATTCATGAAATGGTGGAATTTGCGAAGTGCACTGAAATGGTGCTTTGTTTTTATAATATCCTCTCCGGATTTTTTTACTGGAAATTCGGATTGGCAATCGGATACATTATTGCTTACTTATGGGCAGCTGCGATATGTTATACCGAAGGAAATTCCGAAAAAACGAACTTTTATGAAAATGTACAAAATTCATGAAATGGTTGAATTTGCGAACTGCACTGTAATGATGCCTTGTTTTTATTATTTTTTCTCTGGATTTTTTTACTGGAAATTTGGATTGGCAATCGGATACATTATTGCTTGCTTATGGGCAGCTGCGTTATGTTATACCGAAGGAAATTGCGAACAAACGAACTTTTATGAAAATGT
This sequence comes from Eumerus sabulonum, assembly GCA_951905685.1. NCBI lineage: Eukaryota > Metazoa > Arthropoda > Insecta > Diptera > Syrphidae > Eumerus > Eumerus sabulonum. Next base: position 80,629,740 of record OX645061.1, read on the forward strand.
ACAAGATTCATGAAATGGTTGAATTTGCGAAGTGCACTGAAATGGTGCCTTGCTCTTATAATTTTCTCTCCGGATTTTTTCACTGGAAATGCGGAATTGGCAATCGGATACATTATTTCTTACTTTTGGGCAGCTGCGTTATGTTATACCGAAGGAAATTTCGAACAAACGAACTTTTATAAAAATGTACAAAATTCATGAAATGGTTGAATTTGCGAACTGCACTGAAATGATGCCCTGTTTTTATTATTTTTTCTTTGGATTTTTTAACTGGAAATTTGGATTGGCAATCGGATACATTATTGCTTACTTATGGGCAGCTGCGTTATGTTATACCGAAGGAAATTTCGAACAAACGAACCTTTATGAAAATGTACAAAATTCATGAAATGGTTGAATTTGCGAACTGCACTGAAATGATGCCTTGTTTTTATTATTTTTTCTCTGGATTTTTTTACTGGAAATTTGGAGTGGCAATCGGATACATTATTGCTTACTTATGGGCAGCTGCGTTATGTTATACCGAAGGAAATTGCGAACAAACGAACTTTTATGAAAATGTACAAAATTCATGAAATGGTTGAATTCGCGAAGTGCACTGAAATGGTGCCTTGCTCTTATAATTTTCTCTCCGGATTTTTTCACTGGAAATGCGGAATTGGCAATCGGATACATTATTTCTTACTTTTGGGCAGCTGCGCTATGTTATACCGAAGGAAATTTCGAACAAACGAACTTTTATGAAAATGTACAAAATTCATGAAATGGTTGAATTTGCGAACTGCACTGAAATGATGCCTTGTTTTTATTATTTTTTATCTGGATTTTTTTCCTGGAAATTTGGATTGGCAATCGGATACATTATTGCTTACTTATGGGCAGCTGCGTTATTTTATAGCGAAGGAAATTTCGAACAAACGAACCTTTATGAAAATGTACAAAATTCATGAAATGGTTGAATTTGCGAACTGCACTGAAATGATGCCTTGTTTTTATCATTTTTTCTCTGGATTTTTTTACTGGAAATTTGGAGTGGCAATCGGATACATTATTGCTTACTTATGGGCAGCTGCGTTATGTTATACCGAAGAAAATTGCGAACAAACGAACTTTTATGAAAATGTCCAAAATTCATGAAATGGTTGAATTCGCGAAGTGCACTGAAATGGTGCCTTGCTCTTATAATTTTCTCTCCGGATTTTTTCACTGGAAATGCGGAATTGGCAATCGGATACATTATTTCTTACTTTTGGGCAGCTGCGCTATGTTATACCGAAGGAAATTTCGAACAAACGAACTTTTATGAAAATGTACAAAATTCATGAAATGGTTGAATTTGCGAACTGCACTGAAATGATGCCTTGTTTTTATTATTTTTTCTTTGGATTTTTTTACTGGAAATTTGGATTGGCAATCGGATACATTATTGCTTACTTATGGGCAGCTGCGTTATGTTATACCGAAGGAAATTTCGAATAAACGAACTTTTATGATAAAGTACAAAATTCATGAAATGGTTGAATTTGCGAAGTGCACTGAAATGGTGCCTTGTTTTTATAATTCCCTCTTCGGAGTTTTTTACTGGAAATTTGGATTGGCAATCGGATAAATTATTGCTTACTTATGGGCAGCTCCGTTCTGTTTTACCTAAGGAAATTTCGAAAAACCGAACTTTTATGAAAAAGTACAAATTTCATGATATGGTTGAATTTGCGAAGTGCACTGAAATGGTGCCTTGTTTTTATAATTCCCTCTCCGGAGTTTTTTTACTGGAAATTTGGATTGGCAATCGGATACATTATTGCTTACTTATGGGCAGCTGCGTTATGTTATACCGAAGGAAATTGCGAACAAACGAACTTTTATGAAAATGTAGAAAATTCATGAAATGGTTGAATTTGCGAAGTGCACTGAAATGGTGCCTTGCTCTTATAATTTTCTCTCCGGATTTTTTCACTGGTAATGCGGAATTGGCAATCGGATACATTATTTCTTACTTTTGGGCAGCTGCGTTATGTTATACCCAAGGAAATTTCGAACAAACGAACTTATATGAAAAAGTACAAAATTCATGAAATGGTTGAATTTGCGAAGTGCACTGAAATGGTGCCTTGTTTTTCTAATTCCCTCTCCGGGGTTTTTTACTGGAAATTTGGATTGGCAATCGGATACATTATTGCTTACTTATGGGCAGCTGCGTTATGTTATACCGAAGGAAATTTCGAATAAACGAACTTTTATGAAAAAGTACAAAATTCATGAAATGGTTGAATTTGCGAAGTGCACTGAAATGGTGCCTTGTTTTTTTAATTCCCTCTCCGGGGTTTTTTACTGGAAATTTGGATTGGCAATCGGATACATTATTTCTTACTTTTGGGCAGCTGCGTTATGTTATACCGAAAGAAATTTCGAACAAACGAACTTTTATGAAAATGTACAAAATTCATGAAATGGTTAAATTTGCGAACTGCACTGAAATGATGCCTTGTTTTTAATATTTTTTCTCTGGATTTTTTTACTGGAAATTTGGATTGGCAATCGGATACATTATTGCTTACTTATGGGCAGCTGCGTTATGTTATACCGAAGGAAATTTCGAATAAACGAACTTTTATGATAAAGTACAAAATTCATGAAATGGTTGAATTTGCGAAGTGCACTGAAATGGTGCCTTGTTTTTATAATTCCCTCTTCGGAGTTTTTTACTGGAAATTTGGATTGGCAATCGGATAAATTATTGCTTACTTATGGGCAGCTGCGTTATGTTTTACCTAAGGAAATTTCGAAAAAAACGAACTCTTAGGAAAATGGACAAAATTCATGAAATGGTTGAATTTGCGAACTGCACTGGAATGATGCCTTGTTTTTATAATTTCCTCCCCGGATTTTTTTACTGGAAATTTGGGTTGGCAATCGGATACATTATTGCTTACGTATGGGCAGCTCCGTTATGTTTTACCTAAGGATATTTCGAAAAACCGAACTTTTATGAAAAAGTACAAATTTCATGATATGGTTGAATTTGCGAAGTGCACTGAAATGGTGCCTTGTTTTTATAGTTCCCTCTCCGGAGTTTTTTTACTGGAAATTTGGATTGGCAATCGGATACATTATTGCTTACTTATGGGCAGCTGCGTTATGTTATACCGAAGGAAATTGCGAACAAACGAACTTTTATGAAAATGTAGAAAATTCATGAAATGGTTGAATTTGCGAAGTGCACTGAAATGGTGCCTTGCTCTTATAATTTTCTCTCCGGATTTTTTCACTGGAATTGCGGAATTGGCAATCGGATACATTATTTCTTACTTTTGGGCAGCTGCGTTATGTTATACCGAAGGAAATTTCGAACAAACGAACTTATATGAAAAAGTACAAAATTCATGAAATGGTTGAATTTGCGAAGTGCACTGAAATGGTGCCTTGTTTTTTTAATTCCCTCTCCGGGGTTTTTTACTGGAAATTTGGATTGGCAATCGGATACATTATTGCTTACTTATGGGCAGCTGCGTTATGTTATACCGAAGGAAATTTCGAATAAACGAACTTTTATGAAAAAGTACAAAATTCATGAAATGGTTGAATTTGCGAAGTGCACTGAAATGGTGCCTTGTTTTTTTAATTCCCTCTCCGGGGTTTTTTACTGGAAATTTGGATTGGCAATCGGATACATTATTGCTTACTTATGGGCAGCTGCGTTATGTTATACCGAAGGAAATTTCGAATAAACGAACTTTTATGAAAAAGTACAAAATTCATGAAATGGTTGAATTTGCGAAGTGCACTGAAATGGTGCTTTGTTTTTTTAATTCCCTCTCCGGGGTTTTTTACTGGAAATTTGGATTGGCAATCGGATACATTATTTCTTACTTTTGGGCAGCTGCGTTATGTTGTACCGAAAGAAATTTCGAACAAACGAACTTTTATGAAAATGTACAAAATTCATGAAATGGTTGAATTTGCGAACTGCACTGAAATGATGCCTTGTTTTTAATATTTTTTCTCTGGATTTTTTTACTGGAAATTTGGATTGGCAATCGGATACATTATTGCTTACTTATGGGCAGCTGCGTTATGTTATACCGAAGGAAATTTCGAATAAACGAACTTTTATGAAAAAGTACAAAATTCATGAAATGGTTGAATTCGCGAAGTGCACTGAAATGGTGCCTTGCTCTTATAATTTTCTCTCCGGATTTTTTCACTGGAAATGCGGAATTGGCAATCGGATACATTATTTCTTACTTTTGGGCAGCTGCGCTATGTTATACCGAAGGAAATTTCGAACAAACGAACTTTTATGAAAATGTACAAAATTCATGAAATGGTTGATTTTGCGAACTGCATTGAAATGATGCCTTGTTTTTATTATTTTTTCTTTGGATTTTTTTACTGGTAATTTGGATTGGCAATCGGATACAGTATTGCTTACTTATGGGCAGCTGCGTTATGTTTTACCTAAGGAAATTTCGAAAAAACGAACTTTTATGAAAAAGTACAAGATTCATGAAATGGCTGAATTTGCGAACTGCACTGAAATGATGCCTTGTTTTTATTATTTTTTATCTGGATTTTTTTACTGGAAATTTCGAAAAAACGAACTTTTATGAAAATGTACAAAATTCATGAAATGGTTGAATTTGCGAACTGCACTGAAATGGTGCCTTGTTTTTATTATTTTTTCTCTGGATTTTTTTACTGGAAATTTGGAGTGGCAATCGGATACATTATTGCTTACTTATGGGCAGCTGCGTTATGTTATACCGAAGGAAATTGCGAACAAACGAACTTTTAAGAAAATGTACAAAATTCATGAAATGGTTGAATTTGCGAACTGCACTGAAATGGTGCCTTGCTTTTATAATTTCCTCTCCGGATTTTTTTACTGGAAATGCGGAATTGGCAATCGGATACATTATTTCTTACTTTTGGGCAGCTGCGTTATGTTATACCGAAGGAAATTTCGAACAAACGAACTTTTATGAAAATGTACAAAATTCATGAAATGGTTGAATTTGCGAACTGCACTGAAATGATGCCTTGTTTTTATTATTTTTTATCTGGATTTTTTTACTGGAAATTTGGATTGGCAATCGGATACATTATTGCTTACTTATGGGCAGCTGCGTTATGTTATACCGAAGGAAATTTCGAAAAAACGAACTTTTATGAAAATGTACAAAATTCATGAAATGGTTGAATTTGCGAACTGCACTGAAATGGTGCCTTGTTTTCATTATTTTTTCTCTGGATTTTTTTACTGGAAATTTGGAGTGGCAATCGGATACATTATTGCTTACTTATGGGCAGCTGCGTTATGTTATACCGAAGGAAATTGCGAACAAACGAACTTTTATGAAAATGTACAAAATTCATGAAATGGTTGAATTTGCGAAGTGCACTGAAATGGTGCCCTGTTTTTATAATTCCCTCTCCGGGGTTTCTTACTGAAAATTTGGATTGGCAATCGGATACATTATTGCTTACTTATGGGCAGCTGCGTTATGTTTACCTAAGGGAATGGTTGAATTTGCGAACTGCACTGAAATGGTGCCTTGTTTTTATAATTTCCTCTCCGGATTTTTTTACTGGAAATTTGGATTGGCAATCGGATACATTATTGCTTACTTATGGGAAGCTGCGTTACGTTATACGGAAGGAAATTTCGAACAATCGAACTTTTATGAAAATGTACAAAATTCATGAAATGGTTGAATTCGCGAAGTGCACTGAAATGGTGCCTTGTTTTTATAATTCCTTCTCCGGAGTTTTTTACTGGAAATTTGGACTGGCAATCGGATACATTTTTGCTTACTTATGGGCAGCTGCGTTATGTTTTACCTAAGGAAATTTCGAAAAAAAGAACTTTTAGGAAAATATACAAAATTCATGAAATGGTTGAATTTGCGAACTGCACTGAAATGATGCCTTGTTTATATAATTTCCTCTCCGGATTTTTTTATTGGAAATTTAGATTGGCAATCGGATACATTATTGCTTACTTATGGGCAGCTGCGTTATGTTTTACCTAAGGATATTTCGAAAAAACGAACTTTTATGAAAAAGTACAAAATTCATGAAATGGCTGAATTTGCGAACAGCACTGAAATGGTGCCTTGCTTTTATAATTTTCTCTCCTGATTTTTTTACTGGAAATGCGGATTGGCGATCGGATACATTATTTCTTACTTTTGGGCAGCTGCGTTATGTTATACCGAAGGAAATTTCGAACAAACGAACTTTTATGAAAATGTACAAAATTCATGAAATGGTTAAATTTGCGAACCGCACTGAAATGATGCCTTGTTTTTATTATTTTTTCTCTGGATTTTTTTTACTGGAAATTTGGATTGGCAATCGGATACATTATTGCTTACTTATGGGCAGCTGCGCTATTTTATACCGAAGGAAATTTCGAATAAACGAACTTTTATGAAAGAGTACAAAATTCATGAAATGGTTGAATTTGCGAAGTGCACTGAAATGGTGCCTTGCTCTTATAATTTTCTCTCCGGATTTTTTCACTGGAAATGCGGAATTGGCAATCGGATACATTATTTCTTACTTTTGGGCAGCTGCGTAATGTTATACCGAAGGAAATTTCGAACAAACGAACTTTTATGAAAATGTACAAAATTCCTGAAATGGTTGAATTTGCGAACTGCACTGAAATGATGTCTTGTTTTTATTATTTTTTATCTGAATTTTTTTACTGGAAATTTGGATTGGCAATCGGATACATTATTGCTTACTTATGGGCAGCTGCGTTATGTTATACCGAAGGAAATTTCGAAAAAACGAACTTTTATGAAAATGTACAAAATTCATGAAATGGTTGAATTTGCGAACTGCACTGAAATGATGCCTTGTTTTTATTATTTTTTCTCTGGTTTTTTTTACTAGAAATTTGGATTGGCAATCGGATACATTATTGCTTACTTATGGGCAGCTGCGTTATGTTATACCGAAGGAAATTGCGAACAAACGAACTTTTATTAAAATGTACAAAATTCATGAAATGGTTGAATTTGCGAAGTGCACTGAAATGGTGCCTTGCTCTTATAATTTTCTCTCCGGATTTTTTCACTGGAAATGCGGAATTGGCAATCGGATACATTATTTCTTACTTTTGGGCAGCTGCGTTATGTTATACCGAAGGAAATTTCGAACAAACGAACTTTTATGAAAATGTACAAAATTCATGAAATGGTTAAATTTGCGAACAGCACTGAAATGATGCCTTGTTTTTATTATTTTTTCTCTGAATTTTTTTACTGGAAATTTGGATTGGCAATCGGATACATTATTGCTTACTTATGGGCAGCTGCGTTATGTTATACCGAAGGAAATTTCGAATAAACGAACTTTTATGAAAGAGTACAAAATTCATGAAATGGTTGAATCGGATACATTATTGCTTACTTATGGGCAGCTGCGTTATGTTTTACCGAAGGAAATTGCGAACAAACGAACTTTTATTAAAATGTACAAAATTCATGAAATGGTTGAATCTGCGAAGTGCACTGAAATGGTGCCTTGCTCTTATAATTTTCTCTCCGGATTTTTTCACTGGAAATGCGGAATTGGCAATCGGATACATTATTTCTTACTTTTGGGCAGCTGCGTTATGTTATACCGAAGGAAATTTCGAACAAACGAACTTTTATGAAAATGTACAAAATTCATGAAATGGTTAAATTTGCGAACCGCACTGAAATGATGCCTTGTTTTTATTATTTTTTCTCTGGATTTTTTTTACTGGAAATTTGGATTGGCAATCGGATACATTATTGCTTACTTATGGGCAGCTGCGCTATTTTATACCGAAGGAAATTTCGAATAAACGAACTTTTATGAAAGAGTACAAAATTCATGAAATGGTTGAATTTGCGAAGTGCACTGAAATGGTGCCTTGCTCTTATAATTTTCTCTCCGGATTTTTTCACTGGAAATGCGGAATTGGCAATCGGATACATTATTTCTTACTTTTGGGCAGCTGCGTAATGTTATACCGAAGGAAATTTCGAACAAACGAACTTTTATGAAAATGTACAAAATTCCTGAAATGGTTGAATTTGCGAACTGCACTGAAATGATGTCTTGTTTTTATTATTTTTTATCTGAATTTTTTTACTGGAAATTTGGATTGGCAATCGGATACATTATTGCTTACTTATGGGCAGCTGCGTTATGTTATACCGAAGGAAATTTCGAAAAAACGAACTTTTATGAAAATGTACAAAATTCATGAAATGGTTGAATTTGCGAACTGCACTGAAATGATGCCTTGTTTTTATTATTTTTTCTCTGGTTTTTTTTACTAGAAATTTGGATTGGCAATCGGATACATTATTGCTTACTTATGGGCAGCTGCGTTATGTTATACCGAAGGAAATTGCGAACAAACGAACTTTTATTAAAATGTACAAAATTCATGAAATGGTTGAATTTGCGAAGTGCACTGAAATGGTGCCTTGCTCTTATAATTTTCTCTCCGGATTTTTTCACTGGAAATGCGGAATTGGCAATCGGATACATTATTTCTTACTTTTGGGCAGCTGCGTTATGTTATACCGAAGGAAATTTCGAACAAACGAACTTTTATGAAAATGTACAAAATTCATGAAATGGTTAAATTTGCGAACAGCACTGAAATGATGCCTTGTTTTTATTATTTTTTCTCTGAATTTTTTTACTGGAAATTTGGATTGGCAATCGGATACATTATTGCTTACTTATGGGCAGCTGCGTTATGTTATACCGAAGGAAATTTCGAATAAACGAACTTTTATGAAAGAGTACAAAATTCATGAAATTGTTGAATTTGCGAAGTGCACTGAAAAGGTGCCTTGTTTTTAGAATTCCCTCTTCGGAGTTTTTTACTGGAAATTTGGATTGGCCATCGGATACATTATTGCTTACTTATGGGCAGCTGCGTTATGTTTTACCTAAGGAAATTTCGAAAAAACGAACTTTTAGGAAAATGGACAAAATTCATGAAATGGTTGAATTTGCGAACTGCACTGGAATGATGCCTTGTTTTTATAATTTTCTCTCCGGATTTTTTTACTGGAAATTTGGATTGGCAATCGGATACATTATTGCTTACTTATGGGCAGCTGCGTTATGTTTTACCTAAGGAAATTACGAAAAAACGAACTTTTATGAAAAAGTACAAAATTCATGAAATGGTTGAATTTGCGAAGTGCACTGAAATGGTGCCTTGTTTTAATAATTCCCTCTCCGGAGTTTTTTACTGGAAATTTGGATTGGCAATCGGATATATTATTGCTTGCTTATGGGCAGCTGCGTTATGTTATACCGAAGGAAATTGCGAACAAACGAACTTTTATGAAAATGTAGAAAATTCATGAAATGGTTGAATTTGCGAAGTGCACTGAAATGGTGCCTTGCTCTTGTAATTTTCTCTCCGGATTTTTTCACTGGAAATGCGGAATTGGCAATCGGATACATTATATCTTACTTTTGGGCAGCTGCGTTATGTTATACCGATGGAAATTTCGAACAAACGAACTTTTATGAAAATGTACAAAATTCATGAAATGGTTGAATTTGCGAACTGCACTGAAATGATGCCCTGTTTTTATTATTTTTTCTCTGGATTTATTTACTGGAAATTTGGATTGGCAATCGGATACATTATTGCTTACTTATGGGCAGCTGTGTTATGTTATACCAAAGGAAATTTCGAATAAACGAACTTCTATGAAAAAGTACAAAAATCATGAAATGGTTGAATTTGCGAATTGCACTGAAATGGTGCCTTGTTTTTATAGTTTTCTCTCCGGATTTTTTTACTGGAAATGCGGATTGGCAATCGGATACATTATTTATTACTTTTGGGCAGCAGCGTTATGTTATACCGAAGGAAATTTCGAACAAACGAGCTTTTATGAAAATGTACAAAATTCATGAAATGGTTGAATTTGCGAACTGCACTGAAATGATGCCCTGTTTTTATTATTTTTTCTCTGGATTTATTTACTGGAAATTTGGATTGGCAATCGGATACATTATTGCTTACTTATGGGCAGCTGCGTTATGTTATACCAAAGGAAATTTCGAATAAACGAACTTTTATGAAAAAGTACAAAATTCATGGAATGGTTGAATTTGCGAACTGCACTGGAATGATGCCTTGTTTTTATAATTTTCTCTCCGGATTTTTTTACTGGAAATTTGGATTGGCAATCGGATACATTATTGCTTACTTATGGGCAGCTGCGTTATGTTTTACCTAAGGAAATTACGAAAAAACGAACTTTTATGAAAAAGTACAAAATTCATGAAATGGTTGAATTTGCGAAGTGCACTGAAATGGTGCCTTGTTTTAATAATTCCCTCTCCGGAGTTTTTTACTGGAAATTTGGATTGGCAATCGGATACATTATTGCTTGCTTATGGGCAGCTGCGTTATGTTATACCGAAGGAAATTGCGAACAAACGAACTTTTATGAAAATGTAGAAAATTCATGAAATGGTTGAATTTGCGAAGTGCACTGAAATGGTGCCTTGCTCTTGTAATTTTCTCTCCGGATTTTTTCACTGGAAATGCGGAATTGGCAATCGGATACATTATTTCTTACTTTTGGGCAGCTGCGTTATGTTATACCGATGGAAATTTCGAACAAACGAACTTTTATGAAAATGTACAAAATTCATGAAATGGTTGAATTTGCGAACTGCACTGAAATGATGCCCTGTTTTTATTATTTTTTCTCTGGATTTATTTACTGGAAATTTGGATTGGCAATCGGATACATTATTGCTTACTTATGGGCAGCTGTGTTATGTTATACCAAAGGAAATTTCGAATAAACGAACTTCTATGAAAAAGTACAAAAATCATGAAATGGTTGAATTTGCGAACTGCACTGAAATGGTGCCTTGTTTTTATAGTTTTCTCTCCGGATTTTTTTACTGGAAATGCGGATTGGCAATCGGATACATTATTTCTTACTTTTGGGCAGCTGCGTTATGTTATACCGACGGAAATTTCGAACAAACGAACTTTTATGAAAATATACAAAATTCATGAAATGGTTGAATTTGCGAACTGCACTGAAATGATGCCTTGTTTTTATTATTTTTTATCTGGATTTTTTTACTGGAAATTTGGATTGGCAATCGGATACATTATTGCTTACTTATGGGCAGCTGCGTTATGTTATACCGAAGGAAATTTCGAAAAAACTAACTTTTATGAAAATGTACAAAATTCATGAAATGGTTGAATTTGCGAACTGCACTGAAATGATGCCCTGTTTTTATTATTTTTTCTCTGGATTTATTTACTGGAAATTTGGATTGGCAATCGGATACATTATTGCTTACTTATGGGCAGCTGCGTTATGTTATACCAAAGGAAATTTCGAATAAACGAACTTTTATGAAAAAGTACAAAATTCATGGAATGGTTGAATTTGCGAACTGCACTGAAATGGTGCCTTGTTTTTATAATTTCCTCTCCGGATTTTTTTACTGGAAATTTGGATTGGCAATCGGATACATTATTGCTTACTTATGGGCAGCTGCGTTATGTTATACCGAAGGAAATTTCGAACAAACGAACTTTTATGAAAATGTACAAAATTCATGGAATGGTTGAATTTGCGAAGTGCACTGAAATGGTGCCTTGTTTTTATAATTCCTTCTCCGGAGTTTTTAACTGGAAATTTGGACTGGCAATCGGATACATTATTGCTTACCTATGGGCAGCTGCGTTATGTTTTACCTAAGGAAATTTCGAAAAAAAGAACTTTTAGGAAAATGTACAAAATTCATGAAATGGCTGAATTTGCGAACAGCACTGAAATGGTGCCTTGTTTTTATAATTTCCTCTCCGGATTTTTTTACTGGAAATTTGGATTGGCAATCGGATACATTATTGCTTTCTTATGGGCAGCTGCGTTATGTTTTACCCAAGGAAATTTCGATAAAACGAACTTTTATGGAAAAGTACAAAATTCAAGAAATGGCTGAATTTGCGAACAGCACTGAAATGGTGCCTTGCTTTTATAGTTTTCTCTCCGGATTTTTTTACTGGAAATGCGGATTGGCAATCGGATACATTATTAATTACTTTTGGGCAGCAGCGTTATGTTATACCGAAGGAAATTTCGAACAAACGAGCTTTTATGAAAATGTACAAAATTCATGAAATGGTTGAATTTGCGAACTGCACTGAAATGATGCCTTGTTTTTATAATTTCCTCTCCGGATTTTTTTACTGGAAATTTGGATTGGCAATCGGATACATTAATGCTTACTTATGGGCAGCTGCGTTATGTTTTACCTAAGGAAATTTCGATAAAACGAACTTTTATGAAAAAGTACAAAATTCAAGAAATGGCTGAATTTGCGAACAGCACTGAAATGGTGCCTTGCTTTTATAGTTTTCTCTCCGGATTTTTTCACTGGAAATGCGGAATTGGCAATCGGATACATTATTTCTTACTTTTGGGCAGCTGCGTTATGTTATACCGAAGGAAATGTCGAACAAACGAACTTTTATGAAAATGTACAAAATTCATGAAATGGTTGAATTTGCGAACTGCACTGAAATGATGCCTTGTTTTTATTATTTTTTATCTGGATTTTTTTAATGGAAATTTGGATTGGCAATCGGATACATTATTGCTTACTTATGGGCAGCTGCGTTATGTTATACCGAAGGAAATTTCGAAAAAAACGAACTTTTATGAAAATGTACAAAATTCATGAAATGGTTGAATTTGCGAACTGCACTGAAATGATGCCTTGTTTTTATTATTTTTTCTCTGGATTTTTTTACTGGAAATTTGGATTGGCAATCGGATACATTATTTCTTACTTTTGGGCAGCTGCGTTATGTTATACCGAAGGAAATTTCGAACAAACGAACTTTTATGAAAATGTACAAAATTCATGAAATGGTTGAATTTGCGAACTGCACTGAAATGATGCCTTGTTTTTATTATTTTTTCTCTGGATTTTTTTACTGGAAATTGGGATTGGCAATCGGATACATTATTGCTTACTTATGGGCAGCTGCGTTATGTTATACCGAAGGAAATTTCGAATAAACGAACTTTTATGAAAAAAGTACAAAATTCATGAAATGGTTGAATTTGCGAAGTGCACTGAAATGGTGCCTTGCTCTTGTAATTTTCTCTCCGGATTTTTTCACTGGAAATGCGGAATTGGCAATCGGATACATTATTTCTTACTTTTGGGCAGCTGCGTTATGTTATACCGATGGAAATTTCGAACAAACGAACTTTTATGAAAATGTACAAAATTCATGAAATGGTTGAATTTGCGAACTGCACTGAAATGATGCCCTGTTTTTATTATTTTTTCTCTGGATTTATTTACTGGAAATTTGGATTGGCAATCGGATACATTATTGCTTACTTATGGGCAGCTGTGTTATGTTATACCAAAGGAAATTTCGAATAAACGAACTTCTATGAAAAAGTACAAAAATCATGAAATGGTTGAATTTGCGAACTGCACTGAAATGGTGCCTTGTTTTTATAGTTTTCTCTCCGGATTTTTTTACTGGAAATGCGGATTGGCAATCGGATACATTATTTCTTACTTTTGGGCAGCTGCGTTATGTTATACCGATGGAAATTTCGAACAAACGAACTTTTATGAAAATGTACAAAATTCATGAAATGGTTGAATTTGCGAACTGCACTGAAATGATGCCTTGTTTTTATTATTTTTTATCTGGATTTTTTTACTGGAAATTTGGATTGGCAATCGGATACATTATTGCTTACTTATGGGCAGCTGCGTTATGTTATACCGAAGGAAATTTCGAAAAAACTAACTTTTATGAAAATGTACAAAATTCATGAAATGGTTGAATTTGCGAACTGCACTGAAATGATGCCCTGTTTTTATTATTTTTTCTCTGGATTTATTTACTGGAAATTTGGATTGGCAATCGGATACATTATTGCTTACTTATGGGCAGCTGCGTTATGTTATACCAAAGGAAATTTCGAATAAACGAACTTTTATGAAAAAGTACAAAATTCATGGAATGGTTGAATTTGCGAACTGCACTGAAATGGTGCCTTGTTTTTATAATTTCCTCTCCGGATTTTTTTACTGGAAATTTGGATTGGCAATCGGATACATTATTGCTTACTTATGGGCAGCTGCGTTATGTTATACCGAAGGAAATTTCGAACAAACGAACTTTTATGAAAATGTACAAAATTCATGGAATGGTTGAATTTGCGAAGTGCACTGAAATGGTGCCTTGTTTTTATAATTCCTTCTCCGGAGTTCTTAACTGGAAATTTGGACTGGCAATCGGATACATTATTGCTTACCTATGGGCAGCTGCGTTATGTTTTACCTAAGGAAGTTTCGAAAAAAAGAACTTTTAGGAAAATGTACAAAATTCATGAAATGGCTGAATTTGCGAACAGCACTGAAATGGTGCCTTGTTTTTATAATTTCCTCTCCGGATTTTTTTACTGGAAATTTGGATTGGCAATCGGATACATTATTGCTTTCTTATGGGCAGCTGCGTTATGTTTTACCCAAGGAAATTTCGATAAAACGAACTTTTATGGAAAAGTACAAAATTCAAGAAATGGCTGAATTTGCGAACAGCACTGAAATGGTGCCTTGCTTTTATAGTTTTCTCTCCGGATTTTTTTACTGGAAATGCGGATTGGCAATCGGATACATTATTAATTACTTTTGGGCAGCAGCGTTATGTTATACCGAAGGAAATTTCGAACAAACGAGCTTTTATGAAAATGTACAAAATTCATGAAATGGTTGAATTTGCGAACTGCACTGAAATGATGCCTTGTTTTTATAATTTCCTCTCCGGATTTTTTTACTGGAAATTTGGATTGGCAATCGGATACATTAATGCTTACTTATGGGCAGCTGCGTTATGTTTTACCTAAGGAAATTTCGATAAAACGAACTTTTATGAAAAAGTACAAAATTCAAGAAATGGCTGAATTTGCGAACAGCACTGAAATGGTGCCTTGCTTTTATAGTTTTCTCTCCGGATTTTTTCACTGGAAATGCGGAATTGGCAATCGGATACATTATTTCTTACTTTTGGGCAGCTGCGTTATGTTATACCGAAGGAAATTTCGAACAAACGAACTTTTATGAAAATGTACAAAATTCATGAAATGGTTGAATTTGCGAACTGCACTGAAATGATGCCTTGTTTTTATTATTTTTTATCTGGATTTTTTTAATGGAAATTTGGATTGGCAATCGGATACATTATTGCTTACTTATGGGCAGCTGCGTTATGTTATACCGAAGGAAATTTCGAAAAAAACGAACTTTTATGAAAATGTACAAAATTCATGAAATGGTTGAATTTGCGAACTGCACTGAAATGATGCCTTGTTTTTATTATTTTTTCTCTGGATTTTTTTACTGGAAATTTGGATTGGCAATCGGATACATTATTTCTTACTTTTGGGCAGCTGCGTTATGTTATACCGAAGGAAATTTCGAACAAACGAACTTTTATGAAAATGTACAAAATTCATGAAATGGTTGAATTTGCGAACTGCACTGAAATGATGCCTTGTTTTTATTATTTTTTCTCTGGATTTTTTTACTGGAAATTGGGATTGGCAATCGGATACATTATTGCTTACTTATGGGCAGCTGCGTTATGTTATACCGAAGGAAATTTCGAATAAACGAACTTTTATGAAAAAAGTACAAAATTCATGAAATGGTTGAATTTGCGAAGTGCACTGAAATGGTGCCGTGTTTTTATAATTCCCTCTCCGGAGTTTTTTACTGGAAATTTGGATTGGCAATCGGATACATTATTGCTTACTAATGGGCAGCTGCGTTATGTTATACCGAAGGAAATTGCGAACAAACGAACTTTTATGAAAATGTAGAAAATTCATGAAATGGTTGAATTTGCGAAGTGCACTGAAATGGTGCCTTGCTCTTATAATTTTCTCTCCGGATTTTTTCACTGGAAATTCGGAATTGGCAATCGGATACATTATTTCTTACTTTTGGGCAGCTGCGTTATGTTATACCGAAGGAAATTTCGAACAAACGAACTTTTATGAAAATGTACAAAATTCACGAAATGGTTGAATTTGCGAACTGCACTGAAATGATGCCTTGTTTTTATTATTTTTTCTCTGGATTTTTTTATTGGAAATATGGATTGGCAATCGGATACATTATTGCTTACTTATGGGCAGCTGCGATATGTTATACCGAAGGAAATTTCGAATAAACGAACTTTTATGAAAAAGTACAAAATTCATGAAATGGTTGAATTTGCGAAGTGCACTGAAATGGTGCCTTGTTTTTGTAATTCCCTCTCCGGGGTTTTTTATTGGAAATTTGGATTAACAATCGGATACATTATTGCTTACTTAGTGGCAGCTTCGTTATGTTTTACCTAAGGAAATTTCGAAAAAAAGAACTTTTAGGAAAATATACAAAATTCATGAAATGGTTGAATTTGCGAACTGCACTGAAATGATGCCTTGTTTTTATAATTTCCTTTCCGGATTTTTTTATTGGGAATTTAGATTGGCAATCGGATACATTATTGCTTACTTATGGGCAGCTGCGTTATGTTTTACGTAAGGATATTTCGAAAAAACGAACTTTTATGAAAAAGTACAAAATTCATGAAATGGCTGAATTTGCGAACAGCACTGAAATGGTGCCTTGCTTTTATAATTTTCTCTCCTGATTTTTTTACTGGAAATGCGGATTGGCAATCGGATACATTATTTATTACTTTTGGGCAGCTGAGTTATGTTATACCGAAGGAAATTTCGAACAAACGAACTTTATGAAAATGTACAAAATTCATGAAATGGTGGAATTTGCGAAGTGCACTGAAGTGGTGCTTTGTTTTTATAATATCCTCTCCGGATTTTTTTACTGGAAATTTGGATTGGCAATCGGATACATTATTGCTTACTTATGGGCATCTGCGTTATGTTATACCGAAGGAAATTTCGAAAAAACGAACTTTTATGAAAATGTACAAAATTCATGAAATGGTTGAATTTGCGAACTGCACTGAAATGATGACTTGTTTTTATTATTTTTTCTCTGGATTTTTTTACTGGAAATTTGGATTGGCAATCGGATACATTACTGCTTGTGGGCAGCTGCGTTATGTTTTACATAAGGAAATTTCGAAAAAACGAACTTTTATGAAAAAGTACAAAATTCATGAAATGGCTGAATTTGCGAACAGCACTGAAAAGGTGCCTTGCTTTTATAATATTCTCTCCTGATTTTTTTTACTGGAAATGCGGAATTGGCAATCGGATACATTATTTCTTCCTTTTGGGCAGCTGCGTTATGTTATACCGAAGGAAATTTCGAACAAACGAACTTTTATGAAAATGTACAAAATTCATGAAATGGTTGAATTTGCGAACTGCACTGAAATGATGCCTTGTTTTTATTATTTTTTATCTGAATTTTTTTACTGGAAATTTGGATTGGCAATCGGATACATTATTGCTTACTTATGGGCAGCTGCGTTATGTTATACCGAAGCAAATTTCGAAAAAACGAACTTTTATGAAAATGTACAAAATTCATGAAATGGTTGAATTTGCGAACTGCACTGAAATAATGCCTTGTTTTTATTATTTTTTCTCTGGATTTTTTTACTAGAAATTTGGATTGGCAATCGGATACATTATTGCTTACTTATGGGCAGCTGCGGTATGTTTTACCGAAGGAAATTGCGAACAAACGAACTTTTATTAAAATGTACAAAATTCATGAAATGGTTGAATCTGCGAAGTGCACTGAAATGGTGCCTTGCTCTTATAATTTTCTCTCCGGATTTTTTCACTGGAAATGCGGAATTGGCAATCGGATACATTATTTCTTACTTTTGGGCAGCTGCGTTATGTTATACCGAAGGAAATTTCGAACAGACGAACTTTTATGAAAATGTACAAAATTCATGAAATGGTTAAATTTGCGAACCGCACTGAAGTGATGCCTTGTTTTTATTATTTTTTCTCTGGATTTTTTTACTGGAAATTTGGATTGGCAATCGGATTCATTATTGCTTACTTATGGGCAGCTGCGTTATGTTATACCGAAGGAAATTTCGAATAAACGAACTTTTATGAAAGAGTACAAAATTCATGAAATGGTTGAATTTGCGAAGTGCACTGAAATGGTGCCTTGCTCTTATAATTTTCTCTCCGGATTTTTTCACTGGAAATGCGGAATTGGCAATCGGATACATTATTTCTTACTTTTGGGCAGCTGCGTTATGTTATACCGAAGGAAATTTCGAACAAACGAACTTTTATGAAAATGTACAAAATTCACGAAATGGTTGAATTTGCGAACTGCACTGAAATGATGCCTTGTTTTTATTATTTTTTCTCTGGATTTTTTTACTAGAAATTTGGATTGGCAATCGGATACATTATTGCTTACTTATGGGCAGCTGCGTTATGTTATACCGAAGGAAATTGCGAACAAACGAACTTTTATTAAAATGTACAAAATTCATGAAATGGTTGAATTTGCGAAGTGCACTGAAATGGTGCCTTGCTCTTATAATTTTCTTTCCGGATTTTTTCACTGGAAATGCGGAATTGGCAATCGGATACATTATATCTTACTTTTGGGCAGCTGCGTTATGTTATACCGAAGGAAATTTCGAACAAACGAACTTTTATGAAAATGTACAAAATTCATGAAATGGTTAAATTTGCGAACCGCACTGAAATGATGCCTTGTTTTTATTATTTTTTCTCTGGATTTTTTTACTGGAAATTTGTATTGGCAATCGGATACATTATTGCTTACTTATGGGCAGCTGCGTTATGTTATACAGAAGGAAATTTCGAATAAACGAACTTTTATGAAAGAGTACAAAATTCATGAAATGGTTGAATTTGCGAATTGCACTGAAAAGGTGCCTTGTTTTTATAATTCCCTCTTCGGAGTTTTTTACTGGAAATTTGGATTGGCAATCGGATACATTATTGCTTACTTATGGGCAGCTGCGTTATGTTTTACCTAAGGAAATTTCGAAAAAACGAACTTTTAGGAAAATGGACAAAATTCATGAAATGGTTGAATTTGCGAACTGCACTGGAATGATGCCTTGTTTTTATAATTTTCTCTCCGAATTTTTTTTATGGAAATTTGGATTGGCAATCGGATACATTATTGCTTACTTATGGGCAGCTGCGTTATGTTTTACCTAAGGAAATTTCGAAAAAACGAACATTTATGAAAAAGTACAAAATTCATGAAATGGTTGAATTTGCGAAGTGCACTGAAATGGTGCCTTGTTTTTATAATTCCCTCTCCGGAGTTTTTTACTGGAAATTTGGATTGGCAATCGGATACATTATTGCTTACTTATGGGCAGCTGCGTTATGTTATACCGAAGGAAATTGCGAACAAACGAACTTTTATGAAAATGTAGAAAATTCATGAAATGGTTGAATTTGCGAAGTGCACTGAAATGGTGCCTTGTTTTTATAATTCCCTCTCCGGATTTTTTTACTAGAAATTTGGATTGGCAATCGGATACATTATTGCGTACTTATGGGCAGCTGCGTTATGTTTTACCTAAGGAAATTTCGAAAAAACGAACTTTTAGGAAAATGGACAAAATTCATGAAATGGTTGAATTTGCGAACTGCACTGAAATGATGCCTTGTTTTTATTATTTTTTCTCTGGATTTTTTTACTGGAAATTTGGATTGGCAATCGGATACATTACTGCTTACTTATGGGCAGCTGCGTTATGTTATACAGAAGGAAATTTCGAATAAACGAACTTTTATGAAAGAGTACAAAATTCATGAAATGGTTGAATTTGCGAAGTGCACTGAAATGGTGCCTTGTTTTTATAATTCCCTCTCCGGAGTTTTTTACTGGAAATTTGGATTGGCAATCGGATACATTATTGCTTACTTATGGGCAGCTGCGTTATGTTATACCGAAGGAAATTGCGAACAAACGAACTTTTATGAAAATGTAGAAAATTCATGAAATGGTTGAATTTGCGAAGTGCACTGAAATGGTGCCTTGCTCTTGTAATTTTCTCTCCGGATTTTTTCACTGGAAATGCGGAATTGGCAATCGGATACATTATTTCTTACTTTTGGGCGGCTGCGTTATGTTATACCTATGGAAATTTCGAACAAACGAACTTTTATGAAAATGTACAAAATTCATGAAATGGTTGAATTTGCGAACTGCACTGAAATGATGCCCTGTTTTTATTATTTTTTCTCTGGATTTATTTACTGGAAATTTGGATTGGCAATCGGATACATTATTGCTTACTTATGGGCAGCTGCGTTTTGTTATACCCAAGGAAATTTCGAATAAACGAACTTTTATGAAAAAGTACAAAATTCATGAAATGGTTGAATTTGCGAACTGCACTGAAATGGTGCCTTGTTTTTATAATTTCCTCTCCGGATTTTTTTACTGGAAATTCGGATTGGCAATCGGATACATTATTGCTTACTTATGGGCAGCTGCGTTATATTATACCGAAGGAAATTTCGAACAAACGAACTTTTATGAAAATGTACAAAATTCATGAAATGGTTGAATTTGCGAACTGCACTGAAATGATGCCTTGTTTTTATTATTTTTTCTCTGGATTTTTTTTACTGGAAATTTGGATTGGCAATCGGATACATTATTGCTTTTTTATGGGCAGCTGCGTTATGTTTTACCTAAGGAAATTTCGAAAAAAATAACTTTTAGGATAATGTACAAAATTCATGAAATGGTTGAATTTGCGAACTGCACTGAAATGATGCCTTGTTTTTATAATTTCCTCTCCGGATTTTTTTATTGGAAATTTGGATTGGCAATCGGATACATTATTGCTTACTTATGGGCAGCTGCGTTATGTTTTGCCTAAGGATATTTCGAAAAAACGAACTTTTATGAAAAAGTACAAAATTCATGAAATGGCTGAATTTGCGAACAGCACTGAAATGGTGCTTTGCTTTTATAATTTTCTCTCCGGATTTTTTTACTGGAAATGCGGATTGGCAATCGGACACATTATTTATTACTTTTGGGCAGCTGCGTTATGTTATACCGAAGGAAATTTCGAACAAACGAACTTTTATGAAAATGTACAAAATTCATGAAATGGTGGAATATGCGAAGTGCACTGAAGTGGTGCTTTGTTTTTATAATTTCCTCTCCGGATTTTTTTACTGGAGATTTGGATTGGCAATCGGATACATTATTGCTTACTTATGGGCAGCTGCGTTATGTTATACCGAAGGAAATTTCGAAAAAACGAACTTTTATGAAAAAGTACAAAATTCAAGAAATGGCTGAATTTGCGAACAGCACTGAAATGGTGCCTTGCTTTTATAGTTTTCTTTCCGGATTTTTTCACTGGAAATGCGGAATTGGCAATCGGATACACTATTTCTTACTTTTGGGCAGCTGCGTTATGTTATACCGAAGGAAATTTCGAACAAACGAACTTTTATGTAAATGTACAAAATTCATGAAATGGTTGAATTTGCGAACTGCACTGAAATGATGCCTTGTTTTTATTATTTTTTATCTGGATTTTTCAATGGAAATTTGGATTGGCAATCGGATACATTATTGCTTACTTATGGGCAGCTGCGTTATGTTATACCGAAGGAAATTTCGAAAAAACGAACTTTTATGAAAATGTACAAAATTCATGAAATGGTTGAATTTGCGAACTGCACTGAAATGATGCCTTGTTTTTATTATTTTTTCTCTGGATTTTTTTTACTGGAAATTTGGATTGGCAATCGGATACATTATTGCTTACTTATGGGCAGCTGCGTTATGTTATACCAAAGGAAATTGCGAACAAACGAACTTTTATGAAAATGTACAAAATTCATGTAATGGTTGAATTTGCGAAGTGCACTGAAATGGTGCCTTGCTCTTATAATTTTCTCTCCGGATTTTTTGACTGGAAATGCGGAATTGGCAATCGGATACATTATTTCTTACTTTTGGGCAGCTGCGTTATGTTATACCGAAGGAAATTTCGAACAAACGAACTTTTATGAAAATGTACAAAATTCATGAAATGGTTGAATTTGCGAACTGCACTGAAATGATGCCTTGTTTTTATTATTTTTTCTCTGGATTTTTTTACTGGAAATTTGGATTGGCAATCGGATACATTATTGCTTACTTATGGGCAGCTGCGTTATGTTATACCGAAGGAAATTTCGAATAAACGAACTTTTATGAAAAAGTACAAAATTCATGAAATGGTTGAATTTGCGAAGTGCACTGAAATGGTGCCGTGTTTTTATAATTCCCTCTCCGGAGTTTTTTACTGGAAATTTGGATTGGCAATCGGATATATTATTGCTTACTAATGGGCAGCTGCGTTATGTTATACCTCAGGAAATTGCGAACAAACGAACTTTTATGAAAATGTAGAAAATTCATGAAATGGTTGAATTTGCGAAGTGCACTGAAATGATGCCTTGTTTTTATTATTTTTTCTCTGGATTTTTTTATTGGAAATTTGGCTTGGCAATCGGATGCATTATTGCTTACTTATGGGCAGCTGCGATATGTTATACAGAAGGAAATTTCGAATAAACGAACTTTTATGAAAAAGTACAAAATTCATGTAATGGTTGAATTTGCGAAGTGCACTGAAATGGTGCCTTGCTCTTATAATTTTCTCTCCGGATTTTTTCACTGGAAATGCGGAATTGGCAATCGGATACATTATTTCTTACTTTTGGGCAGCTGCGTTATGTTATACCGAGGGAAATTTCGAACAAACGAACTTTTATGAAAATGTCCAAAATTCACGAAATGGTTGAATTTGCGAACTGCACTGAAATGATGCCTTGTTTTTATTATTTTTTCTCTGGATTTTTTTATTGGAAATTTGGCTTGGCAATCGGATACATTATTGCTTACTTATGGGCAGCTGCGATATGTTATACAGAAGGAAATTTCGAATAAACGAACTTTTATGGAAAAGTACAAAATTCATGAAATGGTTGAATTTGCGAAGTGCACTGAAATGGTGCCTTGTTTTTGTAATTCCCTCTCCGGGGTTTTTTACTGGAAATTTGGATTAACAATCGGATACATTATTGCTTACTTATGGGCAGCTGCGTTATGTTTTACCTAAGGAACTTTCGAAAAAACGAACTTTTATGAAAAAGTACAAAATTCATGAAATGGTTGAATTTGCGAACTGCACTGAAATGGTGCCTTGTTTTTATAATTTCCTCTGCGGATTTTATTTACTGGAAATTCGGATTGGCAATCGGATACATTATTGCTTACTTAAGGGCAGCTGCGTTATGTTATACCGAAGGAAATTTTTAACAAACGAACTTTTATGAAAATGTACAAAATTCATGAAATGGTTGAATTTGCGAAGTGCACTGAAATGGTGCCTTGTTTTTATAATTCCTTCTCTGGAGTTTTTTACTGGAAATTTGGACTGGCAATCGGATACATTATTGCTTACTTATGGGCAGCTGCGTTATGTTTTACCTAGGGAAATTTAGAAAAAAAGAACTTTTAGGATAATGTACAAAATTCATGAAATGGTTGAATTTGCGAACTGCACTGAAATGATGCCTTGTTTTTATAATTTCCTCTCCGGATTTTCTTATTGGAAATTTGGATTGGCAATCGGATACATTATTGCTTACTTATGGGCAGCTGCGTTATGTTTTACCTAAGGATATTTCGAAAAAACGAACTTTTATGAAAAAGTACAAAATTCATGAAATGGCTGAATTTGCGAACAGCACTGAAATGGTGCCTTGCTTTTATAATTTTCTCTCCGGATTTTTTTACTGGAAATGCGGATTGGCAATCGGACACATTATTTATTACTTTTGGGCAGCTGCGTTATGTTATACCGAAGGAAATTTCGAACAAACGAACTTTTATGAAAATGTACAAAATTCATGAAATGGTTGAATTTGCGAACTGCACTGAAATGATGCCTTGTTTTTATTATTTTTTATCTGGATTTTTTAATGAAAATTTGGATTGGCAATCGGATACATTATTGCTTACTTATGGGCAGCTGCGTTATGTTATACCGAAGGAAATTTCGAAAAAACGAACTTTTATGAAAATGTACAAAATTCATGAAATGGTTGAATTTGCGAACTGCACTGAAATGATGCCTTGTTTTTATTATTTTTTCTCTGGATTTTTTTACTGGAAATTTGGATTGGCAATCGGATACATTATTGCTTACTTATGGGTAGCTGCGTTATGTTATACCAAAGGAAATTGCGAACAAACGAACTTTTATGAAAATGTACAAAATTCATGAAATGGTTGAATTTGCGAAGTGCACTGAAATGGTGCCTTGTTTTTATAATTCCTTCTCTGGAGTTTTTTACTGGAAATTTGGACTGGCAATCGGATACATTATTGCTTACTTATGGGCAGCTGCGTTATGTTTTACCTAAGGAAATTTCGAAAAAAAGAACTTTTAGGATAATGTACAAAATTCATGAAATGGTTGAATTTGCGAACTGCACTGAAATGATGCCTTGTTTTTATAATTTCCTCTCCGGATTTTCTTATTGGAAATTTGGATTGGCAATCGGATACCTTATTGCTTACTTATGGGCAGCTGCGTTATGTTTTACCTAAGGATATTTCGAAAAAACGAACTTTTATGAAAAAGTACAAAATTCATGAAATGGCTGAATTTGCGAACAGCACTGAAATGGTGCCTTGCTTTTATAATTTTCTCTCCGGATTTTTTTACTGGAAATGCGGATTGGCAATCGGACACATTATTTATTACTTTTGGGCAGCTGCGTTATGTTATACCGAAGGAAATTTCGAACAAACGAACTTTTATGAAAATGTACAAAATTCATGAAATGGTTGAATTTGCGAACTGCACTGAAATGATGCCTTGATTTTATTATTTTTTATCTGGATTTTTTAATGAAAATTTGGATTGGCAATCGGATACATTATTGCTTACTTATGGGCAGCTGCGTTATGTTATACCGAAGGAAATTTCGAAAAAACGAACTTTTATGAAAATGTACAAAATTCATGAAATGGTTGAATTTGCGAACTGCACTGAAATGATGCCTTGTTTTTATTATTTTTTCTCTGGATTTTTTTACTGGAAATTTGGATTGGCAATCGGATACATTATTGCTTACTTATGGGTAGCTGCGTTATGTTATACCGAAGGAAATTGCGAACAAACGAACTTTTATGAAATTGTAGAAAATTCATGAAATGGTTGAATTTGCGAAGTGCACTGAAATGGTGCCTTGTTTTTATAATTCCCTCTCCGGAGTTTTTTACTGGAAATTTGGATTGGCAATCGGATACATTATTGCTTACTTAAGGGCAGCTGCGTTTTGTTATACCGAAGGAAATTTCGAATAAACGAACTTTTATGAAAAAGTACAAAATTCATGAAATGGTTGAATTTGCGAACTGCACTGAAATGGTGCCTTGTTTTTGTAATTTCCTCTCCGGATTTTTTTACTGGAAATTCGGATTGGCAATCGGATACATTATTGCTTATTTATGGGCAGCTGCGTTATGTTATACCGAAGGAAATTTCGAACAAACGAACTTTTATGGAAATGTACAAAATTCTTGAAATGGTTGAATTTGCGAAGTGCACTGAAATGGTGCCTTGTTTTTATAATTCCTTCTCTGGAGTTTTTTACTGGAAATTTGGACTGGCTATCGGATACATTATTGCTTACTTATGGGCAGCTGCGTTATGTTATACCGAAGGAAATTTCGAAAAAACGAACTTTTATGAAAATGTACAAAATTCATGAAATGGTTGAATTTGCGAACTGCACTGAAATGATGCCTTGTTTTTATTATTTCTTCTCTGGATTGTTTTTATTATTTTTTATCTGGATTTTTTTTACTGGAAATTTGGATTGGCAATCGGATACATTATTGCTTACTTATGGGCAGCTGCGTTATGTTATACCGAAGGAAATTGCGAACAAACGAACTTCTATGAAAATGTAGAAAATTCATGAAATGGTTGAATTTGCGAAGTGCACTGAAATGGTGCCTTGCTCTTATAATTTTCTCTCCGGATTTTTTCACTGGAAATGCGGAATTGGCAATCGGATACATTATTTCTTACTTTTGGGCAGCTGCGTTATGTTATACCGAAGGAAATTTCGAACAAACGAACTTTTATGAAAATGTACAAAATTCACGAAATGGTTGAATTTGCGAACTGCACTGAAATGATGCCTTGTTTTTATTATTTTTTCTCTGGATTTTTTTACTGGAAATTTGGATTGGCAATCGGATACATTATTGCTTACTTATGGGCAGCTGCGATATGTTATACCGAAGGAAATTTCGAATAAACGAACTTTTAAGAAAAAGTACAAAATTCATGAAATGGTTGAATTTGCGAAGTGCACTGAAATGGTGCCTTGTTTTTGTAATTCCCTCTCCGGGGTTTTTTACTGGAAATTTGGATTGGCAATCGGATACATTATTGCTTACTTATGGGCAGCTGCGTTATGTTTTACCTAAGGAAATTTCGAAAAAACGAACTTTTATGAAAAACTACAAAATTCATGAAATGGTTGAATTTGCGAAGTGCACTGAAATGGTGCCTTGTTTTTATAATTCCCTCTCCGGAGTTTTTTACTGGAAATTTGGATTGGCAATCGGATACATTATTGCTTACTTATGGGCAGCTGCGTTATGTTATACCGAAGGAAATTTCGAATAAACGAACTTTTATGAAAAAGTACAAAATTCATGAAATGGTTGAATTTGCGAAGTGCACTGAAATCGTGCCGTGTTTTTATAATTCCCCCTCCGGAGTTTTTTACTGGAAATTTGGAGTGGCAATCGGATACATTATTGCTTACTAATGGGCAGCTGCGTTATGTTATACCGAAGGAAATTGCGAAGAAACGAACTTTTATGAAAATGTAGAAAATTCATGAAATGGTTGAATTTGCGAAGTGCACTGAAATGGTGCCTTGCTCTTATAATTTTCTCTCCGGATTTTTTCACTGGAAATGCGTAATTGGCAATCGGATACATTATTTCTTACTTATGGGCAGCTGCGTTATGTTATACCGAAGGAAATTTCGAATAAACGAACTTTTATGAAAAAGTACAAAATTCATGAAATGGTTGAATTTGCGAACTGCACTGAAATGATGCCTTGTTTTTATTATTTTTTCTCTGGATTTTTTTACTGGAAATTTGGATTGGCAATCGGATACATTATTGCTTACTTATGGGCAGCTGCGATATGTTATACCGAAGGAAATTTCGAAAAAACGAACTTTTATGAAAAAGTACAAAATTCATGAAATGGTTGAATTTGCGAAGTGCACTGAAATGGTGCCTTGTTTTTATAATTCCCTCTTCGGAGTTTTTTACTGGAAATTTGGATTGGCAATCGGATACATTATTGCTTACTTATGGGCAGCTGCGTTTTGTTATACCGAAGGAAATTTCGAATAAACGAACTTTTATGAAAGAGTACAAAATTCATGAAATGGTTGAATTTGCGAACTGCACTGAAATGGTGCCTTGTTTTTATAATTTCCTCTCCGGATTTTTTTACTGGAAATTCGGATTGGCAATCGGATACATTATTGCTTACTTATGGGCAGCTGCGTTATGTTATACCGAAGGAAATTTCGAACAAACGAACTTTTATGAAAATGTACAAAATTCACGAAATGGTTGAATTTGCGAACTGCACTGAAATGATGCCTTGTTTTTATTATTTTTTCTCTGGATTTTTTTACTAGAAATTTGGATTGGCAATCGGATACATTATTGCTTACTTATGGGCAGCTGCGTTATGTTATACCGAAGGAAATTTCGAATAAACGAACTTTTATGAAAAAGTACAAAATTCATGAAATGGTTGAATTTGCGAAGTGCACTGAAATGGTGCCTTGTTTTTATTATTTTTTCTCTGGATTTTTTTACTAGAAATTTGGATTGGCAATCGGATACATTATTGCTTACTTATGGGCAGCTGCGTTATGTGATACCGAAGGAAAATTCGAAAAAACGAACTTTTATGAAAATGTACAAAATTCACGAAATGGTTGAATTTGCGAACTGCACTGAAATGATGCCTTGTTTTTATTATTTTTTCTCTGGATTTTTTTACTAGAAATTTGGATTGGCAATCGGATACATTATTGCTTACTTATGGGCAGCTGCGTTATGTTATACCGAAGGAAATTTCGAATAAACGAACTTTTATGAAAAAGTACAAAATTCATGAAATGGTTGAATTTGCGAAGTGCACTGAAATGGTGCCTTGTTTTTATTATTTTTTCTCTGGATTTTTTTACTAGAAATTTGGATTGGCAATCGGATACATTATTGCTTACTTATGGGCAGCTGCGTTATGTGATACCGAAGGAAAATTCGAAAAAACGAACTTTTATGAAAATGTACAAAATTCACGAAATGGTTGAATTTGCGAACTGCACTGAAATGATGCCTTGTTTTTATTATTTTTTCTCTGGATTTTTTTACTAGAAATTTGGATTGGCAATCGGATACATTATTGCTTACTTATGGGCAGCTGCGTTATGTTATACCGAAGGAAATTTCGAAAAAAACGAACTTTTATGAAAAAGTACAAAATTCATGAAATGGTTGAATTTGCGAAGTGCACTGAAATGGTGCCTTGTTTTTATAATTCCCTCTCCGGAGTTTTTTACTGGAAATTTGGATTCGCAATCGGATTCATTATTGCTTACTCGTGGGCAGCTGCGTTATGTTATACCGAAGGAAATTTCGAATAAACGAACTTTTATGAAAAAGTACAAAATTCATGAAATGGTTGAATTTGCGAAGTGCACTGAAATGGTGCCGTGTTTTTATAATTCCCTCTCCGGAGTTTTTTTACTGGAAATTTGGATTGGCAATCGGATACATTATCGCTTACTAATGGGCAGTTGCTTTATGTTATACCGAAGGAAATTTCGAACAAACGAACTTTTATGAAAATGTACAAAATTCACGAAATGGTTGAATTTGCGAACTGCACTGAAATGATGCCTTGTTTTTATTATTTTTTCTCTGGATTTTTTTACTAGAAATTTGGATTGGCAATCGGATACATTATTGCTTACTTATGGGCAGCTGCGTTATGTTATACCGAAGGCAATTGCGAACAAACGAACTTTTATTAAAATGTACAAAATTCATGAAATGGTTGAATTTGCGAAGTGCACTGAAATGGTGCCTTGCTCTTATAATTTTCTCTCCGGATTTTTTCACTGGAAATGTGGAATTGGCAATCGGATACATTATCTCTTACTTTTGGGCAGCTGCGTTATGTTATACCGAAGGAAATTTCGAACAAACGAACTTTTATGAAAATGTACAAAATTCATGAAATGGTTAAATTTGCGAACCGCACTGAAATGATGCCTTGTTTTTATTATTTTTTCTCTGGATTTTTTT
Source organism: Eumerus sabulonum (assembly GCA_951905685.1). Lineage (NCBI taxonomy): Eukaryota > Metazoa > Arthropoda > Insecta > Diptera > Syrphidae > Eumerus > Eumerus sabulonum. The sequence goes on from OX645061.1 coordinate 80,659,236, forward strand.
ACTGGAAATTTGGATTGGCAGTCGGATACATTATTGCTTACTTATGGGCAGCTGCGTTATGTTATACTGAAGGAAATTTCGAATAAACGAACTTCTATGAAAGAGTACAAAATTCATGAAATGGTTGAATTTGCGAAGTGCACTGAAAAGGTGCCTTGTTTTTATAATTCCCTCTTCGGAGTTTTTTACTGGAAATTTGGATTGGCAATCGGATACATTATTGCTTACTTATGGGCAGCTGCGTTATGTTTTACCTAAGGAAATTTCGAAAAAACGAACTTTTAGGAAAATGGACAAAATTCATGAAATGGTTGAATTTGCGAACTGCACTGGAATGATGCCTTGTTTTTATAATTTTCTCTCCGGATTTTTTTACTGGAAATTTGGATTGGCAATCGGATACATTATTGCTTACTTATGGGCAGCTGCGTTATGTTATACCGAAGGAAATTTCGAAAAAAACTAACTTTTATGAAAATGTACATAATTCATGAAATGGTTGAATTTGCGAACTGCACTGAAATGATGCCCTGTTTTTATTATTTTTTCTCTGGATTTATTTACTGGAAATTTGGATTGGCAATCGGATACATTATTGCTTACTTATGGGCAGCTGCGTTATGTTATACCAAAGGAAATTTCGAATAAACGAACTTTTATGAAAAAGTACAAAAATCATGAAATGGTTGAATTTGCGAACTGCACTGAAATGGTGCCTTGTTTTTATAATTTCCTCTCCGGATTTTTTTACTGGAAATTTGGATTGGCAATCGGATACATTATTGCTTACTTATGGGCAGCTGCGTTATGTTATACCGAAGGAAATTTCGAACAAACGAACTTTTATGAAAATGTACAAAATTCATTGAATGGTTGAATTTGCGAAGTGCACTGAAATGGTGCCTTGTTTTAATAATTCCCTTACCGGAGTTTTTTACTGGAAATTTGGATTGGCAATCGGATACATTATTGCTTACTTATGGGCAGCTGCGTTATGTTATACCGAAGGAAATTTCGAAAAAAACGAACTTTTATGAAAAAGTACAAAATTCATGAAATGGTTGAATTTGCGAAGTGCACTGAAATGGTGCCTTGTTTTTATAATTCCCTCTCCGGTGTTTTTTACTGGAAATTTGGATTCGCAATCGGATTCAATATTGCTTACTCGTGGGCAGCTGCGTTATGTTATACCGAAGGAAATTTCGAATAAACGAACTTTTATGAAAAAGTACAAAATTCATGAAATGGTTGAATTTGCGAAGTGCACTGAAATGGTGCCGTGTTTTTATAATTCCCTCTCCGGAGTTTTTTTACTGGAAATTTGGATTGGCAATCGGATACATTATCGCTTACTAATGGGCAGTTGCTTTATGTTATACCGAAGGAAATTTCGAACAAACGAACTTTTATGAAAATGTACAAAATTCACGAAATGGTTGAATTTGCGAACTGCACTGAAATGATGCCTTGTTTTTATTATTTTTTCTCTGGATTTTTTTACTAGAAATTTGGATTGGCAATCGGATACATTATTGCTTACTTATGGGCAGCTGCGTTATGTTATACCGAAGGCAATTGCGAACAAACGAACTTTTATTAAAATGTACAAAATTCATGAAATGGTTGAATTTGCGAAGTGCACTGAAATGGTGCCTTGCTCTTATAATTTTCTCTCCGGATTTTTTCACTGGAAATGTGGAATTGGCAATCGGATACATTATCTCTTACTTTTGGGCAGCTGCGTTATGTTATACCGAAGGAAATTTCGAACAAACGAACTTTTATGAAAATGTACAAAATTCATGAAATGGTTAAATTTGCGAACCGCACTGAAATGATGCCTTGTTTTTATTATTTTTTCTCTGGATTTTTTTACTGGAAATTTGGATTGGCAATCGGATACATTATTGCTTACTTATGGGCAGCTGCGTTATGTTATACCGAAGGAAATTTCGAATAAACGAACTTCTATGAAAGAGTACAAAATTCATGAAATGGTTGAATTTGCGAAGTGCACTGAAAAGGTGCCTTGTTTTTATAATTCCCTCTTCGGAGTTTTTTACTGGAAATTTGGATTGGCAATCGGATACATTATTGCTTACTTATGGGCAGCTGCGTTATGTTTTACCTAAGGAAATTTCGAAAAAACGAACTTTTAGGAAAATGGACAAAATTCATGAAATGGTTGAATTTGCGAACTGCACTGGAATGATGCCTTGTTTTTATAATTTTCTCTCCGGATTTTTTTACTGGAAATTTGGATTGGCAATCGGATACATTATTGCTTACTTATGGGCAGCTGCGTTATGTTATACCGAAGGAAATTTCGAAAAAAACTAACTTTTATGAAAATGTACATAATTCATGAAATGGTTGAATTTGCGAACTGCACTGAAATGATGCCCTGTTTTTATTATTTTTTCTCTGGATTTATTTACTGGAAATTTGGATTGGCAATCGGATACATTATTGCTTACTTATGGGCAGCTGCGTTATGTTATACCAAAGGAAATTTCGAATAAACGAACTTTTATGAAAAAGTACAAAAATCATGAAATGGTTGAATTTGCGAACTGCACTGAAATGGTGCCTTGTTTTTATAATTTCCTCTCCGGATTTTTTTACTGGAAATTTGGATTGGCAATCGGATACATTATTGCTTACTTATGGGCAGCTGCGTTATGTTATACCGAAGGAAATTTCGAACAAACGAGCTTTTATGAAAATGTACAAAATTCATTGAATGGTTGAATTTGCGAAGTGCACTGAAATGGTGCCTTGTTTTTATAATTCCTTCTCCGGAGTTTTTAACTGGAAATTTGGACTGGCAATCGGATACATTATTGCTTACTTATGGGCAAATGCGTTATGTTTTACCTAAGGAAATTTCGAAAAAAAGAACTTTTAGGAAAATGTACAAAATTCATGAAATGGCTGAATTTGCGAACAGCACTGAAATGGTGCCTTGTTTTTATAATTTCCTCTCCGGATTTTTTTACTGGAAATTTGGATTGGCAATCGGATACATTATTGCTTACTTATGGGCAGCTGCGTTATGTTTTACCTAAGGAAATTTCAATAAAACGAACTTTTATGAAAAAGTACAAAATTCAAGAAATGGCTGAATTTGCGAACGCACTGAAATGGTGCCTTGCTTTTATAGTTTTCTCTCCGGATTTTTTTACTGGAAATGCGGATTGGCAATCGGATACATTATTTATTACTTTTGGGCAGCAGCGTTATGTTATACCGAAGGAAATTTCGAACAAACGAGCTTTTATGAAAATGTACAAAATTCATGAAATGGTTGAATTTGCGAACTGCACTGAAATGATGCCTTGTTTTTATAATTTCCTCTCCGGATTTTTTTACTGGAAATTTGGATTGGCAATCGGGTACATTATTGCTTACTTATGGGCAGCTGCGTTATGTTTTACCTAAGGAAATTTCGATAAAACGAACTTTTATGAAAAAGTACAAAATTCAAGAAATGGCTGAATTTGCGAACTGCACTGAAATGATGCCTTGTTTTTATTATTTTTTCTCTGGATTTTTTTACTGGAAATTTGGATTGGCAATGGGATACATTATTGCTTACTTATGGGCAGCTGCGTTATGTTATACCAAAGGAAATTGCGAACAAACGAACTTTTGTGAAAATGTACAAAATTCATGAAATGGTTGAATTTGCGAAGTGCACTGAAATGGTGCCTTGCTCTTTTAATTTTCTCTCCGGATTTTTTCACCGGAAATGCGGAATTGGCAATCGGATACAATATTTCTTACTTTTGGGCAGCTGCGTTTTGTTATACCGAAGGAAATTTCGAACAAACGAACTTTTATGAAAATGTACAAAATACATGAAATGGTTGAATTTGCGAACTGCACTGAAATGATGCCTTGTTTTTATTATTTTTTCTCTGGATTTTTTTACTGGAAATTTGGATTGGCAATCGGATACATTATTGCTTACTTATGGGCAGCTGCGTTATGTTATACCGAAGGAAATTTCGAATAAACGAACTTTTATGAAAAAGTACTAAATTCATGAAATGGTTGAATTTGCGAAGTGCACTGAAATGGTGCCGTGTTTTTATAATTCCCTCTCCGGAGTTTTTTACTGGAAATTTGGATTGGCAATCGGACACATTATTGCTTACTAATGGGAAGCTGCGTTATGTTATACCGAAGGAAATTGCGAACAAACGAACTTTTATGAAAATGTAGAAAATTCATGAAATGGTTGAATTTGCGAAGTGCACTGAAATGGTGCCTTGCTCTTATAAATTTCTCTCCGGATTTTTTCACTGGAAATGCAGTATTGGCAATCGGATACATTATTTCTTACTTTTGGGCAGCTGCGTTTTGTTATACCAAAGGAAATTTCGAACAAACGAACTTTTATGAAAATGTACAAAATTCATGAAATGGTTGAATTTGCGAACTGCACTGAAATGATGCCTTGTTTTTATTATTTTTTATCTGGATTTTTTTACTGGAAATTTGGATTGGCAACGGATACATTATTGCTTACTTATGGGCAGCTGCGTTATGTTATACCGAAGGAAATTTCGAATAATCGAACTTTTATGAAAAAGTACTAAATTCATGAAATGGTTGAATTTGCGAAGTGCACTGAAATGGTGCCGTGTTTTTATAATTCCCTCTCCGGAGTTTTTTACTGGAAATTTGGATTGGCAATCGGATACATTATTGCTTACTAATGGGAAGCTGCGTTATGTTATACCGAAGGAAATTGCGAACAAACGAACTTTTATGAAAATGTAGAAAATTCATGAAATGGTTGAATTTGCGAAGTGCACTGAAATGGTGCCTTGCTCTTATAAATTTCTCTCCGGATTTTTTCACTGGAAATGCGGAATTGGCAATCGGATACATTATTTCTTACTTTTGGGCAGCTGCGTTATGTTATACCGAAGGAAATTTCGCACAAACGAACTTTTATGAAAATGTACAAAATTCACGAAATGGTTGAATTTGCGAACTGCACTGAAATGATGCCTTGTTTTTATTATTTTTTCTCTCGATTTTTTTATTGGAAATTTGGATTGGCAATCGGATACATTATTGCTTACTTATGGGCAGCTGCGATATGTTATACCGAAGGAAATTTCGAATAAACCAACTTTTATGAAAAAGTACAAAATTCATGAAATGGTTGAATTTGCGAAGTGCACTGAAATGGTGCCTTGTTTTTATAATTCCCTCTCCGGAGTTTTTTACTGGAAATTTGGATTGGCAATCGGATACATTATTGCTTACTTATGGGCAGCTGCGTTTTGTTATACCGAAGGAAATTTCGAATAAACGAACTTTTATGAAAAAGTACAAAATTCATGAAATGGTTGAATTTGCGAACTGCACTGAAATGGTGCCTTGTTTTTATAATTTCCTCTCCGGATTTTTTTACTGGAAATTCGGATTAACAATCGGATACATTATTGCTTACTTATGGGCAGCTGCGTTATGTTTTACCTAAGGAAATTTCGACAAAACGAACTTTTATGAAAAAGTACAAAATTCATAAAATGGTTGAATTTGCGAAGTGCACTGAAATGGTGCCTTGTTTTTATAATTCCCTCTCCGGAGTTTTTTACTGGAAATTTGGATTGGCAATCGGATACATTATTGCTTACTTATGGGCAGCTGCGTTTTGTTATACCGAAGGAAATTTCGAATAAACGAACTTTTATGAAAAAGTACAAAATTCATGAAATGGTTGAATTTGCGAACTGCACTGAAATGGTGCCTTGTTTTTATAATTTCCTCTCCGGATTTTTTTACTGGAAATTCGGATTGGCAATCGGATACATTATTGCTTACTTATGGGCAGCTGCGTTATGTTATACCGAAGGAAATTTCGAACAAACGAACTTTTATGAAAATGTACAAAATTCATGAAATGGTTGAATTTGCGAAGTGCACTGAAATGGTGCCTTGTTTTTATAATTCCTTCTCTGGAGTTTTTTACTGGAAATATGGACTGGCAATCGGATACATTATTGCTTACTTATGGGCAGCTGCGTTATGTTTTACCTAAGGAAATTTCGAAAAAAAGAACTTTTAGGAAAATGTACAAAATTCATGAAATGGTTGAATTTGCGAACTGCACTGAAATGATGCCTTGTTTTTATAATTTCCTCTCCGGATTTTTTTATTGGAAATTTGGATTGGCAATCGGATACATTATTGCTTACTTATGGGCAGCTGCGTTATGTTTTACATAAGGATATTTCGAAAAAACGAACTTTTATGAAAAAGTACAAAATTCATGAAATGGCTGAATTTGCGAACAGCACTGAAATGGTGCCTTGCTTTTATAATTTTCTCTCCGGATTTTTTTACTGGGAATGCGGATTGGCAATCGGACACATTATTTATTACTTTTGGGCAGCTGCGTTATGTTATACCGAAGGAAATTTCGAACAAACGAACTTTTATGAAAATGTACAAAATTCATGAAATGGTGGAATATGCGAAGTGCACTGAAGTGGTGCTTTGTTTTTATAATTTCCTCTCCGGATTTTTTTACTGGAGATTTGGATTGGCAATCGGATACATTATTGCTTACTTATGGGCAGCTGCGTTATGTTATTCCGAAGGAAATTTCGAAAAAAACGAACTTTTATGAAAAAGTACAAAATTCATGAAATGGCTGAATTTGCGAAAAGCACTGAAATGGTGCCTTGCTTTCATAATTTTCTCTCCGGATTTTTTTTACTGGAAATGCGGAATAGGCAATCGGATACATTATTTCTTACATTTGGGCAGCTGCGTTATGTTATACCGAAGGAAATTTCGAACAAATGAACTTTTATGAAAATGTACAAAATTCATGAAATGGTTGAATTTGCGAACTGTACTGAAATGATGCCTTGTTTTTATTATTTTTTATCTGGATTTTTTTACTGGAAATTTGGATTGGCAATCGGATACATTATTGCTTACTTACGGGCAGCTGCGTTATGTTATACCGAAGGGAATTGCGAACAAACGAACTTTTATGAAAATGTAGAAAATTCATGAAATGGTTGAATTTGCGAAGTGCACTGAAATGGTGCCTTGTTTTTATAATTCCCTCTCCGGAGTTTTTTACTGGAAATTTGGATTGGCAATCGGATACATTATTGCTTACTTAAGGGCAGCTGCGTTTTGTTATACCGAAGGAAATTTCGAATAAACGAACTTTTATGAAAAAGTACAAAATTCATGAAATGGTTGAATTTGCGAACTGCACTGAAATGGTGCCTTGTTTTTATAATTTCCTCTCCGGATTTTTTTACTGGAAATTCGGATTGGCATCGGATACATTATTGCTTACTTATGGGCAGCTGCGTTATGTTATACCGAAGGAAATTTCGAACAAACGAACTTTTATGAAAATGTACAAAATTCATGAAATGGTTGAATTTGCGAAGTGCACTGAAATGGTGCCTTGTTTTTATAATTCCTTCTCCGGAGTTTTTTACTGGAAATTTGGACGGGCAATCGGATACATTATTGCTTTCTTATGGGCAGCTGCGTTATGTTATACCGAAGGAAATTTCGAAAAAACGAACTTTTATGAAAATGTACAAAATTCATGAAATTGTTGAATTTGCGAACTGCACTGAAATGATGCCTTGTTTTTATTATTTTTTCTCTTGATTTTTTTACTGGAAATTTGGATTGGTAATCCGATACATTATTGCTTACTTATGGGCAGCTGCTTTATGTTTTACCTAAGGAAATTTCGAAAAAACGAGCTTTTATGAAAAAGTACAAAATTCATGAAATGGCTGAATTTGCGAACAGCACTGAAATGGTGCCTTGCTTTTATAATTTTCTCTCCGGATTTTTTTTACTGAAAATGTGGAATTGGCAATCGGATACATTATTTCTTACTTTTGGGCAGCTGCGTTATGTTATACCGAAGGAAATTTCGAACAAACGAACTTTTATGAAAATGTACAAAATTCATGAAATGGTTGAATTTGCGAACTGCACTGAAATGATGCCTTGTTTTTATTATTTTTTATCTGGATTTTTTTACTGGAAATTTGGATTGGCAATCGGATACATTATTGCTTACCTATGGGCAGCTGCGTTATGTTATACCGAAGGAAATTGCGAACAAACGAACTTCTATGAAAATCTAGAAAATTCATGAAATGGTTGCATTTGCGAAGTGCACTGAAATGGTGCCTTGCTCTTATAATTTTCTCTCCGGATTTTTTCACTGGAAATGCGGAATTGGCAATCGGATACATTATTTCCTACTTTTGGGCAGCTGCGTTATGTTATACCGAAGGAAATTTCGAACAAACGAACTTTTATGAAAATGTACAAAATTCACGAAATGGTTGAATTTGCGAACTGCACTGAAATGATGCCTTGTTTTTATTATTTTTTCTCTGAATTTTTTTACTGGAAATTTGGATTGGCAATCGGATACATTATTGCTTACTTATGGGCAGCTGCGATATGTTATACCGAAGGAAATTTCGAATAAACGAACTTTTATGAAAAAGTACAAAATTCATGAAATGGTTGAATTTGCGAAGTGCACTGAAATGGTGCCTTGTTTTTGTAATTCCCTTTCCGGGGTTTTTTACTGGAAATTTGGATTGGCAATCGTATACATTATTGCTTACTTATGGGCAGCTGCGTTTTGTTTTACCTAAGGAAATTTCGAAAAAACGAACTTTTATGAAAAAGTACAAAATTCATGAAATGGTTGAATTTGCGAAGTGCACTGAAATGGTGCCTTGTTTTTATAATTCCCTCTCCGGAGTTTTTTACTGGAAATTTGGATTGGCATCGGATACATTATTGCTTACTTATGGGCAGCTGCGATATGTTATACCGAAGGAAATTTCGAATAAACGAACTTTTATGTAAAAGTACAAAATTCATGAAATGGTTGAATTTGCGAAGTGCACTGAAATGGTGCCTTGTTTTTGTAATTCCCTCTCCGGGGTTTTTTACTGGAAATTTGGATTAACAATCGGATACATTATTGCTTACTTATGGGCAGCTGCGTTATGTTTTACCTAAGGAAATTTCGAAAAAACGAACTTTTATGAAAAAGTACAAAATTCATGAAATGGTTGAATTTGCGAAGTGCACTGAAATGGTGCCTTGTTTTTATAATTCCCTCTTCGGAGTTTTTTACTGGAAATTTGGATTGGCAATCGGATACATTATTGCTTACTTATGGGCAGCTGCGTTTTGTTATACCGAAGGAAATTTCGAATAAACGAACTTTTATGAAAAAGTACAAAATTCATGAAATGGTTGAATTTGCGAACTGCACTGAAATGGTGCCTTGTTTTTATAATTTCCTCTCCGGATTTTTTTACTGGAAATTCGGATTGGCAATCGGATACATTATTGCTTACTTATGGGCAGCTGCGTTATGTTATACCGAAGGAAATTTCGAACAAACGAACTTTTATGAAAATGTACAAAATTCATGAAATGGTTGAATTTGCGAAGTGCACTGAAATGGTGCTTTGTTTTTATAATTCCTTCTCTGGAGTTTTTTACTGGAAATTTGGACTGGCAATCGGATACATTATTGCTTACTTATGGGCAGCTGCGTTATGTTATACCGAAGGAAATTTCGAAAAAACGAACTTTTATGAAAATGTACAAAATTCATGAAATGGTTGAATTTGCGAACTGCACTGAAATGATGCGTTGTTTTTATAATTTTTTCTCTTGATTTTTTTACCGGAAATTTGGATTGGTAATCCGATACATTATTGCTTACTTATGGGCAGCTGCTTTATGTTTTACCTAAGGAAATTTCGAAAAAACGAACTTTTATGAAAAAGTACAAAATTCATGAAATGGCTGAATTTGCGAACAGCACTGAAATGGTGCCTTGCTTTTATAATTATCTCTAGAGATTTTTTTTACTGGAAATGCGGAATTGGCAATCGGATACATTATTTCTTACTTTTGGGCAGCTGCGTTATGTTATACCGATGGAAATTTCGAACAAACGAACTTTTATGAAAATGTACAAAATTCATGAAATGGTTGAATTTGCGAAGTGCACTGAAATGGTGCCTTGTTTTTGTAATTCCCTCTCCGGGGTTTTTTACTGGAAATTTGGATTAACAATCGGATACATTATTGCTTACTTATGGGCAGCTGCGTTATGTTTTACCTAAGGAAATTTCGACAAAACGAACTTTTATGAAAAAGTACAAAATTCATGAAATGGTTGAATTTGCGAAGTGCACTGAAATGGTGACTTGTTTCTATAATTCCCTCTCCGGAGTTTTTTACTGGAAATTTGGATTGGCAATCGGATACATTATTGCTTACTTATGGGCAGCTGCGTTTTGTTATACCGAAGGAAATTTCGAATAAACGAACTTTTATGAAAAAGTACAAAATTCATGAAATGGTTGAATTTGCGAACTGCACTGAAATGGTGCCTTGTTTTTATAATTTCCTCTCCGGATTTTTTTAATGGAAATTCGGATTGGCAATCGGATACATTATTGCTTACTTATGGGCAGCTGCGTTATGTTATACCGAAGGAAATTTCGAACAAACGAACTTTTATGAAAATGTACAAAATTCATGAAATGGTTGAATTTGCGAAGTGCACTGAAATGGTGCCTTGTTTTTATAATTCCTTCTCTGGAGTTTTTTACTGGAAATATGGACTGGCAATCGGATACATTATTGCTTACTTATGGGCAGCTGCGTTATGTTTTACCTAAGGAAGTTTCGAAAAAAAGAACTTTTAGGAAAATGTACAAAATTCATGAAATGGTTGAATTTGCGAACTGCACTGAAATGATGCCTTGTTTTTATAATTTCCTCTCCGGATTTTTTTATTGGAAATTTGGATTGGCAATCGGATACATTATTGCTTACTTATGGGCAGCTGCGTTATGTTTTACATAAGGATATTTCGAAAAAACGAACTTTTATGAAAAAGTACAAAATTCATGAAATGGCTGAATTTGCGAACAGCACTGAAATGGTGCCTTGCTTTTATAATTTTCTCTCCGGATTTTTTTACTGGGAATGCGGATTGGCAATCGGACACATTATTTATTACTTTTGGGCAGCTGCGTTATGTTATACCGAAGGAAATTTCGAACAAACGAACTTTTATGAAAATGTACAAAATTCATGAAATGGTGGAATATGCGAAGTGCACTGAAGTGGTGCTTTGTTTTTATAATTTCCTCTCCGGATTTTTTTACTGGAGATTTGGATTGGCAATCGGATACATTATTGCTTACTTATGGGCAGCTGCGTTATGTTATTCCGAAGGAAATTTCGAAAAAAACGAACTTTTATGAAAAAGTACAAAATTCATGAAATGGCTGAATTTGCGAAAAGCACTGAAATGGTGCCTTGCTTTCATAATTTTCTCTCCGGATTTTTTTTCCTGGAAATGCGGAATAGGCAATCGGATACATTATTTCTTACATTTGGGCAGCTGCGTTATGTTATACCGAAGGAAATTTCGAACAAATGAACTTTTATGAAAATGTACAAAATTCATGAAATGGTTGAATTTGCGAACTGTACTGAAATGATGCCTTGTTTTTATTATTTTTTATCTGGATTTTTTTACTGGAAATTTGGATTGGCAATCGGATACATTATTGCTTACTTACGGGCAGCTGCGTTATGTTATACCGAAGGGAATTGCGAACAAACGAACTTTTATGAAAATGTAGAAAATTCATGAAATGGTTGAATTTGCGAAGTGCACTGAAATGGTGCCTTGTTTTTATAATTCCCTCTCCGGAGTTTTTTACTGGAAATTTGGATTGGCAATCGGATACATTATTGCTTACTTAAGGGCAGCTGCGTTTTGTTATACCGAAGGAAATTTCGAATAAACGAACTTTTATGAAAAAGTACAAAATTCATGAAATGGTTGAATTTGCGAACTGCACTGAAATGGTGCCTTGTTTTTATAATTTCCTCTCCGGATTTTTTTACTGGAAATTCGGATTGGCAATCGGATACATTATTGCTTACTTATGGGCAGCTGCGTTATGTTATACCGAAGGAAATTTCGAACAAACGAACTTTTATGAAAATGTACAAAATTCATGAAATGGTTGAATTTGCGAAGTGCACTGAAATGGTGCCTTGTTTTTATAATTCCTTCTCCGGAGTTTTTTACTGGAAATTTGGACGGGCAATCGGATACATTATTGCTTTCTTATGGGCAGCTGCGTTATGTTATACCGAAGGAAATTTCGAAAAAACGAACTTTTATGAAAATGTACAAAATTCATGAAATTGTTGAATTTGCGAACTGCACTGAAATGATGCCTTGTTTTTATTATTTTTTCTCTTGATTTTTTTACTGGAAATTTGGATTGGTAATCCGATACATTATTGCTTACTTATGGGCAGCTGCTTTATGTTTTACCTAAGGAAATTTCGAAAAAACGAGCTTTTATGAAAAAGTACAAAATTCATGAAATGGCTGAATTTGCGAACAGCACTGAAAAGGTGCCTTGCTTTTATAATTTTCTCTCCGGATTTTTTTTACTGAAAATGTGGAATTGGCAATCGGATACATTATTTCTTACTTTTGGGCAGCTGCGTTATGTTATACCGAAGGAAATTTCGAACAAACGAACTTTTATGAAAATGTACAAAATTCATGAAATGGTTGAATTTGCGAACTGCACTGAAATGATGCCTTGTTTTTATTATTTTTTATCTGGATTTTTTTACTGGAAATTTGGATTGGCAATCGGATACATTATTGCTTACCTATGGGCAGCTGCGTTATGTTATACCGAAGGAAATTGCGAACAAACGAACTTCTATGAAAATCTAGAAAATTCATGAAATGGTTGCATTTGCGAAGTGCACTGAAATGGTGCCTTGCTCTTATAATTTTCTCTCCGGATTTTTTCACTGGAAATGCGGAATTGGCAATCGGATACATTATTTCCTACTTTTGGGCAGCTGCGTTATGTTATACCGAAGGAAATTTCGAACAAACGAACTTTTATGAAAATGTACAAAATTCACGAAATGGTTGAATTTGCGAACTGCACTGAAATGATGCCTTGTTTTTATTATTTTTTCTCTGAATTTTTTTACTGGAAATTTGGATTGGCAATCGGATACATTATTGCTTACTTATGGGCAGCTGCGATATGTTATACCGAAGGAAATTTCGAATAAACGAACTTTTATGAAAAAGTACAAAATTCATGAAATGGTTGAATTTGCGAAGTGCACTGAAATGGTGCCTTGTTTTTGTAATTCCCTTTCCGGGGTTTTTTACTGGAAATTTGGATTGGCAATCGTATACATTATTGCTTACTTATGGGCAGCTGCGTTTTGTTTTACCTAAGGAAATTTCGAAAAAACGAACTTTTATGAAAAAGTACAAAATTCATGAAATGGTTGAATTTGCGAAGTGCACTGAAATGGTGCCTTGTTTTTATAATTCCCTCTCCGGAGTTTTTTACTGGAAATTTGGATTGGCATCGGATACATTATTGCTTACTTATGGGCAGCTGCGATATGTTATACCGAAGGAAATTTCGAATAAACGAACTTTTATGTAAAAGTACAAAATTCATGAAATGGTTGAATTTGCGAAGTGCACTGAAATGGTGCCTTGTTTTTGTAATTCCCTCTCCGGGGTTTTTTACTGGAAATTTGGATTAACAATCGGATACATTATTGCTTACTTATGGGCAGCTGCGTTATGTTATACCGAAGGAAATTTCGAACAAACGAACTTTTATGGAAATGTACAAAATTCACGAAATGGTTGAATTTGCGAACTGCACTGAAATGATGCCTTGTTTTTATTATTTTTTCTCTGAATTTTTTTACTGGAAATTTGGATTGGCAATCGGATACATTATTGCTTACTTATGGGCAGCTGCGATATGTTATACCGAAGGAAATTTCGAATAAACGAACTTTTATGAAAAAGTACAAAATTCATGAAATGGTTGAATTTGCGAAGTGCACTGAAATGGTGCCTTGTTTTTGTAATTCCCTTTCCGGGGTTTTTTACTGGAAATTTGGATTGGCAATCGTATACATTATTGCTTACTTATGGGCAGCTGCGTTTTGTTTTACCTAAGGAAATTTCGAAAAAACGAACTTTTATGAAAAAGTACAAAATTCATGAAATGGTTGAATTTGCGAACTGCACTGAAATGATGCCTTGTTTTTATTATTTTTTCTCTGAATTTTTTTACTGGAAATTTGGATTGGCAATCGGATACATTATTGCTTACTTATGGGCAGCTGCGATATGTTATACCGAAGGAAATTTCGAATAAACGAACTTTTATGAAAAAGTACAAAATTCATGAAATGGTTGCATTTGCGAAGTGCACTGAAATGGTGCCTTGCTCTTATAATTTTCTCTCCGGATTTTTTCACTGGAAATGCGGAATTGGCAATCGGATACATTATTTCCTACTTTTGGGCAGCTGCGTTATGTTATACCGAAGGAAATTTCGAACAAACGAACTTTTATGAAAATGTACAAAATTCACGAAATGGTTGAATTTGCGAACTGCACTGAAATGATGCCTTGTTTTTATTATTTTTTCTCTGAATTTTTTTACTGGAAATTTGGATTGGCAATCGGATACATTATTGCTTACTTATGGGCAGCTGCGATATGTTATACCGAAGGAAATTTCGAATAAACGAACTTTTATGAAAAAGTACAAAATTCATGAAATGGTTGAATTTGCGAAGTGCACTGAAATGGTGCCTTGTTTTTGTAATTCCCTTTCCGGGGTTTTTTACTGGAAATTTGGATTGGCAATCGTATACATTATTGCTTACTTATGGGCAGCTGCGTTTTGTTTTACCTAAGGAAATTTCGAAAAAACGAACTTTTATGAAAAAGTACAAAATTCATGAAATGGTTGAATTTGCGAAGTGCACTGAAATGGTGCCTTGTTTTTATAATTCCCTCTTCGGAGTTTTTTACTGGAAATTTGGATTGGCAATCGGATACATTATTGCTTACTTATGGGCAGCTGCGTTTTGTTATACCGAAGGAAATTTCGAATAAACGAACTTTTATGAAAAAGTACAAAATTCATGAAATGGTTGAATTTGCGAACTGCACTGAAATGGTGCCTTTTTTTATAATTTCGTCTCCGGATTTTTTTACTGGAAATTCGGATTGGCAATCGGATACATTATTGCTTACTTATGGGCAGCTGCGTTATGTTATACCGAAGGAAATTTCGAACAAACGAACTTTTATGAAAATGTACAAAATTCATGAAATGGTTGAATTTGCGAAGTGCACTGAAATGGTGCCTTGTTTTTATAATTCCTTCTCTGGAGTTTTTTACTGGAAATTTGGACTGGCAATCGGATACATTATTGCTTACTTATGGGCAGCTGCGTTATGTTTTACCTAAGGAAGTTTCGAAAAAAAGAACTTTTAGGAAAATGTACAAAATTCATGAAATGGTTGAATTTGCGAACTGCACTGAAATGATGCCTTGTTTTTATAATTTCCTCTCCGGATTTTTTTATTGGAAATTTGGATTGGCAATCGGATACATTATTGCTTACTTATGGGCAGCTGCGTTATGTTTTACCTAAGGATATTTCGAAAAAACGAACTTATATGAAAAAGTACAAAATTCATGAAATGGCTGAATTTGCGAACAGCACTGAAATGGTGCCTTGTTTTTATAATTTCCTCTCCGGATTTTTTTACTGAAAATTCGGATTGGCAATCGGATACACTATTGCTTACTTATGGGCAGCTGCGTTATGTTATACCGAAGGAAATTTCGAACAAACGAACTTTTATGAAAATGTACAAAATTCATGAAATGGTTGAATATGCGAAGTGCACTGAAATGGTGCTTTGTTTTTATAATTCCTTCTCTGGAGTTTTTTACTGGAAATTTGGACTGGCAATCGGATACATTATTGCTTACTTATGGGCAGCTGCGTTATGTTATACCGAAGGAAATTTCGAAAAAACGAACTTTTATGAAAATGTACAAAATTCATGAAATGGTTGAATTTGCGAACTGCACTGAAATGATGCGTTGTTTTTATAATTTTTTCTCTTGATTTTTTTACTGGAAATTTGGATTGGTAATCCGATACATTATTGCTTACTTATGGGCAGCTGCTTTATGTTTTACCTAAGGAAATTTCGAAAAAACGAACTTTTATGAAAAAGTACAAAATTCATGAAATGGCTGAATTTGCGAACAGCACTGAAATGGTGCCTTGCTTTTATAATTATCTCTAGAGATTTTTTTTACTGGAAATGCGGAATTGGCAATCGGATACATTATTTCTTACTTTTGGGCAGCTGCGTTATGTTATACCGATGGAAATTTCGAACAAACGAACTTTTATGAAAATGTACAAAATTCATGAAATGGTTGAATTTGCGAACTGCACTGAAATGATGCCTTGTTTTTATTATTTTTTATCTGGATTTTTTTACTGGAAATTTGGATCGGCAATCGGATACATTATTGCTTACTTATGGGCAGCTGCGTTATGTTATACCGAAGGAAATTGCGAACAAACGAACTTCTATGAAAATGTACAAAATTCATGAAATGGTTGAATTTGCGAAGTGCACTGAAATGGTGCCTTGCTCTTATAATTTTCTCTCCGGATTTTTTCACTGGAAATGCGGAATTGGCAATCGGATACATTATTTCCTACTTTTGGGCAGCTGCGTTATGTTATACAGAAGGAAATTTCGAACAAACGAACTTATATGAAAATGTACAAAATTCACGAAATGGTTGAAATTGCGAACTGCACTGAAATGATGCCTTGTTTTTATTATTTTTTCTCTGGATATTTTTACTGGAAATTTGGATTGGCAATCGGATACATTATTGCTTACTTATGGGCAGCTGCGATATGTTATACCGAAGGAAATTTCGAATAAACGAACTTTTATGAAAAAGTACAAAATTCATGAAATGGTTGAATTTGCGAAGTGCACTGAAATGGTGCCTTGTTTTTGTAATTCCCTTTCCGGGGTTTTTTACTGGAAATTTGGATTGGCAATCGGATACATTATTGCTTACTTATGGGCAGCTGCGTTATGTTTTACCTAAGGAAATTTCGAAAAAACGAACTTTTATGAAAAAGTACAAAATTCATGAAATGGTTGAATTTGCGAAGTGCACTGAAATGGTGCCTTGTTTTTATAATTCCCTCTCCGGAGTTTTTTACTGGAAATTTGGATTGGCAATCGGATACATTATTGCTTACTTATGGGCAGCTGCGTTATGTTATACCGAAGGAAATTTCGAATAAACGAACTTTTATGAAAAAGTACAAAATTCATGAAATGGTTGAATTTGCGAAGTGCACTGAAATGTGTTTTTATAATTCCCTCTCCGGAGTTTTTTACTGGAAATTCGGATTGGCAATCGGATACATTATTGCTTACTAATGGGCAGCTGCGTTATGTTATACCGAAGGAAATTGCGAACAAACGAACTC
The DNA here is from genome assembly GCA_951905685.1 of Eumerus sabulonum. NCBI lineage: Eukaryota > Metazoa > Arthropoda > Insecta > Diptera > Syrphidae > Eumerus > Eumerus sabulonum. The sequence goes on from OX645061.1 coordinate 80,676,735, forward strand.
TTATGAAAATGTAGAAAATTCATGAAATGGTTGAATTTGCGAAGTGCACTGAAATGGTGCCTTGCTCTTATAATTTTCTCTCCGGATTTTTTCACTGGAAATGCGGAATTGGCAATCGGATACATTATTTCTTACTTTTGGGCAGCTGCGTTATGTTATACCGAAGGAAATTTCGAACAAACGAACTTTTATGAAAATGTACAAAATTCACGAAATGGTTGAATTTGCGAACTGCACTGAAATGCTTGTTTTTATTATTTTTTCTCTGGATTTTTTTATTGGTAATTTGGATTGGCAATCGGATACATTATTGCTTACTTATGGGCAGCTGCGATATGTTATACCGAAGGAAATTTCGAATAAACGAACTTTTATGAAAAAATACAAAATTCATGAAATGGTTGAATTTGCGAAGTGCACTGAAATGGTGCCTTGTTTTTGTAATTCCCTCTCCGGGGTTTTTTACTGGAAATTTGGATTAACAATCGGATACATTATTGCTTACTTATGGGCAGCTGCGTTATGTTTTACCTAAGGAAATTTCGAAAAAACGAACTTTTATGAAAAAGTACAAAATTCATGAAATGGTTGAATTTGCGAAGTGCACTGAAATGGTGCCTTGTTTTTATAGTTCCCTCTCCGGAGATTTTTACTGGAAATTTGGATTGGCAATCGGATACATTATTGCTTATTTATGGGCAGCTGCGTTTTGTTATACCGAAGGAAATTTCGAATAAACGAACTTTTATGAAAAAGTACAAAATTCATGAAATGGTTGAATTTGCGAACTGCACTGAATTGGTGCCTTGTTTTTATAATTCCCTCTCCGGAGTTTTTACTGGAAATTTGGATTGGCAATCGGATACATTATTGCTTACTTATGGGCAGCTGCGTTATGTTATACCGAAGGAAATTGCGAACAAACGAACTTCTATGAAAATGTAGAAAATTCATGAAATGGTTGAATTTGCGAAGTGCACTGAAATGCTGCCTTGTTTTTATAATTCCCTCTTCGGAGTTTTTTACTGGAAATTTGGATTGGCAATCGGATACATTATTGCTTACTTATGGGCAGCTGCGTTATGTTATACCGAAGGAAATTTCGAACAAACGAACTTTTATGAAAATGTACAAAATTCATGAAATGGTTGAATTTGCGAAGTGCACTGAAATGGTGCTTTGTTTTTATAATTCCTTCTCTGGAGTTTTTTACTGGAAATTTGGACTGGCAATCGGATACATTATTGCTTACTTATGGGCAGCTGCGTTATGTTATACCGAAGGAAATTTCGAAAAAACGAACTTTTATGAAAATGTACAAAATTCATGAAATGGTTGAATTTGCGAACTGCACTGAAATGATGCGTTGTTTTTATAATTTTTTCTCTTGATTTTTTTACTGGAAATTTGGATTGGTAATCCGATACATTATTGCTTACTTATGGGCAGCTGCTTTATGTTTTACCTAAGGAAATTTCGAAAAAACGAACTTTTATGAAAAAGTACAAAATTCATGAAATGGCTGAATTTGCGAACAGCACTGAAATGGTGCCTTGCTTTTATAATTATCTCTAGAGATTTTTTTTACTGGAAATGCGGAATTGGCAATCGGATACATTATTTCTTACTTTTGGGCAGCTGCGTTATGTTATACCGATGGAAATTTCGAACAAACGAACTTTTATGAAAATGTACAAAATTCATGAAATGGTTGAATTTGCGAACTGCACTGAAATGATGCCTTGTTTTTATTATTTTTTATCTGGATTTTTTTACTGGAAATTTGGATCGGCAATCGGATACATTATTGCTTACTTATGGGCAGCTGCGTTATGTTATACCGAAGGAAATTGCGAACAAACGAACTTCTATGAAAATGTACAAAATTCATGAAATGGTTGAATTTGCGAAGTGCACTGAAATGGTGCCTTGCTCTTATAATTTTCTCTCCGGATTTTTTCACTGGAAATGCGGAATTGGCAATCGGATACATTATTTCCTACTTTTGGGCAGCTGCGTTATGTTATACAGAAGGAAATTTCGAACAAACGAACTTATATGAAAATGTACAAAATTCACGAAATGGTTGAAATTGCGAACTGCACTGAAATGATGCCTTGTTTTTATTATTTTTTCTCTGGATATTTTTACTGGAAATTTGGATTGGCAATCGGATACATTATTGCTTACTTATGGGCAGCTGCGATATGTTATACCGAAGGAAATTTCGAATAAACGAACTTTTATGAAAAAGTACAAAATTCATGAAATGGTTGAATTTGCGAAGTGCACTGAAATGGTGCCTTGTTTTTGTAATTCCCTTTCCGGGGTTTTTTACTGGAAATTTGGATTGGCAATCGGATACATTATTGCTTACTTATGGGCAGCTGCGTTATGTTTTACCTAAGGAAATTTCGAAAAAACGAACTTTTATGAAAAAGTACAAAATTCATGAAATGGTTGAATTTGCGAAGTGCACTGAAATGGTGCCTTGTTTTTATAATTCCCTCTCCGGAGTTTTTTACTGGAAATTTGGATTGGCAATCGGATACATTATTGCTTACTTATGGGCAGCTGCGTTATGTTATACCGAAGGAAATTTCGAATAAACGAACTTTTATGAAAAAGTACAAAATTCATGAAATGGTTGAATTTGCGAAGTGCACTGAAATGTGTTTTTATAATTCCCTCTCCGGAGTTTTTTACTGGAAATTCGGATTGGCAATCGGATACATTATTGCTTACTAATGGGCAGCTGCGTTATGTTATACCGAAGGAAATTGCGAACAAACGAACTCTTATGAAAATGTAGAAAATTCATGAAATGGTTGAATTTGCGAAGTGCACTGAAATGGTGCCTTGCTCTTATAATTTTCTCTCCGGATTTTTTCACTGGAAATGCGGAATTGGCAATCGGATACATTATTTCTTACTTTTGGGCAGCTGCGTTATGTTATACCGAAGGAAATTTCGAACAAACGAACTTTTATGAAAATGTACAAAATTCACGAAATGGTTGAATTTGCGAACTGCACTGAAATGCTTGTTTTTATTATTTTTTCTCTGGATTTTTTTATTGGTAATTTGGATTGGCAATCGGATACATTATTGCTTACTTATGGGCAGCTGCGATATGTTATACCGAAGGAAATTTCGAATAAACGAACTTTTATGAAAAAATACAAAATTCATGAAATGGTTGAATTTGCGAAGTGCACTGAAATGGTGCCTTGTTTTTGTAATTCCCTCTCCGGGGTTTTTTACTGGAAATTTGGATTAACAATCGGATACATTATTGCTTACTTATGGGCAGCTGCGTTATGTTTTACCTAAGGAAATTTCGAAAAAACGAACTTTTATGAAAAAGTACAAAATTCATGAAATGGTTGAATTTGCGAAGTGCACTGAAATGGTGCCTTGTTTTTATAGTTCCCTCTCCGGAGATTTTTACTGGAAATTTGGATTGGCAATCGGATACATTATTGCTTATTTATGGGCAGCTGCGTTTTGTTATACCGAAGGAAATTTCGAATAAACGAACTTTTATGAAAAGGTACAAAATTCATGAAATGGTTGAATTTGCGAACTGCACTGAAATGGTGCCTTGTTTTTATAATTTCCTCTCCGGATTTTTTTACTGGAAATTCGGATTGGCAATCGGATACATTATTGCATACTTATGGGCAGCTGCGTTATGTTATACCGAAGGAAATTTCGAACAAACGAACTTTTATGAAAATGTACTAAATTCATGAAATGGTTGAATTTGCGAAGTGCACTGAAATGGTGCCTTGTTTTTATAATTCCTTCTCTGGGGTTTTTTACTGGAAATTTGGACTGGCAATCGGATGCATTATTGCTTACTTATGGGCAGCTGCGTTATGTTTTACCTAAGGAAATTTCGAAAAAAACAACTTTTAGGAAAATGTACAAAATTCATGAAATGGTTGAATTTGCGAACTGCACTGAAATGATGCCTTGTTTTTATAATTTCCTCTCCGGATTTTTTTATTGGAAATTTGGATTGGCAATCGGATACATTATTGCTTACTTATGGGCAGCTGCGTTATGTTTTACCTAAGGATATTTCGAAAAAACGAGCTTTTATGAAAAAGTACAAAATTCATGAAATGGCTGAATTTGCGAACAGCACTGAAATGGTGCCTTGCTTTTATAATTTTCTCTCCGGATTTTTTTACTGGAAATGCGGATTGGCAATCGGACACATTATTTATTACTTTTGGGCAGCTGCGTTATGTTATACCGAAGGAAATTTCGAACAAACGAACTTTTATGAAAATGTACAAAATTCATGAAATGGTGGAATATGCGAAGTGCACTGAAGTGGTGCTTTGTTTTTATAATTTCCTCTCCGGATTTTTTTACTGGAAATTTGGATTGGCAATCGGATACATTATTGCTTACTTATGGGCAGCTGCGTTATGCTATACCGAAGGAAATTTCGAAAAAACGAACTTTTATGAAAATGTACAAAATTCATGAAATGGTTGAATTTGCGAACTGCACTGAAATGATGCCTTGTTTTTATTGTTTTTTATCTGGATTTTTTTACTGGAAATTTGGATTGGCAATCGGATACATTATTGCTTACTTTTGGGCAGCTGCGTTATGTTATACCGAAGGAAATTTCGAAAAAACGAACTTTTATGAAAATGTACAAAATTCATGAAATGGTTGAATTTGCGAACTGCACTGAAATGATGCCTTGTTTTTATTATTTTTTATCTGGATTTTTTTACTGAAAATTTGGATTGGCAATCGGATACATTATTGCTTACTTACGGGCAGCTGCGTTATGTTATACCGAAGGAAATTGCGAACAAACGAACTTTTATGAAAATGTAGAAAATTCATGAAATGGTTGAATTTGCGAAGTGCACTGAAATGGTGCCTTGTTTTTATAATTCCCTCTCCGGAGTTTTTTACTGGAAATTTGGATTGGCAATCGGATACATTATTGCTTACTTATGGGCAGCTGCGTTATGTTATACCGAAGGAAATTGCGAACAAACGAACTTCTATGAAAATGTAGAAAATTCATGAAATGGTTGAATTTGCGAAGTGCACTGAAATGCTGCCTTGTTTTTATAATTCCCTCTTCGGAATTTTTTAGTGGAAATTTGGATTGGCAATCGGATACATTATTGCTTACTTATGGGCAGCTGCGTTATGTTATACCGAAGGAAATTGCGAACAAACGAACTTCTATGAAAATGTAGAAAATTCATGAAATGGTTGAATTTGCGAAGTGCACTGAAATGGTGCCTTGTTTTTATAATTCCCTCTCCGGAGTTTTTTACTGGAAATTTGGATTGGCAATCGGATACATTATTGCTTACTTATGGGCAGCTGCGTTATGTTATACCGAAGGAAATTGCGAACAAACGAACTTCTATGAAAATGTAGAAAATTCATGAAATGGTTGAATTTGCGAAGTGCACTGAAATGCTGCCTTGTTTTTATAATTCCCTCTTCGGAGTTTTTTACCGGAAATTTGGATTGGCAATCGGATACATTTTTGCTTACTAATGGGCAGCTGCGTTATGTTATACCGAAGGAAATTGCGAACAAACGAACTTCTATGAAAATGTAGAAAATTCATGAAATGGTTGAATTTGCGAAGTGCACTGAAATGCTGCCTTGTTTTTATAATTCCTTCTCTGGAGTTTTTTACTGGAAATTTGGATTGGCAATCGGATACATTATTGCTTACTTACGGGCAGCTGCGTTATGTTATACCGAAGGAAATTGCGAACAAACGAACTTTTATGAAAATGTAGAAAATTCATGAAATGGTTGAATTTGCGAAGTGCACTGAATTGGTGCCTTGTTTTTATAATTCCCTCTCCGGAGTTTTTACTGGAAATTTGGATTGGCAATCGGATACATTATTGCTTACTTATGGGCAGCTGCGTTATGTTATACCGAAGGAAATTGCGAACAAACGAACTTCTATGAAAATGTAGAAAATTCATGAAATGGTTGAATTTGCGAAGTGCACTGAAATGCTGCCTTGTTTTTATAATTCCCTCTTCGGAGTTTTTTACTGGAAATTTGGATTGGCAATCGGATACATTATTGCTTACTTATGGGCAGCTGCGTTATGTTATACCGAAGGAAATTTCGAACAAACGAACTTTTATGAAAATGTACAAAATTCATGAAATGGTTGAATTTGCGAAGTGCACTGAAATGGTGCCTTGTTTTTATAATTCCTTCTCTGGAGTTTTTTACTGGAAATTTGGATTGGCAATCGGATACATTATTGCTTACTTACGGGCAGCTGCGTTATGTTATACCGAAGGAAATTTCGAACAAACGAACTTTTATGAAAATGTACAAAATTCATGAAATGGTTGAATTTGCGAACTGCACTGAAATGTTGCCTTGTTTTTATTATTTTTTATCTGGATTTTTTTACTGGAAATTTGGTTTGGCAATCGGATACATTATTGCTTACTTATGGGCAGCTGCGTTATGTTATACCGAAGGAAATTGCGAACAAACGAACTTCTATGAAAATGTAGAAAATTCATGAAATGGTTGAATTTGCGAAGTGCACTGAAATGGTGCCTTGCTCTTATAATTTTCTCTCCGGATTTTTTCACTGGAAATGCGGAATTGGCAATCGGATACATTATTTCTTACTTTTGGGCAGCTGCGTTATGTTATACCGAAGGAAATTTCGAACAAACGAACTTTTATGAAAATGTACAAAATTCACGAAATGGTTGAATTTGCGAACTGCACTGAAATGATGCCTTGTTTTTATTATTTTTTCTCTGGATTTTTTTACTGGAAATTTGGATTGGCAATCGGATACATTATTGCTTACTTATGGGCAGCTGCGATATGTTATACCGAAGGAAATTTCGAATAAACGAACTTTTATGAAAAAGTACAAAATTCATGAAATGGTTGAATTTGCGAACTGCACTGAAATGATGCCTTGTTTTTATAATTTCCTCTCCGGATTTTTTTACTGGAAATGCGGATTGGCAATCGGACACATTATTTATTACTTTTGGGCAGCTGCGTTATGTTATACCGAAGGAAATTTCGAACAAACGAACTTTTATGAAAATGTACAAAATTCATGAAATGGTGGAATATGCGAAGTGCACTGAAGTGGTGCTTTGTTTTTATAATTTCCTCTCCGGATTTTTTTACTGGAAATTTGGATTGGCAATCGGATACATTATTGCTTACTTATGGGCAGCTGCGTTATGTTTTACCTAAGGATATTTCGAAAAAACGAGCTTATATGAAAAAGTACAAAATTCATGAAATGGCTGAATTTGCGAACAGCACTGAAATGGTGCCTTGCTTTTATAATTTTCTCTCCGGATTTTTTTACTGGAAATGCGGATTGGCAATCGGACACATTATTTATTACTTTTGGGCAGCTGTGTTATGTTATACCGAAGGAAATTTCGAACAAACGAACTTTTATGAAAATGTACAAAATTCATGAAATGGTGGAATATGCGAAGTGCACTGAAGTGGTGCTTTGTTTTTATAATTTCCTCTCCGGATTTTTTTACTGGAAATTTGGATTGGCAATCGGATACATTATTGCTTACTTATGGGCAGCTGCGTTATGTTTTACCTAAGGATATTTCGAAAAAACGAGCTTTTATGAAAAAGTACAAAATTCATGAAATGGCTGAATTTGCGAACAGCACTGAAATGGTGCCTTGCTTTTATAATTTTCTCTCCGGATTTTTTTACTGGAAATGCGGATTGGCAATCGGACACATTATTTATTACTTTTGGGCAGCTGCGTTATGTTATACCGAAGGAAATTTCGAACAAACGAACTTTTATGAAAATGTACAAAATTCATGAAATGGTGGAATATGCGAAGTGCACTGAAGTGGTGCTTTGTTTTTATAATTTCCTCTCCGGATTTTTTTACTGGAAATTTGGATTGGCAATCGGATACATTATTGCTTACTTATGGGCAGCTGCGTTATGCTATACCGAAGGAAATTTCGAAAAAACGAACTTTTATGAAAATGTACAAAATTCATGAAATGGTTGAATTTGCGAACTGCACTGAAATGATGCCTTGTTTTTATTGTTTTTTATCTGGATTTTTTTACTGGAAATTTGGATTGGCAATCGGATACATTATTGCTTACTTTTGGGCAGCTGCGTTATGTTATACCGAAGGAAATTTCGAAAAAACGAACTTTTATGAAAATGTACAAAATTCATGAAATGGTTGAATTTGCGAACTGCACTGAAATGATGCCTTGTTTTTATTATTTTTTATCTGGATTTTTTTACTGAAAATTTGGATTGGCAATCGGATACATTATTGCTTACTTACGGGCAGCTGCGTTATGTTATACCGAAGGAAATTGCGAACAAACGAACTTTTATGAAAATGTAGAAAATTCATGAAATGGTTGAATTTGCGAAGTGCACTGAAATGGTGCCTTGTTTTTATAATTCCCTCTCCGGAGTTTTTTACTGGAAATTTGGATTGGCAATCGGATACATTATTGCTTACTTATGGGCAGCTGCGTTATGTTATACCGAAGGAAATTGCGAACAAACGAACTTCTATGAAAATGTAGAAAATTCATGAAATGGTTGAATTTGCGAAGTGCACTGAAATGCTGCCTTGTTTTTATAATTCCCTCTTCGGAATTTTTTAGTGGAAATTTGGATTGGCAATCGGATACATTATTGCTTACTTATGGGCAGCTGCGTTATGTTATACCGAAGGAAATTGCGAACAAACGAACTTCTATGAAAATGTAGAAAATTCATGAAATGGTTGAATTTGCGAAGTGCACTGAAATGGTGCCTTGTTTTTATAATTCCCTCTCCGGAGTTTTTTACTGGAAATTTGGATTGGCAATCGGACACATTATTGCTTACTTATGGGCAGCTGCGTTATGTTATACCGAAGGAAATTGCGAACAAACGAACTTCTATGAAAATGTAGAAAATTCATGAAATGGTTGAATTTGCGAAGTGCACTGAAATGCTGCCTTGTTTTTATAATTCCCTCTTCGGAGTTTTTTACCGGAAATTTGGATTGGCAATCGGATACATTTTTGCTTACTTATGGGCAGCTGCGTTATGTTATACCGAAGGAAATTGCGAACAAACGAACTTCTATGAAAATGTAGAAAATTCATGAAATGGTTGAATTTGCGAAGTGCACTGAAATGCTGCCTTGTTTTTATAATTCCTTCTCTGGAGTTTTTTACTGGAAATTTGGATTGGCAATCGGATACATTATTGCTTACTTACGGGCAGCTGCGTTATGTTATACCGAAGGAAATTGCGAACAAACGAACTTTTATGAAAATGTAGAAAATTCATGAAATGGTTGAATTTGCGAAGTGCACTGAATTGGTGCCTTGTTTTTATAATTCCCTCTCCGGAGTTTTTACTGGAAATTTGGATTGGCAATCGGATACATTATTGCTTACTTATGGGCAGCTGCGTTATGTTATACCGAAGGAAATTGCGAACAAACGAACTTCTATGAAAATGTAGAAAATTCATGAAATGGTTGAATTTGCGAAGTGCACTGAAATGCTGCCTTGTTTTTATAATTCCCTCTTCGGAGTTTTTTACTGGAAATTTGGATTGGCAATCGGATACATTATTGCTTACTTATGGGCAGCTGCGTTATGTTATACCGAAGGAAATTTCGAACAAACGAACTTTTATGAAAATGTACAAAATTCATGAAATGGTTGAATTTGCGAAGTGCACTGAAATGGTGCCTTGTTTTTATAATTCCTTCTCTGGAGTTTTTTACTGGAAATTTGGATTGGCAATCGGATACATTATTGCTTACTTACGGGCAGCTGCGTTATGTTATACCGAAGGAAATTTCGAACAAACGAACTTTTATGAAAATGTACAAAATTCATGAAATGGTTGAATTTGCGAACTGCACTGAAATGTTGCCTTGTTTTTATTATTTTTTATCTGGATTTTTTTACTGGAAATTTGGATTGGCAATCGGATACATTATTGCTTACTTATGGGCAGCTGCGTTATGTTATACCGAAGGAAATTGCGAACAAACGAACTTCTATGAAAATGTAGAAAATTCATGAAATGGTTGAATTTGCGAAGTGCACTGAAATGGTGCCTTGCTCTTATAATTTTCTCTCCGGATTTTTTCACTGGAAATGCGGAATTGGCAATCGGATACATTATTTCTTACTTTTGGGCAGCTGCGTTATGTTATACCGAAGGAAATTTCGAACAAACGAACTTTTATGAAAATGTACAAAATTCACGAAATGGTTGAATTTGCGAACTGCACTGAAATGATGCCTTGTTTTTATTATTTTTTCTCTGGATTTTTTTACTGGAAATTTGGATTGGCAATCGGATACATTATTGCTTACTTATGGGCAGCTGCGATATGTTATACCGAAGGAAATTTCGAATAAACGAACTTTTATGAAAAAGTACAAAATTCATGAAATGGTTGAATTTGCGAAGTGCACTGAAATGGTGCCTTGTTTTTATAATTCCCTCTCCGGAGTTTTTTTACTGGAAATTTGGATTGGCAATCGGATACATTATTGCTTACTTATGGGCAGCTGCGTTATGTTATACCGAAGGAAATTTCGAACAAACGAACTTTTATGAAAATGTACAAAATTCATGAAATGGTTGAATTTGCGAAGTGCACTGAAATGGTGCCTTGTTTTTATAATTCCCTCTCCGGAGTTTTTTACGGGAAATTTGGATTGGCAATCGGATACATTATTGCTTACTTATGGGCAGCTGCGTTATGTTTTACCGAAGGAAATTTCGAAAAAACGAACTTTTATGAAAATGTACAAAATTCATGAAATGGTTGAATTTGCGAAGTGCACTGAAATGGTGCCTTGTTTTTATAATTCCTTCTCTGGAGTTTTTTACTGGCAATCGGATACATTATTGCTTTCTTATGGGCAGCTGCGTTATGTTATACCGAAGGAAATTTCGAAAAAACGAACTTTTATGAAAATGTACAAAATTCATGAAATGGTTGAATTTGCGAACTGCACTGAAATGATGCCTTGTTTGTATTATTTTTTATCTGGATTTTTTTACTGGAAATTTGGATTGGCAATCGGATACATTATTGCTTACTTATGGGCAGCTGCGTTATGTTTTACCAAAGGAAATTTCGAAAAAACGAACTTTTATGAAAATGTACAAAATTCATGAAATGGTTGAATTTGCGAAGTGCACTGAAATGGTGCCTTGTTTTTATAATTCCTTCTCTGGAGTTTTTTACTGGAAATTTGAACTGGCAATCGGATACATTATTGCTTACTTATGGGCAGCTGCGTTATATTATACCGAAGGAAATTTCGAAAAAACGAACTTTTATGAAAATGTACAAAATTCATGAAATGGTTGAATTTGCGAACTGCACTGAAATGATGCCTTGTTTTTATTATTTTTTATCTGGATTTTTTTACTGGAAATTTGGATTGGCAATCGGATACATTATTGCTTACTTACGGGCAGCTGCGTTATGTTATACCAAAGGAAATTTCGAAAAAACGAACTTTTATGAAAATGTAGAAAATTCATGAAATGGTTGAATTTGCGAAGTGCACTGAAATGGTGCCTTGTTTTTATAATTCCCTCTCCGGAGTTTTTTATTGGAAATTTGGATTGGCAATCGGATACATTATTGCTTACTTATGGGCAGCTGCGTTATGTTTTACCGAAGGAAATTTCGAAAAAACGAACTTTTATGAAAATGTACAAAATCCATGAAATGGTTGAATTTGCGAACTGCACTGAAATGATGCCTTGTTTTTATTATTTTTTCTCTGGATTTTTTTACTGGAAATTCGGATTGGCAATCGGATACATTATTGCTTACTTATGGGCAGCTGCGTTATGTTATACCGAAGGAAATTGCGAACAAACGAACTTTTATGAAAATGTACAAAATTCATGAAATGGTTGAATTTGCGAAGTGCACTGAAATGGTGCCTTGCTCTTATAATTTTCTCTCCGGATTTTTTCACTGGAAATGCGGAATTGGCAATCGGATACATTATTTCTTACTTTTGGGCAGCTGCGTTATGTTATACCGAAGGAAATTTCGAACAAACGAACTTTTATGAAAATGTACAAAATTCATGAAATGGTTGAATTTGCGAACTGCACTGAAATGATGCCTTGTTTTTATTATTTTTTCTCTGGATTTTTTTACTGGAAATTTGAATTGGCAATCGGATACATTATTGCTTACTTATGGGCAGCTGCGTTATGTTATACCGAAGGAAATTTCGAATAAACGAACTTTTATGAAAAAGTACAAAATTCATGAATTGGTTGAATTTGCGAAGTGCACTGAAATGGTGCCTTGTTTTTATAATTCCCTCTTCGGAGTTTTTTACCGGAAATTTGGATTGGCAATCAGATACATTATTGCTTACTTATGGGCAGCTGCGGTATGTTTTACCTAAGCTAATTTCGAAAAAACGAACTTTTAGGAAAATGGACAAAATTCATGAAATGGTTGAATTTGCGAACTGCACTGGAATGATGCCTTGTTTTTATAATTTCCTCTCCGGATTTTTTTACTGGAAATTTGGATTGGCAATCGGATACATTATTGCTTATTTATGGGCAGCTGCGTTATATTTTACCTCAGGAAATTTCGAAAAAACGAACTTTTATGAAAAAGTACAAAATTCATGAAATGGTTGAATTTGCGAAGTGCACTGAAATGGTGCCTTGTTTTTATAATTCCTTCTCTGGAGTTTTTTACTGGAAATTTGAACTGGCAATCGGATACATTATCGCTTACTTATGGGCAGCTGCGTTATGTTTTACCTGAGGAAATTTCGAAAAAACGAACTTTTATGAAAAAGTACAAAATTCATGAAATGGTTGACTTTGCGAAGTGCACTGAAATGGTGCCTTGTTTTTATAATTCCCTCCCCGGAGTTTTTTACTGGAAATTTGGATTGGCAATCGGATACGTTATTGCTTACTTATGGGCAGCTGCGTTTTGTTATACCGAAGGAAATTGCGAACAAACGAACTTTTATGAAAATGTAGAAAATTCATGAAATGGTTGAATTTGCGAAGTGCACTGAAATGGTGCCTTGCTCTTATAATTTTCTCTCCGGATTTTTTCACTGGAAATGCGGAAATGGCAATCGGATACATTATTTCTTACTTTTGGGCAGCTGCGTTATGTTATACCGAAGGAAATTTCGAACAAACGAACTTATATGAAAATGTACAAAATTCATGAAATGGTTGAATTTGCGAACTGCACTGAAATGATGCCTTGTTTTTTATTATTTTTTCTCTGGATTTTTTTACTGGAAATTTGGATTGGCAATCGGATACATTATTGCTTACTTATGGGCAGCTGCGTTATGTTATACCGAAGGAAATTTCGAACAAACGAACTTTTATGAATATGTACAAAATTCATGAAATGGTTGAATTTGCGAAGTGCACTGAAATGGTGCCTTGCTTTTATAATTTTCTCTCCGGATTTTTTTACTGGAAATGCGGATTGGCAATCGGATACATTATTTCTTACTTTTGGGCATCTGCGTTATGTTATACCGAAGGAAATTTCGAACAAACGAACTTTTATGAAAACGTACAAAATTCATGCAATGGTTGAATTTGCGAACTGCACTGAAATGATGCCTTGTTTTTATAATTTTCTCTCCGGATTTTTTTACTGGAAATTTGGATTGACAATCGGATACATTATTGCTTACTTATGAGCAGCTGCGTTATGTTTTACCTAAGGAAATTTCGAAAAATCGAACTTTTATGAAAAAGTACAAAATTCATGAAATGGTTGAATTTGCGAACTGCACTGAAATGGTGCCTTGCTTTTATAATTTTCTCTCCGGATTTTTTTACTGGAAATGCGGAATTGGCAATCGGATACATTCTTTCTTACTTTTGGGCAGCTGCGTTATGTCATACCGAAGGAAATTTCGAACAAACGAGCTTTTATGAAAATGTACAAAATTCATGAAATGGTTGAATTTGCGAAGTGAACTGAAATGGTGCCTTGCTTTTATAATTTTCTCTCCGGATTTTTTTACTGGAAATTTGGATTGGCAATCGGATACATTATTGCTTACTTATGGGCAGCTGCATATGTTATACCGAAGGAAATTTCGAACAAACGAACTTTTATGAAAATGTACAAAATTCATGAAATGGTTGAATTTGCGAAGTGCACTGAAATGATGCCTTGTTTTTATTATTTTTATCTGGATTTTTTTACTGGAAATTTGGATTGGCAATCGGATACATTATTGCTTACTTATGGGCAGCTGCGTTATGTTATACCAAAGGAAATTTCGAAAAAACGAACTTTTATGAAAATGTACAAAATTCATGAAATGGTTGAATTTGCGAACTGCACTGAAATGATGCCTTGTTTTTATAATTTCCTCTCCGGATTTTTTTATTGGAAATATGGATTGGCAATCGGATACATTATTGCTTACTTATGGGCAGCTGCGTTATGTTTTACATAAGGATGTTTCGAAAAAACGAACTTTTATGAAAAAGTACAAAATTCATGAAATGGCTGAATTTGCGAACAGCACTGAAATGGTGCAATGCTTTCATAATTTTCTCTCCGGATTTTTTTACTGGAAATGCGGATTGGCAATAGGACACATTATTTATTACTTTTGGGCAGCTGCGCTATGTTATACCGAAGGAAATTTCGAACAAACGAACTTTTATGAAAATGTACAAAATTCATGAAATGGTGGAATTTGCGAAGTGCACTGAAGTGGTGCTTTGTTTTTATAATTTCCTCTCCGGATTTTTTTACTGGAAATTTGGATTGGCAATCGGATACATTATTGCTTACTTATGGGCAGCTGTGTTATGTTATACCGAAGGAAATTTCGAAAAAACGAACTTTTATGAAAATGTACAAAATTCATGAAATGGTTGAATTTGGGAACTGCACTGAAATGATGCCTTGTTTTTATTATTTTTTCTCTGGATTTTTTTACTGGAAATTTGGATTGGTAATCCGATACATTATTGCTTACTTATGGGCAGCTGCTTTATATTTTACCTAAGGAAATTTCGAAAAAACGAACTTTTATGAAAAAGTACAAAATTCATGAAATGGCTGAATTTGCGAACAGCACTGAAATGGTGCCTTGCTTTTATAATTTTATAATTTTATAATTTTCTCTCCGGATTTTTTTTACTGGAAATGCGAAATTGGCAATCGGATACATTATATCTTACTTTTGGGCAGCTGCGTTATGTTATACCGAAGGAAATTTCGAACAAACGAACTTTTATGAAAATGTACAAAATTCATGAAATGGTTGAATTTGCGAACTGCACTGAAATGATGCCTTGTTTTTATTATTTTTTCTCTGGATTTTTTTTACTGGAAATTTGGATTGGCAATCGGATACATTATTGCTTACTTTTGGGCAGCTGCGTTATGTTATACCGAAGGAAATTTCGAACAAACGAACTTTTATGAAAATGTACAAAATTCATGAAATGGTTGAATTTGCGAACTGCACTGAAATGATGCCTTGTTTTTATTATTTTTTCTCTGGATTTTTTTACTGGAAATTTGTTATGTTATACCGAAGGAAATTTCGAACAAACGAACTTTTATGAAAATGTACAAAATTCATGAAATGGTTGAATTTGCGAACTGCACTGAAATGATGCCTTGTTTTTATTATTTTTTATCTGGATTTTTTTACTGGAAATTTGGATTGACAATCGGATACATTATTGCTTACTTATGGGCAGCTGCGTTATGTTATACCAAAGGAAATTTCGAAAAAACGAACTTTTATGAAAATGTACAAAATTCATGAAATGGTTGAATTTGCGAACTGCACTGAAATGATGCCTTGTTTTTATTATTTTTTCTCTGGATTTTTTTTACTGGAAATTTGGATTGGCAATCGGACACATTATTGCTTACTTATGGGCAGCTGCGTTATGTTATACCGAAGGAAATTGCGAACAAACGAACTTTTATGAAAATGTACAAAATTCATGAAATGGTTGAATTTGCGAAGTGCACTGAAATGGTGCCTTGCTCTTATAATTTTCTCTCCGGATTTTTTCACTGGAAATGCGGAATTGGCAATCGGATACATTATTTCTTACTTTTGGGCAGCTGCGTTATGTTATACCGAAGGAAATTTCGAACAAACGAACTTTTATGAAAATGTACAAAATTCATGAAATGGTTGAATTTGCGAACTGCACTGAAATGATGCCTTGTTTTTATTATTTTTTCTCTGGATTTTTTTACTGGAAATTTGTTATGTTATACCGAAGGAAATTTCGAACAAACGAACTTTTATGAAAATGTACAAAATTCATGAAATGGTTGAATTTGCGAAGTGCACTGAAATGGTGCCTTGTTTTTATAATTCCCTCTCCGGAGTTTTTTACGGGAAATTTGGATCGGCAATCGGATACATTATTGCTTACTTATGGGCAGCTGCGTTATGTTTTACCGAAGGAAATTTCGAAAAAACGAACTTTTATGAAAATGTACAAAATTCATGAAATGGTTGAATTTGCGAAGTGCACTGAAATGGTGCCTTGTTTTTATAATTCCTTCTCTGGAGTTTTTTACTGGCAATCGGATACATTATTGCTTACTTATGGGCAGCTGCGTTATGTTATACCGAAGGAAATTTCGAAAAAACGAACTTTTATGAAAATGTACAAAATTCATGAAATGGTTGAATTTGCGAACTGCACTGAAATGATGCCTTGTTTTTATTATTTTTTCTCTTGATTTTTTTACTGGAAATTTGGATTGGTAATCCGATACATTATTGCCTACTTATGGGCAGCTGCTTTATGTTTTACCTAAGGAAATTTCGAAATAACGAACTTTTATGAAAAAGTACAAAATTCATGAAATGGCTGAATTTGCGAACAGCACTGAAATGGTGCCTTGCTTTTATAATTTTCTCTCCGGATTTTTTTTACTGGAAATGCGGAATTGGCAATCGGATACATTATTTCTTACTTTTGGGCAGCTGCGTTATGTTATACCGAAGGAAATTTCGAACAAACGAACTTTTATGAAAATGTACAAAATTCATGAAATGGTTGAATTTGCGAACTGCACTGAAATGATGCCTTGTTTGTATTATTTTTTATCTGGATTTTTTTACTGGAAATTTGGATTGGCAATCGGATACATTATTGCTTACTTATGGGCAGCTGCGTTATGTTTTACCGAAGGAAATTGCGAACAAACGAACTTCTATGAAAATGTAGAAAATTCATGAAATGGTTGAATTTGCGAAGTGCACTGAAATGGTGCCTTGTTTTTATAATTCCCTCTCCGGAGTTTTTTATTGGAAATTTGGATTGGCAATCGGATACATTATTGCTTACTTATGGACAGCTGCGTTATGTTTTACCGAAGGAAATTTCGAAAAAACGAACTTTTATGAAAATGTACATAATTCATGAAATGGTTGAATTTGCGAAGTGCACTGAAATGGTGCCTTGTTTTTATAATTCCTTCTCTGGAGTTTTTTACTGGAAATTTGAACTGGCAACAGGATACATTATTGCTTACTTATGGGCAGCTGCGTTATGTTATACCGAAGGAAATTTCGAAAAAACTAACTTTTATGAAAATGTACAAAATTCATGAAATGGTTGAATTTGCGAACTGCACTGAAATGATGCCTTGTTTTTATTATTTTTTATCTGGATTTTTTTACTGGAAATTTGGATTGGCAATCGGATACATTATTGCTTACTTATGGGCAGCTGCGTTATGTTATACCAAAGGAAATTTCGAAAAAACGAACTTTTATGAAAATGTACAAAATTCATGAAATGGTTGAATTTGCGAACTGCACTGAAATGATGCCTTGTTTTTATAATTTCCTCTCCGGATTTTTTTATTGGAAATGCGGAATTGGCAATCGGATACATTATTTCTTACTTTTGGGCAGCTGCGTTATGTTATACCGAAGGAAATTTCGAACAAACGAACTTTTATGAAAAAGTACAAAATTCATGAATTGGTTGAATTTGCGAAGTGCACTGAAATGGTGCCTTGTTTTTATTATTTTTTCTCTGGATTTTTTTACTGGAAATTTGGATTGGCAATCGGATACATTATTGCTTACTTATGGGCAGCTGCGTTATGTTATACCGAAGGAAATTTCGAATAAACGAACTTTTATGAAAAAGTACAAAATTCATGAATTGGTTGAATTTGCGAAGTGCACTGAAATGGTGCCTTGTTTTTATAATTCCCTCTTCGGAGTTTTTTACCGGAAATTTGGATTGGCAATCGGATACATTATTGCTTACTTATGGGCAGCTGCGTTATGTTATACCAAAGGAAATTTCGAAAAAACGAACTTTTATGAAAATGTACAAAATTCATGAAATGGTTGAATTTGCGAACTGCACTGAAATGATGCCTTGTTTTTATAATTTCCTCTCCGGATTTTTTTATTGGAAATGCGGAATTGGCAATCGGATACATTATTTCTTACTTTTGGGCAGCTGCGTTATGTTATACCGAAGGAAATTTCGAACAAACGAACTTTTATGAAAATGTACAAAATTCATGAAATGGTTGAATTTGCGAACTGCACTGAAATGATGCCTTGTTTTTATTATTTTTTCTCTGGATTTTTTTACTGGAAATTTGGATTGGCAATCGGATACATTATTGCTTACTTATGGGCAGCTGCGTTATGTTATACCGAAGGAAATTTCGAATAAACGAACTTTTATGAAAAAGTACAAAATTCATGAATTGGTTGAATTTGCGAAGTGCACTGAAATGGTGCCTTGTTTTTATAATTCCCTCTTCGGAGTTTTTTACCGGAAATTTGGATTGGCAATCGGATACATTATTGCTTACTTATGGGCAGCTGCGTTATGTTTTACCTAAGCTAATTTCGAAAAAACGAACTTTTAGGAAAATGGACAAAATTCATGAAATGGTTGAATTTGCGAACTGCACTGGAATGATGCCTTGTTTTTATAATTTCCTCTCCGGATTTTTTTACTGGAAATTTGGATTGGCAATCGGATACATTATTGCATATTTATGGGCAGCTGCGTTATGTTTTACCTAAGGAAATTTCGAAAAAACGAACTTTTATGAAAAAGTACAAAATTCATGAAATGGTTGAATTTGCGAAGTGCACTGAAATGGTGCCTTGTTTTTATAATTCCTTCTCTGGAGTTTTTTACTGGAAATTTGAACTGGCAATCGGATACATTATCGCTTACTTATGGGCAGCTGCGTTATGTTTTACCTAAGGAAATTTCGAAAAAACGAACTTTTATGAAAAAGTACAAAATTCATGAAATGGTTGAATTTGCGAAGTGCACTGAAATGGTGCCTTGTTTTTATAATTCCCTCTCCGGAGTTTTTTACTGGAAATTTGGATTGGCAATCGGATACATTATTGCTTACTTATGGGCAGCTGCGTTATGTTATACCGAGGGAAATTGCGAACAAACGAACTTTTATGAAAATGTAGAAAATTCATGAAATGGTTGAATTTGCGAAGTGCACTGAAATGGTGCCTTGTTTTTATAATTCCCTCTCCGGAGTTTTTTACGGGAAATTTGGATCGGCAATCGGATACATTATTGCTTACTTATGGGCAGCTGCGTTATGTTATACCGAAGGAAATTGCGAACAAACGAACTTTTATGAAAATGTACAAAATTCATGAAATGGTTGAATTTGCGAAGTGCACTGAAATGGTGCCTTGCTCTTATAATTTTCTCTCCGGATTTTTTCACTGGAAATGCGGAATTGGCAATCGGATACATTATTTCTTACTTTTGGGCAGCTGCGTTATGTTATACCGAAGGAAATTTCGAACAAACGAACTTTTATGAAAATGTACAAAATTCATGAAATGGTTGAATTTGCGAACTGCACTGAAATGATGCCTTGTTTTTATTATTTTTTCTCTGGATTTTTTTACTGGAAATTTGGATTGGCAATAGGATACATTATTGCTTACTTATGGGCAGCTGCGTTATGTTATACCGAAGGAAATTTCGAAAAAACTAACTTTTATGAAAATGTACAAAATTCATGAAATGGTTGAATTTGCGAACTGCACTGAAATGATGCCTTGTTTTTATTATTTTTTATCTGGATTTTTTTACTGGAAATTTGGATTGGCAATCGGATACATTATTGCTTACTTATGGGCAGCTGCGTTATGTTATACCAAAGGAAATTTCGAAAAAACGAACTTTTATGAAAATGTACAAAATTCATGAAATGGTTGAATTTGCGAACTGCACTGAAATGATGCCTTGTTTTTATAATTTCCTCTCCGGATTTTTTTATTGGAAATGCGGAATTGGCAATCGGATACATTATTTCTTACTTTTGGGCAGCTGCGTTATGCTATACCGAAGGAAATTTCGAACAAACGAACTTTTATGAAAAAGTACAAAATTCATGAATTGGTTGAATTTGCGAAGTGCACTGAAATGGTGCCTTGTTTTTATTATTTTTTCTCTGGATTTTTTTTACTGGAAATTTGGATTGGCAATCGGACACATTATTGCTTACTTATGGGCAGCTGCGTTATGTTATACCGAAGGAAATTGCGAACAAACGAACTTTTATGAAAATGTACAAAATTCATGAAATGGTTGAATTTGCGAAGTGCACTGAAATGGTGCCTTGCTCTTATAATTTTCTCTCCGGATTTTTTCACTGGAAATGCGGAATTGGCAATCGGATACATTATTTCTTACTTTTGGGCAGCTGCGTTATGTTATACCGAAGGAAATTTCGAACAAACGAACTTTTATGAAAATGTACAAAATTCATGAAATGGTTGAATTTGCGAACTGCACTGAAATGATGCCTTGTTTTTATTATTTTTTCTCTGGATTTTTTTACTGGAAATTTGTTATGTTATACCGAAGGAAATTTCGAACAAACGAACTTTTATGAAAATGTACAAAATTCATGAAATGGTTGAATTTGCGAAGTGCACTGAAATGGTGCCTTGTTTTTATAATTCCCTCTCCGGAGTTTTTTACGGGAAATTTGGATCGGCAATCGGATACATTATTGCTTACTTATGGGCAGCTGCGTTATGTTTTACCGAAGGAAATTTCGAAAAAACGAACTTATATGAAAATGTACAAAATTCATGAAATGGTTGAATTTGCGAAATGCACTGAAATGGTGTCTTGTTTTTATAATTCCTTCTCTGGAGTTTTTTACTGGCAATCGGATACATTATTGCTTACTTATGGGCAGCTGCGTTATGTTATACCGAAGGAAATTTCGAAAAAAAACGAACTTTTATGAAAATGTACAAAATTCATGAAATGGTTGAATTTGCGAACTGCACTGAAATGATGCCTTGTTTTTATTATTTTTTCTCTTGATTTTTTTACTGGAAATTTGGATTGGTAATCCGATACATTATTGCCTACTTATGGGCAGCTGCTTTATGTTTTACCTAAGGAAATTTCGAAATAACGAACTTTTATGAAAAAGTACAAAATTCATGAAATGGCTGAATTTGCGAACAGCACTGAAATGGTGCCTTGCTTTTATAATTTTCTCTCCGGATTTTTTTTACTGGAAATGCGGAATTGGCAATCGGATACATTATTTCTTACTTTTGGGCAGCTGCGTTATGTTATACCGAAGGAAATTTCGAACAAACGAACTTTTATGAAAATGTACAAAATTCATGAAATGGTTGAATTTGCGAACTGCACTGAAATGATGCCTTGTTTGTATTATTTTTTATCCGGATTTTTTTACTGGAAATTTGGATTGGCAATCGGATACATTATTGCTTACTTATGGGCAGCTGCGTTATGTTTTACCGAAGGAAATTGCGAACAAACGAACTTCTATGAAAATGTAGAAAATTCATGAAATGGTTGAATTTGCGAAGTGCACTGAAATGGTGCCTTGTTTTTATAATTCCCTCTCCGGAGTTTTTTATTGGAAATTTGGATTGGCAATCGGATACATTATTGCTTACTTATGGGCAGCTGCGTTATGTTATACCAAAGGAAATTTCGAAAAATCGAACTTTTATGAATATGTACAAAATTCATGAAATGGTTGAATTTGCGAAGTGCACTGAAATGGTGCCTTGCTTTTATAATTTTCTCTCCGGATTTTTTTTACTGGAAATGCGGAATTGGCAATCGGATACATTATTTCTTACTTTTGGGCAGCTGCGTTATGTTATACCGAAGGAAATTTCGAACAAACGAACTTTTATGAATATGTACAAAATTCATGAAATGGTTGAATTTGCGAAGTGCACTGAAATGGTGCCTTGCTTTTATAATTTTCTCTCCGGATTTTTTTACTGGAAATGCGGAATTGGCAATCGGATACATTCTTTCTTACTTTTGGGCAGCTGCGTTATGTCATACCGAAGGAAATTTCGAACAAACGAGCTTTTATGAAAATGTACAAAATTCATGAAATGGTTGAATTTGCGAATTGAACTGAAATGGTGCCTTGCTTTTATAATTTTCTCTCCGGATTTTTTTACTGGAAATTTGGATTGGCAATCGGATACATTATTGCTTACTTATGGGCAGCTGCATATGTTATACCGAAAGAAATTTCGAACAAACGAACTTTTATGAAAATGTACAAAATTCATGAAATGGTTGAATTTGCGAAGTGCACTGAAATGATGCCTTGTTTTTATTATTTTTTATCTGGATTTTTTTACTGGAAATTTGGATTGGCAATCGGATACATTATTGCTTACTTATGGGCAGCTGCGTTATGTTTTACCGAAGGAAATTTCGAAAAAACGAACTTTTATGAAAATGTACAAAATTCATGAAATGGTTGAATTTGCGAACTGCACTGAAATGATGCCTTGTTTTTATAATTTCCTCTCCGGATTTTTTTATTGGAAATATGGATTGGCAATCGGATACATTATTGCTTACTTATGGGCAGCTGCGTTATGTTTTACATAAGGATGATTCGAAAAAACGAACTTTTATGAAAAAGTACAAAATTCATGAAATGGCTGAATTTGCGAACAGCACTGAAATGGTGCAATGCTTTCATAATTTTCTCTCCGGATTTTTTTACTGGAAATGCGGATTGGCAATCGGACACATTATTTATTACTTTTGGGCAGCTGCGCTATGTTATACCGAAGGAAATTTCGAACAAACGAACTTTTATGAAAATGTACAAAATTCATGAAATGGTGGAATTTGCGAAGTGCACTGAAGTGGTGCTTTGTTTTTATAATTTCCTCTCCGGATTTTTTTACTGGAAATTTGGATTGGCAATCGGATACATTATTGCTTACTTATGGGCAGCTGCGTTATGTTATACCGAAGGAAATTTCGAAAAAACGAACTTTTATGAAAATGTACAAAATTCATGAAATGGTTGAATTTGGGAACTGCACTGAAATGATGCCTTGCTTTTATTATTTTTTCTCTGGATTTTTTTACTGGAAATTTGGATTGGTAATCCGATACATTATTGCTTACTTATGGGCAGCTGCTTTATGTTTTACCTAAGGAAATTTCGAAAAAACGAACTTTTATGAAAAAGTACAAAATTCATGAAATGGCTGAATTTGCGAACAGCACTGAAATGGTGTCTTGCTTTTATAATTTTCTCTCCGGATTTTTTTTACTGGAAATGCGAAATTGGCAATCGGATACATTATTTCTTACTTTTGGGCAGCTGCGTTGTGTTATACCGAAGGAAATTTCGAACAAACGAACTTTTATGAAAATGTACAAAATTCATGAAATGGTTGAATTTGCGAACTGCACTGAAATGATGCCTTGTTTTTATTATTTTTTATCTGGATTTTTTTACTGGAATATTGGATTGGCAATCGGATACATTATTGCTTACTTATGGGCAGCTGCGTTATGTTATACCAAAGGAAATTTCGAAAAAACAAACTTTTATGAAAATGTACAAAATTCATGAAATGGTTGAATTTGCGAACTGCACTGAAATGATGCCTTGTTTTTATTATTTTTTCTCTGGATTTTTTTACTGGAAATTTGGATTGGCAATCGGATACATTATTGCTTACTTATGGGCAGCTGCGTTATGTTATACCGAAGGAAATTGCGAACAAACGAACTTTTATGAAAATGTACAAAATTCATGAAATGGTTGAATTTGCGAAGTGCACTGAAATGGTGCCTTGCTCTTATAATTTTCTCTCCGGATTTTTTCACTGGAAATGCGGAATTGGCAATCGGATACATTATTTCTTACTTTTGGGCAGCTGCGTTATGTTATACCGAAGGAAATTTCGAACAAACGAACTTTTATGAAAATGTACAAAATTCATGAAATGGTTGAATTTGCGAACTGCACTGAAATGATGCCTTGTTTTTATTATTTTTTCTCTGGATTTTTTTACTGGAAATTTGGATTGGCAATCGGATACATTATTGCTTACTTATGGACAGCTGCGTTATGTTATACCGAAGGAAATTTCGAATAAACGAACTTTTATGAAAAAGTACAAAATTCATGAAATGGTTGAATTTGCGAAGTGCACTGAAATGGTGCCTTGTTTTTATAATTCCCTCTTCGGAGTTTTTTACCGGA
Source organism: Eumerus sabulonum (assembly GCA_951905685.1). Taxonomy (NCBI): domain Eukaryota; kingdom Metazoa; phylum Arthropoda; class Insecta; order Diptera; family Syrphidae; genus Eumerus; species Eumerus sabulonum. The sequence continues at coordinate 80,701,378 of OX645061.1, forward strand.
AATTTGGATTGGCAATCGGATACATTATTGCTTACTTATGAGCAGCTACGTTATGTTTTACCTAAGCTAATTTCGAAAAAACGAACTTTTAGGAAAATGGACAAAATTCATGAAATGGTTGAATTTGCGAACTGCACTGGAATGATGCCTTGTTTTTATAATTTCCTCTCCGGATTTTTTTACTGGAAATTTGGATTGGCAATCGGATACATTATTGCTTATTTATGGGCAGCTGCGTTATGTTTTACCTAAGGAAATTTCGAAAAAACGAACTTTTATGAAAAAGTACAAAATTCATGAAATGGTTGAATTTGCGAAGTGCACTGAAATGGTGCCTTGTTTTTATAATTCCTTCTCTGGAGTTTTTTACTGGAAATTTGAACTGGCAATCGGATACATTATCGCTTACTTATGGGCAGCTGCGTTATGTTTTACCTAAGGAAATTTCGAAAAAACGAACTTTTATGAAAAAGTACAAAATTCATGAAATGGTTGAATTTGCGAAGTGCACTGAAATGGTGCCTTGTTTTTATAATTCCCTCTCCGGAGTTTTTTACTGGAAATTTGGATTGGCAATCGGATACATTATTGCTAACTTATGGGCAGCTGCGTTATGTTATACCGAAGGAAATTGCGAACAAACGAACTTTTATGAAAATGTAGAAAGTTCATGAAATGGTTGAATTTGCGAAGTGCACTGAAATGGTGCCTTGCTCTCATAATTTTCTCTCCGGATTTTTTCACTGGAAATGCGGAAATGGCAATCGGATACATTATTTCTTACTTTTGGGCAGCTGCGTTATGTTATACCGAAGGAAATTTCGAACAAACGAACTTATATGAAAATGTACAAAATTCATGAAATGGTTGAATTTGCGAACTGCACTGAAATGATGCCTTGTTTTTATTATTTTTTGTCTGGATTTTTTTACTGGAAATTTTGATTGGCAATCGGATACATTATTGCTTACTTATGAGCAGCTGCGTTATGTTTTACCTAAGGAAATTTCGAAAAATCGAACTTTTATGAAAATGTACAAAATTCATGAAATGGTTGAATTTGCGAACTGCACTGAAATGGTGCCTTGCTTTTATAATTTTCTCTCCGGATTTTTTTACTGGAAATGCGGAATTGGCAATCGGATACATTCTTTCTTACTTTTGGGCAGCTGCGTTATGTCATACCGAAGGAAATTTCGAACAAACGAGCTTTTATGAAAATGTACAAAATTCATGAAATGGTTGATTTTGCGAAGTGCACTGAAATGGTGCCTTGCTTTTATAATTTTCTCTCCGGATTTTTTTACTGGAAATGCGAAATTGGCAATCGGATACATTCTTTCTTACTTATGGGCAGCTGCGTTATGTTATACCGAAGGAAATTTCGAACAAACGAACTTTTATGAAAACGTACAAAATTCATGCAATGGTTGAATTTGCGAACTGCACTGAAATGATGCCTTGTTTTTATAATTTTCTCTCCGGATTTTTTTACTGGAAATTTGGATTGACAATCGGATACATTATTGCTTACTTATGAGCAGCTGCGTTATGTTTTACCTAAGGAAATTTCGAAAAATCGAACTTTTATGAAAAAGTACAAAATTCATGAAATGGTTGAATTTGCGAACTGCACTGAAATGGTGCCTTGCTTTTATAATTTTCTCTCCGGATTTTTTTACTGGAAATGCGGAATTGGCAATCGGATACATTCTTTCTTACTTTTGGGCAGCTGCGTTATGTCATACCGAAGGAAATTTCGAACAAACGAGCTTTTATGAAAATGTACAAAATTCATGAAATGGTTGAATTTGCGAAGTGCACTGAAATGGTGCCTTGCTTTTATAATTTTCTCTCCGGATTTTTTTACTGGAAATTTGGATTGGCAATCGGATACATTATTGCTTACTTATGGGCAGCTGCATATGTTATACCGAAGGAAATTTCGAACAAACGAACTTTTATGAAAATGTACAAAATTCATGAAATGGTTGAATTTGCGAAGTGCACTGAAATGGTGCCTTGCTTTTATAATTTTCTCTGCGGATTTTTTTACTGGAAATGCGGATTGGCAATCGGATACATTATTTCTTACTTTTGGGCATCTGCGTTATGTTATACCGAAGGAAATTTCGAACAAACGAACTTTTATGGAAATGTACAAAATTCATGAAATGGTTGAATTTGCGAACTGCACTAAAATGATGCCTTGTTTTTATAATTTTCTCTCCGGATTTTTTTACTGGAAGTTTGGATTGGCAATCGGATACATTATTGCTTACTTATGGGCAGCTGCGTTTTGTTATACCAAAGGAAATTTCGAATAAACGAACTTTTATGAAAAAGTACGAAATTCATGAAATGGTTGAATTTGCGAACTGCACTGAAATGGTGCCTTGTTTTTACAATTTCCTCTCCGGATTTTTTTACTGGAAATTCGGATTGGCAATCGGATACATTGTTGCTTACTTATGGGCAGCAGCTGCGTTATGTTATACCGAAGGAAATTTCGAACAAACGAACTTTTATGAAAATGTACAAAATTCATGAAATGGTGGAATTTGCGAAGTGCACTGAAGTGGTGCTTTGTTTTTATAATTTCCTCTCCGGATTTTTTTACTGGAAATTTGGATTGGCAATCGGATACATTATTGCTTACTTATGGGCAGCTGCGTTATGTTTTACCTAAGGAAATTTCGAAAAAAAGAACTTTTAGGAAAATGTACAAAATTCATGAAATGGTTGAATTTGCGAACTGCACTGAAATGATGCCTTGTTTTTATTATTTTTTCTCTGGATTTTTTTACTGGAAATTTGGATTGGTAATCCGATACATTATTGCTTACAGCTTACATTATTGGGCAGCTGCGTTTTGTTATACCAAAGGAAATTTCGAATAAACGAACTTTTATGAAAAAGTACGAAATTCATGAAATGGTTGAATTTGCGAACTGCACTGAAATGGTGCCTTGTTTTTACAATTTCCTCTCCGGATTTTTTTACTGGAAATTCGGATTGGCAATCGGATACATTGTTGCTTACTTATGGGCAGCAGCTGCGTTATGTTATACCGAAGGAAATTTCGAACAAACGAACTTTTATGAAAATGTACAAAATTCATGAAATGGTGGAATTTGCGAAGTGCACTGAAATGGTGCCTTGTTTTTATAATTCCTTCTCCGGAGTTTTTTACTGGAAATTTGGACTGGCAATCGGATACATTATTGCTTACTTATGGGCAGCTGCGTTATGTTTTACCTAAGGAAATTTCGAAAAAAAGAACTTTTAGGAAAATGTACAAAATTCATGAAATGGTTGAATTTGCGAACTGCACTGAAATGATGCCTTGTTTTTATAATTTCCTCTCCGGATTTTTTTATTGGAAATTTGGATTGGCAATCGGATACATTATTGCTTACTTATGGGCAGCTGCGTTATGTTTTACCTAAGGATATTTCGAAAAAACGAACTTTTATGAAAAAGTACAAAATTCATGAAATGGCTGAATTTGCGAACAGCACTGAAATGGTGCCTTGCTTTTATAATTTTCTCTCCGGATTTTTTTACTCGAAATGCGGATTGGCAATCGGAGACATTATTTATTACTTTGGGCAGCTGCGTTATGTTATACCGAAGGAAATTTCGAACAAACGAACTTTTATGAAAATGTACAAAATTCATGAAATGGTGGAATTTGCGAAGTGCACTGAAGTGGTGCTTTGTTTTTATAATTTCCTCTCCGGATTTTTTTACTGGAAATTTGGATTGGCAATCGGATACATTATTGCTTACTTATGGGCAGCTTCGTTATGTTATACCGAAGGAAATTTCGAAAAAACGAACTTTTATGAAAATGTACAAAATTCATGAAATGGTTGAATTTGCGAACTGCACTGAAATGATGCCTTGTTTTTATTATTTTTTCTCTGGATTTTTTTACTGGAAATTTGGATTGGTAATCCGATACATTATTGCTTACTTATGGGCAGCTGCGTTATGTTATACCGAAGGAAAATTCGAATAAACGAACTTTTAAGGAAAAGTACAAAATTCATGAAATGGTTGAATTTGCGAAGTGCACTGAAATGGTGCCTTGTTTTTATAATTCCCTCTTCGGAGTTTTTTACTGGAAATTTGGATTGGCAATCGGATACATTATTGCTTACTTATGGGCAGCTGCGTTATGTTTTACCTAAGCTAATTTCGAAAAAACGAACTTTTAGGAAAATGGACAAAATTCATGAAATGGTTGAATTTGCGAACTGCACTGGAATGATGCCTTGTTTTTATAATTTCCTCTACGGATTTTTTTACTGGAAGTTTGGATTGGCAATCAGATACATTATTGCTTATTTATGGGCAGCTGCGTTATGTTTTACATAAGGAAATTTCGAAAAAACGAACTTTTATGAAAAAGTACAAAATTCATGAAATGGTTGAATTTGCGAAGTGCACTGAAATGGTGCCTTGTTTTTATAATTCCCTCTCCGGAGTTTTTTACTGGAAATTTGGATTGGCAATCGGATACATTATTGCTTACTTATGGGCAGCTGCGTTATGTTATACCGAAGGAAATTGCGAACAAACGAACTTTTATGAAAATGTACAAAATTCATGAAATGGTTGAATTTGCGAAGTGCACTGAAATGGTGCCTTGCTCTTATAATTTTCTCTCCGGATTTTTGCACTGGAAATGCGGAATTGGCAATCGGATACATTATTTCTTACTTTTGGGCAGCTGCGTTATGTTATACCGAAGGAAATTTCGAACAAACGAACTTATATAAAAATGTACAAAATTCATGAAATGGTTGAATTTGCGAACTGCCCTGAAATGATGCCTTGTTTTATTATTTTTTCTCTGGATTTTTTTACTGGAAATTTTAATTGGCAATCGGTTTCATTATTGCTTACTTATGGGCAGCTGCGTTATGTTATACCGAAGGAAATATCGAACAAACGAACTTTTATGAAAATGTACAAAATTCATGAAATGGTTGAATTTGCGAAGTGCACTGAAATGGTGCCTTGCTTTTATAATTTTCTCTCCGGATTTTTTTACTGGAAATGCGGATTGGCAATCGGATACATTATTTCTTACTTTTGGGCATCTGCGTTATGTTACACCGAAGGAAATTTCGAACAAACGAACTTTTATGAAAATGTACAAAATTCATGAAATGGTTGAATTTGCGAAATGCACTGAAATGGTGCCTTGCTTTTATAATTTTCTCTCCTGATTTTTTTACTGGAAATGCGGAATTGGCAATCGGATACATTATTTCTTACTTTTGGGCAGCTGCGTTATGTCATACCGAAGGAAATTTCGAACAAACGAGCTTTTATGAAAATGTACAAAATTCATGAAATGGTTGAATTTGCGAACTGCACTGAAATGATGCCTTGTTTTTATTATTTTTTCTCTGGATTTTTTTACTGGAAATTTGGATTGGCAATCGGATACATTATTGCTTACTTATGGGCAGCTGCGTTATGTTATACCGAAGGAAACTTCGAATAAACGAACTTTTATGAAAAAGTACAAAATTTTTGAAATGGTTGAATTTGCGAACTGCACTAAAATGCTGCCTTGTTTTTATAATTCCCTCTTCGGAGTTTTTTACTGGAAATTTGGATTGGCAATCGGATACATTATTGCTTACTTATGGGCAGCTGCGTTATGTTTTACCTAAGCTAATTTCGAAAAAACGAACTTTTAGGAAAATGGACAAAATTCATGAAATGGTTGAATTTGCGAAGTGCACTGAAATGGTGCCTTGTTTTTATAATTCCTTCTCTGGAGTTTTTTATTGGAAATTTGAACTGGCAATCGGATACATTATTGCTTACTTATGGGCAGCTGCGTTATGTTTTACCTAAGGAAATTTCGAAAAAACGAACTTTTATGAAAAAGTACAAAATTCATGAAATGGTTGAATTTGCGAAGTGCACTGAAATGGTGCCTTGTTTTTATAATTCCCTCTCCGGAGTTTTTTACTGGAAATTTGGATTGGCAATCGGATACATTATTGCTTACTTATGGGCAGCTGCGTTATGTTATACCGAAGGAAATTGCGAACAAACGAACTTTTATGAAAATGTAGAAAATTCATGAAATGGTTGAATTTGCGAAGTGCACTGAAATGGTGCCTTGCTCTTATAATTTTCTCTCCGGATTTTTTCACTGGAAATGCGGAATTGGCAATCGGATACATTATTTCTTACTTTTGGGCAGCTGCGTTATGTTATACCGAAGGAAATTTCGAACAAACGAACTTTTATGAAAATGTACAAAATTCATGAAATGGTTGAATTTGCGAACTGCACTGAAATGATGCCTTGTTTTTATTATTTTTTCTCTGGATTTTTTTACTGGAAATTTGGATTGGCAATCGGATACATTATTGCTTACTTATGGGCAGCTGCGTTATGTTATACCGAAGGAAATTTCGAATAAACGAACTTTTATGAAAAAGTACAAAATTTTTGAAATGGTTGAATTTGCGAAATGCACTGAAATGGTGCCTTGCTTTTATAATTTTCTCTCCTGATTTTTTTACTGGAAATGCGGAATTGGCAATCGGATACATTATTTCTTACTTTTGGGCAGCTGCGTTATGTCATACCGAAGGAAATTTCGAACAAACGAGCTTTTATTAAAATGTACAAAATTCATGAAATGGTTGAATTTGCGAAGTTCACTGAAATGGTGCCTTGTTTTTATAATTCCCTCTCCGGAGTTTTTTACTGGAAATTTGGATTGGCAATCGGATACATTATTGCTTACTTGTGGGCAGCTGCGTTATGTTTTACTTAAGGAAATTTCGAAAAAACGAACTTTTATGAAAAAGTACAAAATTCGTGAAATGGTTGAATTTGCGAACTGCACTAAAAGGGTGCACTGTTTTTATAGTTTTCAATCCGGATATTTTTACTGGAAATTTGGATTGGCAATCGGATACGTTATTGCTTACTTTTGGGCAGCAGCGTTATGTTATACCGATGGAAATTTCGAAAAAACTAACTTTTACGAAAAAGTACAAAATTCATGAAATGGTTGAATCTGCGAACTGCACTGAAATGGTGCCTTGTTTTTATAATTTTCTCTCCGGATTTTTTTACTGGATATTTGAATTGGCGATCGGATACATTATTGCTTACTTTTGGGCAGCTGTGTTATGTTTTACCGAAGGAAATTTCGAAAAAACGAACTTTTATGAAAAAGTACAAAATTCATGAAATGGTTGAATTTGCGAACTGCACTAAAAGGGTGCACTGTTTTTATAGTTTTCAATCCGGATATTTTTACTGGAAATTTGGATTGGCAATCGGATGCGTTATTGCTTACTTTTGGGCAGCTGTGTTATGTTTTACCGAAGGAAATTTCGAAAAAACGAACTTTTATGAAAAAGTACAAAATTCATGAAATGGTTGAATTTGCGAACTGCACTAAAAGGGTGCACTGTTTTTATAGTTTTCAATCCGGATTTTTTTACTGGATATTTGAATTGGCAATCGGATACATTATTGCTTGCTTTTGGGCAGCAGCGTTATGTTATACCGATGGAAATTTCGAAAAAACTAACTTTTACGAAAAAGTACAAAATTCATGAAATGGCTGAATTTGCGGACTGCACTGAAATGGCGCCTTGTTTTGAAAATTTCCTCTTCGGATTTTTTACAGGAAATTTGGATTGGCAATCGGATACGTTATTGCTTACTTTTGGGCAGCTGCGTCATGTTTTACCGAAGGAAATTTCGAAAAAACGAACTTTTATGAAAAAGTACAAAATTCATGAAATGGTTGAATTTGCGAACTGCACTAAAAGGGTGCATTGTTTTTATAATTTTCAATACGGATATTTTTACTGCAAATTTGGATTGGCAATCTGATACGTTATTGCTTACTTTTGGGCAGCTGCGTTATGTTTTGCCGAAGGAAATTTCGAAAAAACGAACTTTTATGAAAAAGTACAAATTTCATGAAATGGTTGAATTGGGGAACTGCACTAAAAGGGTGCCTTGTTTTTTATAATTTTCTCTCTGGATTTTTTTACCGGAAATTTGGATTGGCAAACGGGTACATTATTGCTTACTTTTGGGCAGCTGCGTTATGTTATACCGATGGAAATTTCGAAAAAACTAACTTTTACGAAAAAGTACAAAATTCATGAAATAGCTGAATTTGCGAACTGCACTGAAATGGCGCCTTGTTTTGAAAATTTCCTCTCCGGATTTTTTACTGGAAATTTGGATAGGCAATCGAATACAATATTGCTTACTTATGGGCAGCTGCGTTTTGTTTTGCTGAAGGAAATTTCGAAAAAAACGAACTTTTACGAACAAGTACAAGATTCATGAAATGGTTGAATTTGCGAACTGCACTGAAATGGCGCCTTGATTTTATAATGTTCTCCCGAGATTTTCTTACTGGAAATTTGAATTAGCAATCGGATACATTATTTCTTACTTTTGGGCAGCTGCGTTATGTTGTACCGAAGGAAATTTCGAACAAACGAACTTTTTGGTGTGCTGCGCTAAGCCACATTAAGGCAAATTCCAAAAGAACGAACTTTTATAAAAAAGGACGAAATTCATGAAATGGTTTAATCTGCGAACTGCACTGAAATATTGCCTTGCTTCTTAATTTTTTAGCACATCATTGCGTTCTTTGGTGTGCTGCGCTATGCCACATCGATACATTACTGCTTACTTTTGGGCAGCTGCGTCATGTTTTACCGAAGGAAATTTCGAAAAAACGAACTTTTACGAAAAAGTAAAAAATTGATGAAATGGTTGAATTTGCGAACTGCACTGAAATGGTGCCTTGTTTTTATAATTTTCTCTCCGGATTTTCTTACTGGAAATTTGAATTGGAAATCGGATACATTATTGCTTACTATTGGGCAGCTGCGTTATGTCATACCGAAGGAAATTTCGAAAAAACGAGCTTTTATGAAAAAGTACAAAATTCATGAAATGGTTGAATTTGAGAACTGCACTGAAATAGCGCCTTGTTTTTATAATTTTCTCTCCGGACTTTTTTACTGGAAATTTGGATTGGCAATCGGATACATTATTGCTTACTTATGGGCAGCTGCGTTATGTTTTACCAAAGGAAATTTCGAAAAACGAACTTTTATGAAAAAGTACACAATTCATGAAATGGTTGAATTTGCGAACTGCACTGAAATGGCGCTTTGATTTTATAATATTCTCTACGGATTTTTTTACCGGAAATTTGGATTGGCAATCGGATACATTATTGCTTACTTATGGGCAGCTGCGTTATGTTTTACTGAAGGAAATTTCGAAAAAACGAACTTTTATGAAAAAGTACACAATTCATGAAATGGTTGAATTTGCGAACTGCACTAAAAGGGTGCACTGTTTTTACAGTTTTCAATCCGGATATTTTTACTGGAAATTTGGATTGGCAATCGGATACGTTACTGCTTACTTTTGGGCAGCTGCGTAACGTTTTACCGCAGGAAATTTCGAAAAACCAACTTTTATGAAAAAGTACAAAATTCATGAAATGGTTGAATTTGCGAACTGCACTAAAAGGGTGCACTGTTTTTATAGTTTTCAATCCGGATAATTTTACTGGAAATTTGGATTGGCAATCGGATACGTTATTGCTTACTTTTGGGCAGCTGTGCTATGTTTTACCCAAGGAAATTTCGAAAAAATGAACTTTTATGAAAAAGTACAAAATTCCTGAAATGGCTGAATTTGCGAACTGCTCTGAAATGGTGCCTTGTGTTCATAATTTTCTCTTCGGAAATGGTGCCTTGTTTTTATAATTTTCTCTCCGGATTTTTTTACTGGGAATTCGGATTGGCAATCGGATACATTATTACTTACTTTTGGGCAGCAGCGTTATGTTATACCGAAGGAAATTTCGAAAAAACGAACTTTTATGAAAAAGTACACAATTCATGAATGGTTGAATTTGCGAACTGCACTGAAATGGCGCTTTGATTTTATAATATTCTCTACGGATTTTTTTACTGGAAATTTGGATTGGCAATCGGATACATTATTGCTTACTTATGGGCAGCTGCGTTATGTTTTACTGAAGAAATTTCGAAAAAACGAACTTTTATGAAAAAGTACACAATTCATGAAATGGTTGAATTTGCGAACTGCACTAAAAGGGTGCACTGTTTTTACAGTTTTCAATCCGGATATTTTTACTGGAAATTCGGATTGGCAATCGGATACGTTATTGCTTACTTTTGAGCAGCTGCGTAACGTTTTACAGCAGGAAATTTCGAAAAAACTAACTTTTATGAAAAAGTACAAAATTCATGAAATGGTTGAATCTGCGAACTGCACTGAAATGGTGCCTTGTTTTTATAATTTTCTCTCCGGATTTTTTTACTGGATATTTGAATTGGCAATCGGATACATTGTTGCTTACTTTTGGGCAGCTGTGTTATGTTTTACCAAAGGAAATTTCGAAAAAACGAACTTTTATGAAAAAGTACAAAATTCATGAAATGGTTGAATTTGCGAACTGCACTAAAAGGGTGCACTGTTTTTATAGTTTTCAATCCGGATATTTTTACTGGAAATTTGGATTGGCAATCGGATACGTTATTGCTTACTTTTGGGCAGCTGTGTTATGTTTTACCGAAGGAAATTTCAAAAAAACGAACTTTTATGAAAAAGTACAAAATTCCTGAAATGGTTGAATTTGCGAACTGCTCTGAAATGGTGCCTTGTGTTCATAATTTTCTCTTCGGATTTTTTACAGGAAATTTGGATTGGCAATCGGATACGTTATTGCTTACTTCTGGGCAGCTGCGTAACGTTTTACCGCAGGAAATTTCGAAAAACCAACTTTTATGAAAAAGTACAAAATTCATGAAATGGTTGAATTTGCGAACTGCACTAAAAGGGTGCACTGTTTTTATAGTTTTCAATCCGGATAATTTTACTGGAAATTTGGATTGGCAATCGGATACGTTATTGCTTACTTTTGGGCAGCTGTGCTATGTTTTACCCAAGGAAATTTCGAAAAAATGAACTTTTATGAAAAAGTACAAAATTCCTGAAATGGTTGAATTTGCGAACTGCTCTGAAATGGTGCCTTGTGTTCATAATTTTCTCTTCGGATTTTTTACAGGAAATTTGGATTGGCAATCGGATACGTTATTGCTTACTTCTGAGCAGCTGCGTAACGTTTTACAGCAGGAAATTTCGAAAAAAACTAACTTTTATGAAAAAGTACAAAATTCATGAAATGGTTGAATTGGGGAACTGCACTAAAAGGGTGCCTTGTTTTGAAAATTTCCTCTCCGTATTTTTTTACTGGAAATTTGGATAGGCAATCGAATACAATATTGCTTACTTATGGGCAGCTGCGTTTTGTTTTACTGAAGGAAATTTCGAAAAAAACGAACTTTTACGAACAAGTACAAGATTCATGAAATGGTGTTGAATTTGCGAACTGCTCTGAAATGGTGCCTTGTGTTCATAATTTTCTCTCTGGATTTTTTTACCGGAAATTTGGATTGGCAAACGGGTACATTATTGCTTACTTTTGGGCAGCTGTGTTATGTTTTACCCAAGGAAATTTGGAAAAAATGAACTTTTATGAAAAAGTACAAAATTCCTGAAATGATTGAATTTGCGAACTGCTCTGAAATGGTGCCTTGTGTTCATAATTTTCTCTTCGGATTTTTTACAGGAAATTTGGATTGGCAATCGGATACGTTATTGCTTACTTCTGAGCAGCTGCGTAACGTTTTACCGCAGGAAATTTCGAAAAAACTAACCTTTATGAAAAAGTACAAAATTCATGAAATGGTTGAATTGGGGAACTGCACTAAAAGGGTGCCTTGTTTTGAAAATTTCCTCTCCGGATTTTTTTACTGGAAATTTGGATAGGCAATCGAATACAATATTGCTTACTTATGGGCAGCTGTGTTATGTTTTACCGAAGGAAATTTCGAAAAAATGAACTTTTATGAAAAAGTACAAAATTCCTGAAATGGTTGAATTTGCGAACTGCTCTGAAATGGTGCCTTGTGTTCATAATTTTCTCTTCGGGTTTTTTACAGGAAATTTGGATTGGCAATCGGATACATTATTGCTTACTTCTGGGCAGCTGCGTAACGTTTTACCGCAGGAAATTTCGAAAAAACGAACTTTTATGAAAAAGTACAAAATTCATGAAATGGTTGAATCTGCGAACTGCACTGAAATGGTGCCTTGTTTTTATAATTTTCTCTCCGGATTTTCTTACTGGAAATTTGAATTGGAAATCGGATACATTATTGCTTACTATTGGGCAGCTGCGTTATGTCATACCGAAGGAAATTTCGAAAAAACTAACTTTTATGAAAAAGTACACAATTCATGAAATGGTTGAATTTGCGAACTGCACTGAAATGGCGCTTTGATTTTATAATATTCTCTACGGATTTTTTTACCGGAAATTTGGATTGGCAATCGGATACATTATTGCTTACTTTTGGGCAGCTGTGTTATGTTTTACAGAAGGAAATTTCGAAAAAACGAACTTTTATGAAAAAGTACAAAATTCATGAAATGGTTGAATTTGCGAACTGCACTAAAAGGGTGCACTGTTTTTATAGTTTTCAATCCGGATATTTTTACTGGAAATTTGGATTGGCAATCGGATACGTTATTGCTTACTTTTGGGCAGCTGTGTTATGTTTTACCGAAGGAAATTTCGAAAAAACGAACTTTTATGAAAAAGTACAAAATTCCTGAAATGGTTGAATTTGCGAACTGCTCTGAAATGGTGCCTTGTGTTCATAATTTTCTCTTCGGATTTTTTACAGGAAATTTGGATTGGCAATCGGATACGTTATTGCTTACTTCTGGGCAGCTGCGTAACGTTTTACCGCAGGAAATTTCGAAGAAACGAACTTTTATGAAAAAGTACAAAATTCATGAAATGGCTGAATCTGCGAACTGCACTGAAATGGTGCCTTGTTTTTATAATTTTCTCTCCGGATTTTTTTACTGGATATTTGAATTGGCAATCGGATACGTTACTGCTTACTTTCGGGCAGCTGTGTTATGTTTTACCGAAGGAAATTTCGAAAAAACGAACTTTTATGAAAAAGTACAAAATTCATGAAATGGTTGAATTTGCGAACTGCACTAAAGGGTGCACTGTTTTTATAGTTTTCAATCCGGATATTTTTACTGGAAATTTGGATTGGCAATCGGATACGTTATTGCTTACTTTTGGGCAGCTGTGTTATGTTTTACCCAAGGAAATTTCGAAAAAATGAACTTTTATGAAAAAGTACAAAATTCCTGAAATGGCTGAATTTGCGAACTGCTCTGAAATGGTGCCTTGTGTTCATAATTTTCTCTTCGGAAATGGTGCCTTGTTTTTATAATTTTCTCTCCGGATTTTTTTACTGGGAATTCGGATTGGCAATCGGATACATTATTACTTACTTTTGGGCAGCAGCGTTATGTTATACCGAAGGAAATTTCGAAAAAACGAACTTTTATGAAAAAGTACACAATTCATGAATGGTTGAATTTGCGAACTGCACTGAAATGGCGCTTTGATTTTATAATATTCTCTACGGATTTTTTTACTGGAAATTTGGATTGGCAATCGGATACATTAATGCTTACTTATGGGCAGCTGCGTTATGTTTTACTGAAGAAATTTCGAAAAAACGAACTTTTATGAAAAAGTACACAATTCATGAAATGGTTGAATTTGCGAACTGCACTAAAAGTGTGCACTGTTTTTATAGTTTTCAATCCGGATATTTTTACTGGAAATTTGGATTGGCAATCGGATACGTTACTGCTTACTTTTGGGCAGCTGCGTAACGTTTTACCGCAGGAAATTTCGAAAAACCAACTTTTATGAAAAAGTACAAAATTCATGAAATGGTTGAATTTGCGAACTGCACTAAAAGGGTGCACTGTTTTTATAGTTTTCAATCCGGATAATTTTACTGGAAATTTGGATTGGCAATCGGATACGTTATTGCTTACTTTTGGGCAGCTGTGCTATGTTTTACCCAAGGAAATTTCGAAAAAATGAACTTTTATGAAAAAGTACAAAATTCCTGAAATGGCTGAATTTGCGAACTGCTCTGAAATGGTGCCTTGTGTTCATAATTTTCTCTTCGGAAATGGTGCCTTGTTTTTATAATTTTCTCTCCGGATTTTTTTACTGGGAATTCGGATTGGCAATCGGATACATTATTACTTACTTTTGGGCAGCAGCGTTATGTTATACCGAAGGAAATTTCGAAAAAACGAACTTTTATGAAAAAGTACACAATTCATGAATGGTTGAATTTGCGAACTGCACTGAAATGGCGCTTTGATTTTATAATATTCTCTACGGATTTTTTTACTGGAAATTTGGATTGGCAATCGGATACATTATTGCTTACTTATGGGCAGCTGCGTTATGTTTTACTGAAGAAATTTCGAAAAAACGAACTTTTATGAAAAAGTACACAATTCATGAAATGGTTGAATTTGCGAACTGCACTAAAAGGGTGCACTGTTTTTACAGTTTTCAATCCGGATATTTTTACTGGAAATTCGGATTGGCAATCGGATACGTTATTGCTTACTTTTGAGCAGCTGCGTAACGTTTTACAGCAGGAAATTTCGAAAAAACTAACTTTTATGAAAAAGTACAAAATTCATGAAATGGTTGAATCTGCGAACTGCACTGAAATGGTGCCTTGTTTTTATAATTTTCTCTCCGGATTTTTTTACTGGATATTTGAATTGGCAATCGGATACATTGTTGCTTACTTTTGGGCAGCTGTGTTATGTTTTACCAAAGGAAATTTCGAAAAAACGAACTTTTATGAAAAAGTACAAAATTCATGAAATGGTTGAATTTGCGAACTGCACTAAAAGGGTGCACTGTTTTTATAGTTTTCAATCCGGATATTTTTACTGGAAATTTGGATTGGCAATCGGATACGTTATTGCTTACTTTTGGGCAGCTGTGTTATGTTTTACCGAAGGAAATTTCAAAAAAACGAACTTTTATGAAAAAGTACAAAATTCCTGAAATGGTTGAATTTGCGAACTGCTCTGAAATGGTGCCTTGTGTTCATAATTTTCTCTTCGGATTTTTTACAGGAAATTTGGATTGGCAATCGGATACGTTATTGCTTACTTCTGGGCAGCTGCGTAACGTTTTACCGCAGGAAATTTCGAAAAACCAACTTTTATGAAAAAGTACAAAATTCATGAAATGGTTGAATTTGCGAACTGCACTAAAAGGGTGCACTGTTTTTATAGTTTTCAATCCGGATAATTTTACTGGAAATTTGGATTGGCAATCGGATACGTTATTGCTTACTTTTGGGCAGCTGTGCTATGTTTTACCCAAGGAAATTTCGAAAAAATGAACTCTTATGAAAAAGTACAAAATTCCTGAAATGGTTGAATTTGCGAACTGCTCTGAAATGGTGCCTTGTGTTCATAATTTTCTCTTCGGATTTTTTACAGGAAATTTGGATTGGCAATCGGATACGTTATTGCTTACTTCTGAGCAGCTGCGTAACGTTTTACAGCAGGAAATTTCGAAAAAACTAACTTTTATGAAAAAGTACAAAATTCATGAAATGGTTGAATTGGGGAACTGCACTAAAAGGGTGCCTTGTTTTGAAAATTTCCTCTCCGTATTTTTTTACTGGAAATTTGGATAGGCAATCGAATACAATATTGCTTACTTATGGGCAGCTGCGTTTTGTTTTACTGAAGGAAATTTCGAAAAAAACGAACTTTTACGAACAAGTACAAGATTCATGAAATGGTGTTGAATTTGCGAACTGCTCTGAAATGGTGCCTTGTGTTCATAATTTTCTCTCTGGATTTTTTTACCGGAAATTTGGATTGGCAAACGGGTACATTATTGCTTACTTTTGGGCAGCTGTGTTATGTTTTACCCAAGGAAATTTGGAAAAAATGAACTTTTATGAAAAAGTACAAAATTCCTGAAATGATTGAATTTGCGAACTGCTCTGAAATGGTGCCTTGTGTTCATAATTTTCTCTTCGGATTTTTTACAGGAAATTTGGATTGGCAATCGGATACGTTATTGCTTACTTCTGAGCAGCTGCGTAACGTTTTACCGCAGGAAATTTCGAAAAAACTAACCTTTATGAAAAAGTACAAAATTCATGAAATGGTTGAATTGGGGAACTGCACTAAAAGGGTGCCTTGTTTTGAAAATTTCCTCTCCGGATTTTTTTACTGGAAATTTGGATAGGCAATCGAATACAATATTGCTTACTTATGGGCAGCTGTGTTATGTTTTACCGAAGGAAATTTCGAAAAAATGAACTTTTATGAAAAAGTACAAAATTCCTGAAATGGTTGAATTTGCGAACTGCTCTGAAATGGTGCCTTGTGTTCATAATTTTCTCTTCGGATTTTTTACAGGAAATTTGGATTGGCAATCGGATACATTATTGCTTACTTCTGGGCAGCTGCGTAACGTTTTACCGCAGGAAATTTCGAAAAAACGAACTTTTATGAAAAAGTACAAAATTCATGAAATGGTTGAATCTGCGAACTGCACTAAAAGGGTGCACTGTTTTTATAGTTTTCAATCCGGATAATTTTACTGGAAATTTGGATTGGCAATCGGATACGTTATTGCTTACTTTTGGGCAGCTGTGTTATGTTTTACCCAAGGAAATTTCGAAAAAATGAACTTTTATGAAAAAGTACAAAATTCCTGAAATGGTTGAATTTGCGAACTGCTCTGAAATGGTGCCTTGTGTTCATAATTTTCTCTCTGGATTTTTTTACCGGAAATTTGGATTGGCAAACGGGTACATTATTGCTTACTTTTGGGCAGCTGCGTTATGTTATACCGATGGAAATTTCGAAAAAAAAACTAACTTTTACGAAAAAGTACAAAATTCATGAAATGGCTGAATTTGCGAACTGCACTGAAATGGCGCCTTGTTTTGAAAATTTCCTCTCCGGATTTTTTTACTGGAAATTTGGATAGGCAATCGAATACAATGTTGCTTACTTATGGGCAGCTGCGTTTTGTTTAACTGAAGGAAATTTCGAAAAAAACGAACTTTTACGAACAAGTACAAGATTCATGAAATGGTGTTGAATTTGCGAACTGCTCTGAAATGGGGGCTTGTGTTCATACTTTTCTCTTCGGATTTTTACAGGAAATTTGGATTGGCAATCGGACACGTTATTGCTTACTTTTGGGCAGCTGCGTTATGTTTTACCGAGGGAAATTTCGAAAAAACGAACTTTTACGAACACGTACAAATTTCATGAAATGGTTAATTCAGCGAACTGCACTGAAATGGTGCCTTGTGTTTTAATTTTTTGATACATTAGTGAGTTCTTTTGGGGAGCTACGCTATGTTATATTGAAGGAAAATTCGGAAGAACGAACTTTTATGAAAAAGTGCGAAATTCATGAAATGGTTAAATCTGCGAAATGAACTGAAATGGTGCCTTGTTTTCCAATTTTTACATACACTATTGCGTTCTCTGGTTAGCTGCGCGCTAGTTACATTTGAAGAAAATTAAAAAAGAACGATTTTTTACGAACAAGTACAAAATTCATGATATGGTTAAATCTGCGAACTGCACTGAAATAGTGCCTTGTTTTTTTTTAATTTTCATTCATTATTGCGTTCTTTGGTTAGCTGCGCGCTATTTACATTTGAAGAAAATTCCAAAAGACGAACTTTTACTAACAAGTACAAAATTCATGAAATGGATAAATTTGCGAACTGCACTCAAATGGTGACTTGTTTTTTATTTTTTTCATACATTATTGCGCTCCTTGGTTAGCTGCGCGCTAGTTACATTTGAAGAAAATATCAAAAGAACGAACTTTTACGAACAAGTACAAAATTCATGATATGCTTAAATTTGCGAACTGCATTGAAATGGTGCCTTGATTTTTAATTTTTTGATACATCATTGCGTTCTTTGGTGTGCTGCGCTAAGCCACATTGAGGCAAATTCCAAAAGAACGAACTTTTATAAAAAAGGACGAATTTCATGAAATGGTTTAATCTGCGAACTGCACTGAAATAGTGCCTTGTTTTTTTTTAATTTTCATTCATTATTGCGTTCTTTGGTTAGCTGCGCGCTATTTACATTTGCAGAAAATTCCAAGAGACGAACTTTTACTAACAAGTACAAAATTCATGAAATGGATAAATTTGCGAACTGCACTCAAATGGTGAATTGTTTTTTATTTTTTTCATACATTATTGCGCTCCTTGGTTAGCTGCGCGCTAGTAACATTTGAAGAAAATTAAAAAGAACGAACTTTTACGAACAAGTACAAAATTCATGAAATGGTTAAATCTGCGAACTGCACTGAAATATTGCCTTGCTTCTTAATTTTTTAGCACATCATTGCGTTCTTTGGTGTGCTGCGCTATGCCACATCGATACAATACTGCTTACTTTTGGGCAGCTGCGTCATGTTTTACCGAAGGAAATTTCGAAAAAACGAACTTTTACGAAAAAGTACAAAATTGATGAAATGGTTGAATTTGCGAACTGCACTGAAATGGTGCCTTGTTTTTATAATTTTCTCTCCGGATTTTCTTACTGGAAATTTGAATTGGAAATCGGATACATTATTGCTTACATGTGGGAAGCTGCGTTATGTCATACCGAAGGAAATTTCGAAAAAAACGAGCTTTTATGAAAAAGTACAAAATTCATGAAATGGTTGAATTTGAGAACTGCACTGAAATAGCGCCTTGTTTTTATAATTTTCTCTCCGGACTTTTTTACTGGAAATTTGAATTGGCAATCGGATACATTATTTCTTACTTTTGGGCAGCTGCGTTATGTTGTACCGAAGGAAATTTCAAACAAACGAACTTTTATGAAAATGTACAAAATTCATGAAGTGGTTGAATTTGCGAACTGCACTGAAATGGTGTCTTGTTTTTATAATTTTCTCTCTGGATTTTTTTACTGGATATTTGACATGGCAATCGGATACATTATTGCTTACTCTTGGCCAGCTGTGTTACGTTTTACCGAAGGAAATTTCGAAAAAACGAACTTTTATGAAAAAGTACAAAATTCATGAAATGGTTGAATTTGCGAACTGCACTAAAAGGGTGCACTGTTTTTATAGTTTTCAATCCGGATATTTTTATTGGAAATTTGGATTGGCAATCGGATGCGTTATTGCTTACTTTTGGGCAGCTGCGTAACGTTTTACTCCAGGAAATTTCGAAAAAACTAACTTTTATGAAAAAGTACAAAATTCATGAAATGGTTGAATCTGCGAACTGCACTGAAATTGTGCCTTGTTTTTATAATTTTCTCTCCGGATTTTTTTACTGGAAATTCGGATTGGCAATCGGATACATTATTACTTACTTTTGGGCAGCAGCGTTATGTTATACCGAAGGAAATTTCGAAAAAACGAGCTTTTATGAAAAAGTACAAAATTCATGAAATAGTTGAATTTGAGAACTGCACTGAAATAGCGCCTTGTTTTTATAATTTTCTCTACGGATTTTTTTTACTGGAAATTTGGATGGGCGGATGGATTCATTTTTGCTTACTTTGGGCAGCTGCGTTATGTTGTACCGAAGGAAATTTCAAACAAACGAACTTTTATGAAAATGTACAAAATTCATGAAGTGGTTGAATTTGCGAACTGCACTGAAATGGTGTCTTGTTTTTATAATTTTCTCTCTGGATTTTTTTACTGGATATTTGAATTGGCAATCGGATACATTATTGCTTACTCTTGGGCAGCTGTGTTATGTTTTACCGAAGGAAATTTCGAAAAAACGAACTTTTATGAAAAAGTACAAAATTCATGAAATGGTTGAATTTGCGAACTGCACTAAAAGGGTGCACTGTTTTTATAGTTTTCAATCCGGATATTTTTACTGGAAATTTGGATTGGCAATCGGATGCGTTATTGCTTACTTTTGGGCAGCTGCGTAACGTTTTACGGCAGGAAATTTCGAAAAAACTAACTTTTATGAAAAAGTACAAAATTCATGAAATGGTTGAATCTGCGAACTGCACTGAAATGGTGCCTTGTTTTTATAATTTTCTCTACGGATTTTTTTACTGGAAGTTCGGATTGCCAATCGGATACGTTATTGCTTACTTTTGGGTAGCTGCGTTATGTCTTACCGAAGGAAGTTTCGAAAAAACGAACTTTTATGAAAAAGTACAAAATTCATGAAATGGTTGAATTTGCGAACTGCACTAAAAGGGTGCACTGTTTTCATAGTTTTCAATCCGGATTTTTTTACTGGATATTTGAATTGGCAATCGGATACATTATTGCTTACTTTTGGGCAGCAGCGTTATGTTATACCGATGGAAATTTTGAAAAAACTAACTTTTACGAAAAAGTACAAAATTCATGAAATAGCTGAATTTGCGAACTGCACTGAAATGGCGCCTTGTTTTGAAAATTTCCTCTCCGGATTTTTTTACTGGAAATTTGGATAGGCAATCGAATACAATATTGCTTACTTATGGGCAGCTGCGTTTTGTTTTGCTGAAGGAAATTTCGAAAAAAACGAACTTTTACGAACAAGTACAAGATTCATGAAATGGTTGAATTTGCGAACTGCACTGAAATGGCGCCTTGATTTTATAATGTTCTCCCGAGATTTTCTTACTGGAAATTTGAATTAGCAATCGGATACATTATTTCTTACTTTTGGGCAGCTGCGTTATGTTGTACCGAAGGAAATTTCGAACAAACGAACTTTTTGGTGTGCTGCGCTAAGCCACATTGAGGCAAATTCCAAAAGAACGAACTTTTATAAAAAAGGACGAAATTCATGAAATGGTTTAATCTGCGAACTGCACTGAAATAGTGCCTTGTTTTTTTTTTATTTTCGTACATTATTGCGTTCTTTGGCTAGCTGCGCGCTAGTCACATTTGAAGAAAATTAAAAAGAACGAACTTTTACGAACAATTACAAAATTCATGAAATGGTTAAATCTGCGAACTGCACTGAAATATTGCCTTGCTTCTTAATTTTTTAGCACATCATTGCGTTCTTTGGTGTGCTGCGCTATGCCACATCGATACATTACTGCTTACTTTTGGGCAGCTGCGTTATGTCATACCGAAGGAAATTTCGAAAAAACGAGCTTTTATGAAAAAGTACAAAATTCATGAAATGGTTGAATTTGAGAACTGCACTGAAATAGCGCCTTGTTTTTATAATTTTCTCTCCGGACTTTTTTACTGGAAATTTGGATTGGCAATCGGATACATTATTGCTTACTTATGGGCAGCTGCGTTATGTTTTACCAAAGGAAATTTCGAAAAACGAACTTTTATGAAAAAGTACACAATTCATGAAATGGTTGAATTTGCGAACTGCACTGAAATGGCGCTTTGATTTTATAATATTCTCTACGGATTTTTTTACCGGAAATTTGGATTGGCAATCGGATACATTATTGCTTACTTATGGGCAGCTGCGTTATGTTTTACCGAAGGAAATTTCGAAAAAACGAACTTTTATGAAAAAGTACACAATTCATGAAATGGTTGAATTTGCGAACTGCACTAAAAGGTTGCACTGTTTTTACAGTTTTCAATCCGGATATTTTTACTGGAAATTTGGATTGGCAATCGGATACGTTATTGCTTACTTTTGGGCAGCTGCGTAACGTTTTACAGCAGGAAATTTCGAAAAAACTAACTTTTATGAAAAAGTACAAAATTCATGAAATGGTTGAATCTGCGAACTGCACTGAAATGGTGCCTTGTTTTTATAATTTTCTCTCCGGATTTTTTTACTGGATATTTGAATTGGCAATCGGATACATTGTTGCTTACTTTTGGGCAGCTGTGTTATGATTTACCGAAGGAAATTTCGAAAAAACGAACTTTTATGAAAAAGTACAAAATTCATGAAATGGTTGAATTTGCGAACTGCTCTGAAATGGTGCCTTGTGTTCATAATTTTCTCTTCGGATTTTTTACAGGAAATTTGGATTGGCAATCGGATACGTTATTGCTTACTTCTGGGCAGCTGCGTAACGTTTTACCGCAGGAAATTTCGAAAAAACGAACTTTTATGAAAAAGTACAAAATTCATGAAATGGTTGAATCTGCGAACTGCACTGAAATGGTGCCTTGTTTTTATAATTTTCTCTCCGGATTTTTTTACTGGATATTTGAATTGGCAATCGGATACGTTACTGCTTACTTTCGGGCAGCTGTGTTATGTTTTACCGAAGGTATTTTCGAAAAAACGAACTTTTATGAAAAAGTACAAAATTCATGAAATGGTTGAATTTGCGAACTGCACTAAAAGGGTGCACTGTTTTTATAGTTTTCAATCCGGATATTTTTACTGGAAATTTGGATTGGCAATCGGATACGTTATTGCTTACTTTTGGGCAGCTGTGTTATGTTTTACAGAAGGAAATTTCGAAAAAACGAACTTTTATGAAAAAGTACAAAATTCATGAAATGGTTGAATTTGCGAACTGCACTAAAAGGGTGCACTGTTTTTATAGTTTTCAATCCGGATATTTTTACTGGAAATTTGGATTGGTAATCGGATACGTTATTGCTTACTTTTGGGCAGCTGTGTTATGTTTTACCGAAGGAAATTTCGAAAAAACGAACTTTTATGAAAAAGTACAAAATTCCTGAAATGGTTGAATTTGCGAACTGCTCTGAAATGGTGCCTTGTGTTCATAATTTTCTCTTCGGATTTTTTACAGGAAATTTGGATTGGCAATCGGATACGTTATTGCTTACTTCTGGGCAGCTGCGTAACGTTTTACCGCAGGAAATTTCGAAAAAACGAACTTTTATGAAAAAGTACAAAATTCATGAAATGGTTGAATCTGCGAACTGCACTGAAATGGTGCCTTGTTTTTATAATTTTCTCTCCGGATTTTTTTACTGGATATTTGAATTGGCAATCGGATACGTTACTGCTTACTTTCGGGCAGCTGTGTTATGTTTTACCGAAGGTAATTTCGAAAAAACGAACTTTTATGAAAAAGTACAAAATTCATGAAATGGTTGAATTTGCGAACTGCACTAAAAGGGTGCACTGTTTTTATAGTTTTCAATCCGGATATTTTTACTGGAAATTAGGATTGGCAATCGGATACGTTACTGCTTACTTTCGGGCAGCTGTGTTATGTTTTACCCAAGGAAATTTCGAAAAAAATGAACTTTTATGAAAAAGTACAAAATTCATGAATGGTTGAATTTGCGAACTGCACTGAAATGGCGCTTTGATTTTATAATATTCTCTACGGATTTTTTTACTGGAAATTTGGATTGGCAATCGGATACATTATTGCTTACTTATGGGCAGCTGCGTTATGTTTTACTGAAGAAATTTCGAAAAAACGAACTTTTATGAAAAAGTACACAATTCATGAAATGGTTGAATTTGCGAACTGCACTGAAATGGCGCTTTGATTTTATAATATTCTCTACGGATTTTTTTACTGGAAATTTGGATTGGCAATCGGATACATTATTACTTACTTTTGGGCAGCAGCGTTATGTTATACCGAAGGAAATTTCGAAAAAACGAACTTTTATGAAAAAGTACACAATTCATGAATGGTTGAATTCGCGAACTGCTCTGAAATGGTGCCTTGTGTTCATAATTTTCTCTTCGGAAATGGTGCCTTGTTTTTATAATTTTCTCTCCGGATTTTTTTACTGGAAATTCGGATTGGCAATCGGATACATTATTACTTACTTTTGGGCAGCAGCGTTATGTTATACCGAAGGAAATTTCGAAAAAACGAACTTTTATGAAAAAGTACACAATTCATGAATGGTTGAATTTGCGAACTGCACTGAAATGGCGCTTTGATTTTCTAATATTCTCTACGGATTTTTTTACTGGAAATTTGGATTGGCAATCGGATACATTATTGCTTACTTATGGGCAGCTGCGTTATGTTTTACTGAAGAAATTTCGAAAAAACGAACTTTTATGAAAAAGTACACAATTCATGAAATGGTTGAATTTGCGAACTGCACTAAAAGTGTGCACTGTTTTTATAGTTTTCAATCCGGATATTTTTACTGGAAATTTGGATTGGCAATCGGATACGTTACTGCTTACTTTTTGGCAGCTGCGTAACGTTTTACAGCAGGAAATTTCGAAAAAACTAACTTTTATGAAAAAGTACAAAATTCATGACATGGTTGAATCTGCGAACTGCACTGAAATGGTGCCTTGTTTTTATAATTTTCTCTCCGGATTTTTTTACTGGATATTTGAATTGGCAAATTATTATTTGCTTACTTTTGGGCAGCTGTGTTATGTTTTACCGAAGGAAATTTCGAAAAAACGAACTTTTATGAAAAAGTACACAATTCATGAAATGGATGAATTTGCGAACTGCACTGAAATGGTGCCTTGCTTTTACAATTTTCTCTCCAGATTTTTTTACTGGAATTGCGGATTGGCAATCGGATACATTATTTCTTACTTTTGGGCAGCTGCGTTATGTAATACCGAAGGAAATTTCGAACAAACGAACTTTTATGAAAATGTACAAAATTCATGAAATGGTTGAATCTGCGAACTGCACTGAAATGGTGCCTTGTTTTTATAATTTTCTCTCCGGATTTTTTTACTGGATATTTGAATTGGCAATCGGATACATTGTTGCTTACTTTTGGGCAGCTGTGTTATGTTTTACCGAAGGAAATTTCGAAAAAACGAACTTTTATGAAAAAGTACAAAATTCATGAAATGGTTGAATTTGCGAACTGCACTAAAAGGGTGCACTGTTTTTATAGTTTTCAATCCGGATATTTTTACTGGAAATTTGGATTGGCAATCGGATACGTTATTGCTTACTTTTGGGCAGCTGTGTTATGTTTTACCGAAGGAAATTTCAAAAAAACGAACTTTTATGAAAAAGTACAAAATTCCAGAAATGGTTGAATTTGCGAACTGCTCTGAAATGGTGCCTTGTGTTCATAATTTTCTCTTCGGATTTTTTACAGGAAATTTGGATTGGCAATCGGATACGTTATTGCTTACTTCTGGGCAGCTGCGTAACGTTTTACCGCAGGAAATTTCGAAAAAACGAACTTTTATGAAAAAGTACAAAATTCATGCAATGGTTGAATTTGCGAACTGCACTAAAAGGGTGCACTGTTTTTATAGTTTTCAATCCGGATAATTTTACTGGAAATTTGGATTGGCAATCGGATACGTTATTGCTTACTTTTGGGCAGCTGTGTTATGTTTTACCCAAGGAAATTTCGAAAAAATGAACTTTTATGAAAAAGTACAAAATTCCTGAATTGGTTGAATTTGCGAACTGCTCTGAAATGGTGCCTTGTGTTCATAATTTTCTCTTCGGATTTTTTACAGGAAATTTGGATTGGCAATCGGATACGTTATTGCTTACTTTTGGGCAGCTGTGTTATGTTTTACCCAAGGAAATTTCGAAAAAATGAACTTTTATGAAAAAGTACAAAATTCCTGAAATGGTTGAATTTGCGAACTGCTCTGAAATGGTGCCTTGTGTTCATAATTTTCTCTTCGGATTTTTTACAGGAAATTTGGATTGGCAATCGGATACGTTATTGCTTACTTCTGAGCAGCTGCGTAACGTTTTACCGCAGGAAATTTCGAAAAAAACTAACTTTTATGAAAAAGTACAAAATTCATGAAATGGTTGAATTTGCGAACTGCACTAAAAGGGTGCACTGTTTTTATAGTTTTCAATCCGGATATTTTTACTGGAAATTTGGATTGGCAATCGGATACGTTATTGCTTACCTTTGGGCAGCTGTGTTATGTTTTACCGAAGGAAATTTCAAAAAAACGAACTTTTATGAAAAAGTACAAAATTCCTGAAATGGTTGAATTTGCGAACTGCTCTGAAATGGTGCCTTGTGTTCATAATTTTCTCTTCGGATTTTTTACAGGAAATTTGGATTGGCAATCGGATACGTTATTGCTTACTTTTGGGCAGCTGTGTTATGTTTTACCCAAGGAAATTTCGAAAAAATGAACTTTTATGAAAAAGTACAAAATTCCTGAAATGGTTGAATTTGCGAACTGCTCTGAAATGGTGCCTTGTGTTCATAATTTTCTCTTCGGATTTTTTACAGGAAATTTGGATTGGCAATCGGATACGTTATTGCTTACTTCTGAGCAGCTGCGTAACGTTTTACCGCAGGAAATGTCGAAAAAACTAACTTTTATGAAAAAGTACAAAATTCATGAAATGGTTGAATTTGCGAAATGCACTAAAAGGGTGCACTGTTTTTATAGTTTTCAATCCGGATATTTTTACTGGAAATTTGGATTGGCAATCGGATACGTTATTGCTTACTTTTGGGCAGCTGTGTTATGTTTTACCGAAGGAAATTTCAAAAAAACGAACTTTTATGAAAAAGTACAAAATTCCTGAAATGGTTGAATTTGCGAACTGCTCTGAAATGGTGCCTTGTGTTCATAATTTTCTCTTCGGATTTTTTACAGGAAATTTGGATTGGCAATCGGATACGTTATTGCTTACTTTTGGGCAGCTGTGTTATGTTTTACCCAAGGAAATTTCGAAAAAATGAACTTTTATGAAAAAGTACAAAATTCCTGAAATGGTTGAATTTGCGAACTGCTCTGAAATGGTGCCTTGTGTTCATAATTTTCTCTTCGGATTTTTTACAGGAAATTTGGATTGGCAATCGGATACGTTATTGCTTACTTCTGAGCAGCTGCGTAACGTTTTACAGCAGGAAATTTCGAAAAAACTAACTTTTATGAAAAAGTACAAAATTCATGAAATGGTTGAATTGGGGAACTGCACTAAAAGGGTGCCTTGTTTTGAAAATTTCCTCTCCGGATTTTTTTACTGGAAATTTGGATAGGCAATCGAATACAATATTGCTTACTTATGGGCAGCTGCGTTTTGTTTTACTGAAGGAAATTTCGAAAAAAAACGAACTTTTACGAACAAGTACAAGATTCATGAAATGGTGTTGAATTTGCGAACTGCTCTGAAATGGTGCCTTGTGTTCATAATTTTCTCTCTGGATTTTTTTACCGGAAATTTGGATTGGCAAACGGGTACATTATTGCTTACTTTTGGGCAGCTGTGTTATGTTTTACCCAAGGAAATTTGGAAAAAATGAACTTTTATGAAAAAGTACAAAATTCCTGAAATGATTGAATTTGCGAACTGCTCTGAAATGGTGCCTTGTGTTCATAATTTTCTCTTCGGATTTTTTACAGGAAATTTGGATTGGCAATCGGATACGTTATTGCTTACTTCTGAGCAGCTGCGTAACGTTTTACCGCAGGAAATTTCGAAAAAACTAACTTTTATGAAAAAGTACAAAATTCATGAAATGGTTGAATTGGGGAACTGCACTAAAAGGGTGCCTTGTTTTGAAAATTTCCTCTCCGGATTTTTTTACTGGAAATTTGGATAGGCAATCGAAAACAATATTGCTTACTTATGGGCAGCTGTGTTATGTTTTACCGAAGGAAATTTCGAAAAAATGAACTTTTATGAAAAAGTACAAAATTCCTGAAATGGTTGAATTTGCGAACTGCTCTGAAATGGTGCCTTGTGTTCATAATTTTCTCTTCGGATTTTTTACAGGAAATTTGGATTGGCAGCTGCGTAACGTTTTACCGCAGGAAATTTCGAAAAAACTAACTTTTATGAAAAAGTACAAAATTCATGAAATGGTTGAATTTGCGAACTGCACTAAAAGGGTGCACTGTTTTTATAGTTTTCAATCCGGATATTTTTACTGGAAATTTGGATTGGCAATCGGATACGTTATTGCTTACTTTTGGGCAGCTGTGTTATGTTTTACCGAAGGAAATTTCAAAAAAACGAACTTTTATGAAAAAGTACAAAATTCCTGAAATGGTTGAATTTGCGAACTGCTCTGAAATGGTGCCTTGTGTTCATAATTTTCTCTTCGGATTTTTTACAGGAAATTTGGATTGGCAATCGGATACGTTATTGCTTACTTTTGGGCAGCTGTGTTATGTTTTACCCAAGGAAATTTCGAAAAAATGAACTTTTATGAAAAAGTACAAAATTCCTGAAATGGTTGAATTTGCGAACTGCTCTGAAATGGTGCCTTGTGTTCATAATTTTCTCTTCGGATTTTTTACAGGAAATTTGGATTGGCAATCGGATACGTTATTGCTTACTTCTGAGCAGCTGCGTAACGTTTTACCGCAGGAAATGTCGAAAAAACTAACTTTTATGAAAAAGTACAAAATTCATGAAATGGTTGAATTTGCGAAATGCACTGTTTTTATAGTTTTCAATCCGGATATTTTTACTGGAAATTTGGATTGGCAATCGGATACGTTATTGCTTACTTTTGGGCAGCTGTGTTATGTTTTACCGAAGGAAATTTCAAAAAAACGAACTTTTATGAAAAAGTACAAAATTCCTGAAATGGTTGAATTTGCGAACTGCTCTGAAGTGGTGCCTTGTGTTCATAATTTTCTCTTCGGATTTTTTTACAGGAAATTTGGATTGGCAATCGGATACGTTATTGCTTACTTTTGGGCAGCTGTGTTATGTTTTACCCAAGGAAATTTCGAAAAAATGAACTTTTATGAAAAAGTACAAAATTCCTGAAATGGTTGAATTTGCGAACTGCTCTGAAATGGTGCCTTGTGTTCATAATTTTCTCTTCGGATTTTTTACAGGAAATTTGGATTGGCAATCGGATACGTTATTGCTTACTTCTGAGCAGCTGCGTAACGTTTTACAGCAGGAAATTTCGAAAAAACTAACTTTTATGAAAAAGTACAAAATTCATGAAATGGTTGAATTGGGGAACTGCACTAAAAGGGTGCCTTGTTTTGAAAATTTCCTCTCCGGATTTTTTTACTGGAAATTTGGATAGGCAATCGAATACAATATTGCTTACTTATGGGCAGCTGCGTTTTGTTTTACTGAAGGAAATTTCGAAAAAAAAACGAACTTTTACGAACAAGTACAAGATTCATGAAATGGTGTTGAATTTTGCGAACTGCTCTGAAATGGTGCCATGTGTTCATAATTTTCTCTCTGGATTTTTTTACCGGAAATTTGGATTGGCAAACGGGTACATTATTGCTTACTTTTGGGCAGCTGTGTTATGTTTTACCCAAGGAAATTTGGAAAAAATGAACTTTTATGAAAAAGTACAAAATTCCTGAAATGATTGAATTTGCGAACTGCTCTGAAATGGTGCCTTGTGTTCATAATTTTCTCTTCGGATTTTTTACAGGAAATTTGGATTGGCAATCGGATACGTTATTGCTTACTTCTGAGCAGCTGCGTAACGTTTTACCGCAGGAAATTTCGAAAAAACTAACTTTTATGAAAAAGTACAAAATTCATGAAATGGTTGAATTGGGGAACTGCACTAAAAGGGTGCCTTGTTTTGAAAATTTCCTCTCCGGATTTTTTTACTGGAAATTTGGATAGGCAATCGAAAACAATATTGCTTACTTATGGGCAGCTGTGTTATGTTTTACCGAAGGAAATTTCGAAAAAATGAACTTTTATGAAAAAGTACAAAATTCCTGAAATGGTTGAATTTGCGAACTGCTCTGAAATGGTGCCTTGTGTTCATAATTTTCTCTTCGGATTTTTTACAGGAAATTTGGATTGGCAATCGGATACGTTATTGCTTACTTCTGGGCAGCTGCGTAACGTTTTACCGCAGGAAATTTCGAAAAAACGAACTTTTATGAAAAAGTACAAAATTCATGAAATGGTTTAATCTGCGAACTGCACTGAAATGGTGCCTTGTTTTTATAATTTTCTCTCCGGATTTTTTTACTGGATATTTGAATTGGCAATCGGATACGTTACTGCTTACTTTCGGGCAGCTGTGTTATGTTTTACCGAAGGAAATTTCGAAAAAACGAACTTTTATGAAAAAGTACAAAATTCATGAAATGGTTGAATTTGCGAACTGCACTAAAAGGGTGCACTGTTTTTTATAGCTTTCAATCCGGATAATTTTACTGGAAATTTGGATTGGCAATCGGATACGTTATTGCTTACTTTTGGGCAACTGTGTTATGTTTTACCCAAGGAAATTTCGAAAAAATGAACTTTTATGAAAAAGTACAAAATTCCTGAAATGGTTGAATTTGCGAACTGCTCTGAAATGGTGCCTTGTGTTCATAATTTTCTCTCTGGATTTTTTTACCGGAAATTTGGATTGGCAAACGGGTACATTATTGCTTACTTTTGGGCAGCTGCGTTATGTTATACCGATGGAAATTTCGAAAAAACTAACTTTTACGAAAAAGTACAAAATTCATGAAATGGCTGAATTTGCGAACTGCACTGAAATGGCGCCTTGTTTCGAAAATTTCCTCTCCGGATTTTTTTACTGGAAATTTGGATAGGCAATCGAATACAATATTGCTTACTTATGGGCAGCTGCGTTTTGTTTTACTGAAGGAAATTACGAAAAAAACGAACTTTTACGAACAAGTACAAGATTCATGAATTGGTTAATTCAGCGAACTGCACTGAAATGGTGCCTTGTGTTTTAATTTTTTGATACATTAGTGAGTTCTTTTGGGGAGCTACGCTATGTTATATTGAAGGAAAATTCGGAAGAACGAACTTTTATGAAAAAGTGCGAAATTCATGAAATGGTTAAATCTGCGAAATGCACTGAAATGGTGCCTTGTTTTCCAATTTTTACATACACTATTGCGTTCTCTGGTTAGCTGCGCGCTAGTTACATTTGAAGAAAATTAAAAAAGAACGATTTTTTACGAACAAGTACAAAATTCATGATATGGTTAAATCTGCGAACTGCACTGAAATTGTGCCTTGTTTCTTTATTTTTTGATTCATCATAGCGTTCTTTGGTGTGCTGCGCTATGCCACATCGAAGGAAATTCCGAAAGAACGAACTTTTATAAAAAAGGCCGGAATTCATAAAATGGTTAAATCTGCGAACTGCACTGAAATGGTGCCTTGTTTTTATAATTTTCTCGCCGGATTTTTTTACTGGAAATTTGGATAGGCAATCGAATACAATATTGCTTACTTATGGGCAGCTGCGTTTTGTTTTACTGAAGGAAATTTCGAAAAAACGAACTTTTACGAACACGTACAAATTTCATGAAATGGTTAATTCAGCGAACTGCACTGAAATGGTGCCTTGTGTTTTAATTTTTTGATACATTAGTGAGTTCTTTTGGGGAGCTACGCTATGTTATATTGAAGGAAAATTCGGAAGAACGAACTTTTATGGAAAAGTGCGAAATTCATGAAATGGTTAAATCTGCGAAATGAACTGAAATGGTGTCTTGTTTTTTAATTTTTTCATACCTTAAATACAATACATACATTGCGTTCTTTGGTTAGCTGCGCGCTATTTACATTTGAAGAAAATTCCAAGAGACGAACTTTTACTAACAAGTACAAAATTCATGAAATGGATAAATTTGCGAACTGCACTCAAATGGTGACTTGTTTTTTATTTTTTTCATACATTATTGCGCTCCTTGGTTAGCTGCGCGCTAGTAACATTTGAAGAAAATTAAAAAGAACGAACTTTTACGAACAAGTACAAAATTCATGAAATGGTTAAATCTGCGAACTGCACTGAAATATTGCCTTGCTTCTTAATTTTTTAGCACATCATTGCGTTCTTTGGTGTGCTGCGCTATGCCAGATTGATACATTACTGCTTACTTTTGGGCAGCTGCGTCATGTTTTACCGAAGGAAATTTCGAAAAAACGAACTTTTACGAAAAAGTACAAAATTGATGAAATGGTTGAATTTGCGAACTGCACTGAAATGGTGCCTTGTTTTTATAATTTTCTCTCCGGATTTTCTTACTGGAAATTTGAATTGGAAATCGGATACATTATTGCTTACATATGGGAAGCTGCGTTATGTCATACCGAAGGAAATTTCGAAAAAAACGAGCTTTTATGAAAAAGTACAAAATTCATGAAATGGTTGAATTTGAGAACTGCACTGAAATAGCGCCTTGTTTTTATAATTTTCTCTCCGGACTTTTTTACTGGAAATTTGAATTGGCAATCGGATACATTATTTCTTACTTTTGGGCAGCTGCGTTATGTTGTACCGAAGGAAATTTCAAACAAACGAACTTTTATGAAAATGTACAAAATTCATGAAGTGGTTGAATTTGCGAACTGCACTGAAATGGTGTCTTGTTTTTATAATTTTCTCTCTGGATTTTTTTACTGGATATTTGAATTGGCAATCGGATACATTATTGCTTACTCTTGGCCAGCTGTGTTATGTTTTACCGAAGGAAATTTCGAAAAAACGAACTTTTATGAAAAAGTACAAAATTCATGAAATGGTTGAATTTGCGAACTGCACTAAAAGGGTGCACTGTTTTTATAGTTTTCAATCCGGATAATTTTACTGCAAATTTGGATTGGCAATCGGATGCGTTATTGCTTACTTTTGGGCAGCTGCGTAACGTTTTACGGCAGGAAATTTCGAAAAAACTAACTTTTATGAAAAAGTACAAAATTCATGAAATGGTTGAATCTGCGAACTGCACTGAAATTGTGCCTTGTTTTTATAATTTTCTCTCCGGATTTTTTTACTGGAAATTCGGATTGGCAATCGGATACATTATTACTTACTTTTGGGCAGCAGCGTTATGTTATACCGAAGGAAATTTCGAAAAAACGAGCTTTTATGGAAAAGTACAAAATTCATGAAATGGTTGAATTTGAGAACTGCACTGAAATAGCGCCTTGTTTTTATAATTTTCTCTACGGATTTTTTTTTACTGGAAATTTGGATGGGCGGATGGATTCATTTTTGCTTACTTTGGGCAGCTGCGTTATGTTGTACCGAAGGAAATTTCAAACAAACGAACTTTTATGAAAATGTACAAAATTCATGAAGTGGTTGAATTTGCGAACTGCACTGAAATGGTGTCTTGTTTTTATAATTTTCTCTCTGGATTTTTTTACTGGATATTTGAATTGGCAATCGGATACATTATTGCTTACTCTTGGGCAGCTGTGTTATGTTTTACCGAAGGAAATTTCGAAAAAACGAACTTTTATGAAAAAGT
Source organism: Eumerus sabulonum (assembly GCA_951905685.1). NCBI lineage: Eukaryota > Metazoa > Arthropoda > Insecta > Diptera > Syrphidae > Eumerus > Eumerus sabulonum. The sequence continues at coordinate 80,734,452 of OX645061.1, forward strand.
ACAAAATTCATGAAATGGTTGAATTTGCGAACTGCACTAAAAGGGTACACTGTTTTTATAGTTTTCAATCCGGATATTTTTACTGGAAATTTGGATTGGCAATCGGATACGTTATTGCTTACTTTTGGGCAGCTGCGTAACGTTTTACGGCAGGAAATTTCGAAAAAACTAACTTTTATGAAAAAGTACAAAATTCATGAAATGGTTGAATCTGCGAACTGCACTGAAATGGTGCCTTGTTTTAATAATTTTCTCTCCGGATTTTTTTACTGGAAATTCGGATTGGCAATCGGATACATTATTACTTACTTTTGGGCAGCAGCGTTATGTTATACCGAAGGAAATTTCGAAAAAACGAACTTTTATGAAAAAGTACAAAATTCATGAAATATTTGAATTTGAGAACTGCACTGAAATAGCGCCATGTTTTTATAATTTTCTCTACGGATTTTTTTACTGGTAATTTGGATTGGCAATCGGATACATTATTGCTTACTTTTGGACAGCTGCGTAACGTTTTACGGCAGGAAATTTCGAAAAAAACTAACTTTTATGAAAAAGTTCAAAATTCATGAAATGGTTGAATCTGCGAACTGCACTGAAATGGCGCCTTGTTTTTAAAATTTTCTCTACAGATTTTTAAACTGGATATTTGGATTGGCAATCAATTACATTATTGCTTACTTATGGGCAGTTGCGTTATGTTAAACCGAATGATTTTTCGAAAAAACGAACTTTTATGGAAAAAGTATAAAATTCATGAAATGGTTGAATTTGCGAACTGCACTGAAATGGTGCCTTGTTTTTATAATTTTCTCTCCGGATTTTCTTACTGAAAATGCGGATTGGCAATAAGATACATTATTGCTTACTTTTGGGCAGCTGCGTTATGCTATACCGAAGGAAATTTCGAAAAAACGAGCTTATATGAAAAGTACGAAATTCATGAAATATTTGAATTTGAGAACTGCACTGAAATAGCGCCATGTTTTTATAATTTTCTCTACGGAATTTTTTACTGGTAATTTGGATTGGCAATCGGACACATTATTGCTTACTTTTGGGCAGCTGCGCTATGTTTTACCGAAGGAAATTTCGAAAAAACGAACCTTTACGAAAAAGTACAAAATTCATGAAATGGTTGAATTTGCGAACTGCTCTGAAATGGTGCCTTGTGTTCATAATTTTCTCTTCGGATTTTTTACAGGAAATTTGGATTGGCAATCGGATACGTTATTGCTTACTTCTGGGCAGCTGCGTTATGTTTTCCCGAAGGAAATTTCGAAAAAACTAACTTTTACGAACAAGTACAAAATTCATGAAATGGTTAATTCAGCGAACTGCACAGAAATGATGCCCTGTGTTTTAAGTTTTTGATACATTAGTAAGTTCTTATGTTATATTGAAGGAAAATTCGGAATAACGAACTTTTATGGAAAAGTACGAAATTCATGAAATGATTCAATTTGCGAACTGCACTGAAGTGGCGCCTTGTTTTTATAATTTTCTCTCCGGATTTTTTACTGGAAATTTGGATAGGCAATCGAATACATTATTGCTTACTTATGGGCAGCTGCGTGATGTTTTACCAAAGAAAATTTCGAAAAAAACCAACTTTTACGAAAAAGTACAAAATTCATGAAATGGTGGAATTTGCGAACTGCTCTAAAATTTGGATTGGCAATCGGATACGTTATTGCCTACTTTTGGGCAGCTGCGTCATGTTTTACCGAAGGAAATTTCGAACAAACGAACTTTTATGAAAATGTACAAAATTCATGAAGTGGTTGAATTTGCGAACTGCACTGAAATGGTGTCTTGTTTTTATAATTTTCTCTCTGGATTTTTTTACTGGATATTTGAATTGGCAATCGGATACATTATTGCTCACTTTTGGGCAGCTGCGTTATGTTATACCGATGGAAATTTCGAAAAAACTAACTTTTACGTAAAAGTACAAAATTCATGAAAGGCTGAATTTGCGAACTGCACTGAAATGGCGCCTTGTTTTGAAAATTTCCTCTTCGGATTTTTTACAGGAAATTTGGATTGGCAATCGGATACGTTATTGCTTACTTTTGGGCAGCTGCGTCATGTTTTACCGAAGGAAATTTCGAAAAAACGAACTTTTATGAAAAAGTACAAAATTCAAGAAATGGTTGAATTTGCGAACTGCACTAAAAGGGTGCATTGTTTCGATGGAAATTTCGAAAAAACTAACTTTTACGAAAAAGTACAAAATTCATGAAATGGCTGAATTTGCGAACTGCACTGAAATGGCGCCTTGTTTTGAAAATTTCCTCTCCGGATTTTTTTACTGGAAATTTGGATAGGCAATCGAATACAATATTGCTTACTTATGGGCAGCTGCGTTTTGTTTTACTGAAGGAAATTTCGAAAAAAACGAACTTTTACGAACAAGTACAAGATTCATGAATTGGTTAATTCAGCGAACTGCACTGAAATGGTGCCTTGTGTTTTAATTTTTTGATACATTAGTGAGTTCTTTTGGGGAGCTACGCTATGTTATATTGAAGGAAAATTCGGAAGAACGAACTTTTATGAAAAAGTGCGAAATTCATGAAATGGTTAAATCTGCGAAATGCACTGAAATGGTGCCTTGTTTTCCAATTTTTACATACACTATTGCGTTCTCTGGTTAGCTGCGCGCTAGTTACATTTGAAGAAAATTAAAAAAGAACGATTTTTTACGAACAAGTACAAAATTCATGATATGGTTAAATCTGCGAACTGCACTGAAATTGTGCCTTGTTTCTTTATTTTTTGATTCATCATAGCGTTCTTTGGTTAGCTGCGCGCTATTTACATTTGAAGAAAATTCCAAAAGACGAACTTTTACTAACAAGTACAAAATTCATGAAATGGATAAATTTGCGAACTGCACTAAAAGGGTGCACTGTTTTTATAGTTTTCAATCCGGATAATTTTACTGGAAATTTGGATTGGCAATCGGATACGTTATTGCTTACTTTTGGGCAGCTGTGTTATGTTTTACCCAAGGAAATTTCGAAAAAATGAACTTTTATGAAAAAGTACAAAATTCCTGAAATGGTTGAATTTGCGAACTGCTCTGAAATGGTGCCTTGTGTTCATAATTTTCTCTCTGGATTTTTTTACCGGAAATTTGGATTGGCAAACGGGTACATTATTGCTTACTTTTGGGCAGCTGCGTTATGTTATACCGATGGAAATTTCGAAAAAACTAACTTTTACGAAAAAGTACAAAATTCATGAAATGGCTGAATTTGCGAACTGCACTGAAATGGCGCCTTGTTTTGAAAATTTCCTCTCCGGATTTTTTTACTGGAAATTTGGATAGGCAATCGAATACAATATTGCTTACTTATGGGCAGCTGCGTTTTGTTTTACTGAAGGAAATTTCGAAAAAAACGAACTTTTACGAACAAGTACAAGATTCATGAATTGGTTAATTCAGCGAACTGCACTGAAATGGTGCCTTGTGTTTTAATTTTTTCATACATTATTGCATTCTTTGGTTAGCTGCGCGCTATTTACATTTGAAGAAAATTCCAAAAGACGAACTTTTACTAACAAGTACAAAATTCATGATATGCTTAAATTTGCGAACTGCATTGAAATGGTGCCTTGATTTTTAATTTTTTGATACATCATTGCGTTCTTTGGTGTGCTGCGCCAAGCCACATTGAGGCAAATTCCAAAAGAACGAACTTTTATAAAAAAGGACGAAATTCATGAAATGGTTTAATCTGCGAACTGCACTGAAATATTGCCTTGCTTCTTAATTTTTTAGCACATCATTGCGTTCTTTGGTGTGCTGCGCTATGCCACATCGATACATTACTGCTTACTTTTGGGCAGCTGCGTCATGTTTTACCGAAGGAAATTTCGAAAAAACGAACTTTTACGAAAAAGTAAAAAATTGATGAAATGGTTGAATTTGCGAACTGCACTGAAATGGTGCCTTGTTTTTATAATTTTCTCTCCGGATTTTCTTACTGGAAATTTGAATTGGAAATCGGATACATTATTGCTTACTATTGGGCAGCTGCGTTATGTCATACCGAAGGAAATTTCGAAAAAACGAGCTTTTATGAAAAAGTACAAAATTCATGAAATGGTTGAATTTGCGAACTGCACTCAAATGGTGACTTGTTTTTTATTTTTTTCATACATTATTGCGCTCCTTGGTTAGCTGCGCGCTAGTTACATTTGAAGAAAATATCAAAAGAACGAACTTTTACGAACAAGTACAAAATTCATGATATGCTTAAATTTGCGAACTGCATTGAAATGGTGCCTTGATTTTTAATTTTTTGATACATCATTGCGTTCTTTGGTGTGCTGCGCCAAGCCACATTGAGGCAAATTCCAAAAGAACGAACTTTTATAAAAAAGGACGAAATTCATGAAATGGTTTAATCTGCGAACTGCACTGAAATATTGCCTTGCTTCTTAATTTTTTAGCACATCATTGCGTTCTTTGGTGTGCTGCGCTATGCCACATCGATACAGTACTGCTTACTTTTGGGCAGCTGCGTCATGTTTTACCGAAGGAAATTTCGAAAAAACGAACTTTTACGAAAAAGTAAAAAATTGATGAAATGGTTGAATTTGCGAACTGCACTGAAATGGTGCCTTGTTTTTATAATTTTCTCTCCGGATTTTCTTACTGGAAATTTGAATTGGAAATCGGATACATTATTGCTTACTATTGGGCAGCTGCGTTATGTCATACCGAAGGAAATTTCGAAAAAACGAGCTTTTATGAAAAAGTACAAAATTCATGAAATGGATAAATTTGCGAACTGCACTCAAATGGTGACTTGTTTTTTATTTTTTTCATACATTATTGCGCTCCTTGGTTAGCTGCGCGCTAGTTACATTTGAAGAAAATATCAAAAGAACGAACTTTTACGAACAAGTACAAAATTCATGATATGCTTAAATTTGCGAACTGCATTGAAATGGTGCCTTGATTTTTAATTTTTTGATACATCATTGCGTTCTTTGGTGTGCTGCGCCAAGCCACATTGAGGCAAATTCCAAAAGAACGAACTTTTATAAAAAAGGACGAAATTCATGAAATGGTTTAATCTGCGAACTGCACTGAAATATTGCCTTGCTTCTTAATTTTTTAGCACATCATTGCGTTCTTTGGTGTGCTGCGCTATGCCACATCGATACAGTACTGCTTACTTTTGGGCAGCTGCGTCATGTTTTACCGAAGGAAATTTCGAAAAAACGAAATTTTACGAAAAAGTACAAAATTGATGAAATGGTTGAATTTGCGAACTGCACTGAAATGGTGCCTTGTTTTTATAATTTTCTCTCCGGATTTTCTTACTGGAAATTTGAATTGGAAATCGGATACATTATTGCTTACATATGGGAAGCTGCGTTATGTCATACCGAAGGAAATTTCGAAAAAAACGAGCTTTTATGAAAAAGTACAAAATTCATGAAATGGTTGAATTTGAGAACTGCACTGAAATAGCGCTTTGTTTTTATAATTTTCTCTCCGGACTTTTTTGCTGGAAATTTGGATTGGCAATCGGATACATTATTGCTTACTTATGGGCAGCTGCGCTATGTTTTACCAAAGGAAATTTCGAAAAAACGAACTTTTATGAAAAAGTACACAATTCATGAAATGGTTGAATTTGCGAACTGCACTGAAATGGCGCTTTGATTTTATAATATTCTCTACGGATTTTTTTTACTGGAAATTTGGATTGGCAATCGGATACATTATTGCTTACTTATCGGCAGCTGCGTTATGTTTTACTGAAGGAAATTTCGAAAAAACGAACTTTTATGAAAAAGTACACAATTCATGAAATGGTTGAATTTGCGAACTACACTAAAAGGGTGCACTGTTTTTATAGTTTTCAATCCGGATATTTTTACTGGAAATTTGGATTGGCGATCGGATACGTTATTGCTTACTTATGGGCAGCTGCGTAACGTTTTACGGCAGGAAATTTCGAAAAAACTAACTTTTATGAAAAAGTACAAAATTCATGAAATGGTTGAATCTGCGAACTGCACTGAAATGGTGCCTTGTTTTTATAATTTTCTCTCCGGATTTTTTTACTGGATATTTGAATTGGCAATCGGATACATTATTGCTTACTTTTGGGCAGCTGTGTTATGTTTTACCGAAGGAAATTTCGAAAAAACGAACTTTTATGAAAAAGTACAAAATTCATGAAGTGGTTGAATTTGCGAACTGCACTGAAATGGTGCCTTGCTTTTATAGTTTTCTCTCCGGATTTTTTTACTGGAAATGCGGATTGGCAATCGGATACATTATTTATTACTTTTGGGCAGCAGAGTTATGTTATACCGAAGGAAATTTCGAACAAACGAGCTTTTATGAAAATGTACAAAATTCGTGAAATGGTTGAATTTGAGAACTGCACTGAAATAGCGCCTTGTTTTTATAATTTTCTCTCCGGACTTTTTCACTGGAAATTTGGATTGGCAATCGGATACATTATTGCTTACTTATGGGCAGCTGCGTTATGTTTTACCAAAGGAAATTTCGAAAAAACGAACTTTTATGAAAAAGTACACAATTCATGAAATGGTTGAATTTGCGAACTGCACTAAAAGGGTGCACTGTTTTTATAGTTTTCAATCCGGATATTTTTACTGGAAATTTGGATTGGCAATCGGATGCGTTATTGCTTACTTTTGGGCAGCTGCGTAACGTTTTACGGCAGGAAATTTCGAAAAAACTAACTTTTATGAAAAAGTACAAAATTCATGAAATGGTTGAATCTGCGAACTGCACTGAAATGGTGCCTTGTTTTTATAATTTTCCCTCCGAATTTTTTTACTGGAAATTCGGATTGGCAACAAGATACATTATTACTTACTTTTGGGCAGCAGCGTTATGTTTTACCGAAGGAAATTTCGAAAAAACGAAGTTTTATGAAAAAGTACAAAATTCATGAAATGGTTGAATTTGAGAACTGCACTGAAATAGCGCCTTGTTTTTATAATTTTCTCTCCGGACTTTTTTACTGGAAATTTGGATTGGCAATCGGATACATTATTGCTTACTTATGGGCAGCTGCGTTATGTTTTACCAAAGGAAATTTCGAAAAAACGAACTTTTATGAAAAAGTACACAATTCATGAAATGGTTGAATTTGCGAACTGCACTAAAAGGGTGCACTGTTTTTATAGTTTTCAATCCGGATATTTTTACTGGAAATTTGGATTGGCAATCGGATGCGTTATTGCTTACTTTTGGGCAGCTGCGTTATGTTAAACCGAATGAAATTTCGAATAAATGAACTTTTATGGAAAAAGTATAAAATTCATGAAATCGTTGAATCTGCGAACTGCACTGAAATGGTGCCCTGTGTTTAAAATTTTCTCTCCGGATTTTTTTACTGGAAATTTGGATTGGCGATCGGATAAATTATTGCTTACTTATGGGCGGCTGCGTTATGTTAAGCCGAATGAAATTTCGAATAAATGAACTTTTATGGAAAAAGTATAAAATTCATGAAATCGTTGAATCTGCGAACTGCACTGAAATGGTGCCCTGTGTTTAAAATTTTCTCTCCGGATTTTTTTACTGGAAATTTGGATTGGCGATCGGATACATTATTGCTTACTTATGGGCAGCTGCGTCATGTTTTATCGAAGGAAATTTCGAACAAACGAACTTTTATGAAAATGTACAAAATTCATGAAATGGTTCAATTTGCGAACTGCACTGAAATGGTGCCTTGTTTTTATAATTTTCTCTCCGGATTTTTTTACTGGAAATGCGGATTGGCAATCGGATACATTATTGATTACTTTTGGGCAGAAGAGTTATGTTATACCGAAGGAAATTTCGAAAAAACGAGCTTTTACGAAAGAGTACAAAATTCATCAAATGGTTGAATTTGAGAACTGCACTGAAATAGCGCCTTGTTTTTATAATTTTCTCTACGGATTTTTTTACTGGAAATTTGGATTGGCGATCGGATACATTATTGCTTACTTATGGGCAGCTGCGCTATGTTTTACCAAAGGAAATTTCGAAAAAACGAACTTTTATGAAAAAGTACACAATTCATGAAATGGTTGAATTTGCGAACTGCACTGAAATGGCGCTTTGATTTTATAATATTCTCTACGGATTTTTTTACTGGAAATTTGGATTGGCAATCGGATACATTATTGCTTACTTATCGGCAGCTGCGTTATGTTTTACTGAAGGAAATTTCGAAAAAACGAACTTTTATGAAAAAGTACACAATTCATGAAATGGTTGAATTTGCGAACTACACTAAAAGGGTGCACTGTTTTTATAGTTTTCAATCCGGATATTTTTACTGGAAATTTGGATTGGCGATCGGATACGTTATTGCTTACTTATGGGCAGCTGCGTAACGTTTTACGGCAGGAAATTTCGAAAAAACTAACTTTTATGAAAAAGTACAAAATTCATGAAATGGTTGAATCTGCGAACTGCACTGAAATGGTGCCTTGTTTTTATAATTTTCTCTCCGGATTTTTTTACTGGATATTTGAATTGGCAATCGGATACATTATTGCTTACTTTTGGGCAGCTGTGTTATGTTTTACCGAAGGAAATTTCGAAAAAACGAACTTTTATGAAAAAGTACAAAATTCATGAAGTGGTTGAATTTGCGAACTGCACTGAAAGGGTGCACTGTTTTTATAGTTTTCAATCCGGATATTTTTACTGGAAATTTGGATTGGCGATCGGATACGTTATTGCTTACTTATGGGCAGCTGCGTAACGTTTTACGGCAGGAAATTTCGAAAAAACTAACTTTTATGAAAAAGTACAAAATTCATGAAATGGTTGAATCTGCGAACTGCACTGAAATGGTGCCTTGTTTTTATAATTTTCTCTCCGGATTTTTTTACTGGATATTTGAATTGGCAATCGGATACATTATTGCTTACTTTTGGGCAGCTGTGTTATGTTTTACCGAAGGAAATTTCGAAAAAACGAACTTTTATGAAAAAGTACACAATTCATGAAATGGTTGAATTTGCGAACTACACTAAAAGGGTGCACTGTTTTTATAGTTTTCAATCCGGATATTTTTACTGGAAATTTGGATTGGCAATCGGATGCGTTATTGCTTACTTTTGGGCAGCTGCGTAACGTTTTACGGCAGGAAATTTCGAAAAAACTAACTTTTATGAAAAAGTACAAAATTCATGAAATGGTTGAATCTGCGAACTGCACTGAAATAGCGCCTTGTTTTTATAATTTTCTCTCCGGACTTCTTTACTGGAAATTTGGATTGGCAATCGGATACATTATTGCTTACTTATGGGCAGCAGCGTTATGTTTTACCGAAGGAAATTTCGAAAAAACGAAGTTTTATGAAAAAGTACAAAATTCATGAAATGGTTGAATTTGAGAACTGCACTGAAATAGCGCCTTGTTTTTATAATTTTCTCTCCGGACTTTTTTACTGGAAATTTGGATTGGCAATCGGATACATTATTGCTTACTTATGGGCAGCTGCGTTATGTTTTACCAAAGGAAATTTCGAAAAAACGAACTTTTATGAAAAAGTACACAATTCATGAAATGGTTGAATTTGCGAACTGCACTAAAAGGGTGCACTGTTTTTATAGTTTTCAATCCGGATATTTTTACTGGAAATTTTGATTGGCAATCGGAAACGTTATTGCTTACTTTTGGGCAGCTGCGTCATGTTTTATCGAAGGAAATTTCGAACAAACGAACTTTTATGAAAATGTACAAAATTCATGAAGTGGTTGAATTTGCGAACTGCACTGAAATGGTGTCTTGTTTTTATAATTTCCTCTCTGGATTATTTTACTGGATATTTGAATTGGCAATCGGATACATTATTGCTTACTTTTGGGCAGCTGTGTTATGTTTTATCGAAGGAAATTTCGAACAAACGAACTTTTATGAAAATGTACAAAATTCATGAAGTGGTTGAATTTGCGAACTGCACTAAAAGGGTGCACTGATTTTATAGTTTTCAATCCGGATTTTTTTACTGGAAGTTCGGATTGGCAATCGGATACGTTATTGCTTACTTTTGGGTAGCTGCGTTATGTCTTACCGAAGGAAATTTCGAAAAAACGAGCTTATATGAAAAAGTACAAAATTCATGAAATGGTTGAATTTGAGAGCTGCACTGAAATAGCGCCTTGTTTTTATAATTTTCTCTACGGATTTTTTCACTGGAAATTTGGATTTGCAATCGGATACATTATTGCTTACTTAAAACGAACTTTTATGAAAAAGTACACAATTCATGAAATGGTTGAATTTGCGAACTGCACTGAAATGGTGCCTTGTTTTTATAATTTTCTCTCCGGATTTTTTTACTGGAAATGCGGATTGGCAATCGGAGACATTATTGCTTACTTTTGGGCAGCAGCGTTATGTTATACCGAAGGAAATTTCGAAAAAACGAGCTTATATGAAAAAGTACAAAATTCATGAAATATTTGAATTTGAGAACTGCACTGAAATAGCGCCATGTTTTTATAATTTTCTCTACGGATTTTTTTACTGGAAATTTGGATTGGCAATCGGATGCGTTATTGCTTACTTTTGGGCAGCTGCGTAACGTTTTACGGCAGGAAATTTCGAAAAAACTAACTTTTATGAAAAAGTACAAAATTCATGAAATGGTTGAATCTGCGAACTGCACTGAAATGGTGCCTTGTTTTTATAATTTTCTCTCCGGATTTTTTTACTGGAAATTCGGATTGGCAACAAGATACATTATTACTTACTTTTGGGCAGCAGCGTTATGTTTTACCGAAGGAAATTTCGAAAAAACGAAGTTTTATGAAAAAGTACAAAATTCATGAAATGGTTGAATTTGAGAACTGCACTGAAATAGCGCCTTGTTTTTATAATTTTCTCTCCGGACTTTTTTACTGGAAATTTGGATTGGCAATCGGATACATTATTGCTTACTTATGGGCAGCTGCGTCATGTTTTATCGAAGGAAATTTCGAAAAAACTAACTTTTACGAACAAGTACAAAATTCATGAAATGGTTAATTCAGCGAACTGCACAGTTATGATGCCTTGTGTTTTAATTTTTTGATACATTAGTAAGTTCTTATGTTATATTGAGGGAAAATTCGGAAGAACGAACTTTTATGGAAAAGTACGAAATTCATGAAATGGTTCAATTTGCGAACTGCACTGAAGTGGCGCCTTGTTTTTATAATTTTCTCTCCGGATTTTTTTACTGGAAATGCGGATTGGCAATCGGATACATTATTGATTACTTTTGGGCAGAAGAGTTATGTTATACCGAAGGAAATTTCGAAAAAACGAGCTTTTACGAAAGAGTACAAAATTCATCAAATGGTTGAATTTGAGAACTGCACTGAAATAGCGCCTTGTTTTTATAATTTTCTCTCCGGACTTTTTTACTGGAAATTTGGATAGGCAATCGAATACATTATTGCTTACTAATGGGCGGCTGCGTTATGTTTTACCAAAGAAAATTTCGAAAAAACGAACTTTTACGAAAAAGTACAAAATTCATGAAATGGTTGAATTTGCGAACTGCTCTAAAAAGGTGCCTTGTGTTCATAATTTTCTCTTCGGATTTTTTACAGGAAATTTGGATTGGCAATCGGATACGTTATTGCTTACTTTTGGGCAGCTGCGTCATGTTTTATCGAAGGAAATTTCGAACAAACGAACTTTTATGAAAATGTACAAAATTCATGAAGTGGTTGAATTTGCGAACTGCACTGAAATGGTGTCTTGTTTTTATAATTTTCTCTCTGGATTTTTTTACTGGATATTTGAATTGGTAATCGGATACATTATTGCTTACTTTTGGGCAGCTGTTTTATGTCTTACCGAAGGAAATTTCGAAAAAACGAACTTTTATGAAAAAGTACAAAATTCATGAAATGGTTGAATTTGCGAACTGCACTAAAAGGGTGCTTTGTTTTTATAATTTTCAATACGGATATTTTTACTGCAAATTTGGATTGGCAATCTGATACGTTATTGCTTACTTTTGGGCAGCTGCGTTATGTTTTACCGATGGAAATTTCGAAAAAACTAACTTTTATGAAAAGGTACAATATTCATGAAATGGTTGAATTTGCGAACTGCACTGAAATGGTGCCTTGTTTTTATAATTTTCTCTCCGGATTTTTTTACTGGAAATGCGGATTGGCAATCGGATACATTATTGATTACTTTTGGGCAGAAGAGTTATGTTATACCGAAGGAAATTTCGAAAAAACGAGCTTTTACGAAAGAGTACAAAATTCATCAAATGGTTGAATTTGAGAACTGCACTGAAATAGCGCCTTGTTTTTATAATTTTCTCTACGGATTTTTTTACTGGAAATTTGGATTGGCGATCGGATACATTATTGCTTACTTATGGGCGGCTGCGTTATGTTAAACCGAATGAAATTTCGAATAAATGAACTTTTATGGAAAAAGTATAAAATTCATGAAATCGTTGAATCTGCGAACTGCACTGAAATGGTGCCCTGTGTTTAAAATTTTCTCTCCGGATTTTTTTACTGGAAATTTGGATTGGCGATCGGATAAATTATTGCTTACTTATGGGCGGCTGCGTTATGTTAAACCGAATGAAATTTCGAATAAATGAACTTTTATGGAAAAAGTATAAAATTCATGAAATCGTTGAATCTGCGAACTGCACTGAAATGGTGCCCTGTGTTTAAAATTTTCTCTCCGGATTTTTTTACTGGAAATTTGGATTGGCGATCGGATACATTATTGCTTACTTATGGGCAGCTGCGTTATGTTATACCGAAGGAAATTTCGAAAAAACGAACTTTTATGAAAAAGTACAAAATTCATGGAATGATTGAATTTGAGAACTGCACTAAAAGGGTGCCTTGTTTTTATAATTTTCTCTACGGATTTTTTTACTGGAAGTTCAGATTGGCAATCGGATACGTTATTGCTTACTTTTGGGTAGCTGCGTTATGTTTTACCGAAGGAAGTTTCGAAAAAAACGAACTTTTATGAAAAAGTACAAAATTCATGAAATGGTTGAATTTGCGGACTGCACTGAAATGACGCCTTGTTTTTATAATTTTCTCTACGGATTTTTAAACTGGAAATTTGGATTGGCTATCAAATACATTATTGCTTACTTTTGGGCAGCAGCGTTATGTTATACCGAAGGAAATTTCGGAAAAACGAGCTTTTATGAAAATGTACCAAATTCATGAAATGGTTGAATTTGCGAACTGCACTGAAATGACGCCTTGTTTTTATAATTTTCTCTACGGATTTTTAAACTGGAATTTTGGATTGGCAGTCGGATACATTGTTGCTTACTTTTGGGCAGCAGCGTTATGTTATACCGAAGGAAATTTCGGAAAAACGAGCTTTTATGAAAATGTACCAAATTCATGAAATGGTTGAATTTGAGAACTGCACTGAAATAGCGCCTTGTTTTTTAAATTTTCTCTACGGATTTTTAAACTAGATATTTGGATTGGCAATCAAATGCATTATTGCTTACTTATGGGCAGTTGCGAATGAAATTTCGAAAAAAACGGACTTTTATGGAAAAAGTATAAAATTCATGAAATGGTTGAATTTGCGAACTGCACTGAAACGGTGCCTTGTTTTTATAATTTTCTCTCCGGATTTTTTACTGGAAATTTGGATTAACAATCGGATACATTATTGCTTACTTATGGGCAACTGCGTTATGTTTTACTGAAGGAAATTTCGAAAAAACGAACTTTTAAGAAAAAGTACACAATTCATGAAATGGTTGAATTTGCGAACTGCACTGAAATGGCGCCTTGATTTTATAATGTTCTCCCGAGATTTTCTTACTGGAAATTTGAATTAGCAATCGGATACATTATTTCTTACTTTTGGGCAGCTGCGTTATGTTGTACCGAAGGAAATTTCGTACAATCGAACTCTTATGAAAATGTACAAAATTCATGAAATGGTTGAATTTGCGAACTGCACTGAAATAGCGCCTTGTTTTTATAATTTTCTCTACGGATTTTTTTACTGGAAATTTTGATTGGCAATCGGAAACGTTATTGCTTACTTTTGGGCAGCTGCGTCATGTTTTATCGAAGGAAATTTCGAACAAACGAACTTTTATGAAAATGTACAAAATTCATGAAGTGGTTGAATTTGCGAACTGCACTGAAATGGTGTCTTGTTTTTATAATTTCCTCTCTGGATTATTTTACTGGATATTTGAATTGGCAATCGGATACATTATTGCTTACTTTTGGGCAGCTGTGTTATGTTTTATCGAAGGAAATTTCGAACAAACGAACTTTTATGAAAATGTACAAAATTCATGAAGTGGTTGAATTTGCGAACTGCACTAAAAGAGTGCACTGATTTTATAGTTTTCAATCCGGATTTTTTTACTGGAAGTTCGGATTGGCAATCGGATACGTTATTGCTTACTTTTGGGTAGCTGCGTTATGTCTTACCGAAGGAAATTTCGAAAAAACGAGCTTATATGAAAAAGTACAAAATTCATGAAATGGTTGAATTTGAGAGCTGCACTGAAATAGCGCCTTGTTTTTATAATTTTCTCTACGGATTTTTTCACTGGAAATTTGGATTTGCAATCGGATACATTACTGCTTACTTAAAACGAACTTTTATGAAAAAGTACACAATTCATGAAATGGTTGAATTTGCGAACTGCACTGAAATGGTGCCTTGTTTTTATAATTTTCTCTCCGGATTTTTTTACTGGAAATGCGGATTGGCAATCGGATACATTATTGCTTACTTTTGGGCAGCAGCGTTATGTTATACCGAAGGAAATTTCGAAAAAACGAGCTTATATGAAAAAGTACAAAATTCATGAAATATTTGAATTTGAGAACTGCACTGAAATAGCGCTATGTTTTTATAATTTTCTCTACGGATTTTTTTACTGGAAATTTGGATTGGCAATCGGATGCGTTATTGCTTACTTTTGGGCAGCTGCGTAACGTTTTACGGCAGGAAATTTCGAAAAAACTAACTTTTATGAAAAAGTACAAAATTCATGAAATGGTTGAATCTGCGAACTGCACTGAAATGGTGCCTTGTTTTTATAATTTTCTCTCTGGATTTTTTTACTGGAAATTCGGATTGGCAACAAGATACATTATTACTTACTTTTGGGCAGCAGCGTTATGTTTTACCGAAGGAAATTTCGAAAAAACGAAGTTTTATGAAAAAGTACAAAATTCATGAAATGGTTGAATTTGAGAACTGCACTGAAATAGCGCCTTGTTTTTATAATTTTCTCTCCGGACTTTTTTACTGGAAATTTGGATTGGCAATCGGATACATTATTGCTTACTTATGGGCAGCTGCGCTATGTTTTACCGAAGGAAATTTCAAACAAACGAACTTTTATGAAAAAGTACAAAATTCATGAAATGGTTGAATTTGCGAACTGCACTAAATGGGTGCACTGTTTTTATAGTTTTCAATCCGGATATTTTTACTGGAAATTTGGATTGGCAATCGGATGCGTTATTGCTTACTTATGGGCGGCTGCGTTATGTTTTACTGAAGGAAATTTCGAAAAAACGACCTTTTATGAAAAAGTACAAAATTCATGAAATGGTTGAATTTGAGAACTGCACTGAAATAGCGCCTTGTTTTTATAATTTTCTCTCCGGACTTTTTTACAGGAAATTTGGATTGGCAATCGGATACGTTATTGCTTACTTTTGGGCAGCAGCGTTATGTTATACCGAAGGAAATTTCGGAAAAACGAGCTTTTATGAAAATGTACCAAATTCATGAAATGGTTGAATTTGCGAACTGCACTGAAATGACGCCTTGTTTTTATAATTTTCTCTACGGATTTTTAAACTGGAAATTTGGATTGGCTATCAAATACATTATTGCTTACTTTTGGGCAGCAGCGTTATGTTATACCGAAGAAAATTTCGGAAAAACGAGCTTTTATGAAAATGTACCAAATTCATGAAATGGTTGAATTTGCGAACTGCACTGAAATGACGCCTTGTTTTTATAATTTTCTCTACGGATTTTTAAACTGGAATTTTGGATTGGCAGTCGGATACATTGTTGCTTACTTTTGGGCAGCAGCGTTATGTTATACCGAAGGAAATTTCGGAAAAACGAGCTTTTATGAAAATGTACCAAATTCATGAAATGGTTGAATTTGAGAACTGCACTGAAATAGCGCCTTGTTTTTTAAATTTTCTCTACAGATTTTTAAACTAGATATTTGGATTGGCGATCAAATGCATTATTGCTTACTTATGGGCAGTTGCGAATGAAATTTCGAAAAAAACGGACTTTTATGGAAAAAGTATAAAATTCATGAAATGGTTGAATTTGCGAACTGCACTGAAACGGTGCCTTGTTTTTATAATTTTCTCTCCGGATTTTTTACTGGAAATTTGGATTAACAATCGGATACATTATTGCTTACTTATGGGCAACTGCGTTATGTTTTACTGAAGGAAATTTCGAAAAAACGAACTTTTAAGAAAAAGTACACAATTCATGAAATGGTTGAATTTGCGAACTGCACTGAAATGGCGCCTTGATTTTATAATGTTCTCCCGAGATTTTCTTACTGGAAATTTGAATTAGCAATCGGATACATTATTTCTTACTTTTGGGCAGCTGCGTTATGTTGTACCGAAGGAAATTTCGTACAAACGAACTCTTATGAAAATGTACAAAATTCATGAAATGGTTGAATTTGCGAACTGCACTGAAATAGCGCCTTGTTTTTATAATTTTCTCTACGGATTTTTTTACTGGAAATTTTGATTGGCAATCGGAAACGTTATTGCTTACTTTTGGGCAGCTGCGTCATGTTTTATCGAAGGAAATTTCGAACAAACGAACTTTTATGAAAATGTACAAAATTCATGAAGTGGTTGAATTTGCGAACTGCACTGAAATGGTGTCTTGTTTTTATAATTTTCTCTCTGGATTATTTTACTGGATATTTGAATTGGCAATCGGATACATTATTGCTTACTTTTGGGCAGCTGTGTTATGTTTTATCGAAGGAAATTTCGAACAAACGAACTTTTATGAAAATGTACAAAATTCATGAAGTGGTTGAATTTGCGAACTGCACTAAAAGGGTGCACTGTTTTTATAGTTTTCAATCCGGATTTTTTTACTGGAAGTTCGGATTGGCAATCGGATACGTTATTGCTTACTTTTGGGTAGCTGCGTTATGTCTTACCGAAGGAAATTTCGAAAAAACGAGCTTATATGAAAAAGTACAAAATTCATGAAATGGTTGAATTTGAGAGCTGCACTGAAATAGCGCCTTATTTTTATAATTTTCTCTACGGATTTTTTCACTGGAAATTTGGATTTGCAATCGGATACATTATTGCTTACTTAAAACGAACTTTTATGAAAAAGTACACAATTCATGAAATGGTTGAATTTGCGAACTGCACTGAAATGGTGCCTTGTTTTTATAATTTTCTCTCCGGATTTTTTTACTGGAAATGCGGATTGGCAATCGGATACATTATTGCTTACTTTTGGGCTGCAGCGTTATGTTATACCGAAGGAAATTTCGAAAAAACGAGCTTATATGAAAAAGTACAAAATTCATGAAATATTTGAATTTGAGAACTGCACTGAAATAGCGCTATGTTTTTATAATTTTCTCTACGGATTTTTTTACTGGAAATTTGGATTGGCAATCGGATGCGTTATTGCTTACTTTTGGGCAGCTGCGTAACGTTTTACGGCAGGAAATTTCGAAAAAACTAACTTTTATGAAAAAGTACAAAATTCATGAAATGGTTGAATCTGCGAACTGCACTGAAATGGTGCCTTGTTTTTATAATTTTCTCTCTGGATTTTTTTATTGGAAATTCGGATTGGCAACAAGATACATTATTACTTACTTTTGGGCAGCAGCGTTATGTTTTACCGAAGGAAATTTCGAAAAAACTAAGTTTTATGAAAAAGTACAAAATTCATGAAATGGTTGAATTTGAGAACTGCACTGAAATAGCGCCTTGTTTTTATAATTTTCTCTCCGGACTTTTTTACTGGAAATTTGGATTGGCAATCGGATACATTATTGCTTACTTATGGGCAGCTGCGCTATGTTTTACCGAAGGAAATTTCAAACAAACGAACTTTTATGAAAAAGTACAAAATTCATGAAATGGTTGAATTTGCGAACTGCACTAAATGGGTGCACTGTTTTTATAGTTTTCAATCCGGATATTTTTACTGGAAATTTGGATTGGCAATCGGATGCGTTATTGCTTACTTATGGGCGGCTGCGTTATGTTTTACTGAAGGAAATTTCGAAAAAACGACCTTTTATGAAAAAGTACAAAATTCATGAAATGGTTGAATTTGAGAACTGCACTGAAATAGCGCCTTGTTTTTATAATTTTCTCTCCGGACTTTTTTACAGGAAATTTGGATTGGCAATCGGATACGTTATTGCTTACTTTTGGGCAGCAGCGTTATGTTATACCGAAGGAAATTTCGGAAAAACGAGCTTTTATGAAAATGTACCAAATTCATGAAATGGTTGAATTTGCGAACTGCACTGAAATGACGCCTTGTTTTTATAATTTTCTCTACGGATTTTTAAACTGGAAATTTGGATTGGCTATCAAATACATTATTGCTTACTTTTGGGCAGCAGCGTTATGTTATACCGAAGAAAATTTCGGAAAAACGAGCTTTTATGAAAATGTACAAAATTCATGAAGTGGTTGAATTTGCGAACTGCACTAAAAGGGTGCACTGTTTTTATAGTTTTCAATCCGGATTTTTTTACTGGAAGTTCGGATTGGCAATCGGATACGTTATTGCTTACTTTTGGGTAGCTGCGTTATGTCTTACCGAAGGAAATTTCGAAAAAACGAGCTTATATGAAAAAGTACAAAATTCATGAAATGGTTGAATTTGAGAGCTGCACTGAAATAGCGCCTTATTTTTATAATTTTCTCTACGGATTTTTTCACTGGAAATTTGGATTTGCAATCGGATACATTATTGCTTACTTAAAACGAACTTTTATGAAAAAGTACACAATTCATGAAATGGTTGAATTTGCGAACTGCACTGAAATGGTGCCTTGTTTTTATAATTTTCTCTCCGGATTTTTTTACTGGAAATGCGGATTGGCAATCGGATACATTATTGCTTACTTTTGGGCAGCAGCGTTATGTTATACCGAAGGAAATTTCGAAAAAACGAGCTTATATGAAAAAGTACAAAATTCATGAAATATTTGAATTTGAGAACTGCACTGAAATAGCGCTATGTTTTTATAATTTTCTCTACGGATTTTTTTACTGGAAATTTGGATTGGCAATCGGATGCGTTATTGCTTACTTTTGGGCAGCTGCGTAACGTTTTACGGCAGGAAATTTCGAAAAAACTAACTTTTATGAAAAAGTACAAAATTCATGAAATGGTTGAATCTGCGAACTGCACTGAAATGGTGCCTTGTTTTTATAATTTTCTCTCTGGATTTTTTTATTGGAAATTCGGATTGGCAACAAGATACATTATTACTTACTTTTGGGCAGCAGCGTTATGTTTTACCGAAGGAAATTTCGAAAAAACTAAGTTTTATGAAAAAGTACAAAATTCATGAAATGGTTGAATTTGAGAACTGCACTGAAATAGCGCCTTGTTTTTATAATTTTCTCTCCGGACTTTTTTACTGGAAATTTGGATTGGCAATCGGATACATTATTGCTTACTTATGGGCAGCTGCGCTATGTTTTACCGAAGGAAATTTCAAACAAACGAACTTTTATGAAAAAGTACAAAATTCATGAAATGGTTGAATTTGCGAACTGCACTAAATGGGTGCACTGTTTTTATAGTTTTCAATCCGGATATTTTTACTGGAAATTTGGATTGGCAATCGGATGCGTTATTGCTTACTTATGGGCGGCTGCGTTATGTTTTACTGAAGGAAATTTCGAAAAAACGACCTTTTATGAAAAAGTACAAAATTCATGAAATGGTTGAATTTGAGAACTGCACTGAAATAGCGCCTTGTTTTTATAATTTTCTCTCCGGACTTTTTTACAGGAAATTTGGATTGGCAATCGGATACGTTATTGCTTACTTTTGGGCAGCAGCGTTATGTTATACCGAAGGAAATTTCGGAAAAACGAGCTTTTATGAAAATGTACCAAATTCATGAAATGGTTGAATTTGCGAACTGCACTGAAATGACGCCTTGTTTTTATAATTTTCTCTACGGATTTTTAAACTGGAAATTTGGATTGGCTATCAAATACATTATTGCTTACTTTTGGGCAGCAGCGTTATGTTATACCGAAGAAAATTTCGGAAAAACGAGCTTTTATGAAAATGTACCAAATTCATGAAATGGTTGAATTTGCGAACTGCACTGAAATGACGCCTTGTTTTTATAATTTTCTCTACGGATTTTTAAACTGGAATTTTGGATTGGCAGTCGGATACATTGTTGCTTACTTTTGGGCAGCAGCGTTATGTTATACCGAAGGAAATTTCGGAAAAACGAGCTTTTATGAAAATGTACCAAATTCATGAAATGGTTGAATTTGAGAACTGCACTGAAATAGCGCCTTGTTTTTTAAATTTTCTCTACAGATTTTTAAACTAGATATTTGGATTGGCGATCAAATGCATTATTGCTTACTTATGGGCAGTTGCGAATGAAATTTCGAAAAAAACGGACTTTTATGGAAAAAGTATAAAATTCATGAAATGGTTGAATTTGCGAACTGCACTGAAACGGTGCCTTGTTTTTATAATTTTCTCTCCGGATTTTTTACTGGAAATTTGGATTAACAATCGGATACATTATTGCTTACTTATGGGCAACTGCGTTATGTTTTACTGAAGGAAATTTCGAAAAAACGAACTTTTAAGAAAAAGTACACAATTCATGAAATGGTTGAATTTGCGAACTGCACTGAAATGGCGCCTTGATTTTATAATGTTCTCCCGAGATTTTCTTACTGGAAATTTGAATTAGCAATCGGATACATTATTTCTTACTTTTGGGCAGCTGCGTTATGTTGTACCGAAGGAAATTTCGTACAAACGAACTCTTATGAAAATGTACAAAATTCATGAAATGGTTGAATTTGCGAACTGCACTGAAATAGCGCCTTGTTTTTATAATTTTCTCTACGGATTTTTTTACTGGAAATTTTGATTGGCAATCGGAAACGTTATTGCTTACTTTTGGGCAGCTGCGTCATGTTTTATCGAAGGAAATTTCGAACAAACGAACTTTTATGAAAATGTACAAAATTCATGAAGTGGTTGAATTTGCGAACTGCACTGAAATGGTGTCTTGTTTTTATAATTTTCTCTCTGGATTATTTTACTGGATATTTGAATTGGCAATCGGATACATTATTGCTTACTTTTGGGCAGCTGTGTTATGTTTTATCGAAGGAAATTTCGAACAAACGAACTTTTATGAAAATGTACAAAATTCATGAAGTGGTTGAATTTGCGAACTGCACTAAAAGGGTGCACTGTTTTTATAGTTTTCAATCCGGATTTTTTTACTGGAAGTTCGGATTGGCAATCGGATACGTTATTGCTTACTTTTGGGTAGCTGCGTTATGTCTTACCGAAGGAAATTTCGAAAAAACGAGCTTATATGAAAAAGTACAAAATTCATGAAATGGTTGAATTTGAGAGCTGCACTGAAATAGCGCCTTATTTTTATAATTTTCTCTACGGATTTTTTCACTGGAAATTTGGATTTGCAATCGGATACATTATTGCTTACTTAAAACGAACTTTTATGAAAAAGTACACAATTCATGAAATGGTTGAATTTGCGAACTGCACTGAAATGGTGCCTTGTTTTTATAATTTTCTCTCCGGATTCTTTTACTGGAAATGCGGATTGGCAATCGGATACATTATTGCTTACTTTTGGGCAGCAGCGTTATGTTATACCGAAGGAAATTTCGAAAAAACGAGCTTATATGAAAAAGTACAAAATTCATGAAATATTTGAATTTGAGAACTGCACTGAAATAGCGCCATGTTTTTATAATTTTCTCTACGGATTTTTTTACTGGAAATTTGGATTGGCAATCGGATGCGTTATTGCTTACTTTTGGGCAGCTGCGTAACGTTTTACGGCAGGAAATTTCGAAAAAACTAACTTTTATGAAAAAGTACAAAATTCATGAAATGGTTGAATCTGCGAACTGCACTGAAATGGTGCCTTGTTTTTATAATTTTCTCTCCGGATTTTTTTACTGGAAATTCGGATTGGCAACAAGATACATTATTACTTACTTTTGGGCAGCAGCGTTATGTTTTACCGAAGGAAATTTCGAAAAAACGAAGTTTTATGAAAAAGTACAAAATTCATGAAATGGTTGAATTTGAGAACTGCACTGAAATAGCGCCTTGTTTTTATAATTTTCTCTCCGGACTTTTTTACTGGAAATTTGGATTGGCAATCGGATACATTATTGCTTACTTATGGGCAGCTGCGCTATGTTTTACCGAAGGAAATTTCAAACAAACGAACTTTTATGAAAAAGTACAAAATTCATGAAATGGTTGAATTTGCGAACTGCACTAAAAGGGTGCACTGTTTTTATAGTTTTCAATCCGGATATTTTTACTGGAAATTTGGATTGGCAATCGGATGCGTTATTGCTTACTTATGGGCAGCTGCGTTATGTTTTACTGAAGGAAATTTCGAAAAAACGACCTTTTATGAAAAAGTACAAAATTCATGAAATGGTTGAATTTGAGAACTGCACTGAAATAGCGCCTTGTTTTTATAATTTTCTCTCCGGACTTTTTTACAGGAAATTTGGATTGGCAATCGGATACGTTATTGCTTACTTCTGGGCAGCTGCGTTATGTTTTACCGAAGGATATTTCGAAAAAACGAAGTTTTATGAAGAAGTACAAAATTCATGAAATGGTTGAATTTGAGAACTGCACTGAAATAGCGCCTTGTTTTTATAATTTTCTCTCCGGACTTTTTTACTGGAAATTTGGATTGGCAATCGGATACATTATTGCTTACTTATGGGCAGCTGCGCTATGTTTTACCGAAGGAAATTTCGAAAAAACGAACCTTTACGAATAAGTACAAAATTCCTGAAATGGTTGAATTTGCGAACTGCTCTGAAATGGTGCCTTGTGTTCATAATTTTCTCTTCGGATTTTTTACAGGAAATTTGGATTGGCAATCGGATACGTTATTGCTTACTTCTGGGCAGCTGCGTTATGTTTTCCCGAAGGAAATTTCGAAAAAACTAACTTTTACGAACAAGTACAAAATTCATGAAATGGTTAATTCAGCGAACTGCACAGTTATGATGCCTTGTGTTTTAATTTTTTGATACATTAGTAAGTTCTTATGTTATATTGAGGGAAAATTCGGAAGAACGAACTTTTATGGAAAAGTACGAAATTCATGAAATGGTTCAATTTGCGAACTGCACTGAAGTGGCGCCTTGTTTTTATAATTTTCTCTCCGGATTTTTTTACTGGAAATTTGGATAGGCAATCGAATACATTATTGCTTACTTATGGGCGGCTGCGTTATGTTTTACCAAAGAAAATTTCGAAAGAACGAACTTTTACGAAAAAGTACAAAATTCATGAAATGGTTGAATTTGCGAACTGCACTAAAAGGGTGCACTGTTTTTATAGTTTTCAATCCGGATATTTTTACTGGAAATTTGGATTGGCAATCGGATGCGTTATTGCTTACTTATGGGCAGCTGCGTTATGTTTTACTGAAGGAAATTTCGAAAAAACGACCTTTTATGAAAAAGTACAAAATTCATGAAATGGTTGAATTTGAGAACTGCACTGAAATAGCGCCTTGTTTTTATAATTTTCTCTCCGGACTTTTTTACAGGAAATTTGGATTGGCAATCGGATACGTTATTGCTTACTTTTGGGCAGCTGCGTCATGTTTTATCGAAGGAAATTTCGAACAAACGAACTTTTATGAAAATGTACAAAATTCATGAAGTGGTTGAATTTGCGAACTGCACTGAAATGGTGTCTTGTTTTTATAATTTTCTCTCTGGATTTTTTTACTGGATATTTGAATTGGTAATCGGATACATTATTGCTTACTTTTGGGCAGCTGTGTTATGTCTTACCGAAGGAAATTTCGAAAAAACGAACTTTTATGAAAAAGAACAAAATTCATGAAATGGTTGAATTTGCGAACTGCACTAAAAGGGTGCTTTGTTTTTATATAGTTTCCAATACGGATATTTTTACTGCAAATTTGGATTGGCAATCTGATACGTTATTGCTTACTTTTGGGTAGCTGCGTTATGTTTTACCGATGGAAATTTCGAAAAAACTAACTTTTATGAAAAGGTACAATATTCATGAAATGGTTGAATTTGCGAACTGCACTGAAACGGTGCCTTGTTTTTATAATTTTCTCTCCGGATTTTTTTACTGGAAATTTGGATTAACAATCGGATACATTATTGCTTACTTATGGGCAACTGCGTTATGTTTTACTGAAGGAAATTTCGAAAAAACGAACTTTTAAGAAAAAGTACACAATTCATGAAATGGTTGAATTTGCGAACTGCACTGAAATGGCGCCTTGATTTTATAATGTTCTCCCGAGATTTTCTTACTGGAAATTTGAGTTAGCAATCGGATACATTATTTCTTACTTTTGGGCAGCTGCGTTATGTTGTACCGAAGGAAATTTCGAACAAACGAACTCTTATGAAAATGTACAAAATTCATGAAATGGTTTAATTTGCGAACTGCACTGAAATGACGCCCTGTTTTTATAATTTTCTCTACGGATTTTTAAACTGGAAATTTGGATTGGCAATCGGATA
The DNA here is from genome assembly GCA_951905685.1 of Eumerus sabulonum. Taxonomy (NCBI): domain Eukaryota; kingdom Metazoa; phylum Arthropoda; class Insecta; order Diptera; family Syrphidae; genus Eumerus; species Eumerus sabulonum. Next base: position 80,759,310 of record OX645061.1, read on the forward strand.
CATTGTTGCTTACTTTTGGGCAGCAGCGTTATGTTATACCGGAGGAAATTTCGGAAAAACGAGCTTTTATGAAAATGTACCAAATTCATGAAATGGTTGAATTTGAGAACTGCACTGAAATAGCGCCTTGTTTTTATAATTTTCTCTACGGATTTTTTTACTGGAAATTTTGATTGGCAATCGGAAAGGTTATTGCTTACTTTTGGGCAGCTGCGTCATGTTTTATCGAAGGAAATTTCGAACAAACGAACTTTTATGAAAATGTACAAAATTCATGAAGTGGTTGAATTTGCGAACTGCACTGAAATGGTGTCTTGTTTTTATAATTTTCTCTCTGGATTATTTTACTGGATATTTGAATTGGCAATCGGTTACATTATTGCTTACTTTTGGGCAGCTGTGTTATGTTTTATCGAAGGAAATTTCGAACAAACGAACTTTTATGAAAATGTACAAAATTCATGAAGTGGTTGAATTTGCGAACTGCACTAAAAGGGTGCACTGTTTTTATAGTTTTCAATCCGGATTTTTTTACTGGAAGTTCGGATTGGCAATCGGATACGTTATTGCTTACTTTTGGGTAGCTGCGTTATGTCTTACCGAAGGAAGTTTCGAAAAAACGAACTTTTATGAAAAAGTACACAATTCATGAAATGGTTGAATTTGCGAACTGCACTGAAATGGTGCCTTGTTTTTATAATTTTCTCTCCGGATTTTTTTACTGGAAATGCGGATTGGCAATCGGATACATTATTGCTTACTTTTGGGCAGCAGCGTTATGTTATACCGAAGGAAATTTCGAAAAAACGAGCTTATATGAAAAAGTACAAAATTCATGAAATATTTGAATTTGAGAACTGCACTGAAATAGCGCCATGTTTTTATAATTTTCTCTACGGATTTTTTTACTGGTAATTTGGATTGGCAATCGGATACATTATTGCTTACTTTTGGGCAGCTGCGCTATGTTTTACCGAAGGAAATTTCGAAAAAACGAACCTTTACGAAAAAGTACAAAATTCCTGAAATGGTTGAATTTGCGAACTGCTCTGAAATGGTGCCTTGTGTTCATAATTTTCTCTACGGATTTTTTTACTGGAAATTTGGATTGGCAATCGGATACGTTATTGCTTACTTCTGGGCAGCTGCGCTATGTTTTACCGAAGGAAATTTCGAAAAAACTAACTTTTACGAACAAGTACAAAATTCATGAAATGGTTAATTCAGCGAACTGCACAGAAATGATGCCTTGTGTTTTAATTTTTTGATACATTAGTAAGTTCTTATGTTATATTGAAGGAAAATTCGGAAGAACGAACTTTTATGGAAAAGTACGAAATTCATGAAATGGTTCAATTTGCGAACTGCACTGAAGTGGCGCCTTGTTTTTATAATTTTCTCTCCGGGTTTTTTTACTGGAAGTTTGGATAGGCAATCGAATACATTATTGCTTACTTATGGGCAGCTGCGTTATGTTTTACCAAAGAAAATTTCGAAAAAACGAACTTTTACGAAAAAGTACAAAATTCATGAAATGGTTGAATTTGCGAACTGCTCTAAAAAGGTGCCTTGTGTTCATAATTTTCTCTACGGATTTTTTTACTGGAAATTTTGATTGGCAATCGGAAAGGTTATTGCTTACTTTTGGGCAGCTGCGTATTGTTTGTCGAAGGATATTTCGAACAAACGAGCTTTTATGAAAATGTACAAAATTCATGAAGTGGTTGAATTTGCGAACTGCACTGAAATGGTGTCTTGTTTTTATAATTTTCTCTCTGGATTTTTTTACTGGATATTTGAATTGGCAATTGAATACATTATTGCCTACTTTTGGGCAGCTGTGTTATGTCTTACCGAAGGAAATTTCGAAAAAACGAACTTTTATGAAAAAGTACAAAATTCATGAAATGGTTGAATTTGCGAACTGCACTAAAAGGGTGCTTTGTTTTTATAATTTTCAATACGGATATTTTTACTGCAAATTTGGATTGGCAATCTGATACGTTATTGCTTACTTTTGGGCAGCTGCGTTATGTTTTACCGAAGGAAATTTCGAAAAAACTAACTTTTATGAAAAGGTACAATATTCATGAAATGGTTGAATTTGCGAACTGCACTGAAATGGTGCCTTGTTTTTATAATTTTCTCTCCGGATTTTTTTACTGGAAATGCGGATTGGCAATCGGATACATTATTGATTACTTTTGGGCAGAAGAGTTATGTTATACCGAAGGAAATTTCGAAAAAACGAGCTTTTACGAAAGAGTACAAAATTCATCAAATGGTTGAATTCGAGAACTGCACTGAAATAGCGCCTTGTTTTTATAATTTTCTCTACGGATTTTTTTACTGGAAATTTGGATTGGCGATCGGATACATTATTGCTTACTTATGGGCGGCTGCGTTATGTTAAACCGAATGAAATTTCGAAAAAAACGAACTTTTATGGAAAAAGTATAAAATTCATGAAATCGTTGAATCTGCGAACTGCACTGAAATGGTGCCCTGTGTTTAAAATTTTCTCTCCGGATTTTTTTACTGGAAGTTCAGATTGGCAATCGGATACGTTATTGCTTACTTTTGGGTAGCTGCGTTATGTTTTACCGAAGGAAGTTTCGAAAAAAACGAACTTTTATGAAAAAGTACAAAATTCATGAAATGGTTGAATTTGCGAACTGCACTGAAATGACGCCTTGTTTTTATAATTTTCTCTACGGATTTTTAAACTGGAAATTCGGATTGGCAATCGGATACATTATTACTTACTTTTGGGCAGCAGCGTTATGTTATACCGAAGGAAATTTCGAAAAAACGAGCTTTTATGAAAAAGTACAAAATTCATGAAATGGTTGAATTTGAGAACTGCACTGAAATAGCGCCTTGTTTTTAGAATTTTCTCTACGGTTTTTTTTACTGGAAATTTGGATTGGCGGATGGATTCATTTTTGCTTACTTTGGGCAGCTGCGTTATATTATACCGAAGGAAATTTCGAAAAAACTAACTTTTATGAAAAAGTACAAAATTCATGAAATATTTGAATTTGAGAACTGCACTGAAATAGCGCCATGTTTTTATAATTTTCTCTACGGATTTTTTTACTGGTAATTTGGATTGGCAATCGGATACATTATTGCTTACTTTTGGACAGCTGCGTAACGTTTTACGGCAGGAAATTTCGAAAAAAACTAACTTTTATGAAAAAGTACAAAATTCATGAAATGGTTGAATCTGCGAACTGCACTGAAATGGCGCCTTGTTTTTAAAATTTTCTCTACGGATTTTTAAACTGGATATTTGGATTGGCAATCAAATACATTATTGCTTACTTATGGGCAGTTGCGTTATGTTAAACCGAATGATTTTTCGAAAAAAACAACTTTTATGGAAAAAGTATAAAATTCATGAAATGGTTGAATTTGCGAACTGCCCTGAAATGGTGCCTTGTTTTTATAATTTTCTCTCCGGATTTTCTTACTGGAAATGCGGATTGGCAATAAGATACATTATTGCTTACTTTTGGGCAGCAGCGTTATGCTATACCGAAGGAAATTTCGAAAAAACGAGCTTATATGAAAAAGTACGAAATTCATGAAATATTTGAATTTGAGAACTGCACTGAAATAACGCCATGTTTTTATAATTTTCTCTACGGATTTTCTTACTGGTAATTTGGATTGGCAATCGGATACATTATTGCTTACTTTTGGGCAGTTGCGCTCTGTTTTACCGAAGGATATTTCGAAAAAACGAACCTTTACGAAAAAGTACAAAATTCATGAAATGGTTGAATTTGCGAACTGCTCTGAAATGGTGCCTTGTGTTCATAATTTTCTCTTCGGATTTTTTACAGGAAATTTGGATTGGCAATCGGATACGTTATTGCTTACTTCTGGGCAGCTGCGTTATGTTTTCCCGAAGGAAATTTCGAAAAAACTAACTTTTACGAACAAGTACAAAATTCATGAAATGGTTAATTCATCGAACTGCACAGAAATGATGCCTTGTGTTTTAATTTTTTGATACTTTAGTAAGTTCTTATGTTATATTGAAGGAAAATTCGGAAGAACGAACTTTTATGGAAAAGTACGAAATTCATGAAATGATTCAATTTGCGAACTGCACTGAAGTGGCGCCTTGTTTTTATAATTTTCTCCCAGGATTTTTTTACTGGAAATGCGGATTGGCAATCGGATACATTATTGATTACTTTTGGGCAGAAGAGTTATGTTATACCGAAGGAAATTTCGAAAAAACGAGCTTTTACGAAAGAGTACAAAATTCATCAAATGGTTGAATTTGAGAACTGCACTGAAATAGCGCCTTGTTTTTATAATTTTCTCTACGGATTTTTTTACTGGAAATTTGGATTGGCAATTGGATTCATTTTTGCTTACTTTGGGCAGCTGCGTTATGTTGTACCGAAGGAAATTTCGAAATTTCGAAAAAAACTAACTTTTATGAAAAAGTACAAAATTCATGAAATGGTTGAATCTGCGAACTGCACTGAAATGGCGCCTTGTTTTTAAAATTTTCTCTCCGGATTTTCTTACTGGAAATGCGGATTGGCAAAAAGATACATTATTGCTTACTTATGGGCAGTTGCGTTATGTTAAACCGAATGATTTTTCGAAAAAACGAACTTTTATGGAAAAAGTATAAAATTCATGAAATGGTTGAATTTGCGAACTGCACTGAAATGGAGCCTTGTTTTTATAATTTTCTCTCCGGATTTTCTTACTGGAAATGCGGATTGGCAATAAGATACATTATTGCTTACTTTTGGGCAGCAGCGTTATGCTATACCGAAGGAAATTTCGAAAAAACGAGCTTATATGAAAAAGTACGAAATTCATGAAATATTTGAATTTGAGAACTGCACTGAAATAGCGCCATGTTTTTATAATTTCCTCTACGGATTTTTTTACTGGTAATTTGGATTGGCAATCGGATACATTATTGCTTACTTTTGGGCAGTTGCGCTATGTTTTACCGAAGGAAATTTCGAAAAAACGAACCTTTACGAAAAAGTACAAAATTCATGAAATGGTTGAATTTGCGAACTGCTCTGAAATGGTGCCTTGTGTTCATAATTTTCTTTCGGATTTTTTACAGCAAATTTGGATTGGCAATCGGATACGTTATTGCTTACTTCTGGGCAGCTGCGTTATGTTTTCCCGAATGAAATTTCGAAAAAACTAACTTTTACGAACAAGTACAAAATTCATGAAATGGTTAATTCAGCGAACTGCACAGAAATGACGCCTTGTGTTTTAATTTTTTGAGACATTAGTAAGTTCTTATGTTATATTGAAGGAAAATTCGGAAGAACGAACTTTTATGGAAAAGTACGAAATTCATGAAATGATTCAATTTGCGAACTGCACTGAAGTGGCGCCTTGTTTTTATAATTTTCTCTCCGGATTTTTTTACTGGAAATGCGGATTGGCAATCGGATACATTATTGATTACTTTTGGGCAGAAGAGTAATGTTATACCGAAGGAAATTTCGAAAAAACGAGCTTTTACGAAAGAGTACAAAATTCATCAAATGGTTGAATTTGAGAACTGCACTGAAATAGCGCCTTGTTTTTATAATTTTCTCTACGGATTTTTTTACTGGAAATTTGGATTGGCGATCGGATACATTATTGCTTACTTATGGGCGGCTGAGTTATGTTAAACCGAATGAAATTTCGAAAAAACGAACTTTTATGGAAAAAGTATAAAATTCATGAAATCGTTGAATCTGCGAACTGCACTGAAATGGTGCCCTGTGTTTAAAATTTTCTCTCCGGATTTTTTTACTGGAAATTTGGATTGGCAATTGGATTAATTTTTGCTTACTTTGGGCAGCTGCGTTATGTTATACCGAAGGAAATTTCGAAAAAACGAACTTTTATGAAAAAGTACAAAATTCATGAAATGATTGAATTTGAGAACTGCACTAAAAGGGTGCCTTGTTTTTATAATTTTCTCTCCGGATTTTTTTACTGGAAATGCGGATTGGCAATCGGATACATTATTGATTACTTTTGGGCAGAAAAGTAATGTTATACCGAAGGAAATTTCGAAAAAACGAGCTTTTACGAAAGAGTACAAAATTCATCAAATGGTTGAATTTGAGAACTGCACTGAAATAGCGCCTTGTTTTTATAATTTTCTCTACGGATTTTTTTACTGGAAGTTCAGATTGGCAATCGGATACGTTATTGCTTACTTTTGGGTAGCTGCGTTATGTTTTACCGAAGGAAGTTTCGAAAAAAACGAACTTTTATGAAAAAGTGCAAAATTCATGAAATGGTTGAATTTGCGAACTGCACTGAAATGACGCCTTGTTTTTATAATTTTCTCTACGGATTTTTAAACTGGAAATTCGGATTGGCAATCGGATACATTATTACTTACTTTTGGGCAGCAGCGTTATGTTATACCGAAGGAAATTTCGAAAAAACGAGCTTTTATGAAAAAGTACAAAATTCATGAAATGGTTGAATTTGAGAACTGCACTGAAATAGCGCCCTGTTTTTAGAATTTTCTCTACGGTTTTTTTTTACTGGAAATTTGGATTGGCGGATGGATTCATTTTTGCTTACTTTGGGCAGCTGCGTTATGTTATACCGAAGGAAATTTCGAAAAAACTAACTTTTATGAAAAAGTACAAAATTCATGAAATATTTGAATTTGAGAACTGCACTGAAATAGCGCCATGTTTTTATAATTTTCTCTACGGATTTTTTTACTGGTAATTTGGATTGGCAATCGGATACATTATTGCTTACTTTTGGACAGCTGCGTAACGTTTTACGGCAGGAAATTTCGAAAAAAACTAACTTTTATGAATAAGTACAAAATTCATGAAATGGTTGAATCTGCGAACTGCACTGAAATGGCGCCTTGCTTTTAAAATTTTCTCTACGGATTTTTAAACTGGATATTTGGATTGGCAATCAAATACATTATTGCTTACTTATGGGCAGTTGCGTTATGTTAAGCCGAATGATTTTTCGAAAAAACGAACTTTTATGGAAAAAGTATAAAATTCATGAAATGGTTGAATTTGCGAACTGCACTGAAATGGAGCCTTGTTTTTATAATTTTCTCTCCGGATTTTCTTACTGGAAATGCGCATTGGCAATAAGATACATTATTGCTTACTTTTGGGCAGCAGCGTTATGCTATACCGAAGGAAATTTCGAAAAAACGAGCTTATATGAAAAAGTACGAAATTCATGAAATATTTGAATTTGAGAACTGCACTGAAATAGCGCCATGTTTTTATAATTTTCTCTACGGATTTTTTTACTGGTAATTTGGATTGGCAATCGGATACATTATTGCTTACTTTTGGGCAGTTGCGCTATGTTTTACCGAAGGAAATTTCGAAAAAACGAACCTTTACGAAAAAGTACAAAATTCATGAAATGGTTGAATTTGCGAACTGCTCTGAAATGGTGCCTTGTGTTCATAATTTTCTCTTCGGATTTTTTACAGGAAATTTGGATTGGCAATCGGATACGTTATTGCTTACTTTTGGGTAGCTGCGTTATGTTTTCCCGAAGGAAATTTCGAAAAAACTAACTTTTACGAACAAGTACAAAATTCATGAAATGGTTGCCTTGTGTTTTAATTTTTTGATACATTAGTAAGTTCTTATGTTATATTGAAGGAAAATTCGGAAGAACGAACTTTTATGGAAAAGTACGAAATTCATGAAATGGTTGAATTTGAGAACTGCACTGAAATAGCGCCTTGTTTTTAGAATTTTCTCTACGGTTTTTTTTTACTGGAAATTTGGATTGGCGGATGGATTCATTTTTGCTTACTTTGGGCATCTGCGTTATGTTATACCGAAGGAAATTTCGAAAAAACTAACTTTTATGAAAAAGTACAAAATTCATGAAATGGTTGAATCTGCGAACTGCATTGAAATGGTGCCTTGTTTTTATAATTTTCTCTACGGATTTTTTTACTGGAAGTTCGGATTGGCAATCGGATACGTTATTGCTTACTTTTGGGTAGCTGCGTTATGTCTTACCGAAGGAAGTTTCGAAAAAACGAACTTTTATGAGAAAGTACAAAGTACAAAATTCATGAAATGGTTGAATTTGAGAACTGCACTGAAATAGCGCCTTGTTTTTAGAATTTTCTCTACGGTTTTTTTTTACTGGAAATTTGGATTGGCGGATGGATTCATTTTTGCTTACTTTGGGCAGCTGCGTTATGTTATACCGAAGGAAATTTCGAAAAAACTAACTTTTATGAAAAAGTACAAAATTCATGAAATGGTTGAATTTGAGAACTGCACTGAAATAGCGCCTTGTTTTTAGAATTTTCTCTACGGTTTTTTTTTACTGGAAATTTGGATTGGCGGATGGATTCATTTTTGCTTACTTTGGGCAGCTGCGTTATGTTACACCGAAGGAAATTTCGAAATAACTAACTTTTATGAAAAAGTACAAAATTCATGAAATATTTGAATTTGAGAACTGCACAGAAATAGCGCCATGTTTTTATAATTTTCTCTACGGATTTTTTTACTGGTAATTTGGATTGGCAATCGGATACATTATTGCTTACTTTTGGACAGCTGCGTAACGTTTTACGGCAGGAAATTTCGAAAAAAAACTAACTTTTATGAAAAAGTACAAAATTCATGAAATGGTTGAATCTGCGAACTGCACTGAAATGGCGCCTTGTTTTTAAAATTTTCTCTACGGATTTTTAAACTGGATATTTGGATTGGCAATCAAATACATTATTGCTTACTTATGGGCAGTTGCGTTATGTTAAACCGAATGATTTTTCGAAAAAACGAACTTTTATGGAAAAAGTATAAAATTCATGAAATGGTTGAATTTGCGAACTGCACTGAAATGGTGCCTTGTTTTTATAATTTTCTCTCCGGATTTTCTTACTGAAAATGCGGATTGGCAATAAGATACATTATTGCTTACTTTTGGGCAGCAGCGTTATGCTATACCGAAGGAAATTTCGAAAAAATGAGCTTATATGAAAAAGTACGAAATTCATGAAATATTTGAATTTGAGAACTGCACTGAAATAGCGCCATGTTTTTATAATTTTCTCTACGGATTTTTTTACTGGTAATTTGGATTGGCAATCGGATACATTATTGCTTACTTTTGGGCAGCTGCGCTATGTTTTACCGAAGGAAATTTCGAAAAAACGAACCTTTACGAAAAAGTACAAAATTCATGAAATGGTTGAATTTGCGAACTGCTCTGAAATGGTGCCTTGTGTTCATAATTTTCTTTTCGGATTTTTTACAGGAAATTTGGATTGGCAATCGGATACGTTATTGCTTACTTCTGGGCAGCTGCGTTATGTTTTCCCGAAGGAAATTTCGAAAAAACTAACTTTTACGAACAAGAACAAAATTCATGAAATGGTTAATTCAGCGAACTGCACAGAAATGATGCCCTGTGTTTTAATTTTTTGATACATTAGTAAGTTCTTATGTTATATTGAAGGAAAATTCGGAAGAACGAACTTTTATGGAAAAGTACGAAATTCATGAAATGATTCAATTTGCGAACTGCACTGAAGTGGCGCCTTGTTTTTATAATTTTCTCTCCGGATTTTGTTACTGGAAATTTGGATAGGCAATCGAATACATTATTGCTTACTTATGGGCAGCTGCGTGATGTTTTACCAAAGAAAATTTCGAAAAAACCAACTTTTACGAAAAAGTACAAAATTCATGAAATATTTGAATTTGAGAACTGCACTGAAATAGCGCCATGTTTTATAATTTTCTCTACGGATTTTTTTACTGGAAATTTGGATTGGCGGATGGATTCATTTTTGCTTACTTTGGGCAGCTGCGTTATGTTATACCGAAGGAAATTTCGAAAAAACTAACTTTTATGAAAAAGTACAAAATTCATGAAATGGTTGAATTTGAGAACTGCACTGAAATAGCGCCTTGTTTTTAGAATTTTCTCTACGGTTTTTTTTTACTGGAAATTTGGATTGGCGGATGGATTCATTTTTGCTTACTTTGGGCAGCTGCGTTATGTTACACCGAAGGAAATTTCGAAATAACTAACTTTTATGAAAAAGTACAAAATTCATGAAATATTTGAATTTGAGAACTGCACTGAAATAGCGCTTTGTTTTTATAATTTTCTCTCCGGACTTTTTTACTGGAAATTTGGATTGGCAATCGGATACATTATTGCTTACTTATGGGCAGCTGCGTTATGTTTTACCAAAGGAAATTTCGAAAAAATGAACTTTTATGAAAAAGTACAAAATTCATGAAATGGTTAATTCAGCGAACTGCACAGAAATGATGCCTTGTGTTTTAATTTTTTGATACATTAGTAAGTTCTTATGTTATATTGAAGGAAAATTCGGAAGAACGAACTTTTATGGAAAAGTACGAAATTCATGAAATGGTTCAATTTGCGAACTGCACTGAAATGGTGTCTTGTTTTTATAATTTTCTCTCTGGATTTTTTTACTGGATATTTGAATTGGTAATCGGATACATTAATGCTTACTTTTGGGCAGCTGTGTTATGTTTTACCGAAGGAAATTTCGAACAAACGAACTTTTATGAAAATGTACACAATTCATGAAATGGTTGAATTTGCGAACTGCACTAAAAGGGTGCACTGTTTTTATAGTTTTCAATCCGGATATTTTTACTGGAAATTTGAATTGGCAATCGGATACATTATTGCTTACTCTTGGGCAGCTGTGTTATGTTTTACCGAAGGAAATTTCGAAAAAACCAAGTTTTATGAAAAAGTACAAAATTCATGAAATGGTTGAATTTGAGAACTGCACTGAAATAGCGCCTTGTTTTTATAATTTTCTCTCCGGATTTTCTTACTGGAAATGCGGATTGGCAATAAGATACATTATTGCTTACTTTTGGGCAGCAGCGTTATGCTATACCGAAGGAAATTTCGAAAAAACGAGCTTATATGAAAAAGTACGAAATTCATGAAATATTTGAATTTGAGAACTGCACTGAAATAGCGCCATGTTTTTATAATTTTCTCTACGGATTTTTTTACTGGTAATTTGGATTGGCAATCGGATACATTATTGCTTACTTTTGGGCAGTTGCGCTATGTTTTACCGAAGGAAATTTCGAAAAAACGAACCTTTACGAAAAAGTACAAAATTCATGAAATGGTTGAATTTGCGAACTGCTCTGAAATGGTGCCTTGTGTTCATAATTTTCTCTTCGGATTTTTTACAGGAAATTTGGATTGGCAATCGGATACGTTATTGCTTACTTTTGGGTAGCTGCGTTATGTTTTCCCGAAGGAAATTTCGAAAAAACTAACTTTTACGAACAAGTACTAAATTCATGAAATGGTTAATTCAGCGAACTGCACAGAAATGATGCCTTGTGTTTTAATTTTTTGATACATTAGTAAGTTCTTATGTTATATTGAAGGAAAATTCGGAAGAACGAACTTCTATGGAAAAGTACGAAATTCATGAAATGGTTGAATTTGAGAACTGCACTGAAATAGCGCCTTGTTTTTAGAATTTTCTCTACGGTTTTTTTTTACTGGAAATTTGGATTGGCGGATGGATTCATTTTTGCTTACTTTGGGCATCTGCGTTATGTTATACCGAAGGAAATTTCGAAAAAACTAACTTTTATGAAAAAGTACAAAATTCATGAAATGGTTGAATCTGCGAACTGCACTGAAATGGTGCCTTGTTTTTATAATTTTCTCTACGGATTTTTTTACTGGAAGTTCGGATTGGCAATCGGATACGTTATTGCTTACTTTTGGGTAGCTGCGTTATGTCTTACCGAAGGAAGTTTCGAAAAAACGAACTTTTATGAAAAAGTACAAAATTCATGAAATGGTTGAATCTGCGAACTGCACTGAAATGGTGCCTTGTTTTTATAATTTTCTCTCCGGATTTTTTTACTGGAAATTTGGATAGGCAATCGAATACATTATTGCTTACTTATGGGCAGCTGCGTGATGTTTTACCAAAGAAAATTTCGAAAAAACCAACTTTTACGAAAAAGTACAAAATTCATGAAATGGTTGAATTTGAGAACTGCACTGAAATAGCGCCTTGTTTTTAGAATTTTCTCTACGGTTTTTTTTTACTGGAAATTTGGATTGGCGGATGGATTCATTTTTGCTTACTTTGGGCAGCTGCGTTATGTTATACCGAAGGAAATTTCGAAAAAACTAACTTTTATGAAAAAGTACAAAATTCATGAAATGGTTGAATTTGAGAACTGCACTGAAATAGCGCCTTGTTTTTAGAATTTTCTCTACGGTTTTTTTTTACTGGAAATTTGGATTGGCGGATGGATTCATTTTTGCTTACTTTGGGCAGCTGCGTTATGTCAGTGGTCACAAGGCATAACAACCAAAGTCGGTTTTTCTTACTTTTCAGGGGAGCAGTTTTAAGTTTAAAACCGTTTCCACAAATCAATAACTATTCTTTCGTACATAATTTTTTCATAGAATTGTGGGTATCTTACACCTTTTCATACTTACATAAACACAATTGGGTAGAATTTGCTTGTTAAAACGCTATTAACAAATTTACAACTTAAGCTTATATGATATCTTTATTTTGTAAAGTGTGCAAACCGTAAGTGTAGTTAGGTTCTTATTCGCTGAGAGCAAAACAGAATATTCTCTGCACTAATTCTACTTAGGTTACTTTTCCTTGCGAATAGATCTATCCTTTAAGCTTCAAACTTGAGTTAGGTCGTTATACATTACCAACGAGTTTCACACTTAATAGACTTCCAGGTTTTAGATAAAATATTACATTCAAACAAATGAGAACACAGAAGTAAAAATTAAACCGCAAATTCATTTTTTATTTCGCAATAAGCATTTAAATTTGGGAAAGTAAGTAAGTAAAGAAACAAAAGTACGAGTAACAAGTACGTAGAAAACATTCTTAGGAAAATAAAAAACACATACATATACAAAATAGTTAGAGTTAAAACGTAGTCTAATTTTCTTCATCCTGCTCATCGTCCACCAACAGCAACAAAGGAATTTTTATTTTGCCCTGAGCACGAGTCACTGTAAAAGGTTATTCTGTTCGTTTCAGAGGAGATCGATTGAAAGTGCTTGTAGATGCAAGAGGCGATTTCGTTGCCACCTCGACGAGCAATCCCTTCATGCCACATGAAACACTTAGCACGGTCGGATTCCAGATCATGGACGGTCAAATTAAAAGTTCACAGCTGCCTTTTGTAAAAACTTACAGAATTCCTCAGAAAAGGAGTTGGTAAGCATTGCTGTAAATCGAACGCAAATGCCTTCACATTTTTCAAATTTGTTGCGTCGGCTTTATCTGCGCGCTTCTGGTCATATCCCATGTCAGGCTTAGCTAAATGCTTTTTTTCTGCTCAATCAAAACTGATTTTTCTTCCTCGGTTTGTGCTACTTTAATTTTGGAAACAAACGTGTCGCAAGTTCCGCAAGTGTCTACTTTCGGAGCTTTAAACTTTAAATTCATCGTCTTAAATACTTGAGAATACTTCGACAGGCTCACCGGGTTTTCTACTTCTTTCGCATATAAACGATGCATAGCTGAAAGACTGAGGCTTGCATGTAAATATTTTTTGGACGTATTTCGTCTGCTATAGTGACTTTCATATGCTGGGAATTTCAAAATATGTCCTTTAATTTCCTCTTCTTTCGTTGAGCTGATCTTAGTGGTTGGAGTTTGTTTACCTCGAAGATTAGTGAACGGAAGTAAAGGACAACCAATTTTTTTGCGAATTACAGTCCTGAGAAACCCATCAGTCTCACCAAAACATTGCAAAAAATGTTTTCTGCATACAGGTATTAAATCGCCAAAAACTTCTAGTGCATATTTCACAGTGTTTTCTCGTTTTCTCTTACGCTCTTTGGAATTTACTATTGTGTCATATTTTTTATCTTCAATTGCTATTAAAGATCTAATATATAGAATTCTTTGATTGTAAGATCCCAAAGCCCAATAGTGTTTAAATAAGCATTCAATCTTTTCAAATTCAACCCTTTCATGACATTTTTTCCAACACATGTCAAAAGGCTTGCATGCTCTTGCCTTTACATTCTTTCCTAAAAGTGTTTTGTAAGATCGCCCACTATTTCGAAGCCTTGAACGAAGCAATCTTTTGTTTCTATTTTTTGGAGTTGACAAAGCATTCTCAAGTTGGGCACCTAACATGAACATTTCTTCATCTTCCTGTGAAGATTGATCACTCGACGTACAAGATAGAATAAAATTTGGATCATTAACGGAATCATCTGAATTTTCCCACTCCGGCAAATTTTAATCAGTTACATAATGGTTAAAGGTAAAGACATCTGCATCTAGAGGGTATGAAAGAATATATTTTGAAAAAAATGTTCTTACTGTTAGGCAATTCAACATCAAAATTGCATTCATCAGTTGATGATTGAGTTTTATTTGGTACTAAAGGTGCAAAATTAGGTGTAAGGTCATATTTCTGGAAGTTATGTGAGCATGTTTGGGACAACTGTTCTACAGAACAACTGCATTCCTCTTGCAATGCAGTAGTATGACTGGTCGTTGATTGGTCGATGTTACCTTTTATTTATTTGAATTAATTTATTAAGATTTTGAGGCGAACACATATTGTACAAAATATTTACGTACCGCTGTCAATATTTTCGCTTTGAAACGTACTGTTTTCAAATCCCGAAATATTTTCTGAAAGCAAGTTCAAAATTCTGTGTTGAATAGCAATTTTCCGTTATGAGCAAAACAAAAATAATATTAGGTACCACGAACTTGGTCTTACATATTATATGCTCACTTGAATGCAAACTCAAGCACTAATTTTATTTACCTTTAGCTTTTTTCCGTTCGTTCAGTATCTTGGCTAATTCCAAAATTTTCCTTGCGCGAAAAGACATTTTTGCACTTTAACACTTTTATGAACACTTAGCAGCACACAAATCTACGACTGTTCAAACAAACTAAACTCAATTTATGATGACTTTTTTGAGATATTCTGCTTTCAAATTCGTTTCGAATAGTAACTTAAGTCGACTTTACCTCTGCTCTCTAGAAATTTATTTTCGGAATAATAACAAAACTAAAGAAAGGATTCCAGGAACTTAATTTCCTGACATGGAAAAAAAACATAACTTGAAATAAGATCACCTGCAAACGAAACTGTGTTTTGGAATAACAACCTAACTCAAGTTAGGAAAATGAAATTGATGATTTCTTTCCTGTAGTAATAACCAAACTAGACTTCGTTTTTTATTGAAAAAATACAGTTTTAAATAATAAGCAGACTCGGAACCTCTTATCTCTACTTAGGCTGTTATTCCAAAATGAAGATTACAAAAAAAAGGAAATGAAAAAGAACCAAGCCCGACATTGGTTGCTTTAGGAAATTGGCGTTGAAGTTATTTCTAGAAAAAGCCGAGCTAAGCCGTTATACCAAAATTACTGTAATGCAAAAATGACTTTGGCTACTATGTTTTTGGAGAATAACGTCTGATCTATAGATGCTACATACAAACAAAATTAACTGCTAATCAATTTGGGCATGCAAAATACGGTGGTGCTAATAACTCAGTTTTGTCCTAACTCGAGTTAGGCGGTTATGGTTTGTGGCCACTGATGTTACACCGAAGGAAATTTCGAAATAACTAACTTTTATGAAAAAGTACAAAATTCATGAAATATTTGAATTTGAGAACTGCACAGAAATAGCGCCATGTTTTTATAATTTTCTCTACGGATTTTTTTACTGGTAATTTGGATTGGCAATCGGATACATTATTGCTTACTTTTGGACAGCTGCGTAACGTTTTACGGCAGGAAATTTCGAAAAAAAACTAACTTTTATGAAAAAGTACAAAATTCATGAAATGGTTGAATCTGCGAACTGCACTGAAATGGCGCCTTGTTTTTAAAATTTTCTCTACGGATTTTTAAACTGGATATTTGGATTGGCAATCAAATACATTATTGCTTACTTATGGGCAGTTGCGTTATGTTAAACCGAATGATTTTTCGAAAAAACGAACTTTTATGGAAAAAGTATAAAATTCATGAAATGGTTGAATTTGCGAACTGCACTGAAATGGTGCCTTGTTTTTATAATTTTCTCTCCGGATTTTCTTACTGAAAATGCGGATTGGCAATAAGATACATTATTGCTTACTTTTGGGCAGCAGCGTTATGCTATACCGAAGGAAATTTCGAAAAAATGAGCTTATATGAAAAAGTACGAAATTCATGAAATATTTGAATTTGAGAACTGCACTGAAATAGCGCCATGTTTTTATAATTTTCTCTACGGATTTTTTTACTGGTAATTTGGATTGGCAATCGGATACATTATTGCTTACTTTTGGGCAGCTGCGCTATGTTTTACCTAAGGAAATTTCGAAAAAACGAACCTTTACGAAAAAGTACAAAATTCATGAAATGGTTGAATTTGCGAACTGCTCTGAAATGGTGCCTTGTGTTCATAATTTTCTTTTCGGATTTTTTACAGGAAATTTGGATTGGCAATCGGATACGTTATTGCTTACTTCTGGGCAGCTGCGTTATGTTTTCCCGAAGGAAATTTCGAAAAAACTAACTTTTACGAACAAGTACAAAATTCATGAAATGGTTAATTCAGCGAACTGCACAGAAATGATG
Source organism: Eumerus sabulonum (assembly GCA_951905685.1). NCBI lineage: Eukaryota > Metazoa > Arthropoda > Insecta > Diptera > Syrphidae > Eumerus > Eumerus sabulonum. The sequence goes on from OX645061.1 coordinate 80,775,970, forward strand.
CCCTGTGTTTTAATTTTTTGATACATTAGTAAGTTCTTATGTTATATTGAAGGAAAATTCGGAAGAACGAACTTTTATGGAAAAGTACGAAATTCATGAAATGATTCAATTTGCGAACTGCACTGAAGTGGCGCCTTGTTTTTATAATTTTCTCTCCGGATTTTGTTACTGGAAATTTGGATAGGCAATCGAATACATTATTGCTTACTTATGGGCAGCTGCGTGATGTTTTACCAAAGAAAATTTCGAAAAAACCAACTTTTACGAAAAAGTACAAAATTCATGAAATATTTGAATTTGAGAACTGCACTGAAATAGCGCCATGTTTTATTATTTTCTCTACGGATTTTTTTACTGGAAATTTGGATTGGCGGATGGATTCATTTTTGCTTACTTTGGGCAGCTGCGTTATGTTATACCGAAGGAAATTTCGAAAAAACTAACTTTTATGAAAAAGTACGAAATTCATGAAATATTTGAATTTGAGAACTGCACTGAAATAGCGCCATGTTTTTATAATTTTCTCTACGGATTTTTTTACTGGTAATTTGGATTGGCAATCGGATACATTATTGCTTACTTTTGGACAGCTGCGTAACGTTTTACGGCAGGAAATTTCGAAATAAACTAACTTTTATGAAAAAGTACAAAATTCATGAAATGGTTGAATCTGCGAACTGCACTGAAATGGCGCCTTGTTTTTAAAATTTTCTCTACGGATTTTTAAACTGGATATTTGGATTGGCAATCAAATACATTATTGCTTACTTATGGGCAGTTGCGTTATGTGTTTTAATTTTTTGATACATTAGTAAGTTCTTATGTTATATTGAAGGAAAATTCGGAAGAACGAACTTTTATGGAAAAGTACGAAATTCATGAAATGGTTGAATCTGCGAACTGCACTGAAGTGGCGCCTTGTTTTTATAATTTTCTCTCCGGATTTTGTTACTGGAAATTTGGATAGGCAATCGAATACATTATTGCTTACTTATGGGCAGCTGCGTGATGTTTTACCAAAGAAAATTTCGAAAAAACCAACTTTTACGAAAAAGTACAAAATTCATGAAATGGTTGAATTTGAGAACTGCACTGAAATAGCGCCTTGTTTTTAGAATTTTCTCTACGGTTTTTTTTTACTGGAAATTTGGATTGGCGGATGGATTCATTTGGGATACTTTGGGCAGCTGCGTTATGTTATACCGAAGGAAATTTCGAAAAAACTAACTTTTATGAAAAAGTACAAAATTCATGAAATGGTTGAATCTGCGAACTGCACTGAAATGGTGCCTTGTTTTTATAATTTTCTCTACGGATTTTTTTACTGGAAGTTCGGATTGGCAATCGGATACGTTATTGCTTACTTTTGGGTAGCTGCGTTATGTCTTACCGAAGGAAGTTTCGAAAAAACACTATTGCGTTCTCTGGTTAGCTGCGCGCTAGTTACATTTGAAGAAAATTAAAAAAGACCGATTTTTTACGAACAAGTACAAAATTCATGATATGGTTAAATCTGCGAACTGCACTGAAATTGTGCCTTGTTTCTTTATTTTTTGATTCATCATAGCGTTCTTTGGTGTGCTGCGTTATGCCACATCGAAGGAAATTCCGAAAGAACGAACTTTTATAACAAAGGCCGGAATTCATAAAATGGTTAAATCTGCGAACTGCACTGAAATGGTGTCTTGTTTTTTAATTTTTTCATACATTATTGCGTTCTTTGGTTAGCTGCGCGCTATTTACATTTGAAGAAAATTCCAAAAGACGAACTTTTACGAACAAGTACAAAATTCATGAAATGGATAAATTTGCGAACTGCACTCAAATGGTGACTTGTTTTTTATTTTTTTCATACATTATTGCGCTCCTTGGTGTGCTGCGCCAAGCCACATTGAGGCAAATTCCAAAAGAACGAACTTTTATAAAAAAGGACGAAATTCATGAAATGGTTTAATCTGCGAACTGCACTGAAATATTGCATTGCTTCTTAATTTTTTAGCACATCATTGCGTTCTTTGGTGTGCTGCGCTATGCCACATCGATACATTACTGCTTACTTTTGGGCAGCTGCGTCATGTTTTACCGAAGGAAATTTCGAAAAAACGAACTTTTACGAAAAAGTACAAAATTGATGAAATGGTTGAATTTGCGAACTGCACTGAAATAGCGCCTTGTTTTTATAATTTTCTCTCCGGACTTTTTTACTGGAAATTTGGATTGGCAATCGGATACATTATTGCTTACTTATGGGCAGCTGCGTTATGTTTTACCAAAGGAAATTTCGAAAAAACGAACTTTTATGAAAAAGTACACAATTCATGAAATGGTTGAATTTGCGAACTGCACTGAAATGGCGCTTTGATTTTATAATATTCTCTACGGATTTTTTTACTGGAAACTTGGATTGGCAATCGGATACATTATTGCTTACTTATGGGCAGCTGCGTTATGTTTTACTGAAGGAAATTTCGAAAAAACGAACTTTTATGAAAAAGTACAATATTCATGAAATGGTTGAATTTGAGAACTGCACTGAAATAGCGCCTTGTTTTTAGAATTTTCTCTACGGTTTTTTTTTACTGGAAATTTGGATTGGCGGATGGATTCATTTTTGCTTACTTTGGGCAGCTGCGTTATGTCATAATGAAGGAAATTTCGAAAAAACTAACTTTTATGAAAAAGTACAAAATTCATGAAATATTTGAATTTGAGAACTGCACTAAAAGGGTGCCTTGTTTTTATAATTTTCTCTACGGATTTTTTTACTGGAAGTTCAGATTGGCAATCGGATACGTTATTGCTTACTTTTGGGTAGCTGCGTTATGTTTTACCGAAGGAAGTTTCGAAAAAAACGAACTTTTATGAAAAAGTACAAAATTCATGAAATGGTTGAATTTGAGAACTGCACTGAAATAGCGCCCTGTTTTTAGAATTTTCTCTACGGTTTTTTTTTACTGGAAATTTGGATTGGCGGATGGATTCATTTTTGCTTACTTTGGGCAGCTGCGTTATGTTATACCGAAGGAAATTTCGAAAAAACTAACTTTTATGAAAAAGTACAAAATTCATGAAATATTTGAATTTGAGAACTGCACTGAAATAGCGCCATGTTTTTATAATTTTCTCTACGGATTTTTATACTGGTAATTTGGATTGGCAATCGGATACATTATTGCTTACTTTTGGACAGCTGCGTAACGTTTTACGGCAGGAAATTTCGAAAAAAACTAACTTTTATGAAAAAGTACAAAATTCATGAAATGGTTGAATCTGCGAACTGCACTGAAATGGCGCCTTGTTTTTAAAATTTTCTCTCCGGATTTTCTTACTGGAAATGCGGATTGGCAATAAGATACATTATTGCTTACTTATGGGCAGTTGCGTTATGTTAAACCGAATGATTTTTCGAAAAAACGAACTTTTATGGAAAAAGTATAAAATTCATGAAATGGTTGAATTTGCGAACTGCACTGAAATGAAGCCTTGTTTTTATAATTTTCTCTCCGGATTTTCTTACTGGAAATGCGGATTGGCAATAAGATACATTATTGCTTACTTTTGGGCAGCAGCGTTATGCTATACCGAAGGAAATTTCGAAAAAACGAGCTTATATGAAAAAGTACGAAATTCATGAAATATTTGAATTTGAGAACTGCACTGAAATAGCGCCATGTTTTTATAATTTCCTCTACGGATTTTTTTACTGGTAATTTGGATTGGCAATCGGATACATTATTGCTTACTTTTGGGCAGTTGCGCTATGTTTTACCGAAGGAAATTTCGAAAAAGCGAACCTTTACGAAAAAGTACAAAATTCATGAAATGGTTGAATTTGCGAACTGCTCTGAAATGGTGCCTCGTGTTCATAATTTTCTTTCGGATTTTTTACAGGAAATTTGGATTGGCAATCGGATACGTTATTGCTTACTTCTGGGCAGCTGCGTTATGTTTTCCCGAAGGAAATTTCGAAAAAACTAACTCTTACGAACAAGTACAAAATTCATGAAATGGTTAATTCAGCGAACTGCACAGAAATGACGCCTTGTGTTTTAATTTTTTGATACATTAGTAAGTTCTTATGTTATATTGAAGGAAAATTCGGAAGAACGAACTTTTATGGAAAAGTACGAAATTCATGAAATGATTCAATTTGCGAACTGCACTGAAGTGGCGCCTTATTTTTATAATTTTCTCTCCGGATTTTTTTACTGGAAATGCGGATTGGCAATCGGATACATTATTGATTACTTTTGGGCAGAAGAGTAATGTTATACCGAAGGAAATTTCGAAAAAACGAGCTTTTACGAAAGAGTACAAAATTCATGAAATGGTTGAATTTGAGAACTGCACTGAAATAGCGCCTTGTTTTTATAATTTTCTCTACGGATTTTTTTACTGGAAATTTGGATTGGCGATCGGATACATTATTGCTTACTTATGGGCGGCTGAGTTATGTAAAACCGAATGAAATTTCGAAAAAACGAACTTTTATGGAAGAAGTATAAAATTCATGAAATCGTTGAATCTGCGAACTGCACTGAAATGGTGCCCTGTGTTTAAAATTTTCTCTTCGGATTTTTTTACTGGAAATTTGGATTGGCAATTGGATTCATTTTTGCTTACTTTGGGCAGCTGCGTTATGTTATACCGAAGGAAATTTCGAAAAAACGAACTTTTATGAAAAAGTACAAAATTCATGAAATGATTGAATTTGAGAACTGCACTAAAAGGGTGCCTTGTTTTTATAATTTTCTCTACGGATTTTTTTACTGGAAGTTCAGATTGGCAATCGGATACATTATTGCTTACTTATGGGCAGCTGCGTTATGTTTTACTGAAGGAAATTTCGAAAAAACGAACTTTTATGAAAAAGTACAATATTCATGAAATGGTTGAATTTGAGAACTGCACTGAAATAGCGCCTTGTTTTTAGAATTTTCTCTACGGTCTTTTTTTACTGGAAATTTGGATTGGCGGATGGATTCATTTTTGCTTACTTTGGGCAGCTGCGTTATGTTATAATGAAGGAAATTTCGAAAAAACTAACTTTTATGAAAAAGTACAAAATTCATGAAATATTTGAATTTGAGAACTGCACTAAAAGGGTGCCTTGTTTTTATAATTTTCTCTACGGATTTTTTTACTGGAAGTTCAGATTGGCAATCGGATACGCTATTGCTTACTTTTGGGTAGCTGCGTTATGTTTTACCGAAGGAAGTTTCGAAAAAAACGAACTTTTATGAAAAAGTACAAAATTCATGAAATGGTTGAATTTGAGAACTGCACTGAAATAGCGCCCTGTTTTTAGAATTTTCTCTACGGTTTTTTTTTACTGGAAATTTGGATTGGCGGATGGATTCATTTTTGCTTACTTTGGGCAGCTGCGTTATGTTATACCGAAGGAAATTTCGAAAAAACTAACTTTTATGAAAAAGTACAAAATTCATGAAATATTTGAATTTGAGAACTGCACTGAAATAGCGCCATGTTTTTATAATTTTCTCTACGGATTTTTATACTGGTAATTTGGATTGGCAATCGGATACATTATTGCTTACTTTTGGACAGCTGCGTAACGTTTTACGGCAGGAAATTTCGAAAAAAACTAACTTTTATGAAAAAGTACAAAATTCATGAAATGGTTGAATCTGCGAACTGCACTGAAATGGCGCCTTGTTTTTAAAATTTTCTCTCCGGATTTTCTTACTGGAAATGCGGATTGGCAATAAGATACATTATTGCTTACTTATGGGCAGTTGCGTTATGTTAAACCGAATGATTTTTCGAAAAAACGAACTTTTATGGAAAAAGTATAAAATTCATGAAATGGTTGAATTTGCGAACTGCACTGAAATGGAGCCTTGTTTTTATAATTTTCTCTCCGGATTTTCTTACTGGAAATGCGGATTGGCAATAAGATACATTATTGCTTACTTTTGGGCAGCAGCGTTATGCTATACCGAAGGAAATTTCGAAAAAACGAGCTTATATGAAAAAGTACGAAATTCATGAAATACTTGAATTTGAGAACTGCACTGAAATAGCGCCATGTTTTTATAATTTCCTCTACGGATTTTTTTACTGGTAATTTGGATTGGCAATCGGATACATTATTGCTTACTTTTGGGCAGTTGCGCTATGTTTTACCGAAGGAAATTTCGAAAAAGCGAACCTTTACGAAAAAGTACAAAATTCATGAAATGGTTGAATTTGCGAACTGCTCTGAAATGGTGCCTTGTGTTCATAATTTTCTTTCGGATTTTTTACAGGAAATTTGGATTGGCAATCGGATACGTTATTGCTTACTTCTGGGCAGCTGCGTTATGTTTTCCCGAAGGAAATTTCGAAAAAACTAACTTTTACGAACAAGTACAAAATTCATGAAATGGTTAATTCAGCGAACTGCACAGAAATGACGCCTTGTGTTTTAATTTTTTGATACATTAGTAAGTTCTTATGTTATATTGAAGGAAAATTCGGAAGAACTTTTATGGAAAAGTACGAAATTCATGACATGATTCAATTTGCGAACTGCACTGAAGTGGCGCCTTATTTTTATAATTTTCTCTCCGCATTTTTTTACTGGAAATGCGGATTGGCAATCGGATACATTATTGATTACTTTTGGGCAGAAGAGTAATGTTATACCGAAGGAAATTTCGAAAAAACGAGCTTTTACGAAAGAGTACAAAATTCATCAAATGGTTGAATTTGAGAACTGCACTGAAATAGCGCCTTGTTTTTATAATTTTCTCTACGGATTTTTTTACTGGAAATTTGGATTGGCGATCGGATACATTATTGCTTACTTATGGGCAGCTGAGTTATGTTAAACCGAATGAAATTTCGAAAAAACGAACTTTTATGGAAAAAGTATAAAATTCATGAAATCGTTGAATCTGCGAACTGCACTGAAATGGTGCCCTGTGTTTAAAATTTTCTCTCCGGATTTTTTTACTGGAAATTTGGATTGGCAATTGGATTCATTTTTGCTTACTTTGGGCAGCTGCGTTATGTTATACCGAAGGAAATTTCGAAAAAACGAACTTTTATGAAAAAGTACAAAATTCATGAAATGATTGAATTTGAGAACTGCTCTAAAAGGGTGCCTTGTTTTTATAATTTTCTCTACGGATTTTTTTACTGGAAGTTCAGATTGGCAATCGGATACGTTATTGCTTACTTTTGGGTAGCTGCGTTATGTTTTACCGAAGGAAGTTTCGAAAAAAACGAACTTTTATGAAAAAGGTGCAAAATTCATGAAATGGTTGAATTTGCGAACTGCACTGAAATGACGCCTTGTTTTTATAATTTTCTCTACGGATTTTTAAACTGGAAATTCGGATTGGCAATCGGATACATTATTACTTACTTTTGGGCAGCAGCGTTATGTTATACCGAAGGAAATTTCGAAAAAACGAGCTTTTATGAAAAAGTACAAAATTCATGAAATGGTTGAATTTGAGAACTGCACTGAAATAGCGCCCTGTTTTTAGAATTTTCTCTACGGTTTTTTTTTACTGGAAATTTGGATTGGCGGATGGATTCATTTTTGCTTACTTTTGGACAGCTGCGTAACGTTTTACGGCAGGAAATTTCGAAAAAAACTAACTTTTATGAATAAGTACAAAATTCATGAAATGGTTGAATCTGCGAACTGCACTGCAATGGCGCCTTGTTCTTAAAATTTTCTCTACGGATTTTTAAACTGGATATTTGGATTGGCAATCAAATACATTATTGCTTACTTATGGGCAGTTGCGTTATGTTAAACCGAATGATTTTTCGAAAAAACGAACTTTTATGGAAAAAGTATAAAATTCATGAAATGGTTGAATTTGCGAACTGCACAGAAATGGAGCCTTGTTTTTATAATTTTCTCTCCGGATTTTCTTACTGGAAATGCGGATTGGCAATAAGATACATTATTGCTTACTTTTGGGCAGCAGCGTTATGCTATACCGAAGGAAATTTCGAAAAAACGAGCTTATATGAAAAAGTACGAAATTCATGAATTATTTGAATTTGAGAACTGCACTGAAATAGCGCCATGTTTTTATAATTTTCTCTACGGATTTTTTTACTGGTAATTTGGATTGGCAATCGGATACATTATTGCTTACTTTTGGGCAGTTGCGCTATGTTTTACCGAAGGAAATTTCGAAAAAACGAACCTTTACGAAAAAGTACAAAATTCATGAAATGGTTGAATTTGCGAACTGCTCTGAAATGGTGCCTTGTGTTCATAATTTTCTCTTCGGATTTTTTACAGGAAATTTGGATTGGCAATCGGATACGTTATTGCTTACTTTTGGGTAGCTGCGTTATGTTTTCCCGAAGGAAATTTCGAAAAAACTAACTTTTACGAACAAGTACAAAATTCATGAAATGGTTAATTCAGCGAACTGCACAGAAATGATGCCTTGTGTTTTAATTTTTTGATACATTAGTAAGTTCTTATGTTATATTGAAGGAAAATTCGGAAGAACGAACTTTTATGGAAAAGTACGAAATTCATGAAATGGTTAAATTTGAGAACTGCACTGAAATAGCGCCTTGTTTTTAGAATTTTCTCTACGGTTTTTTTTTACTGGAAATTTGGATTGGCGGATGGATTCACTTTTGCTTACTTTGGGCATCTGCGTTATGTTATACCGAAGGAAATTTCGAAAAAACTAACTTTTATGAAAAAGTGCAAAATTCATGAAATGGTTGAATCTGCGAACTGCACTGAAATGGTGCCTTGTTTTTATAATTTTCTCTACGGATTTTTTTACTGGAAGTTCGGATTGGCAATCGGATACGTTATTGCTTACTTTTGGGTAGCTGCGTTATGTCTTACCGAAGGAAGTTTCGAAAAAACGAACTTTTATGAAAAAGTACAAAATTCATGAAATGGTTGAATCTGCGAACTGCACTAAAAGGGTGCACTGTTTTTATAGTTTTCAATCCGGATGCCTTGTTTTTATAATTTTCTCTCCGGATTTTTTTACTGGAAATTTGGATAGGCAATCGAATACATTATTGCTTACTTATGGGCAGCTGCGTGATGTTTTACCAAAGAAAATTTCGAGAAAACCAACTTTTACGAAAAAGTACAAAATTCATGAAATGGTTGAATTTGAGAACTGCACTGAAATAGCGCCTTGTTTTTAGAATTTTCTCTACGGTTTTTTTTACTGGAAATTTGGATTGGCGGATGGATTCATTTTTGCTTACTTTGGGCAGCTGCGTTATGTTATACCGAAGGAAATTTCGATAAAACTAACTTTTATGAAAAAGTACAAAATTCATGAAATGGTTGAATCTGCGAACTGCACTGAAATGGTGCCTTGTTTTTATAATTTTCTTTACGGATTTTTTTACTGGAAGTTCGGATTGGCAATCGGATACGTTATTGCTTACTTTGGATTCTTTTTGCTTACTTTGGGCAGCTGCGTTATGTTATACCGAAGGAAATTTCGAAAAAACTAACTTTTATGAAAAAGTACAAAATTCATGAAATGGTTGAATCTGCGAACTGCACTGAAATGGTGCCTCGTTTTTATAATTTTCTCTACGGATTTTTTTACTGGAAGTTCGGATTGGCAATCGGATACGTTATTGCTTACTTTTGGGTAGCTGCGTTATGTCTTACCGAAGGAAGTTTCGAAAAAACGAACTTTTATGAAAAAGTACAAAATTCATGAAATGGTTGAATCTGCGAACTGCACTGAAATGGTGCCTTGTTTTTATAATTTTCTCTCCGGATTTTTTTACTGGAAATTTGGATAGGCAATCGAATACATTATTGCTTACTTATGGGCAGCTGCGTGATGTTTTACCAAAGAAAATTTCGAAAAAAACAACTTTTACGAAAAAGTAGAAAATTCATGAAATGGTTGAATTTGAGAACTGCACTGAAATAGCGCCTTGTTTTTAGAATTTTCTCTACGGTTTTTTTTACTGGAAATTTGGATTGGCGGATGGATTCATTTTTGCTTACTTTGGGCAGCTGCGTTATGTTATACCGAAGGAAATTTCGAAAAAACTAACTTTTATGAAAAAGTACAAAATTCATGAAATGGTTGAATCTGCGAACTGCACTGAAATGGTGCCTTGTTTTTATAATTTTCTCTACGGATTTTTTTACTGGAAGTTCGGATTGGCAATCGGATACGTTATTGCTTACTTTTGGGTAGCTGCGTTATGTCTTACCGAAGGAAGTTTCGAAAAAACGAACTTTTATGAAAAAGTACAAAATTCATGAAATGGTTGAATTTGCGAACTGCACTAAAAGGGTGCACTGTTTTTATAGTTTTCAATCCGGATATTTTTACTGGAAATTTGGATTGGCAATCGGATACGTTATTGCTTACTTTTGGACAGCTGCGTAACGTTTTACGGCAGTAAATTTTGAAAAAAACTAACTTTTATGAAAAAGTACAAAATTCATGAAATGGTTGAATCTGCGAACTGCACTGAAATGGTGCCTTGTTTTTATAATTTTCTCTCCGGATTTTTTTACTGGAAATTCGGATTGGCAATCGGATACATTATTACTTACTTTTGGGCAGCAGCGTTATGTTATACCGAAGGAAATTTCGAAAAAACGAGCTTTTATGAAAAAGTACAAAATTCATGAAATGGTTGAATTTGAGAACTGCACTGAAATAGCGCCTTGTTTTTAGAATTTTCTCTACGGTTTTTTTTTACTGGAAATTTGGATTGGCGGATGGATTCATTTTTGCTTACTTTGGGAAGCAAATATTTCGAAGGAAATTTCGAAAAAACTAACTTTTATGAAAAAGTACAAAATTCATGAAATGGTTGAATCTGCGAACTGCACTGAAATGGTGCCTTGTTTTTATAATTTTCTCTACGGCTTTTTTTACTGGAAGTTCGGATTGGCAATCGGATACGTTATTGCTTACTTTTGGGTAGCTGCGTTATGTCTTACCGAAGGAAGTTTCGAAAAAACTAACTTTTATGAAAAAGTACAAAATTCATGAAATGGTTGAATTTGCGAACTGCACTAAAAGGGTGCATTGTTTCGATGGAAATTTCGAAAAAACTAACTTTTACGAAAAAGTACAAAATTCATGAAATGGCTGAATTTGCGAACTGCACTGAAATGGTGCCTTGTTTTCCAATTTTTACATACACTATTGCGTTCTCTGGTTAGCTGCGCGCTAGTTACATTTGAAGAAAATTAAAAAAGAACGATTTTTTACGAACAAGTACAAAATTCATGATATGGTTAAATCTGCGAACTGCACTGAAATTGTGCCTTGTTTCTTTATTTTTTGATTCATCATAGCGTTCTTTGGTGTGCTGCGTTATGCCACATCGAAGGAAATTCCGAAAGAACGAACTTTTATAAAAAAGGCCGGAATTCATAAAATGGTTAAATCTGCGAACTGCACTGAAATGGTGTCTTGTTTTTTAATTTTTTCATACATTATTGCGTTCTTTGGTTAGCTGCGCGCTATTTACATTTGAAGAAAATTCCAAAAGACGAACTTTTACGAACAAGTACAAAATTCATGAAATGGATAAATTTGCGAACTGCACTCAAATGGTGACTTGTTTTTTATTTTTTTCATACATTATTGCGCTCCTAGGTTAGCTGCGCGCTAGTTACATTTGAAGAAAATATCAAAAGAACGAACTTTTACGAACAAGTACAAAATTCATGATATGCTTAAATTTGCGAACTGCATTGAAATGGTGCCTTGATTTTTAATTTTTTGATACATCATTGCGTTCTTTGGTGTGCTGCGCCAAGCCACATTGAGGCAAATTCCAAAAGAACGAACTTTTATAAAAAAGGACGAAATTCATGAAATGGTTTAATCTGCGAACTGCACTGAATTATTGCCTTGCTTCTTAATTTTTTAGCACATCATTGCGTTCTTTGGTGTGCTGCGCTATGCCACATCGATACATTACTGCTTACTTTTGGGCAGCTGCGTCATGTTTTACCGAAGGAAATTTCGAAAAAACGAACTTTTACGAAAAAGTACAAAATTCATGAAATGGTTGAATTTGAGAACTGCACTGAAATAGCGCCTTGTTTTTATAATTTTCTCTCCGGACTTTTTTACTGGAAATTTGGATTGGCAATCGGATACATTATTGCTTACTTATGGGCAGCTGCGTTATGTTTTACCAAAGGAAATTTCGAAAAAACGAACTTTTATGAAAAAGTACACAATTCATGAAATGGTTGAATTTGCGAACTGCACTGAAATGGCGCTTTGATTTTATAATATTCTCTACGGATTTTTTTACTGGAAATTTGGATTGGCAATCGGATACATTATTGCTTACTTATGGGCAGCTGCGTTATGTTTTACTGAAGGAAATTTCGAAAAAACGATCTTTTATGAAAAAGTACAAAATTCATGAAATGTTTGAATTTGAGAACTGCACTGAAATAGCGCCTTGTTTTTAGAATTTTCTCTACGGTTTTTTTTTACTGGAAATTTGGATTGGCGGATGGATTCATTTTTGCTTACTTTGGGCAGCTGCGTTATGTTATACCGAAGGAAATTTCGAAAAAACTAACTTTTATGAAAAAGTACAAAATTCATGAAATGGTTGAATCTGCGAACTGCACTGAAATGGTGCACTGTTTTTATAGTTTTCAATCCGGATATTTTTACTGGAAATTTGGATTGGCAATCGGATACGTTATTGCTTACTTTTGGACAGCTGCGTTATGTCTTACCGAAGGAAGTTTCGAAAAAACTAACTTTTATGAAAAAGTACAAAATTCATGAAATGGTTGAATTTGCGAACTGCACTAAAAGGGTGCACTGTTTTTATAGTTTTCAATCCGGATATTTTTACTAGAAATTTGGATTGGCAATCGGATACGTTATTGCTTACTTTTGGACAGCTGCGTAACGTTTTACGGCAGTAAATTTTGAAAAAAACTAACTTTTATGAAAAAGTACAAAATTCATGAAATGGTTGAATCTGCGAACTGCACTGAAATGGTGCCTTGTTTTTATAATTTTCTCTCCGGATTTTTTTACTGGAAATTCGGATTGGCAATCGGATACATTATTACTTACTTTTGGGCAGCAGCGTTATGTTATACAGAAGGAAATTTCGAAAAAACGAGCTTTTATGAAAAAGTACAAAATTCATGAAATGGTTGAATTTGAGAACTGCACTGAAATAGCGCCTTGTTTTTAGAATTTTCTCTACGGTTTTTTTTTACTGGAAATTTGGATTGGCGGATGGATTCATTTTTGCTTACTTTGGGCAGCTGCGTTATGATATACCGAAGGAAACTTCGAAAAAACTAACTTTTATGAAAAAGTACAAAATTCATGAAATATTTGAATTTGAGAACTGCACAGAAATAGCGCCATGTTTTTATAATTTTCTCTACGGATTTTTTTACTGGAAGTTCGGATTGGCAATCGGATACGTTATTGCTTACTTTTGGGTAGCTGCGTTATGTCTTACCGAAGGAAGTTTCGAAAAAACTAACTTTTATGAAAAAGTACAAAATTCATGAAATGGTTGAATTTGCGAACTGCACTAAAAGGGTGCATTGTTTCGATGGAAATTTCGAAAAAACTAACTCTTACGAAAAAGTACAAAATTCATGAAATGGCTGAATTTGCGAACTGCACTGAAATGGTGCCTTGTTTTCCAATTTTTACATACACTATTGCGTTCTCTGGTTAGCTGCGCGCTAGTTACATTTGAAGAAAATTAAAAAAGAACGATTTTTTACGAACAAGTACAAAATTCATGATATGGTTAAATCTGCGAACTGCACTGAAATTGTGCCTTGTTTCTTTATTTTTTGATTCATCATAGCGTTCTTTGGTGTGCTGCGTTATGCCACATCGAAGGAAATTCCGAAAGAACGAACTTTTATAAAAAAGGCCGGAATTCATAAAATGGTTAAATCTGCGAACTGCACTGAAATGGTGTCTTGTTTTTTAATTTTTTCATACATTATTGCGTTCTTTGGTTAGCTGCGCGCTAGTTACATTTGAAGAAAATATCAAAAGAACGAACTTTTACGAACAAGTACAAAATTCATGATATGCTTAAATTTGCGAACTGCATTGAAATGGTGCCTTGATTTTTAATTTTTTGATACATCATTGCGTTCTTTGGTGTGCTGCGCCAAGCCACATTGAGGCAAATTCCAAAAGAACGAACTTTTATAAAAAAGGACGAAATTCATGAAATGGTTTAATCTGCGAACTGCACTGAAATATTGCCTTGCTTCTTAATTTTTTAGCACATCATTGCGTTCTTTGGTGTGCTGCGCTATGCCACATCGATACATTACTGCTTACTTTTGGGCAGCTGCGTCATGTTTTACCGAAGGAAATTTCGAAAAAACGAACTTTTACGAAAAAGTACAAAATTGATGAAATGGTTGAATTTGCGAACTGCACTGAAATGGTGCCTTGTTTTTATAATTTTCGCTCCGGATTTTCTTACTGGAAATTTGAATTGGAAATCGGATACATTATTGCTTACATATGGGCAGCTGCGTTATGTCATACCGAAGGAAATTTCGAAAAAAACGAGCTTTTATGAAAAAGTACAAAATTCATGAAATGGTTGAATTTGAGAACTGCACTGAAATAGCGCCTTGTTTTTATAATTTTCTCTCCGGACTTTTTTACTGGAAATTTGGATTGGCAATCGGATACATTATTGCTTACTTATGGGCAGCTGCGTTATGTTTTACCAAAGGAAATTTCGAAAAAACGAACTTTTATGAAAAAGTACACAATTCATGAAATGGTTGAATTTGCGAACTGCACTGAAATGGCGCTTTGATTTTATAATATTCTCTACGGATTTTTTTACTGGAAATTTGGATTGGCAATCGGATACATTATTGCTTACTTATGGGCAGCTGCGTTATGTTTTACTGAAGGAAATTTCGAAAAAACGAACTTTTATGAAAAAGTACAAAATTCATGAAATGGTTGAATTTGCGAACTGCACTAAAAGGGTGCACTGTTTTTATAATTTTCTCTACGGATTTTTTTACTGGAAGTTCGGATTGGCAATCGGATACGTTATTGCTTACTTTTTGGTAGCTGCGTTATGTCTACCGAAGGAAGTTTCGAAAAAACTAACTTTTATGAAAAAGTACAAAATTCATGAAATGGTTGAATTTGCGAACTGCACTAAAAGGGTGCACTGTTTTTATAGTTTTCAATCCGGATATTTTTACTGGAAATTTGGATTGGCAATCGGATACGTTATTGCTTACTTTTGGACAGCTGCGTAACGTTTTACGGCAGTAAATTTTGAAAAAAACTAACTTTTATGAAAAAGTACAAAATTCATGAAATGGTTGAATCTGCGAACTGCACTGAAATGGTGCCTTGTTTTTATAATTTTCTCTCCGGATTTTTTTACTGGAAACTCGGATTGGCAATCGGATACATTATTACTCACTTTTGGGCAGCAGCGTTATGTTATACAGAAGGAAATTTCGAAAAAACGAGCTTTTATGAAAAAGTACAAAATTCATGAAATGGTTGAATTTGAGAACTGCACTGAAATAGCGCCTTGTTTTTAGAATTTTCTCTACGGTTTTTTTTTACTGGAAATTTGGATTGGCGGATGGATTCATTTTTGCTTACTTTGGGCAGCTGCGTTATGATATACCGAGGGAAATTTCGAAAAAACTAACTTTTATGAAAAAGTACAAAATTCATGAAATATTTGAATTTGAGAACTGCACAGAAATAGCGCCATGTTTTTATAATTTTCTCTACGGATTTTTTTACTGGTAATTTGGATTGGCAATCGGATACATTTTTGCTTACTTTTGGACAGCGTTCTTTGGTTAGCTGCGCGCTATTTACATTTGAAGAAAATTCCAAAAGACGAACTTTTACGAACAAGTACAAAATTCATGAAATGGATAAATTTGCGAACTGCACTCAAATGGTGACTTGTTTTTTATTTTTTTCATACATTATTGCGCTCCTTGGTTAGCTGCGCGCTAGTTATATTTGAAGAAAATATCAAAAGAACGAACTTTTACGAACAAGTACAAAATTCATGATATGCTTAAATTTGCGAACTGCATTGAAATGGTGCCTTGATTTTTAATTTTTTGATACATCATTGCGTTCTTTGGTGTGCTGCGCTAAGCCACATTGAGGCAAATTCCAAAAGAACGAACTTTTATAAAAAGGACGAAATTCATGAAAAGGTTTAATCTGCGAACTGCACTGAAATATTGCCTTGCTTCTTAATTTTTTAGCACATCATTGCGTTCTTTGGTGTGCTGCGCTATGCCACATCGATACATTACTGCTTACTTTTGGGCAGCTGCGTCATGTTTTACCGAAGGAAATTTCGAAAAAACGAACTTTTACGAAAAAGTACAAAATTGATGAAATGGTTGAATTTGCGAACTGCACTGAAATGGTGCCTTGTTTTTATAATTTTCGCTCCGGATTTTCTTACTGGAAATTTGAATTGGAAATCGGATACATTATTGCTTACATATGGGCAGCTGCGTTATGTCATACCGAAGGAAATTTCGAAAAAAACGAGCTTTTATGAAAAAGTACAAAATTCATGAAATGGTTGAATTTGAGAACTGCACTGAAATAGCGCCTTGTTTTTATAATTTTCTCTCCGGACTTTTTTACTGGAAATTTGGATTGGCAATCGGATACATTATTGCTTACTTATGGGCAGCTGCGTTATGTTTTACCAAAGGAAATTTCGAAAAAACGAACTTTTATGAAAAAGTACACAATTCATGAAATGGTTGAATTTGCGAACTGCACTGAAATGGCGCTTTGATTTTATAATATTCTCTACGGATTTTCTTACTGGAAATTTGGATTGGCAATCGGATACATTATTGCTTACTTATGGGCAGCTGCGTTATGTTTTACTGAAGGAAATTTCGAAAAAACGAACTTTTATGAAAAAGTACACAATTCATGAAATGGTTGAATTTGCGAACTGCACTAAAAGGGTGCACTGTTTTTATAGTTTTCAATCCGGATATTTTTACTGGAAATTTGGATTGGCAATCGGATACGTTATTGCTTACTTTTGGGCGGCTGCGTAACGTTTTACAGCAGGAAATTTCGAAAAAACTAACTTTTATGAAAAAGTACAAAATTCATGAAATGGTTGAATCTGCAAACTGCACTGAAATGGTGCCTTGTTTTTATAATTTTCTCTCCGGATTTTTTTACTGGATATTTGAATTGGCAATCGGATACATTATTGCTTACTTTTGGGCAGCTGTGTTATGTTTTACCGAAGGAAATTTCGAAAAAACGAACTCTTATGAAAAAGTACAAAATTCATGAAATGGTTGAATTTGCGAACTGCACTAAAAGGGTGCACTGTTTTTATAGTTTTCAATCCGGATATTTTTACTGGAAATTTGAATTGGCAATCGGATACATTATTTCTTACTTATGGGCAGCTGCGTTATGTTTTACCAAAGGAAATTTCGAAAAAACGAACTTTTATGAAAAAGTACACAATTCATGAAATGGTTGAATTTGCGAACTGCACTGAAATGGCGCTTTGATTTTATAATATTCTCTACGGATTTTTTTACTGGAAATTTGGATTGGCAATCGGATACATTATTGCTTACTTATGGGCAGCTGCGTTATGTTTTACTGAAGGAAATTTCGAAAAAACGAACTTTTATGAAAAAGTACACAATTCATGAAATGGTTGAATTTGCGAACTGCACTAAGAGGGTGCACTGTTTTTATAGTTTTCAATCCGGATATTTTTACTGGAAATTTGGATTGGCAATCGGATACGTTATTGCTTACTTTTGGGCAGCTGCGTAACGTTTTACAGCAGGAAATTTCGAAAAAACGAACTTTTACGAAAAAGTACAAAATTGATGAAATGGTTGAATTTGCGAACTGCACTGAAATGGTGCCTTGTTTTTATAATTTTCTCTGCGGATTTTTGTACTGGAAATTCGGATTGGCAACCGGATACATTATTACTTACTTTTGGGCAGCAGCGTTATGTTTTACCGAGGGAAATTTCGAAAAAACGAACCTTTACGAATAAGTACAAAATTCCTGAAATGGTTGAATTTGCGAACTGCTCTGAAATGGTGCCTTGTGTTCATAATTTTCTCTTCGGATTTTTTACAGGAAATTTGGATTGGCAATCGGATACGTTATTGCTTACTTCTGGGCAGCTGCGTTATGTTTTCCCGAAGGAAATTTCGAAAAAACTAACTTTTACGAACAATTACAAAATTCATGAAATGGTTAATTCAGCGAACTGCACAGAAATGATGCCTTGTGTTTTAATTTTTTGATACATTAGTAAGTTCTTATGTTATATTGAAGGAAAATTCGGAAGAACGAACTTTTATGGAAAAGTACGAAATTCATGAAATGGTTCAATTTGCGAACTGCACTGAAGTGGCGCCTTGTTTTTATAATTTTCTCTCCGGTTTTTTTACTGGAAATTTGGATAGGCAATCGAATACATTATTGCTTACTTATGGGCGGCTGCGTTATGTTTTACCAAAGAAAATTTCGAAAAAACGGACTTTTACGAAAAAGTACAAAATTCATGAAAGGGTTGAATTTGCGAACTGCTCTAAAAAGGTGCCTTGTGTTCATAATTTTCTCTTCGGATTTTTTACAGGAAATTTGGATTGGCAATCGGATACGTTATTGCTTACTTTTGGGCAGCTGCGTCATGTTTTATCGAAGGAAATTTCGAACAAACGAACTTTTATGAAAATGTACACAATTCATGAAATGGTTGAATTTGCGAACTGCACTAAAAGGGTGCACTGTTTTTATAGTTTTCAATCCGGATATTTTTACTGGAAATTTGAATTGGCAATCGGATACATTATTGCTTACTCTTGGGCAGCTGTGTTATGTTTTACCGAAGGAAATTTCGAAAAAACCAAGTTTTATGAAAAAGTACAAAATTCATGAAATGGTTGAATTTGAGAACTGCACTGAAATAGCGCCTTGTTTTTATAATTTTCTCTCCGGACTTTTTTACTGGAAATTTGGATTGGCAATCGGATACATTATTGCTTACTTATGGGCAGCTGCGTTATGTTTTACCAAAGGAAATTTCGAAAAAACGAACTTTTATGAAAAAGTACACAATTCATGAAATGGTTGAATTTGCGAACTGCACTAAAAGGGTGCACTGTTTTTATAGTTTTCAATCCGGATATTTTTACTGGAAATTTGAATTGGCAATCGGATACATTATTGCTTACTCTTGGGCAGCTGTGTTATGTTTTACCCAAGGAAATTTCGAAAAAACCAAGTTTTATGAAAAAGTACAAAATTCATGAAATGGTTGAATTTGAGAACTGCACTGAAATAGCGCCTTGTTTTTATAATTTTCTCTCCGGACTTTTTTACTGGAAATTTGGATTGGCAATCGGATACATTATTGCTTACTTATGGGCAGCTGCGTTATGTTTTACCAAAGGAAATTTCGAAAAAATGAACTTTTATGAAAAAGTACTAAATTCATGAAATGGTTAATTCAGCGAACTGCACAGAAATGATGCCTTGTGTTTTAATTTTTTGATACATTAGTAAGTTCTTATGTTATATTGAAGGAAAATTCGGAAGAACGAACTTTTATGGAAAAGTACGAAATTCATGAAATGGTTCAATTTGCGAACTGCACTGAAATGGTGTCTTGTTTTTATAATTTTCTCTCTGGATTTTTTTACTGGATATTTGAATTGGTAATCGGATACATTATTGCTTACTTTTGGGCAGCTGTGTTATGTTTTACCGAAGGAAATTTCGAACAAACGAACTTTTATGAAAATGTACACAATTCATGAAATGGTTGAATTTGCGAACTGCACTAAAAGGGTGCACTGTTTTTATAGTTTTCAATCCGGATATTTTTACTGGAAATTTGAATTGGCAATCGGATACATTATTGCTTACTCTTGGGCAGCTGTGTTATGTTTTACCGAAGGAAATTTCGAAAAAACCAAGTTTTATGAAAAAGTACAAAATTCATGAAATGGTTGAATTTGAGAACTGCACTGAAATAGCGCCTTGTTTTTATAATTTTCTCTCCGGACTTTTTTACTGGAAATTTGGATTGGCAATCGGATACATTATTGCTTACTTATGGGCAGCTGCGTTATGTTTTACCAAAGGAAATTTCGAAAAAACGAACTTTTATGAAAAAGTACACAATTCATGAAATGGTTGAATTTGCGAACTGCACTAAAAGAGTGCACTGTTTTTATACTTTTCAATCCGGATATTTTTACTGGAAATTTGAATTGGCAATCGGATACATTATTGCTTACTCTTGGGCAGCTGTGTTATGTTTTACCCAAGGAAATTTCGAAAAAACCAAGTTTTATGAAAAAGTACAAAATTCATGAAATGGTTGAATTTGAGAACTGCACTGAAATAGCGCCTTGTTTTTATAATTTTCTCTCCGGACTTTTTTACTGGAAATTTGGATTGGCAATCGGATACATTATTGCTTACTTATGGGCAGCTGCGTTATGTTTTACCAAAGGAAGTTTCGAAAAAACGAACTTTTATGAAAAAGTACAAAATTCATGAAATGGTTAATTCAGCGAACTGCACAGAAATGATGCCTTGTGTTTTAATTTTTTGATACATTAGTAAGTTCTTATGTTATATTGAAGGAAAATTCGGAAGAACGAACTTTTATGGAAAAGTACGAAATTCATGAAATGGTTCAATTTGCGAACTGCACTGAAATGGTGTCTTGTTTTTATAATTTTCTCTCTGGATTTTTTTACTGGATATTTGAATTGGTAATCGGATACATTATTGCTTACTTTTGGGCAGCTGTGTTATGTCTTACCGAAGGAAATTTCGAAAAAAACGAACTTTTATGAAAAAGTACAAAATTCATGAAATGGTTGAATTTGCGAACTGCACTAAAAGGGTGCACTGTTTTTATAGTTTTCAATCCGGATATTTTTACTGGAAATTTGGATTGGCAATCGGATACGTTATTGCTTACTATTGGGCAGCTGTGTTATGTTTTACCGAAGGAAATTTCGAAAAAAACAACTTTTATGAAAAAGTACAAAATTCATGAAATGGTTGAATTTGCGAACTGCACTAAAAGGGTGCACTGTTTTTATAGTTTTCAATCCGGATATTTTTACTGGAAATTTGAATTGGCAATCCGATACATTATTGCTTACTTATGGGCAGCTGCGTTATGTTTTACTGAAGGAAATTTCGAAAAAAACAACTTTTATGAAAAAGTACAAAATTCATGAAATGGTTGAATTTGCGAACTGCACTAAAAGGGTGCACTGTTTTTATAGTTTTCAATCCGGATATTTTTACTGGAAATTTGAATTGGCAATCGGATACATTATTGCTTACTTTTGGGCAGCTGTGTTATGTCTTACCGAAGGAAATTTCGAAAAAAACGAACTTTTATGAAAAAGTACAAAATTCATGAAATGGTTGAATTTGCGAACTGCACTAAAAGGGTGCACTGTTTTTATAGTTTTCAATCCGGATATTTTTACTGGAAATTTGGATTGGCAATCGGATACGTTATTGCTTACTTTTGGGCGGCTGCGTAACGTTTTACAGCAGGAAATTTCGAAAAAACTAACTTTTATGAAAAAGTACAAAATTCATGAAATGGTTGAATCTGCAAACTGCACTGAAATGGTGCCTTGTTTTTATAATTTTCTCTCCGGATTTTTTTACTGGATATTTGAATTGGCAATCGGATACATTATTGCTTACTTTTGGGCAGCTGTGTTATGTTTTACCGAAGGAAATTTCGAAAAAACGAACTTTTATGAAAAAGTACAAAATTCATGAAATGGTTGAATTTGCGAACTGCACTAAAAGGGTGCACTGTTTTTATAGTTTTCAATCCGGATATTTTTACTGGAAATTTGAATTGGCAATCGGATACATTATTTCTTACTTATGGGCAGCTGCGTTATGTTTTACCAAAGGAAATTTCGAAAAAACGAACTTTTATGAAAAAGTACACAATTCATGAAATGGTTGAATTTGCGAACTGCACTGAAATGGCGCTTTGATTTTATAATATTCTCTACGGATTTTTTTACTGGAAATTTGGATTGGCAATCGGATACATTATTGCTTACTTATGGGCAGCTGCGTTATGTTTTACTGAAGGAAATTTCGAAAAAACGAACTTTTATGAAAAAGTACACAATTCATGAAATGGTTGAATTTGCGAACTGCACTAAGAGGGTGCACTGTTTTTATAGTTTTCAATCCGGATATTTTTACTGGAAATTTGGATTGGCAATCGGATACGTTATTGCTTACTTTTGGGCAGCTGCGTAACGTTTTACAGCAGGAAATTTCGAAAAAACGAACTTTTACGAAAAAGTACAAAATTGATGAAATGGTTGAATTTGCGAACTGCACTGAAATGGTGCCTTGTTTTTATAATTTTCTCTGCGGATTTTTTTAGTGGAAATTCGGATTGGCAACCGGATACATTATTACTTACTTTTGGGCAGCAGCGTTATGTTTTACCGAGGGAAATTTCGAAAAAACGAACCTTTACGAATAAGTACAAAATTCCTGAAATGGTTGAATTTGCGAACTGCTCTGAAATGGTGCCTTGTGTTCATAATTTTCTCTTCGGATTTTTTACAGGAAATTTGGATTGGCAATCGGATACGTTATTGCTTACTTCTGGGCAGCTGCGTTATGTTTTCCCGAAGGAAATTTCGAAAAAAACTAACTTTTACGAACAAGTACAAAATTCATGAAATGGTTAATTCAGCGAACTGCACAGAAATGATGCCTTGTGTTTTAATTTTTTGATACATTAGTAAGTTCTTATGTTATTTTGAAGGAAAATTCGGAAGAACGAACTTTTATGGAAAAGTACGAAATTCATGAAATGGTTCAATTTGCGAACTGCACTGAAGTGGCGCCTTGTTTTTATAATTTTCTCTCCGGTTTTTTTACTGGAAATTTGGTAAGGCAATCGAATACATTATTGCTTACTTATGGGCGGCTGCGTTATGTTTTACCAAAGAAAATTTCGAAAAAACGGACTTTTACGAAAAAGTACAAAATTCATGAAAGGGTTGAATTTGCGAACTGCTCTAAAAAGGTGCCTTGTGTTCATAATTTTCTCTTCGGATTTTTTACAGGAAATTTGGATTGGCAATCGGATACGTTATTGCTTACTTTTGGGCAGCTGCGTCATGTTTTATCGAAGGAAATTTCGAACAAACGAACTTTTATGAAAAAGTACAAAATTCATGAAATGGTTGAATTTGCGAACTGCACTAAAAGGGTGCACTGTTTTTATAGTTTTCAATCCGGATATTTTTACTGGAAATTTGGATTGGCAATCGGATACGTTATTGCTTACTTTTGGGCGGCTGCGTAACGTTTTACAGCAGGAAATTTCGAAAAAACTAACTTTTATGAAAAAGTACAAAATTCATGAAATGGTTGAATCTGCAAACTGCACTGAAATGGTGCCTTGTTTTTATAATTTTCTCTCCGGATTTTTTTACTGGATATTTGAATTGGCAATCGGATACATTATTGCTTACTTTTGGGCAGCTGTGTTATGTTTTACCGAAGGAAATTTCGAAAAAACGAACTTTTATGAAAAAGTACAAAATTCATGAAATGGTTGAATTTGCGAACTGCACTAAAAGGGTGCACTGTTTTTATAGTTTTCAATCCGGATATTTTTACTGGAAATTTGAATTGGCAATCGGATACATTATTTCTTACTTATGGGCAGCTGCGTTATGTTTTACCAAAGGAAATTTCGAAAAAACGAACTTTTATGAAAAAGTACACAATTCATGAAATGGTTGAATTTGCGAACTGCACTGAAATGGCGCTTTGATTTTATAATATTCTCTACGGATTTTTTTACTGGAAATTTGGATTGGCAATCGGATACATTATTGCTTACTTATGGGCAGCTGCGTTATGTTTTACTGAAGGAAATTTCGAAAAAACGAACTTTTATGAAAAAGTACACAATTCATGAAATGGTTGAATTTGCGAACTGCACTAAGAGGGTGCACTGTTTTTATAGTTTTCAATCCGGATATTTTTACTGGAAATTTGGATTGGCAATCGGATACGTTATTGCTTACTTTTGGGCGGCTGCGTAACGTTTTACAGCAGGAAATTTCGAAAAAACTAACTTTTATGAAAAAGTACAAAATTCATGAAATGGTTGAATCTGCAAACTGCACTGAAATGGTGCCTTGTTTTTATAATTTTCTCTCCGGATTTTTTTACTGGATATTTGAATTGGCAATCGGATACATTATTGCTTACTTTTGGGCAGCTGTGTTATGTTTTACCGAAGGAAATTTCGAAAAAACGAACTTTTATGAAAAAGTACAAAATTCATGAAATGGTTGAATTTGCGAACTGCACTAAAAGGGTGCACTGTTTTTATAGTTTTCAATCCGGATATTTTTACTGGAAATTTGAATTGGCAATCGGATACATTATTTCTTACTTATGGGCAGCTGCGTTATGTTTTACCAAAGGAAATTTCGAAAAAACGAACTTTTATGAAAAAGTACACAATTCATGAAATGGTTGAATTTGCGAACTGCACTGAAATGGCGCTTTGATTTTATAATATTCTCTACGGATTTTTTTACTGGAAATTTGGATTGGCAATCGGATACATTATTGCTTACTTATGGGCAGCTGCGTTATGTTTTACTGAAGGAAATTTCGAAAAAACGAACTTTTACGAAAAAGTACAAAATTGATGAAATGGTTGAATTTGCGAACTGCACTGAAATGGTGCCTTGTGTTCATAATTTTCTCTTCGGATTTTTTACAGGAAATTTGGATTGGCAATCGGATACGTTATTGCTTACTTCTGGGCAGCTGCGTTATGTTTTCCCGAAGGAAATTTCGAAAAAACTAACTTTTACGAACAAGTACAAAATTCATGAAATGGTTAATTCAGCGAACTGCACAGAAATGATGCCTTGTGTTTTAATTTTTTGATACATTAGTAAGTTCTTATGTTATTTTGAAGGAAAATTCGGAAGAACGAACTTTTATGGAAAAGTACGAAATTCATGAAATGGTTCAATTTGCGAACTGCACTGAAGTGGCGCCTTGTTTTTATAATTTTCTCTCCCGACTTTTTTACTGGAAATTTGGATTGGCAATCGGATACATTATTGCTTACTTATGGGCAGCTGCGTTATGTTTTACCAAAGGAAATTTCGAAAAAACGAACTTTTATGAAAAAGTACACAATTCATGAAATGGTTGAATTTGCGAACTGCACTAAAAGGGTGCACTGTTTTTATACTTTTCAATCCGGATATTTTTACTGGAAATTTGAATTGGCAATCGGATACATTATTGCTTACTCTTGGGCAGCTGTGTTATGTTTTACCCAAGGAAATTTCGAAAAAACCAAGTTTTATGAAAAAGTACAAAATTCATGAAATGGTTGAATTTGAGAACTGCACTGAAATAGCGCCTTGTTTTTATAATTTTCTCTCCGGACTTTTTTACTGGAAATTTGGATTGGCAATCGGATACATTATTGCTTACTTATGGGCAGCTGCGTTATGTTTTACCAAAGGAAATTTCGAAAAAAACGAACTTTTATGAAAAAGTACAAAATTCATGAAATGGTTAATTCAGCGAACTGCACAGAAATGATGCCTTGTGTTTTAATTTTTTGATACATTAGTAAGTTCTTATGTTATATTGAAGGAAAATTCGGAAGAACGAACTTTTATGGAAAAGTACGAAATTCATGAAATGGTTCAATTTGCGAACTGCACTGAAATGGTGTCTTGTTTTTATAATTTTCTCTCTGGATTTTTTTACTGGATATTTGAATTGGTAATCGGATACATTATTGCTTACTTTTGGGCAGCTGTGTTATGTCTTACCGAAGGAAATTTCGAAAAAAACGAACTTTTATGAAAAAGTACAAAATTCATGAAATGGTTGAATTTGCGAACTGCACTAAAAGGGTGCACTGTTTTTATAGTTTTCAATCCGGATATTTTTACTGGAAATTTGGATTGGCAATCGGATACGTTATTGCTTACTATTGGGCAGCTGTGTTATGTTTTACCGAAGGAAATTTCGAAAAAAACAACTTTTATGAAAAAGTACAAAATTCATGAAATGGTTGAATTTGCGAACTGCACTAAAAGGGTGCACTGTTTTTATAGTTTTCAATCCGGATATTTTTACTGGAAATTTGAATTGGCAATCGGATACATTACTTCTTACTTTTGGGCAGCTGCGTTATGTTGTACCAAAGGAAATTTCAAACAAACGAACTTTTATGAAAATGTACAAAATTCATGAAGTGGTTGAATTTGCGTACTGCACTGAAATGGTGTCTTGTTTTTATAATTTTCTCTCTGGATTTTTTTACTGGATATTTGAATTGGCAATCGGATACATTACTTCTTACTTTTGGGCAGCTGCGTTATGTTGTACCAAAGGAAATTTCAAACAAACGAACTTTTATGAAAAAGTACAAAATTCATGAAATGGTTGAATTTGCGAACTGCACTAAAAGGGTGCACTGTTTTTATAGTTTTCAATCCGGATATTTTTACTGGAAATTTGAATTGGCAATCGGATACATTACTTCTTACTTTTGGGCAGCTGCGTTATGTTGTACCAAAGGAAATTTCAAACAAACGAACTTTTATGAAAATGTACAAAATTCATGAAGTGGTTGAATTTGCGAACTGCACTGAAATGGTGTCTTGTTTTTATAATTTTCTCTCTGGATTTTTTTACTGGATATTTGAATTGGCAATCGGATGCGTTATTGCTTACTTTTGGGCAGCTGCGTAACGTTTTACGGCAGGAAATTTCGAAAAAACTAACTTTTATGAAAAAGTACAAAATTCATGAAATGGTTGAATCTGCGAACTGCACTGAAATAGCGCCATGTTTTTATAATTTTCTCTACGGATTTTTTTACTGGTAATTTGGATTGGCAATCGGATACATTATTGCCTACTTTTGGGCAGCTGCGTCATGTTTTACCGAAGGAAATTTCGAACAAACGAACTTTTATGAAAATGTACAAAATTCATGAAGTGGTTGAATTTGCGAACTGCACTGAAATGGTGTCTTGTTTTTATAATTTTCTCTCTGGATTTTTTTACTGGATATTTGAATTGGCAATCGGATACATTATTGCTTACTTTTGGGCAGCTGCGTTATGTTATACCGATGGAAATTTCGAAAAAACTAAACAAAATTCATGAAAGGCTGAATTTGCGAACTGCACTGAGATGGCGCCTTGTTTTGAAAATTTCCTCTTCGGATTTTTTACAGGAAATTTGGATTGGCAATCGGATACGTTATTGCTTACTTTTGGGCAGCTGCGTCATGTTTTACCGAAGGAAATTTCGAAAAAACTAACTTTTATGAAAAAGTACAAAATTCATGAAATGGTTGAATTTGCGAACTGCACTAAAAGGGTGCATTGTTTCGCTGGAAATTTCGAAAAAACTAACTTTTACGAAAAAGTACAAAGTTCATGAAATGGCTGAATTTGCGAACTGCACTGAAATGGTGCCTTGTTTTCCAATTTTTACATACACTATTGCGTTCTCTGGTTAGCTGCGCGCTAGTTACATTTGAAGAAAATTAAAAAAGAACGATTTTTTACGAACAAGTACAAAATTCATGATATGGTTAAATCTGCGAACTGCACTGAAATTGTGCCTTGTTTCTTTATTTTTTGATTCATCATAGCGTTCTTTGGTGTGCTGCGCTATGCCACATCGAAGGAAATTCCGAAAGAACGAACTTTTATAAAAAAGGCCGGAATTCATAAAATGGTTAAATCTGCGAACTGCCCTGAAAAGGTGTCTTGTTTTTTAATTTTTTCATACATTATTGCGTTCTTTGGTTAGCTGCGCGCTATTTACATTTGAAGAAAATTCCAAAAGACGAACTTTTACGAACAAGTACAAAATTCATGAAATGGATAAATTTGCGAACTGCACTCAAATGGTGACTTGTTTTTTATTTTTTTCATACATTATTGCGCTCCTTGGTTAGCTGCGCGCTAGTTACATTTGAAGAAAATATCACAAGAACGAACTTTTACGAACAAGTACAAAATTCATGATATGCTTAAATTTGCGAACTGCATTGAAATGGTGCCTTGATTTTTAATTTTTTGATACATCATTGCGTTCTTTGGTGTGCTGCGCTAAGCCACATTGAGGCAAATTCCAAAAGAACGAACTTTTATAAAAAGGACGAAATTCATGAAAAGGTTTAATCTGCGAACTGCACTGAAATAATGCCTTGCTTCTTAATTTTTTAGCACATCATTGCGTTCTTTGGTGTGCTGCGCTATGCCACATCGATACATTACTGCTTACTTTTGGGCAGCTGCGTCATGTTTTACCGAAGGAAATTTCGAAAAAACGAACTTTTACGAAAAAGTACAAAATTGATGAAATGGTTGAATTTGCGAACTGCACTGAAATGGTGCCTTGTTTTTATAATTTTCGCTCCGGATTTTCTTACTGGAAATTTGAATTGGAAATCGGATACATTATTGCTTACATATGGGCAGCTGCGTTATGTCATACCGAAGGAAATTTCGAAAAAAACGAGCTTTTATGAAAAAGTACAAAATTCATGAAATGGTTGAATTTGAGAACTGCACTGAAATAGCGCCTTGTTTTTATAATTTTCTCTCCGGACTTTTTTACTGGAAATTTGGATTGGCAATCGAATACATTATTGCTTACTTATGGGCAGCTGCGTTATGTTTTACCAAAGGAAATTTCGAAAAAACGAACTTTTATGAAAAAGTACACAATTCATGAAATGGTTGAATTTGCGAACTGCACTAAAAGGGTGCACTGTTTTTATAGTTTTCAATCCGGATATTTTTACTGGAAATTTGGATTGGCAATCGGATACGTTATTGCTTACTTTTGGGCGGCTGCGTAACGTTTTACAGCAGGAAATTTCGAAAAAACTAACTTTTATGAAAAAGTACAAAATTCATGAAATGGTTGAATCTGCAAACTGCACTGAAATGGTGCCTTGTTTTTATAATTTTCTCTCCGGATTTTTTTACTGGATATTTGAATTGGCAATCGGATACATTATTGCTTACTTTTGGGCAGCTGTGTTATGTTTTACCGAAGGAAATTTCGAAAAAACGAACTTTTATGAAAAAGTACAAAATTCATGAAATGGTTGAATTTGCGAACTGCACTAAAAGGGTGCACTGTTTTTATAGTTTTCAATCCGGATATTTTTACTGGAAATTTGAATTGGCAATCGGATACATTATTTCTTACTTATGGGCAGCTGCGTTATGTTTTACCAAAGGAAATTTCGAAAAAACGAACTTTTATGAAAAAGTACACAATTCATGAAATGGTTGAATTTGCGAACTGCACTGAAATGGCGCTTTGATTTTATAATATTCTCTACGGATTTTTTTACTGGAAATGCGGATTGGCAATAAGATACATTATTGCTTACTTTTGGGCAGCAGCGTTATGCTATACCGAAGGAAATTTCGAAAAAACGAGCTTATATGAAAAAGTACGAAATTCATGAAATATTTGAATTTGAGAACTGCACTGAAATAGCGCCATGTTTTTATAATTTTCTCTACGGATTTTTTTACTGGTAATTTGGATTGGCAATCGGATACATTATTGCTTACTTTTGGACAGCTGCGTAACGTTTTACGGCAGGAAATTTCGAAAAAAACTAACTTTTATGAATAAGTACAAAATTCATGAAATGGTTGAATCTGCGAACTGCACTGAAATGGCGCCTTGTTTTTAAAATTTTCTCTACGGATTTTTAAACTGGATATTTGGATTGGCAATCAAATACATTATTGCTTACTTATGGGCAGTTGCGTTATGTTAAACCGAATGATTTTTCGAAAAAACTAACTTTTATGGAAAAAGTATAAAATTCATGAAATGGTTGAATTTGCGAACTGCACTGAAATGGTGCCTTGTTTTTATAATTTTCTCTCCGGATTTTCTTACTGAAAATGCGGATTGGCAATAAGATACATTATTGCTTACTTTTGGGCAGCAGCGTTATGCTATACCGAAGGAAATTTCGAAAAAACGAGCTTATATGAAAAAGTACGAAATTCATGAAATATTTGAATTTGAGAACTGCACTGAAATAGCGCCATGTTTTTATAATTTTCTCTACGGATTTTTTTACTGGTAATTTGGATTGGCAATCGGATACATTATTGCTTACTTTTGGACAGCTGCGTAACGTTTTACGGCAGGAAATTTCGAAAAAAACTAACTTTTATGAATAAGTACAAAATTCATGAAATGGTTGAATCTGCGAACTGCACTGAAATGGCGCCTTGTTTTTAAAATTTTCTCTACGGATTTTTAAACTGGATATTTGGATTGGCAATCAAATACATTATTGCTTACTTATGGGCAGTTGCGTTATGTTAAACCGAATGATTTTTCGAAAAAACGAACTTTTATGGAAAAAGTATAAAATTCATGAAATGGTTGAATTTGCGAACTGCACTGAAATGGAGCCTTGTTTTTATAATTTTCTCTCCGGATTTTCTTACTGGAAATGCGGATTGGCAATAAGATACATTATTGCTTACTTTTGGGCAGCAGCGTTATGCTATACCGAAGGAAATTTCGAAAAAACGAGCTTATATGAAAAAGTACGAAATTCATGAAATATTTGAATTTGAGAACTGCACTGAAATAGCGCCATGTTTTTATAATTTTCTCTACGGATTTTTTTACTGGTAATTTGGATTGGCAATCGGATACATTATTGCTTACTTTTGAGCAGTTGCGCTATGTTTTACCGAAGGAAATTTCGAAAAAACGAACCTTAACGAAAAAGTACAAAATTCATGAAATGGTTGAATTTGCGAACTGCTCTGAAATGGTGCCTTGTGTTCATAATTTTCTCTTCGGATTTTTTACAGGAAATTTGGATTGGCAATCGGATACGTTATTGCTTACTTTTGGGTAGCTGCGTTATGTTTTCCCGAAGGAAATTTCGAAAAAACTAACTTTTACGAACAAGTACAAAATTCATGAAATGGTTAATTCAGCGAACTGCACAGAAATGATGCCTTGTGTTTTAATTTTTTGATACATTAGTAAGTTCTTATGTTATATTGAAGGAAAATTCGGAAGAACGAACTTTTATGGAAAAGTACGAAA
This sequence comes from Eumerus sabulonum, assembly GCA_951905685.1. Classification (NCBI taxonomy): domain Eukaryota; kingdom Metazoa; phylum Arthropoda; class Insecta; order Diptera; family Syrphidae; genus Eumerus; species Eumerus sabulonum. The sequence goes on from OX645061.1 coordinate 80,807,195, forward strand.
TTCATGAAATGGTTGAATTTGAGAACTGCACTGAAATAGCGCCTTGTTTTTAGAATTTTCTCTACGGTTTTTTTTTACTGGAAATTTGGATTGGCGGATGGATTCATTTTTGCTTACTTTGGGCATCTGCGTTATGTTATACCGAAGGAAATTTCGAAAAAACTAACTTTTATGAAAAAGTACAAAATTCATGAAATGGTTGAATCTGCGAACTGCACTGAAATGGTGCCTTGTTTTTATAATTTTCTCTACGGATTTTTTTACTGGAAGTTCGGATTGGCAATCGGATACGTTATTGCTTACTTTTGGGTAGCTGCGTTATGTCTTACCGAAGGAAGTTTCGAAAAAACGAACTTTTATGAAAAAGTACAAAATTCATGAAATGGTTGAATCTGCGAACTGCACTGAAATGGTGCCTTGTTTTTATAATTTTCTCTCCGGATTTTTTTACTGGAAATTTGGATAGGCAATCGAATACATTATTGCTTACTTATGGGCAGCTGCGTGATGTTTTACCAAAGGAAGTTTCGAAAAAACGAACTTTTATGAAAAAGTACAAAATTCATGAAATGGTTGAATTTGCGAACTGCACTGAAATGGTGTCTTGTTTTTATAATTTTCTCTCTGGATTTTTTTACTGGATATTTGAATTGGCAATCGGATACGTTATTGCTTACTTTTGGGTAGCTGCGTTATGTCTTACCGAAGGAAGTTTCGAAAAAACGAACTTTTATGAAAAAGTACAAAATTCATGAAATGGTTGAATTTGCGAACTGCACTGAAATGGTGTCTTGTTTTTATAATTTTCTCTCTGGATTTTTTTACTGGATATTTGAATTGGCAATCGGATGCGTTATTGCTTACTTTTGGGCAGCTGCGTAACGTTTTACGGCAGGAAATTTCGAAAAAACTAACTTTTTCATAAATGAAAAAGTACAAAATTCATGAAATGGTTGAATCTGCGAACTGCACTGAAATAGCGCCATGTTTTTATAATTTTCTCTACGGATTTTTTTACTGGTAATTTGGATTGGCAATCGGATACATTATTGCCTACTTTTGGGCAGCTGCGTCATGTTTTACCGAAGGAAATTTCGAACAAACGAACTTTTATGAAAATGTACAAAATTCATGAAGTGGTTGAATTTGCGAACTGCACTGAAATGGTGTCTTGTTTTTATAATTTTCTCTCTGGATTTTTTTACTGGATATTTGAATTGGCAATCGGATACATTATTGCTTACTTTTGGGCAGCTGCGTTATGTTATACTGATGGAAATTTCGAAAAAACTAAACAAAATTCATGAAAGGCTGAATTTGCGAACTGCACTGAGATGGCGCCTTGTTTTGAAAATTTCCTCTTCGGATTTTTTACAGGAAATTTGGATTGGCAATCGGATACGTTATTGCTTACTTTTGGGCAGCTGCGTCATGTTTTACCGAAGGAAATTTCGAAAAAACTAACTTTTATGAAAAAGTACAAAATTCATGAAATGGTTGAATTTGCGAACTGCACTAAAAGGGTGCATTGTTTCGATGGAAATTTCGAAAAAACTAACTTTTACGAAAAAGTACAAAATTCATGAAATGGCTGAATTTGCGAACTGCACTGAAATGGTGCCTTGTTTTCCAATTTTTACATACACTATTGCGTTCTCTGGTTAGCTGCGCGCTAGTTACATTTGAAGAAAATTAAAAAAGAACGATTTTTTACGAACAAGTACAAAATTCATGATATGGTTAAATCTGCGAACTGCACTGAAATTGTGCCTTGTTTCTTTATTTTTTGATTCATCATAGCGTTCTTTGGTGTGCTGCGCTATGCCACATCGAAGGAAATTCCGAAAGAACGAACTTTTATAAAAAAGGCCGGAATTCATAAAATGGTTAAATCTGCGAACTGCACTGAAATGGTGTCTTGTTTTTATAATTTTCTCTCTGGATTTTTTTACTGGATATTTGAATTGGTAATCGGATACATTATTGCTTACTTTTGGGCAGCTGTGTTATGTTTTACCGAAGGAAATTGCGAACAAACGAACTTTTATGAAAATGTACAAAATTCATGAAATGGTTGAATTTGCGAACTGCACTAAAAGGGTGCACTGTTTTTATAGTTTTCAATCCGGATATTTTTACTGGAAATTTGGATTGGCAATCGGATACGTTATTGCTTACTTTTGGGCGGCTGCGTAACGTTTTACAGCAGGAAATTTCGAAAAAACTAACTTTTATGAAAAAGTACAAAATTCATGAAAGGGTTGAATTTGCGAACTGCTCTAAAAAGGTGCCTTGTGTTCATAATTTTCTCTTCGGATTTTTTACAGGAAATTTGGATTGGCAATCGGATACGTTATTGCTTACTTTTGGGCAGCTGCGTCATGTTTTATCGAAGGAAATTTCGAACAAACGAACTTTTATGAAAAAGTACAAAATTCATGAAATGGTTGAATTTGCGAACTGCACTAAAAGGGTGCACTGTTTTTATAGTTTTCAATCCGGATATTTTTACTGGAAATTGGGATTGGCAATCGGATACGTTATTGCTTACTTTTGGGCGGCTGCGTAACGTTTTACAGCAGGAAATTTCGAAAAAACTAACTTTTATGAAAAAGTACAAAATTCATGAAATGGTTGAATCTGCAAACTGCACTGAAATGGTGCCTTGTTTTTATAATTTTCTCTCCGGATTTTTTTACTGGATATTTGAATTGGCAATCGGATACATTATTGCTTACTTTTGGGCAGCTGTGTTATGTTTTACCGAAGGAAATTTCGAAAAAACGAACTTTTATGAAAAAGTACAAAATTCATGAAATGGTTGAATTTGCGAACTGCACTAAAAGGGTGCACTGTTTTTATAGTTTTCAATCCGGATATTTTTACTGGAAATTTGAATTGGCAATCGGATACATTATTTCTTACTTATGGGCAGCTGCGTTATGTTTTACCAAAGGAAATTTCGAAAAAACGAACTTTTATGAAAAAGTACACAATTCATGAAATGGTTGAATTTGCGAACTGCACTGAAATGGCGCTTTGATTTTATAATATTCTCTACGGATTTTTTTACTGGAAATTTGGATTGGCAATCGGATACATTATTGCTTACTTATGGGCAGCTGCGTTATGTTTTACTGAAGGAAATTTCGAAAAAACGAACTTTTATGAAAAAGTACACAATTCATGAAATGGTTGAATTTGCGAACTGCACTAAGAGGGTGCACTGTTTTTATAGTTTTCAATCCGGATATTTTTACTGGAAATTTGGATTGGCAATCGGATACGTTATTGCTTACTTTTGGGCGGCTGCGTAACGTTTTACAGCAGGAAATTTCGAAAAAACTAACTTTTATGAAAAAGTACAAAATTCATGAAATGGTTGAATCTGCAAACTGCACTGAAATGGTGCCTTGTTTTTATAATTTTCTCTCAGGATTTTTTTACTGGATATTTGAATTGGCAATCGGATACATTATTGCTTACTTTTGGGCAGCTGTGTTATGTTTTACCGAAGGAAATTTCGAAAAAACGAACTTTTATGAAAAAGTACAAAATTCATGAAATGGTTGAATTTGCGAACTGCACTAAAAGGGTGCACTGTTTTTATAGTTTTCAATCCGGATATTTTTACTGGAAATTTGAATTGGCAATCGGATACATTATTTCTTACTTATGGGCAGCTGCGTTATGTTTTACCAAAGGAAATTTCGAAAAAACGAACTTTTATGAAAAAGTACACAATTCATGAAATGGTTGAATTTGCGAACTGCACTGAAATGGCGCTTTGATTTTATAATATTCTCTACGGATTTTTTTACTGGAAATTTGGATTGGCAATCGGATACATTATTGCTTACTTATGGGCAGCTGCGTTATGTTTTACTGAAGGAAATTTCGAAAAAACGAACTTTTACGAAAAAGTACAAAATTGATGAAATGGTTGAATTTGCGAACTGCACTGAAATGGTGCCTTGTTTTTATAATTTTCTCTGCGGATTTTTTTACTGGAAATTCGGATTGGCAACCGGATACATTATTACTTACTTTTGGGCAGCAGCGTTATGTTTTACCGAGGGAAATTTCGAAAAAACGAACCTTTACGAATAAGTACAAAATTCCTGAAATGGTTGAATTTGCGAACTGCTCTGAAATGGTGCCTTGTGTTCATAATTTTCTCTTCGGATTTTTTACAGGAAATTTGGATTGGCAATCGGATACGTTATTGCTTACTTCTGGGCAGCTGCGTTATGTTTTCCCGAAGGAAATTTCGAAAAAACTAACTTTTACGAACAAGTACAAAATTCATGAAATGGTTAATTCAGCGAACTGCACAGAAATGATGCCTTGTGTTTTAATTTTTTGATACATTAGTAAGTTCTTATGTTATTTTGAAGGAAAATTCGGAAGAACGAACTTTTATGGAAAAGTACGAAATTCATGAAATGGTTCAATTTGCGAACTGCACTAAAGTGGCGCCTTGTTTTTATAATTTTCTCTCCGGACTTTTTTACTGGAAATTTGGATTGGCAATCGGATACATTATTGCTTACTTATGGGCAGCTGCGTTATGTTTTACCAAAGGAAATTTCGAAAAAACGAACTTTTATGAAAAAGTACACAATTCATGAAATGGTTGAATTTGCGAACTGCACTAAAAGGGTGCACTGTTTTTATAGTTTTCAATCCGGATATTTTTACTGGAAATTTGAATTGGCAATCGGATACATTATTGCTTACTCTTGGGCAGCTGTGTTATGTTTTACCCAAGGAAATTTCGAAAAAACCAAGTTTTATGAAAAAGTACAAAATTCATGAAATGGTTGAATTTGAGAACTGCACTGAAATAGCGCCTTGTTTTTATAATTTTCTCTCCGGACTTTTTTACTGGAAATTTGGATTGGCAATCGGATACATTATTGCTTACTTATGGGCAGCTGCGTTATGTTTTACCAAAGGAAATTTCGAAAAAACGAACTTTTATGAAAAAGTACACAATTCATGAAATGGTTGAATTTGCGAACTGCACTAAAAGGGTGCACTGTTTTTATAGTTTTCAATCCGGATATTTTTACTGGAAATTTGAATTGGCAATCGGATACATTATTGCTTACTCTTGGGCAGCTGTGTTATGTTTTACCCAAGGAAATTTCGAAAAAACCAAGTTTTATGAAAAAGTACAAAATTCATGAAATGGTTGAATTTGAGAACTGCACTGAAATAGCGCCTTGTTTTTATAATTTTCTCTCCGGACTTTTTTACTGGAAATTTGGATTGGCAATCGGATACATTATTGCTTACTTATGGGCAGCTGCGTTATGTTTTACCAAAGGAAATTTCGAAAAAATGAACTTTTATGAAAAAGTACAAAATTCATGAAATGGTTAATTCAGCGAACTGCACAGAAATGATGCCTTGTGTTTTAATTTTTTGATACATTAGTAAGTTCTTATGTTATATTGAAGGAAAATTCGGAAGAACGAACTTTTATGGAAAAGTACGAAATTCATGAAATGGTTCAATTTGCGAACTGCACTGAAATGGTGTCTTGTTTTTATAATTTTCTCTCTGGATTTTTTTACTGGATATTTGAATTGGTAATCGGATACATTATTGCTTACTTTTGGGCAGCTGTGTTATGTTTTACCGAAGGAAATTTCGAACAAACGAACTTTTATGAAAATGTACACAATTCATGAAATGGTTGAATTTGCGAACTGCACTAAAAGGGTGCACTGTTTTTATAGTTTTCAATCCGGATATTTTTACTGGAAATTTGAATTGGCAATCGGATACATTATTGCTTACTCTTGGGCAGCTGTGTTATGTTTTACCGAAGGAAATTTCGAAAAAACCAAGTTTTATGAAAAAGTACAAAATTCATGAAATGGTTGAATTTGAGAACTGCACTGAAATAGCGCCTTGTTTTTATAATTTTCTCTCCGGACTTTTTTACTGGAAATTTGGATTGGCAATCGGATACATTATTGCTTACTTATGGTCAGCTGCGTTATGTTTTACCAAAGGAAATTTCGAAAAAACGAACTTTTATGAAAAAGTACACAATTCATGAAATGGTTGAATTTGCGAACTGCACTAAAAGGGTGCACTGTTTTTATACTTTTCAATCCGGATATTTTTACTGGAAATTTGAATTGGCAATCGGATACATTATTGCTTACTCTTGGGCAGCTGTGTTATGTTTTACCCAAGGAAATTTCGAAAAAACCAAGTTTTATGAAAAAGTACAAAATTCATGAAATGGTTGAATTTGAGAACTGCACTGAAATAGCGCCTTGTTTTTATAATTTTCTCTCCGGACTTTTTTACTGGAAATTTGGATTGGCAATCGGATACATTATTGCTTACTTATGGGCAGCTGCGTTATGTTTTACCAAAGGAAATTTCGAAAAAAACGAACTTTTATGAAAAAGTACAAAATTCATGAAATGGTTAATTCAGCGAACTGCACAGAAATGATGCCTTGTGTTTTAATTTTTTGATACATTAGTAAGTTCTTATGTTATATTGAAGGAAAATTCGGAAGAACGAACTTTTATGGAAAAGTACGAAATTCATGAAATGGTTCAATTTGCGAACTGCACTGAAATGGTGTCTTGTTTTTATAATTTTCTCTCTGGATTTTTTTACTGGATATTTGAATTGGTAATCGGATACATTATTGCTTACTTTTGGGCAGCTGTGTTATGTCTTACCAAAGGAAATTTCGAAAAAACGAACTTTTATGAAAAAGTACAAAATTCATGAAATGGTTGAATTTGCGAACTGCACTAAAAGGGTGCACTGTTTTTATAGTTTTCAATCCGGATATTTTTACTGGAATTTTGGATTGGCAATCGGATACGTTATTGCTTACTATTGGGCAGCTGTGTTATGTTTTACCGAAGGAAATTTCGAAAAAAACAACTTTTATGAAAAAGTACAAAATTCATGAAATGGTTGAATTTGCGAACTGCACTAAAAGGGTGCACTGTTTTTATAGTTTTCAATCCGGATATTTTTACTGGAAATTTGAATTGGCAATCGGATACATTACTTCTTACTTTTGGGCAGCTGCGTTATGTTGTACCAAAGGAAATTTCAAACAAACGAACTTTTATGAAAATGTACAAAATTCATGAAGTGGTTGAATTTGCGTACTGCACTGAAATGGTGTCTTGTTTTTATAATTTTCTCTCTGGATTTTTTTACTGGATATTTGAATTGGCAATCGGATACATTACTTCTTACTTTTGGGCAGCTGCGTTATGTTGTACCAAAGGAAATTTCAAACAAACGAACTTTTATGAAAAAGTACAAAATTCATGAAATGGTTGAATTTGCGAACTGCACTAAAAGGGTGCACTGTTCTTATAGTTTTCAATCCGGATATTTTTACTGGAAATTTGAATTGGCAATCGGATACATTACTTCTTACTTTTGGGCAGCTGCGTTATGTTGTACCAAAGGAAATTTCAAACAAACGAACTTTTATGAAAATGTACAAAATTCATGAAGTGGTTGAATTTGCGAACTGCACTGAAATGGTGTCTTGTTTTTATAATTTTCTCTCTGGATTTTTTTACTGGATATTTGAATTGGCAATCGGATGCGTTATTGCTTACTTTTGGGCAGCTGCGCAACGTTTTACGGCAGGAAATTTCGAAAAAACTAACTTTTATGAAAAAGTACAAAATTCATGAAATGGTTGAATCTGCGAACTGCACTGAAATAGCGCCATGTTTTTATAATTTTCTCTACGGATTTTTTTACTGGTAATTTGGATTGGCAATCGGATACATTATTGCCTACTTTTGGGCAGCTGCGTCATGTTTTACCGAAGGAAATTTCGAACAAACGAACTTTTATGAAAATGTACAAAATTCATGAAGTGGTTGAATTTGCGAACTGCACTGAAATGGTGTCTTGTTTTTATAATTTTCTCTCTGGATTTTTTTACTGGATATTTGAATTGGCAATCGGATACATTATTGCTTACTTTTGGGCAGCTGCGTTATGTTATACCGATGGAAATTTCGAAAAAACTAAACAAAATTCATGAAAGGCTGAATTTGCGAACTGCACTGAGATGGCGCCTTGTTTTGAAAATTTCCTCTTCGGATTTTTTACAGGAAATTTGGATTGGCAATCGGATACGTTATTGCTTACTTTTGGGCAGCTGCGTCATGTTTTACCGAAGGAAATTTCGAAAAAACTAACTTTTACGAAAAAGTACAAAATTCATGAAATGGCTGAATTTGCGAACTGCACTGAAATGGTGCCTTGTTTTCCAATTTTTACATACACTATTGCGTTCTCTGGTTAGCTGCGCGCTAGTTACATTTGAAGAAAATTAAAAAAGAACGATTTTTTACGAACAAGTACAAAATTCATGATATGGTTAAATCTGCGAACTGCACTGAAATTGTGCCTTGTTTCTTTATTTTTTGATTCATCATAGCGTTCTTTGGTGTGCTGCGCTATGCCACATCGAAGGAAATTCCGAAAGAACGAACTTTTATAAAAAAGGCCGGAATTCATAAAATGGTTAAATCTGCGAACTGCCCTGAAAAGGTGTCTTGTTTTTTAATTTTTTCATACATTATTGCGTTCTTTGGTTAGCTGCGCGCTATTTACATTTGAAGAAAATTCCAAAAGACGAACTTTTACGAACAAGTACAAAATTCATGAAATGGATAAATTTGCGAACTGCACTCAAATGGTGACTTGTTTTTTATTTTTTTCATACATTATTGCGCTCCTTGGTTAGCTGCGCGCTAGTTACATTTGAAGAAAATATCACAAGAACGAACTTTTACGAACAAGTACAAAATTCATGATATGCTTAAATTTGCGAACTGCATTGAAATGGTGCCTTGATTTTCAATTTTTTGATACATCATTGCGTTCTTTGGTGTGCTGCGCTAAGCCACATTGAGGCAAATTCCAAAAGAACGAACTTTTATAAAAAGGACGAAATTCATGAAAAGGTTTAATCTGCGAACTGCACTGAAATAATGCCTTGCTTCTTAATTTTTTAGCACATCATTGCGTTCTTTGGTGTGCTGCGCTATGCCACATCGATACATTACTGCTTACTTTTGGGCAGCTGCGTCATGTTTTACCGAAGGAAATTTCGAAAAAACGAACTTTTACGAAAAAGTACAAAATTGATGAAATGGTTGAATTTGCGAACTGCACTGAAATGGTGCCTTGTTTTTATAATTTTCGCTCCGGATTTTCTTACTGGAAATTTGAATTGGAAATCGGATACATTATTGCTTACATATGGGCAGCTGCGTTATGTCATACCGAAGGAAATTTCGAAAAAAACGAGCTTTTATGAAAAAGTACAAAATTCATGAAATGGTTGAATTTGAGAACTGCACTGAAATAGCGCCTTGTTTTTATAATTTTCTCTCCGGACTTTTTTACTGGAAATTTGGATTGGCAATCGGATACATTATTGCTTACTTATGGGCAGCTGCGTTATGTTTTACCAAAGGAAATTTCGAAAAAACGAACTTTTATGAAAAAGTACACAATTCATGAAATGGTTGAATTTGCGAACTGCACTGAAATGGCGCTTTGATTTTATAATATTCTCTACGGATTTTTTTACTGGAAATTTGGATTGGCAATCGGATACATTATTGCTTACTTATGGGCAGCTGCGTTATGTTTTACTGAAGGAAATTTCGAAAAAACGAACTTTTATGAAAAAGTACACAATTCATGAAATGGTTGAATTTGCGAACTGCACTAAAAGGGTGCACTGTTTTTATAGTTTTCAATCCGGATATTTTTACTGGAAATTTGGATTGGCAATCGGATACGTTATTGCTTACTTTTGGGCGGCTGCGTAACGTTTTACAGCAGGAAATTTCGAAAAAACTAACTTTTATGAAAAAGTACAAAATTCATGAAATGGTTGAATCTGCAAACTGCACTGAAATGGTGCCTTGTTTTTATAATTTTCTCTCCGGATTTTTTTACTGGATATTTGAATTGGCAATCGGATACATTATTGCTTACTTTTGGGCAGCTGTGTTATGTTTTACCGAAGGAAATTTCGAAAAAACGAACTTTTATGAAAAAGTACAAAATTCATGAAATGGTTGAATTTGCGAACTGCACTAAAAGGGTGCACTGTTTTTATAGTTTTCAATCCGGATATTTTTACTGGAAATTTGAATTGGCAATCGGATACATTATTTCTTACTTATGGGCAGCTGCGTTATGTTTTACCAAAGGAAATTTCGAAAAAACGAACTTTTATGAAAAAGTACACAATTCATGAAATGGTTGAATTTGCGAACTGCACTGAAATGGCGCTTTGATTTTATAATATTCTCTACGGATTTTTTTACTGGAAATGCGGATTGGCAATAAGATACATTATTGCTTACTTTTGGGCAGCAGCGTTATGCTATACCGAAGGAAATTTCGAAAAAACGAGCTTATATGAAAAAGTACGAAATTCATGAAATATTTGAATTTGAGAACTGCACTGAAATAGCGCCATGTTTTTATAATTTTCTCTACGGATTTTTTTACTGGTAATTTGGATTGGCAATCGGATACATTATTGCTTACTTTTGGACAGCTGCGTAACGTTTTACGGCAGGAAATTTCGAAAAAAACTAACTTTTATGAATAAGTACAAAATTCATGAAATGGTTGAATCTGCGAACTGCACTGAAATGGCGCCTTGTTTTTAAAATTTTCTCTACGGATTTTTAAACTGGATATTTGGATTGGCAATCAAATACATTATTGCTTACTTATGGGCAGTTGCGTTATGTTAAACCGAATGATTTTTCGAAAAAACTAACTTTTATGGAAAAAGTATAAAATTCATGAAATGGTTGAATTTGCGAACTGCACTGAAATGGTGCCTTGTTTTTATAATTTTCTCTCCGGATTTTCTTACTGAAAATGCGGATTGGCAATAAGATACATTATTGCTTACTTTTGGGCAGCAGCGTTATGCTATACCGAAGGAAATTTCGAAAAAACGAGCTTATATGAAAAAGTACGAAATTCATGAAATATTTGAATTTGAGAACTGCACTGAAATAGCGCCATGTTTTTATAATTTTCTCTACGGATTTTTTTACTGGTAATTTGGATTGGCAATCGGATACATTATTGCTTACTTTTGGACAGCTGCGTAACGTTTTACGGCAGGAAATTTCGAAAAAAACTAACTTTTATGAATAAGTACAAAATTCATGAAATAGTTGAATCCGCGAACTGCACTGAAATGGCGCCTTGTTTTTAAAATTTTCTCTACGGATTTTTAAACTGGATATTTGGATTGGCAATCAAATACATTATTGCTTACTTATGGGCAGTTGCGTTATGTTAAACCGAATGATTTTTCGAAAAAACGAACTTTTATGGAAAAAGTATAAAATTCATGAAATGGTTGAATTTGCGAACTGCACTGAAATGGAGCCTTGTTTTTATATTTTTCTCTCCGGATTTTCTTACTGGAAATGCGGATTGGCAATAAGATACATTATTGCTTACTTTTGGGCAGCAGCGTTATGCTATACCGAAGGAAATTTCGAAAAAACGAGCTTATATGAAAAAGTACGAAATTCATGAAATATTTGAATTTGAGAACTGCACTGAAATAGCGCCATGTTTTTATAAATTTCTCTACGGATTTTTTTACTGGTAATTTGGATTGGCAATCGGATACATTATTGCTTACTTTTGAGCAGTTGCGCTATGTTTTACCGAAGGAAATTTCGAAAAAACGAACCTTTACGAAAAAGTACAAAATTCATGAAATGGTTGAATTTGCGAACTGCTCTGAAATGGTGCCTTGTGTTCATAATTTTCTCTTCGGATTTTTTACAGGAAATTTGGATTGGCAATCGGATACGTTATTGCTTACTTTTGGGTAGCTGCGTTATGTTTTCCCGAAGGAAATTTCGAAAAAACTAACTTTTACGAACAAGTACAAAATTCATGAAATGGTTAATTCAGCGAACTGCACAGAAATGATGCCTTGTGTTTTAATTTTTTGATACATTAGTAAGTTCTTATGTTATATTGAAAGAAAATTCGGAAGAACGAACTTTTATGGAAAAGTACGAAATTCATGAAATGGTTGAATTTGAGAACTGCACTGAAATAGCGCCTTGTTTTTAGAATTTTCTCTACGGTTTTTTTTTACTGGAAATTTGGATTGGCGGATGGATTCATTTTTGCTTACTTTGGGCATCTGCGTTATGTTATACCGAAGGAAATTTCGAAAAAACTAACTTTTATGAAAAAGTACAAAATTCATGAAATGGTTGAATCTGCGAACTGCACTGAAATGGTGCCTTGTTTTTATAATTTTCTCTACGGATTTTTTTACTGGAAGTTCGGATTGGCAATCGGATACGTTATTGCTTACTTTTGGGTAGCTGCGTTATGTCTTACCGAAGGAAGTTTCGAAAAAACGAACTTTTATGAAAAAGTACAAAATTCATGAAATGGTTGAATCTGCGAACTGCACTGAAATGGTGCCTTGTTTTTATAATTTTCTCTCCGGATTTTTTTACTGGAAATTTGGATAGGCAATCGAAAACATTATTGCTTACTTATGGGCAGCTGCGTGATGTTTTACCAAAGGAAGTTTCGAAAAAACGAACTTTTATGAAAAAGTACAAAATTCATGAAATGGTTGAATTTGCGAACTGCACTGAAATGGTGTCTTGTTTTTATAATTTTCTCTCTGGATTTTTTTACTGGATATTTGAATTGGCAATCGGATACGTTATTGCTTACTTTTGGGTAGCTGCGTTATGTCTTACCGAAGGAAGTTTCGAAAAAACGAACTTTTATGAAAAAGTACAAAATTCATGAAATGGTTGAATTTGCGAACTGCACTGAAATGGTGTCTTGTTTTTATAATTTTCTCTCTGGATTTTTTTACTGGATATTTGAATTGGCAATCGGATGCGTTATTGCTTACTTTTGGGCAGCTGCGTAACGTTTTACGGCAGGAAATTTCGAAAAAACTAACTTTTTCATAAATGAAAAAGTACAAAATTCATGAAATGGTTGAATCTGCGAACTGCACTGAAATAGCGCCATGTTTTTATAATTTTCTCTACGGATTTTTTTACTGGTAATTTGGATTGGCAATCGGATACATTATTGCCTACTTTTGGGCAGCTGCGTCATGTTTTACCGAAGGAAATTTCGAACAAACGAACTTTTATGAAAATGTACAAAATTCATGAAGTGGTTGAATTTGCGAACTGCACTGAAATGGTGTCTTGTTTTTATAATTTTCTCTCTGGATTTTTTTACTGGATATTTGAATTGGCAATCGGATACATTATTGCTTACTTTTGGGCAGCTGCGTTATGTTATACTGATGGAAATTTCGAAAAAACTAAACAAAATTCATGAAAGGCTGAATTTGCGAACTGCACTGAGATGGCGCCTTGTTTTGAAAATTTCCTCTTCGGATTTTTTACAGGAAATTTGGATTGGCAATCGGATACGTTATTGCTTACTTTTGGGCAGCTGCGTCATGTTTTACCGAAGGAAATTTCGAAAAAACTAACTTTTATGAAAAAGTACAAAATTCATGAAATGGTTGAATTTGCGAACTGCACTAAAAGGGTGCATTGTTTCGATGGAAATTTCGAAAAAACTAACTTTTACGAAAAAGTACAAAATTCATGAAATGGCTGAATTTGCGAACTGCACTGAAATGGTGCCTTGTTTTCCAATTTTTACATACACTATTGCGTTCTCTGGTTAGCTGCGCGCTAGTTACATTTGAAGAAAATTAAAAAAGAGCGATTTTTTACGAACAAGTACAAAATTCATGATATGGTTAAATCTGCGAACTGCACTGAAATTGTGCCTTGTTTCTTTATTTTTTGATTCATCATAGCGTTCTTTGGTGTGCTGCGCTATGCCACATCGAAGGAAATTCCGAAAGAACGAACTTTTATAAAAAAGGCCGGAATTCATAAAATGGTTAAATCTGCGAACTGCACTGAAATGGTGTCTTGTTTTTTAATTTTTTCATACATTATTGCGTTCTTTGGTTAGCTGCGCGCTATTTACATTTGAAGAAAATTCCAAAAGACGAACTTTTACGAACAAGTACAAAATTCATGAAATGGATAAATTTGCGAACTGCACTCAAATGGTGACTTGTTTTTTATTTTTTTCATACATTATTGCGCTCCTTGGTTAGCTGCGCGCTAGTTACATTTGAAGAAAATATCACAAGAACGAACTTTTACGAACAAGTACAAAATTCATGATATGCTTAAATTTGCGAACTGCATTGAAATGGTGCCTTGATTTTTAATTTTTTGATACATCATTGCGTTCTTTGGTGTGCTGCGCTAAGCCGCATTGAGGCAAATTCCAAAAGAACGAACTTTTATAAAAAGGACGAAATTCATGAAAAGGTTTAATCTGCGAACTGCACTGAAATAATGCCTTGCTTCTTAATTTTTTAGCACATCATTGCGTTCTTTGGTGTGCTGCGCTATGCCACATCGATACATTACTGCTTACTTTTGGGCAGCTGCGTCATGTTTTACCGAAGGAAATTTCGAAAAAACGAACTTTTACGAAAAAGTACAAAATTGATGAAATGGTTGAATTTGCGAACTGCACTGAAATGGTGCATTGTTTTTATAATTTTCGCTCCGGATTTTCTTACTGGAAATTTGAATTGGAAATCGGATACATTATTGCTTACATATGGGCAGCTGCGTTATGTCATACCGAAGGAAATTTCGAAAAAAACGAGCTTTTATGAAAAAGTACAAAATTCATGAAATGGTTGAATTTGAGAACTGCACTGAAATAGCGCCTTGTTTTTATAATTTTCTCTCCGGACTTTTTTACTGGAAATTTGGATTGGCAATCGGATACATTATTGCTTACTTATGGGCAGCTGCGTTATGTTTTACCAAAGGAAATTTCGAAAAAACGAACTTTTATGAAAAATTACACAATTCATGAAATGGTTGAATTTGCGAACTGCACTGAAATGGCGCTTTGATTTTATAATATTCTCTACGGATTTTTTTACTGGAAATTTGGATTGGCAATCGGATACATTATTGCTTACTGTTGGGCAGCTGCGTTATGTTTTACTGAAGGAAATTTCGAAAAAACGAACTTTTATGAAAAAGTACAAAATTCATGAAATGATTGAATTTGAGAACTGCACTGAAATAGCGCCCTGTTTTTAGAATTTTCTCTACGGTTTTTTTTTACTGGAAGTTCAGATTGGCAATCGGATACGTTATTGCTTACTTTTGGGTAGCTGCGTTATGTTTTACCGAAGGAAGTTTCGAAAAATACGAACTTTTATGAAAAAGTACAAAATTCATGAAATGGTTGAATTTGAGAACTGCACTGAAATAGCGCCCTGTTTTTAGAATTTTCTCTACGGTTTTTTTTTACTGGAAATTTGGATTGGCGGATGGATTCATTTTTGCTTACTTTGGGCAGCTGCGTTATGTTATACCGAAGGAAATTTCGAAAAAACTAACTTTTATGAAAAAGTACAAAATTCATGAAATATTTGAATTTGAGAACTGCACTGAAATAGCGCCATGTTTTTATAATTTTCTCTACGGATTTTTTTACTGGTAATTTGGATTGGCAATCGGATACATTATTGCTTACTTTTGGACAGCTGCGTAACGTTTTACGGCAGGAAATTTCGAAAAAAACTAACTTTTATGAATAAGTACAAAATTCATGAAATGGTTGAATCTGCGAACTGCACTGAAATGGCGCCTTGTTTTTAAAATTTTCTCTACGGATTTTTAAACTGGATATTTGGATTGGCAATCAAATACATTATTGCTTACTTATGGGCAGTTGCGGTATGTTAAACCGAATGATTTTTCCAAAAAACGAACTTTTATGGAAAAAGTATAAAATTCATGAAATGGTTGAATTTGCGAACTGCACTGAAATGGAGCCTTGTTTTTATAATATTCTCTCCGGATTTTCTTACTGGAAATGCGGATTGGCAATAAGATACATTATTGCTTACTTTTGGGCAGCAGCGTTATGCTATACCGAAGGAAATTTCGAAAAAACGAGCTTATATGAAAAAGTACGAAATTCATGAAATATTTGAATTTGAGAACTGCACTGAAATAGCGCCATGTTTTTATAATTTTCTCTACGGATTTTTTTACTGGTAATTTGGATTGGCAATCGGATACATTATTGCTTACTTTTGAGCAGTTGCGCTATGTTTTACCGAAGGATATTTCGAAAAAACGAACCTTTACGAAAAAGTACAAAATTCATGAAATGGTTGAATTTGCGAACTGCTCTGAAATGGTGCCTTGTGTTCATAATTTTCTCTTCGGATTTTTTACAGGAAATTTGGATTGGCAATCGGATACGTTATTGCTTACTTTTGGGTAGCTGCGTTATGTTTTCCCGAAGGAAATTTCGAAAAAACTAACTTTTACGAACAAGTACAAAATTCATGAAATGGTTAATTCAGCGAACTGCACAGAAATGATGCCTTGTGTTTTAATTTTTTGATACATTAGTAAGTTCTTATGTTATATTGAAGGAAAATTCGGAAGAACGAACTTTTATGGAAAAGTACGAAATTCATGAAATGGTTGAATTTGAGAACTGCACTGAAATAGCGCCTTGTTTTTAGAATTTTCTCTACGGTTTTTTTTTTACTGGAAATTTGGATTGGCGGATGGTTTCATTTTTGCTTACTTTGGGCATCTGCGTTATGTTATACCGAAGGACATTTCGAAAAAACTAACTTTTATGAAAAAGTACAAAATTCATGAAATGGTTGAATCTGCGAACTGCACTGAAATGGTGCCTTGTTTTTATAATTTTCTCTACGGATTTTTTTACTGGAAGTTCGGATTGGCAATCGGATACGTTATTGCTTACTTTTGGGTAGCTGCGTTATGTCTTACCGAAGGAAGTTTCGAAAAAACGAACTTTTATGAAAAAGTACAAAATTCATGAAATGGTTGAATCTGCGAACTGCACTGAAATGGTGCCTTGTTTTTATAATTTTCTCTCCGGATTTTTTTACTGGATATTTGAATTGGCAATCGGATGCGTTATTGCTTACTTTTGGGCAGCTGCGTAACGTTTTACGGCAGGAAATTTCGAAAAAACTAACTTTTATGAAAAAGTACAAAATTCATGAAATGGTTGAATCTGCGAACTGCACTGAAATGGTGCCTTGTTTTTATAATTTTCTCTCCGGATTTTTTTACTGGATATTTGAATTGGCAATCGGATGCGTTATTGCTTACTTTTGGGCAGCTGCGTAACGTTTTACGGCAGGAAATTTCGAAAAAACTAACTTTTATGAAAAAGTACAAAATTCATGAAATGGTTGAATTTGCGAACTGCACTGAAATGGTGTCTTGTTTTTATAATTTTCTCTCTGGATTTTTTTACTGGATATTTGAATTGGCAATCGGATGCGTTATTGCTTACTTTTGGGCAGCTGCGTAACGTTTTACGGCAGGAAATTTCGAAAAAACTAACTTTTATGAAAAAGTACAAAATTCATGAAATGGTTGAATCTGCGAACTGCACTGAAGTAGCGCCATGTTTTTATAAGTTTCTCTACGGATTTTTTTACTGGTAATTTGGATTGGCAATCGGATACATTATTGCCTACTTTTGGGCAGCTGCGTCATGTTTTACCGAAGGAAATTTCGAACAAACGAACTTTTATGAAAATGTACAAAATTCATGAAGTGGTTGAATTTGCGAACTGCACTGAAATGGTGTCTTGTTTTTATAATTTTCTCTCTGGATTTTTTTACTGGATATTTGAATTGGCAATCGGATACATTATTGCTTACTTTTGGGCAGCTGCGTTATGTTATACCGATGGAAATTTCGAAAAAACTAAACAAAATTCATGAAAGGCTGAATTTGCGAACTGCACTGAGATGGCGCCTTGTTTTGAAAATTTCCTCTTCGGATTTTTTACAGGAAATTTGGATTGGCAATCGGATACGTTATTGCTTACTTTTGGGCAGCTGCGTCATGTTTTACCCAAGGAAATTTCGAAAAAACTAACTTTTATGAAAAAGTACAAAATTCATGAAATGGTTGAATTTGCGAACTGCACTAAAAGGGTGCATTGTTTCGATGGAAATTTCGAAAAAACTAACTTTTACGAAAAAGTACAAAATTCATGAAATGGCTGAATTTGCGAACTGCACTGAAATGGTGCCTTGTTTTCCAATTTTTACATACACTATTGCGTTCTCTGGTTAGCTGCGCGCTAGTTACATTTGAAGAAAATTAAAAAAGAACGATTTTTTACGAACAAGTACAAAATTCATGATATGGTTAAATCTGCGAACTGCACTGAAATTGTGCCTTGTTTCTTTATTTTTTGATTCATCATAGCGTTCTTTGGTGTGCTGCGCTATGCCACATCGAAGGAAATTCCGAAAGAACGAACTTTTATAAAAAAGGCCGGAATTCATAAAATGGTTAAATCTGCGAACTGCACTGAAATGGTGTCTTGTTTTTTAATTTTTTCATACATTATTGCGTTCTTTGGCTAGCTGCGCGCTATTTACATTTGAAGAAAATTCCAAAAGACGAACTTTTACGAACAAGTACAAAATTCATGAAATGGATAAATTTGCGAACTGCACTCAAATGGTGACTTGTTTTTTATTTTTTTCATACATTATTGCGCTCCTTGGTTAGCTGCGCGCTAGTAACATTTGAAGAAAATTAAAAAGAACGAACTTTTACGAACAAGTACAAAATTCATGAAATGGTTAAATCTGCGAACTGCACTGAAATATTGCCTTGCTTCTTAATTTTTTAGCACATCATTGCGTTCTTTGGTGTGCTGCGCTATGCCAGATTGATACATTACTGCTTACTTTTGGGCAGCTGCGTCATGTTTTACCGAAGGAAATTTCGAAAAAACGAACTTTTACGAAAAAGTACAAAATTGATGAAATGGTTGAATTTGCGAACTGCACTGAAATGGTGCCTTGTTTTTATAATTTTCGCTCCGGATTTTCTTACTGGAAATTTGAATTGGAAATCGGATACATTATTGCTTACATATGGGCAGCTGCGTTATGTCATACCGAAGGAAATTTCGAAAAAAACGAGCTTTTATGAAAAAGTACAAAATTCATGAAATGGTTGAATTTGAGAACTGCACTGAAATAGCGCCTTGTTTTTATAATTTTCTCTCCGGACTTTTTTACTGGAAATTTGGATTGGCAATCGGATACATTATTGCTTACTTATGGGCAGCTGCGTTATGTTTTACCAAAGGAAATTTCGAAAAAACGAACTTTTATGAAAAAGTACACAATTCATGAAATGGTTGAATTTGCGAACTGCACTGAAATGGCGCTTTGATTTTATAATATTCTCTACGGATTTTTTTACTGGAAATTTGGATTGGCAATCGGATACATTATTGCTTACTTATGGGCAGCTGCGTTATGTTTTACTGAAGGAAATTTCGAAAAAACGAACTTTTATGAAAAAGTACACAATTCATGAAATGGTTGAATTTGCGAACTGCACTAAAAGGGTGCACTGTTTTTATAGTTTTCAATCCGGATATTTTTACTGGAAATTTGGATTGGCAATCGGATACGTTATTGCTTACTTTTGGGCGGCTGCGTAACGTTTTACAGCAGGAAATTTCGAAAAAAACTAACTTTTATGAAAAAGTACAAAATTCATGAAATGGTTGAATCTGCAAACTGCACTGAAATGGTGCCTTGTTTTTATAATTTTCTCTCCGGATTTTTTTACTGGATATTTGAATTGGCAATCGGATACATTATTGCTTACTTTTGGGCAGCTGTGTTATGTTTTACCGAAGGAAATTTCGAAAAAACGAACTTTTATGAAAAAGTACAAAATTCATGAAATGGTTGAATTTGCGAACTGCACTGAAATGGTGGCCTGTGTTTAAAATTTTCTCTCCGGATTTTTTTACTGGAAATTTGGATTGGCAATTGGATTCATTTTTGCTTACTTTGGGCAGCTGCGTTATGTTATACCGAAGGAAAATTCGAAAAAACGAACTTTTATGAAAAAGTACAAAATTCATGAAATGATTGAATTTGAGAACTGCACTAAAAGGGTGCCTTGTTTTTATAATTTTCTCTACGGATTTTTTTACTGGAAGTTCAGATTGGCAATCGGATACGTTATTGCATACTTTTGGGTAGCTGCGTTATGTTTCACCGAAGGAAGTTTCGAAAAAACGAACTTTTATGAAAAAGTGCAAAATTCATGAAATGGTTGAATTTGCGAACTGCACCGAAATAGCGCCTTGTTTTTATAATTTTCTCTACGGATTTTTTTACTGGAAATTTGGATTGACGATCGGATACATTATTGCTTACTTATGGGCGGCTGAGTTATGTTAAACCGAATGAAATTTCGAAAAAACGAACTTTTATGGAAAAAGTATAAAATTCATGAAATCGTTGAATCTGCGAACTGCACTGAAATGGTGGCCTGTGTTTAAAATTTTCTCTCCGGATTTTTTTACTGGAAATTTGGATTGGCAATTGGATTCATTTTTGTTTACTTTGGGCAGCTGCGTTATGTTATACCGAAGGAAAATTCGAAAAAACGAACTTTTATGAAAAAGTACAAAATTCATGAAATGATTGAATTTGAGAACTGCACTAAAAGGGTGCCTTGTTTTTATAATTTTCTCTACGGATTTTTTTACTGGAAGTTCAGATTGGCAATCGGATACGTTATTGCTTACTTTTGGGTAGCTGCGTTATGTTTTACCGAAGGAAGTTTCGAAAAAAACGAACTTTTATGAAAAAGTGCAAAATTCATGAAATGGTTGAATTTGCGAACTGCACTGAAATGACGCCTTGTTTTTATAATTTTCTCTACGGATTTTTAAACTGGAAATTCGGATTGGCAATCGGATACATTATTACTTACTTTTGGGCAGCAGCGTTATGTTATACCGAAGGAAATTTCGAAAAAACGAGCCTTTATGAAAAAGTATAAAATTCATGAAATGGTTGAATTTGAGAACTGCACTGAAATAGCGCCCTGTTTTAAGGATTTTCTCTACGGTTTTTTTTTTACTGGAAATTTGGATTGGCGGATGGATTCATTTTTGCTTACTTTGGGCAGCTGCGTTATGTTATACCGAAGGAAATTTCGAAAAAACTAACTTTTATGAAAAAGTACAAAATTCATGAAATATTTGAATTTGAGAACTGCACTGAAACAGCGCCATGTTTTTATAATTTTCTCTACGGATTTTTTTACTGGTAATTTGGATTGGCAATCGGATACATTATTGCTTACTTTTGGACAGCTGCGTAACGTTTTACGGCAGGAAATTTCGAAAAAAACTAACTTTTATGAAAAAGTACAAAATTCATGAAATGGTTGAATCTGCGAACTGCACTGAAATGGTGCCTTGTTTTTATATTTTTCTCTACGGATTTTTTTACTGGAAGTTCGGATTGGCAATCGGATACGTTATTGCTTACTTTTGGGTAGCTGCGTTATGTCTTACCGAAGGAAGTTTCGAAAAAACGAACTTTTATGAAAAAGTACAAAATTCATGAAATGGTTGAATTTGCGAACTGCACTGAAATAGCGCTTTGTTTTTAGAATTTTCTCTACGGTTTTTTTTTACTGGAAATTTGGATTGGCGGATGGATTCATTTTTGCTTACTTTGGGCAGCTGCGTTATGTTATACCGAAGGAAATTTCGAAAAAACTAACTTTTATGAAAAAGTACAAAATTCATGAAATGGTTGAATCTGCGAACTGCACTGAAATGGTGCCTTGTTTTTATAATTTTCTCTACGGATTTTTTTACTGGAAGTTCGGATTGGCAATCGGATACGTTATTGCTTACTTTTGGGTAGCTGCGTTATGTCTTACCGAAGGAAGTTTCGAAAAAACGAACTTTTATGAAAAAGTACAAAATTCATGAAATGGTTGAATCTGCGAACTGCACTGAAATGGTGCCTTGTTTTTATAATTTTCTCTCCGGATTTTTTTACTGGAAATTTGGATAGGCAATCGAATACATTATTGCTTACTTATGGGCAGCTGCGTGATGTTTTACCAAAGAAAATTTCGAAAAAACCAACTTTTACGAAAAAGTACAAAATTCATGAAATGGTTGAATTTGAGAACTGCACTGAAATAGCGCCTTGTTTTTAGAATTTTCTCTACGGTTTTTTTTTACTGGAAATTTGGATTGGCGGATGGATTCATTTTTGCTTACTTTGGGCAGCTGCGTTATGTTATACCGAAGGAAATTTCGAAAAAACTAACTTTTATGAAAAAGTACAAAATTCATGAAATGGTTGAATCTGCGAACTGCACTGAAATGGTGCCTTGTTTTTATAATTTTCTCTACGGATTTTTTTACTGGAAGTTCGGATTGGCAATCGGATACGTTATTGCTTACTTTTGGGTAGCTGCGTTATGTCTTACCGAAGGAAGTTTCGAAAAAACGAACTTTTATGAAAAAGTACAAAATTCATGAAATGGTTGAATTTGCGAACTGCACTAAAAGGGTGCACTGTTTTTATAGTTTTCAATCCGGATATTTTTACTGGAAATTTGGATTGGCAATCGGATACGTTATTACTTACTTTTGGACAGCTGCGTAACGTTTTACGGCAGTAAATTTTGAAAAAAAACTAACTTTTATGAAAAAGTACAAAATTCATGAAATGGTTGAATCTGCGAACTGCACTGAAATGGTGCCTTGTTTTTATAATTTTCTCTCCGGATTTTTTTACTGGAAATTCGGATTGGCAATCGGATACATTATTACTTACTTTTGGGCAGCAGCGTTATGTTATACCGAAGGAAATTTCGAAAAAACGAGCTTTTATGAAAAAGTACAAAATTCATGAAATGGTTGAATTTGAGAACTGCACTGAAATAGCGCCTTGTTTTTAGAATTTTCTCTACGGTTTTTTTTTACTGGAAATTTGGATTGGCGGATGGATTCATTTTTGCTTACTTTGGGCAGCTGCGTTATGTTACACCGAAGGAAATTTCGAAATAACTAACTTTTATGAAAAAGTACAAAATTCATGAAATATTTGAATTTGAGAACTGCACAGAAATAGCGCCATGTTTTTATAATTTTCTCTACGGATTTTTTTACTGGTAATTTGGATTGGCAATCGGATACATTATTGCTTACTTTTGGACAGCTGCGTAACGTTTTACGGCAGGAAATTTCGAAAAAAAACGAACTTTTATGAAAAAGTACAAAATTCATGATATGGTTGAATCTGCGAACTGCACTGAAATGGCGCCTTGTTTTTAAAATTTTCTCTACGGATTTTTAAACTGGATATTTGGATTGGCAATCAAATACATTATTGCTTACTTATGGGCAGTTGCGTTATGTTAAACCGAATGATTTTTCGGAAAAACGAACTTTTATGGAAAAAGTATAAAATTCATGAAATGGTTGAATTTGCGAACTGCACTGAAATGGTGCCTTGTTTTTATAATTTTCTCTCCGGATTTTCTTACTGAAAATGCGGATTGGCAATAAGATACATTATTGCTTACTTTTGGGCAGCAGCGTTATGCTATACCGAAGGAAATTTCGAAAAAACGAGCTTATATGAAAAAGTACGAAATTCATGAAATATTTGAATTTGAGAACTGCACTGAAATAGCGCCATGTTTTTATAATTTTCTCTACGGATTTTTTTACTGGTAATTTGGATTGGCAATCGGATACATTATTGCTTACTTTTGGGCAGCTGCGCTATGTTTTACCGAAGGAAATTTCGAAAAAACGAACCTTTACGAAAAAGTACAAAATTCATGAAATGGTTGAATTTGCGAACTGCTCTGAAATGGTGCCTTGTGTTCATAATTTTCTTTTCGGATTTTTTACAGGAAATTTGGATTGGCAATCGGATACGTTATTGCTTACTTCTGGGCAGCTGCGTTATGTTTTCCCGAAGGAAATTTCGAAAAAACTAACTTTTACGAACAAGTACAAAATTCATGAAATGGTTAATTCAGCGAACTGCACAGAAATGATGCCCTGTGTTTTAATTTTTTGATACATTAGTAAGTTCTTATGTTATATTGAAGGAAAAATCGGAAGAACGATCTTTTATGGAAAAGTACGAAATTCATGAAATGATTCAATTTGCGAACTGCACTGAAGTGGCGCCTTGTTTTTATAATTTTCTCTCCGGATTTTTTTACTGGAAATTTGGATAGGCAATCGAATACATTATTGCTTACTTATGGGCAGCTGCGTGATGTTTTACCAAAGAAAATTTCGAAAAAACCAACTTTTACGAAAAAGTACAAAATTCATGAAATATTTGAATTTGAGAACTGCACTGAAATAGCGCCATGTTTTATAATTTTCTCTACGGATTTTTTTACTGGAAATTTGGATTGGCGGATGGATTCATTTTTGCTTACTTTGGGCAGCTGCGTTATGTTATACCGAAGGAAATTTCGAAAAAACTAACTTTTATGAAAAGTACGAAATTCATGAAATATTTGAATTTGAGAACTGCACTGAAATAGCGCCATGTTTTTATAATTTTCTCTACGGATTTTTTTACTGGTAATTTGGATTGGCAATCGGATACATTATTGCTTACTTTTGGACAGCTGCGTAACGTTTTACGGCAGGAAATTTACAAAAAAAACTAACTTTTATGAAAAAGTACAAAATTCATGAAATGGTTGAATCTGCGAACTGCACTGAAATGGCGCCTTGTTTTTAAAATTTTCTCTACGGATTTTTAAACTGGATATTTGGATTGGCAATCAAATACATTATTGCTTACTTATGGGCAGTTGCGTTATGTGTTTTAATTTTTTGATACATTAGTAAGTTCTTATGTTATATTGAAGGAAAATTCGGAAGAACGAACTTTTATGGAAAAGTACGAAATTCATGAAATGATTCAATTTGCGAACTGCACTGAAGTGGCGCCTTGTTTTTATAATTTTCTCTCCGGATTTTTTTACTGGAAATTTGGATAGGCAATCGAATACATTATTGCTTACTTATGGGCAGCTGCGTGATGTTTTACCAAAGAAAATTTCGAAAAAACCAACTTTTACGAAAAAGTACAAAATTCATGAAATGGTTGAATTTGAGAACTGCACTGAAATAGCGCCTTGTTTTTAGAATTTTCTCTACGGTTTTTTTTTACTGGAAATTTGGATTGGCGGATGGATTCATTTTTGCTTACTTTGGGCAGCTGCGTTATGTTATACCGAAGGAAATTTCGATAAAACTAACTTTTATGAAAAAGTACAAAATTCATGAAATGGTTGAATCTGCGAACTGCACTGAAATGGTGCCTTGTTTTTATAATTTTCTCTACGGATTTTTTTACTGGAAGTTCGGATTGGCAATCGGATACGTTATTGCTTACTTTTGGGTAGCTGCGTTATGTCTTACCGAAGGAAGTTTCGAAAAAACGAACTTTTATGAAAATGTACAAAATTCATGAAGTGGTTGAATTTGCGAACTGCACTGAAATGGTGTCTTGTTTTTATAATTTTCTCTCTGGATTTTTTTACTGGATATTTGAATTGGCAATCGGATACATTATTGCTTACTTTTGGGCAGCTGCGTTATGTTATACCGATGGAAATTTCGAAAAAGCTAAACAAAATTCATGAAAGGCTGAATTTGCGAACTGCACTGAGATGGCGCCTTGTTTTGAAAATTTCCTCTTCGGATTTTTTACAGGAAATTTGGATTGGCAATCGGATACGTTATTGCTTACTTTTGGGCAGCTGCGTCATGTTTTACCGAAGGAAATTTCGAAAAAACAAACTTTTATGAAAAAGTACAAAATTCATGAAATGGTTGAATTTGCGAACTGCACTAAAAGGGTGCATTGTTTCGATGGAAATTTCGAAAAAACTAACTTTTACGAAAAAGTACAAAATTCATGAAATGGCTGAATTTGCGAACTGCACTGAAATGGTGCCTTGTTTTCCAATTTTTACATACACTATTGCGTTCTCTGGTTAGCTGCGCGCTAGTTACATTTGAAGAAAATTAAAAAAGAACGATTTTTTACGAACAAGTACAAAATTCATGATATGGTTAAATCTGCGAACTGCACTGAAATTGTGCCTTGTTTCTTTATTTTTTGATTCATCACAGCGTTCTTTGGTGTGCTGCGCTATGCCACATCGAAGGAAATTCCGAAAGAACGAACTTTTATAAAAAAGGCCGGAATTCATAAAATGGTTAAATCTGCGAACTGCACTGAAATGGTGTCTTGTTTTTTAATTTTTTCATACATTATTGCGTTCTTTGGTTAGCTGCGCGCTATTTACATTTGAAGAAAATTCCAAAAGACGAACTTTTACGAACAAGTACAAAATTCATGAAATGGATAAATTTGCGAACTGCACTCAAATGGTGACTTGTTTTTTATTTTTTTCATACATTATTGCGCTCCTTGGTTAGCTGCGCGCTAGTTACATTTGAAGAAAATATCACAAGAACGAACTTTTACGAACAAGTACAAAATTCATGATATGCTTAAATTTGCGAACTGCATTGAAATGGTGCATTGATTTTTAATTTTTTGATACATCATTGCGTTCTTTGGTGTGCTGCGCTAAGCCACATTGAGGCAAATTCCAAAAGAACGAACTTTTATAAAAAGGACGAAATTCATGAAAAGGTTTAATCTGCGAACTGCACTGAAATAATGCCTTGCTTCTTAATTTTTTAGCACATCATTGCGTTCTTTGGTGTGCTGCGCTATGCCACATCGATACATTACTGCTTACTTTTGGGCAGCTGCGTCATGTTTTACCGAAGGAAATTTCGAAAAAACGAACTTTTACGAAAAAGTACAAAATTGATGAAATGGTTGAATTTGCGAACTGCACTGAAATGGTGCCTTGTTTTTATAATTTTCGCTCCGGATTTTCTTACTGGAAATTTGAATTGGAAATCGGATACATTATTGCTTACATATGGGCAGCTGCGTTATGTCATACCGAAGGAAATTTCGAAAAAAACGAGCTTTTATGAAAAAGTACAAAATTCATGAAATGGTTGAATTTGAGAACTGCACTGAAATAGCGCCTTGTTTTTATAATTTTCTCTCCGGACTTTTTTACTGGAAATTTGGATTGGCAATCGGATACATTATTGCTTACTTATGGGCAGCTGCGTTATGTTTTACCAAAGGAAATTTCGAAAAAACGAACTTTTATGAAAAAGTACACAATTCATGAAATGGTTGAATTTGCGAACTGCACTGAAATGGCGCTTTGATTTTACAATATTCTCTACGGATTTTTTTACTGGAAATTTGGATTGGCAATCGGATACATTATTGCTTACTTATGGGGAGCTGCGTTATGTTTTACTGAAGGAAATTTCGAAAAAACGAACTTTTATGAAAAAGTACACAATTCATGAAATGGTTGAATTTGCGAACTGCACTAAAAGGGTGCACTGTTTTTATAGTTTTCAATCCGGATATTTTTACTGGAAATTTGGATTGGCAATCGGATACGTTATTGCTTACTTTTGGGCGGCTGCGTAACGTTTTACAGCAGGAAATTTCGAAAAAACTAACTTTTATGAAAAAGTACAAAATTCATGAAATGGTTGAATCTGCAAACTGCACTGAAATGGTGCCTTGTTTTTATAATTTTCTCTCCGGATTTTTTTACTGGATATTTGAATTGGCAATCGGATACATTATTGCTTACTTTTGGGCAGCTGTGTTATGTTTTACCGAAGGAAATTTCGAAAAAACGAAATTTTATGAAAAAGTACAAAATTCATGAAATGGTTGAATTTGCGAACTGCACTAAAAGGGTGCCTTGTTTTTATAATTTTCTCTACGGATTTTTTTACTGGAAGTTCAGATTGGCAATCGGATACGTTATTGCTTACTTTTGGGTAGCTGCGTTATGTTTTACCGAAGGAAGTTTCGAAAAAAACGAACTTTTATGAAAAAGTGCAAAATTCATGAAATGGTTGAATTTGCGAACTGCACTGAAATAGCGCCTTGTTTTTATAATTTTCTCTACGGATTTTTTTACTGGAAATTTGGATTGACGATCGGATACATTATTGCTTACTTATGGGCGGCTGAGTTATGTTAAACCGAATGAAATTTCGAAAAAACGAACTTTTATGGAAAAAGTATAAAATTCATGAAATCGTTGAATCTGCGAACTGCACTGAAATGGTGCCCTGTGTTTAAAATTTTCTCTCCGGATTTTTTTACTGGAAATTTGGATTGGCAATTGGATTCATTTTTGCTTACTTTGGGCAGCTGCGTTATGTTATACCGAAGGAAAATTCGAAAAAACGAACTTTTATGAAAAAGTACAAAATTCATGAAATGATTGAATTTGAGAACTGCACTAAAAGGGTGCCTTGTTTCTACGGATTTTTTTACTGGAAGTTCAGATTGGCAATCGGATACGTTATTGCTTACTTTTGGACAGCTGCGTAACGTTTTACGGCAGGAAATTTCGAAAAAAACTAACTTTTATGAAAAAGTACAAAATTCATGAAATGGTTGAATTTGAGAACTGCACTGAAATAGCGCCTTGTTTTTATAATTTTCTCTACGGATTTTTTTACTGGAAGTTCGGATTGGCAATCGGATACGTTATTGCTTACTTTTGGGTAGCTGCGTTATGTTAAACCGAATGATTTTTCGAAAAAACGAACTTTTATGGAAAAAGTATAAAATTCATGAAATGGTTGAATTTGCGAACTGCACTGAAATGGAGCCTTGTTTTTATAATTTTCTCTCCGGATTTTCTTACTGGAAATGCGGATTGGCAATAAGATACATTATTGCTTACTTTTGGGCAGCAGCGTTATGCTATACCGAAGGAAATTTCGAAAAAACGAGCTTATATGAAAAAGTACGAAATTCATGAAATATTTGAATTTGAGAACTGCACTGAAATAGCGCCATGTTTTTATAATTTTCTCTACGGATTTTTAAACTGGATATTTGGATTGGCAATCAAATACATTATTGCTTACTTATGGGCAGTTGCGTTATGTTAAACCGAATGATTTTTCGAAAAAACGAACTTTTATGGAAAAAGTATAAAATTCATGAAATGGTTGAATTTGCGAACTGCACTGAAATGGAGCCTTGTTTTTATAATTTTCTCTCCGGATTTTCTTACTGGAAATGCGGATTGGCAATAAGATACATTATTGCTTACTTTTGGGCAGCAGCGTTATGCTATACCGAAGGAAATTTCGAAAAAACGAGCTTATATGAAAAAGTACGAAATTCATGAAATATTTGAATTTGAGAACTGCACTGAAATAGCGCCATGTTTTTATAATTTTCTCTACGGATTTTTTTACTGGTAATTTGGATTGGCAATCGGATACATTATTGCTTACTTTTGAGCAGTTGCGCTATGTTTTACCGAAGGAAATTTCGAAAAAACGAACCTTTACGAAAAAGTACAAAATTCATGAAATGGTTGAATTTGCGAACTGCTCTGAAATGGTGCCTTGTGTTCATAATTTTCTCTTCGGATTTTTTACAGGAAATTTGGATTTGCAATCGGATACGTTATTGCTTACTTTTGGGTAGCTGCGTTATGTTTTCCCGAAGGAAATTTCGAAAAAACTAACTTTTACGAACAAGTACAAAATTCATGAAATGGTTAATTCAGCGAACTGCACAGAAATGATGCCTTGTGTTTTAATTTTTTGATACATTAGTAAGTTCTTATGTTATATTGAAGGAAAATTAAGAAGAACGAACTTTTATGGAAAAGTACGAAATTCATGAAATGGTTGAATTTGAGAACTGCACTGAAATAGCGCCTTGTTTTTATAATTTTCTCTACGGATTTTTTTACTGGAAGTTCGGATTGGCAATCGGATACGTTATTGCTTACTTTTGGGTAGCTGCGTTATGTCTTACCGAAGGAAGTTTCGAAAAAACGAACTTTTATGAAAAAGTACAAAATTCATGAAATGGTTGAATCTGCGAACTGCACTGAAATGGTGCCTTGTTTTTATAATTTTCTCTACGGATTTTTTTACTGGAAGTTCGGATTGGCAATCGGATACGTTATTGCTTACTTTTGGGTAGCTGCGTTATGTCTTACCGAAGGAAGTTTCGAAAAAACGAACTTTTATGAAAATGTACAAAATTCATGAAGTGGTTGAATTTGCGAACTGCACTGAAATGGTGTCTTGTTTTTATAATTTTCTCTCTGGATTTTTTTACTGGATATTTGAATTGGCAATCGGATACATTATTGCTTACTTTTGGGCAGCTGCGTTATGTTATACCGATGGAAATTTCGAAAAAACTGAACAAAATTCATGAAAGGCTGAATTTGCGAACTGCACTGAGATGGCGCCTTGTTTTGAAAATTTCCTCTTCGGATTTTTTACAGGAAATTTGGATTGGCAATCGGATACGTTATTACTTACTAATGGGCAGCTGCGTTATGTTTTACCAAAGGAAGTTTCGAAAAAACGAACTTTTATGAAAAAGTACAAAATTCATGAAATGGTTGAATTTGCGAACTGCACTGAAATGGTGTCTTGTTTTTATAATTTTCTCTCTGGATTTTTTTACTGGATATTTGAATTGGCAATCGGATGCGTTATTGCTTACTTTTGGGCAGCTGCGTAACGTTTTACGGCAGGAAATTTCGAAAAAACTAACTTTTATGAAAAAGTACAAAATTCATGAAATGGTTGAATTTGCGAACTGCACTAAAAGGGTGCCTTGTTTTTATAATTTTCTCTACGGATTTTTTTACTGGAAGTTCAGATTGGCAATCGGATACGTTATTGCTTACTTTTGGGTAGCTGCGTTATGTTTCACCGAAGGAAGTTTCGAAAAAAACGAACTTTTATGAAAAAGTGCAAAATTCATGAAATGGTTGAATTTGCGAACTGCACTGAAATAGCGCCTTGTTTTTATAATTTTCTCTACGGATTTTTTTACTGGAAATTTGGATTGACGATCGGATACATTATTGCTTACTTATGGGCGGCTGAGTTATGTTAAACCGAATGAAATTTCGAAAAAACAAACTTTTATGGAAAAAGTATAAAATTCATGAAATCGTTGAATCTGCGAACTGCACTGAAATGGTGCCCTGTGTTTAAAATTTTCTCTCCGGATTTTTTTACTGGTAATTTGGATTGGCAATCGGATACATTATTGCTTACTTTTGGACAGCTGCGTAACGTTTTACGGCAGGAAATTTCGAAAAAAACTAACTTTTATGAATAAGTACAAAATTCATGAAATGGTTGAATCTGCGAACTGCACTGAAATGGCGCCTTGTTTTTAAAATTTTCTCTACGGATTTTTAAACTGGATATTTGGATTGGCAATCAAATACATTATTGCTTACTTATGGGCAGTTGCGTTATGTTAAACCGAATGATTTTTCGAAAAAACGAACTTTTATGGAAAAAGTATAAAATTCATGAAATGGTTGAATTTGCGAACTGCACTGAAATGGAGCCTTGTTTTTATAATTTTCTCTCCGGATTTTCTTACTGGAAATGCGGATTGGCAATAAGATACATTATTGCTTACTTTTGGGCAGCAGCGTTATGCTATACCGAAGGAAATTTCGAAAAAACGAGCTTATATGAAAAAGTACGAAATTCATGAAATATTTGAATTTGAGAACTGCACTGAAATAGCGCCATGTTTTTATAATTTTCTCTACGGATTTTTTTACTGGTAATTTGGATTGGCAACCGGATACATTATTGCTTACTTTTGGGCAGTTGCGCTATGTTTTACCGAAGGAAATTTCGAAAAAACGAACCTTTACGAAAAAGTACAAAATTCATGAAATGGTTGAATTTGCGAACTGCTCTGAAATGGTGCCTTGTGTTCATAATTTTCTCTTCGGATTTTTTACAGGAAATTTGGATTGGCAATCGGATACGTTATTGCTTACTTTTGGGTAGCTGCGTTATGTTTTCCCGAAGGAAATTTCGAAAAAACTAACTTTTACGAACAAGTACAAAATTCATGAAATGGTTAATTCAGCGAACTGCACAGAAATGATGCCTTGTGTTTTAATTTTTTGATACATTAGTAAGTTCTTATGTTATATTGAAGGAAAATTCGGAAGAACGAACTTTTATGGAAAAGTACGAAATTCATGAAATGGTTGAATTTGAGGACTGCACTGAAATAGCGCCTTGTTTTTTTACTGGAAATTTGGATTGGCGGATGGTTTCATTTTTGCTTACTTTGGGCATCTGCGTTATGTTATACCGAAGGAAATTTCGAAAAAACTAACTTTTATGAAAAAGTACAAAATTCATGAAATGGTTGAATCTGCGAACTGTACTGAAATGGTGCCTTGTTTTTATAATTTTCTCTACGGATTTTTTTACTGGAAGTTCGGATTGGCAATCGGATACGTTATTGCTTACTTTTGGGTAGCTGCGTCTTACCGAAGGAAGTTTCGAAAAAACGAACTTTTATGAAAAAGTACAAAATTCATGAAATGGTTGAATCTGCGAACTGCACTGAAATGGTGCCTTGTTTTTATAATTTTCTCTCCGGATTTTTTTACTGGAAATTTGGATAGGCAATCGAATACATTATTGCTTACTTATGGGCAGCTGCGTGATGTTTTACCAAAGAAAATTTCGAAAAAACCAACTTTTACGAAAAAGTACAAAATTCATGAAATGGTTGAATTTGAGAACTGCACTGAAATAGCGCCTTGTTTTTAGAATTTTCTCTACGGTTGTTTTTTACTGGAAATTTGGATTGGCGGATGGATTCATTTTTGCTTACTTTGGGCAGCTGCGTTATGTTATACCGAAGGAAATTTCGAAAAAACTAACTTTTATGAAAAAGTACAAAATTCATGAAATGGTTGAATCTGCGAACTGCACTGAAATGGTGCCTTGTTTTTATAATTTTCTCTACGGATTTTTTTACTGGAAGTTCGGATTGGCAATCGGATACGTTATTGCTTACTTTTGGGTAGCTGCGTTATGTCTTACCGAAGGAAGTTTCGAAAAAACGAACTTTTATGAAAAAGTACAAAATTCATGAAATGGTTGAATTTGCGAACTGCACTGAAATAGCGCTTTGTTTTTAGAATTTTCTCTACGGTTTTTTTTTACTGGAAATTTGGATTGGCGGATGGATTCATTTTTGCTTACTTTGGGCAGCTGCGTTATGTTATACCGAAGGAAATTTCGAAAAAACTAACTTTTATGAAAAAGTACAAAATTCATGAAATGGTTGAATCTGCGAACTGCACTGAAATAGCGCTTTGTTTTTAGAATTTTTTCTACGGTTTTTTTTTACTGGAAATTTGGATTGGCGGATGGATTCATTTTTGCTTACTTTGGGCAGCTGCGTTATGTTATACCGAAGGAAATTTCGAAAAAACTAACTTTTATGAAAAAGTACAAAATTCATGAAATGGTTGAATCTGCGAACTGCACTGAAATGGTGCCTTGTTTTTATAGTTTTCTCTACGGATTTTTTTACTGGAAGTTCGGATTGGCAATCGGATACGTTATTGCTTACTTTTGGGTAGCTGCGTTATGTCTTACCGAAGGAAGTTTCGAAAAAACGAACTTTTATGAAAAAGTACAAAATTCATGAAATGGTTGAATCTGCGAACTGCACTGAAATGGTGCCCTGTTTTTATAATTTTCTCTCCGGATTTTTTTACTGGAAATTTGGATAGGCAATCGAATACATTATTGCTTACTTATGGGCAGCTGCGTGATGTTTTACCAAAGAAAATTTCGAAAAAACCAACTTTTACGAAAAAGTACAAAATTCATGAAATGGTTGAATTTGAGAACTGCACTGAAATAGCGCCTTGTTTTTAGAATTTTCTCTACGGTTGTTTTTTACTGGAAATTTGGATTGGCGGATGGATTCATTTTTGCTTACTTTGGGCAGCTGCGTTATGTTATACCGAAGGAAATTTCGAAAAAACTAACTTTTATGAAAAAGTACAAAATTCATGAAATGGTTGAATCTGCGAACTGCACTGAAATGGTGCCTTGTTTTTATAATTTTCTCTACGGATTTTTTTACTGGAAGTTCGGATTGGCAATCGGATACGTTATTGCTTACTTTTGGGCAGCTGCGTTATGTCTTACCGAAGGAAGTTTCGAAAAAACGAACTTTTATGAAAAAGTACAAAATTCATGAAATGGTTGAATTTGCGAACTGCACTAAAAGGGTGCACTGTTTTTATAGTTTTCAATCCGGATATTTTTACTGGAAATTTGGATTGGCAATCGGATACGTTATTGCTTACTTTTGGACAGCTGCGTAACGTTTTACGGCAGTAAATTTTGAAAAAAACTAACTTTTATGAAAAAGTACAAAATTCATGAAATGGTTGAATCTGCGAACTGCACTGAAATGGTGCCTTGTTTTTATAATTTTCTCTACGGATTTTTTTACTGGAAGTTCGGATTGGCAATCGGATACGTTATTGCTTACTTTTGGGTAGCTGCGTTATGTCTTACCGAAGGAAGTTTCGAAAAAACGAACTTTTATGAAAAAGTACAAAATTCATGAAATGGTTGAATTTGCGAACTGCACTGAAATAGCGCTTTGTTTTTAGAATTTTCTCTACGGTTTTTTTTTACTGGAAATTTGGATTGGCGGATGGATTCATTTTTGCTTACTTTGGGCAGCTGCGTTATGTTATACCGAAGGAAATTTCGAAAAAACTAACTTTTATGAAAAAGTACAAAATTCATGAAATGGTTGAATCTGCGAACTGCACTGAAATGGTGCCTTGTTTTTATAATTTTCTCTACGGATTTTTTTACTGGAAGTTCGGATTGGCAATCGGATACGTTATTGCTTACTTTTGGGTAGCTGCGTTATGTCTTACCGAAGGAAGTTTCGAAAAAACGAACTTTTATGAAAAAGTACAAAATTCATGAAATGGTTGAATCTGCGAACTGCACTGAAATGGTGCCCTGTTTTTATAATTTTCTCTCCGGATTTTTTTACTGGAAATTTGGATAGGCAATCGAATACATTATTGCTTACTTATGGGCAGCTGCGTGATGTTTTACCAAAGAAAATTTCGAAAAAACCAACTTTTACGAAAAAGTACAAAATTCATGAAATGGTTGAATTTGAGAACTGCACTGAAATAGCGCCTTGTTTTAAGAATTTTCTCTACGGTTGTTTTTTACTGGAAATTTGGATTGGCGGATGGATTCATTTTTGCTTACTTTGGGCAGCTGCGTTATGTTATACCGAAGGAAATTTCGAAAAAACTAACTTTTATGAAAAAGTACAAAATTCATGAAATGGTTGAATCTGCGAACTGCACTGAAATGGTGCCTTGTTTTTATAATTTTCTCTACGGATTTTTTTACTGGAAGTTCGGATTGGCAATCGGATACGTTATTGCTTACTTTTGGGTAGCTGCGTTATGTCTTACCGAAGGAAGTTTCGAAAAAACGAACTTTTATGAAAAAGTACAAAATTCATGAAATGGTTGAATTTGCGAACTGCACTAAAAGGGTGCACTGTTTTTATAGTTTTCAATCCGGATATTTTTACTGGAAATTTGGATTGGCAATCGGATACGTTATTGCTTACTTTTGGACAGCTGCGTAACGTTTTACGGCAGTAAATTTTGAAAAAAACTAACTTTTATGAAAAAGTACAAAATTCATGAAATGGTTGAATCTGCGAACTGCACTGAAATGGTGCCTTGTTTTTATAATTTTCTCTCCGGATTTTTTTACTGGAAATTCGGATTGGCAATCGGATACATTATTACTTACTTTTGGGCAGCAGCGTTATGTTATACCGAAGGAAATTTCGAAAAAACGAGCTTTTATGAAAAAGTACAAAATTCATGAAATGGTTGAATTTGAGAACTGCACTGAAATAGCGCCTTGTTTTTAGAATTTTCTCTACGGTTTTTTTTTACTGGAAATTTGGATTGGCGGATGGATTCATTTTTGCTTACTTTGGGCAGCTGCGTTATGTTACACCGAAGGAAATTTCGAAATAACTAACTTTTATGAAAAAGTACAAAATTCATGAAATATTTGAATTTGAGAACTGCACAGAAATAGCGCCATGTTTTTATAATTTTCTCTACGGATTTTTTTACTGGTAATTTGGATTGGCAATCGGATACATTATTGCTTACTTTTGGACAGCTGCGTAACGTTTTACGGCAGGAAATTTCGAAAAAAAACTAACTTTTATGAAAAAGTACAAAATTCATGAAATGGTTGAATCTGCGAACTGCACTGAAATGGCGCCTTGTTTTTAAAATTTTCTCTACGGATTTTTAAACTGGATATTTGGATTGGCAATCAAATACATTATTGCTTACTTATGGGCAGTTGCGTTATGTTAAACCGAATGAATTTTCGGAAAAACGAACTTTTATGGAAAAAGTATAAAATTCATGAAATGGTTGAATTTGCGAACTGCACTGAAATGGTGCCTTGTTTTTATAATTTTCTCTCCGGATTTTCTTACTGAAAATGCGGATTGGCAATAAGATACATTATTGCTTACTTTTGGGCAGCAGCGTTATGCTATACCGAAGGAAATTTCGAAAAAACGAGCATATATGAAAAAGTACGAAATTCATGAAATATTTGAATTTGAGAACTGCACTGAAATAGCGCCATGTTTTTATAATTTTCTCTACGGATTTTTTTACTGGTAATTTGGATTGGCAATCGGATACATTATTGCTTACTTTTGGGCAGCTGCGCTATGTTTTACCGAAGGAAATTTCGAAAAAACGAACCTTTACGAAAAAGTACAAAATTCATGAAATGGTTGAATTTGCGAACTGCTCTGAAATGGTGCCTTGTGTTCATAATTTTCTTTTCGGATTTTTTACAGGAAATTTGGATTGGCAATCGGATACGTTATTGCTTACTTCTGGGCAGCTGCGTTATGTTTTCCCGAAGGAAATTTCGAAAAAACTAACTTTTACGAACAAGTACAAAATTCATGAAATGGTTAATTCAGCGAACTGCACAGAAATGATGCCCTGTGTTTTAATTTTTTGATACATTAGTAAGTTCTTATGTTATATTGAAGGAAAATTCGGAAGAACGAACTTTTATGGAAAAGTACGAAATTCATGAAATGATTCAATTTGCGAACTGCACTGAAGTGGCGCCTTGTTTTTATAATTTTCTCTCCGGATTTTTTTACTGGAAATTTGGATAGGCAATCGAATACATTATTGCTTACTTATGGGCAGCTGCGTGATGTTTTACCAAAGAAAATTTCGAAAAAACCAACTTTTACGAAAAAGTACAAAATTCATGAAATATTTGAATTTGAGAACTGCACTGAAATAGCGCCATGTTTTATAATTTTCTCTACGGATTTTTTTACTGGAAATTTGGATTGGCGGATGGATTCATTTTTGCTTACTTTGGGCAGCTGCGTTATGTTATACCGAAGGAAATTTCGAAAAAACTAACTTTTATGAAAAAGTACGAAATTCATGAAATATTTGAATTTGAGAACTGCACTGAAATAGCGCCATGTTTTTATAATTTTCTCTACGGATTTTTTTACTGGTAATTTGGATTGGCAATCGGATACATTATTGCTTACTTTTGGACAGCTGCGTAACGTTTTACGGCAGGAAATTTCGAAAAAAACTAACTTTTATGAAAAAGTACAAAATTCATGAAATGGTTGAATCTGCGAACTGCACTGAAATGGCGCCTTGTTTTTAAAATTTTCTCTACGGATTTTTAAACTGGATATTTGGATTGGCAATCAAATACATTATTGCTTACTTATGGGCAGTTGCGTTATGTGTTTTAATTTTTTGATACATTAGTAAGTTCTTATGTTATATTGAAGGAAAATTCGGAAGAACGAACTTTTATGGAAAAGTACGAAATTCATGAAATGATTCAATTTGCGAACTGCACTGAAGTGGCGCCATGTTTTTATAATTTTCTCTCCGGATTTTTTTACTGGAATTTTGGATAGGCAATCGAATACATTATTGCTTACTTATGGGCAGCTGCGTGATGTTTTACCAAAGAAAATTTCGAAAAAACCAACTTTTACGAAAAAGTACAAAATTCATGAAATGGTTGAATTTGAGAACTGCACTGAAATAGCGCCTTGTTTTTAGAATTTTCTCTACGGTTTTTTTTACTGGAAATTTGGATTGGCGGATGGATTCATTTTTGCTTACTTTGGGCAGCTGCGTTATGTTATACCGAAGGAAATTTCGAAAAAACTAACTTTTATGAAAAAGTACAAAATTCATGAAATGGTTGAATTTGCGAACTGCACTGAAATGGTGCCTTGTTTTTATAATTTTCTCTACGGATTTTTTTACTGGAAGTTCGGATTGGCAATCGGATACGTTATTGCTTACTTTTGGGTAGCTGCGTTATGTCTTACCGAAGGAAGTTTCGAAAAAACGAACTTTTATGAAAAAGTACAAAATTCATGAAATGGTTGAATTTGCGAACTGCACTAAAAGGGTGCACTGTTTTTATAGTTTTCAATCCGGATATTTTTACTGGAAATTTGGATTGGCAATCGGATACGTTATTGCTTACTTTTGGACAGCTGCGTAACGTTTTACGGCAGTAAATTTTGAAAAAAACTAACTTTTATGAAAAAGTACAAAATTCATGAAATGGTTGAATCTGCGAACTGCACTGAAATGGTGCCTTGTTTTTATAATTTTCTCTCCGGATTTTTTTACTGGAAATTCGGATTGGCAATCGGATACATTATTACTTACTTTTGGGCAGCAGCGTTATGTTATACCGAAGGAAATTTCGAAAAAACGAGCTTTTATGAAAAAGTACAAAATTCATGAAATGGTTGAATTTGAGAACTGCACTGAAATAGCGCCTTGTTTTTAGAATTTTCTCTACGGTTTTTTTTTACTGGAAATTTGGATTGGCGGATGGATTCATTTTTGCTTACTTTGGGCAGCTGCGTTATGTTACACCGAAGGAAATTTCGAAATAACTAACTTTTATGAAAAAGTACAAAATTCATGAAATATTTGAATTTGAGAACTGCACAGAAATAGCGCCATGTTTTTATAATTTTCTCTACGGATTTTTTTACTGGTAATTTGGATTGGCAATCGGATACATTATTGCTTACTTTTGGACAGCTGCGTAACGTTTTACGGCAGGAAATTTCGAAAAAAAACTAACTTTTATGAAAAAGTACAAAATTCATGAAATAGTTGAATCTGCGAACTACATTGAAATGGCGCCTTGTTTTTAAAATTTTCTCTACGGATTTTTAAACTGGATATTTGGATTGGCAATCAAATACATTATTGCTTACTTATGGGCAGTTGCGTTATGTTAAACCGAATGATTTTTCGGAAAAAAGAACTTTTATGGAAAAAGTATAAAATTCATGAAATGGTTGAATTTGCGAACTGCACTGAAATGGTGCCTTGTTTTTATAATTTTCTCTCCGGATTTTCTTACTGAAAATGCGGATTGGCAATAAGATACATTATTGCTTACTTTTGGGCAGCAGCGTTATGCTATACCGAAGGAAATTTCGAAAAAACGAGCTTATATGAAAAAGTACGAAATTCATGAAATATTTGAATTTGAGAACTGCACTGAAATAGCGCCATGTTTTTATAATTTTCTCTACGGATTTTTTTACTGGTAATTTGGATTGGCAATCGGATACATTATTGCTTACTTTTGGGCAGCTGCGCTATGTTTTACCGAAGGAAATTTCGAAAAAACGAACCTTTACGAAAAAGTACAAAATTCATGAAATGGTTGAATTTGCGAACTGCTCTGAAATGGTGCCTTGTGTTCATAATTTTCTTTTCGGATTTTTTACAGGAAATTTGGATTGGCAATCGGATACGTTATTGCTTACTTCTGGGCAGCTGCGTTATGTTTTCCCGAAGGAAATTTCGAAAAAACTAACTTTTACGAACAAGTACAAAATTCATGAAATATTTGAATTTGAGAACTGCACTGAAATAGCGCCATGTTTTATAATTTTCTCTACGGATTTTTTTACTGGAAATTTGGATTGGCGGATGGATTCATTTTTGCTTACTTTGGGCAGCTGCGTTATGTTATACCGAAGGAAATTTCGAAAAAACTAACTTTTATGAAAAAGTACGAAATTCATGAAATATTTGAATTTGAGAACTGCACTGAAATAGCGCCATGTTTTTATAATTTTCTCTACGGATTTTTTTACTGGTAATTTGGATTGGCAATCGGATACATTATTGCTTACTTTTGGACAGCTGCGTAACGTTTTACGGCAGGAAATTTCGAAAAAAATCTAACTTTTATGAAAAAGTACAAAATTCATGAAATGGTTGAATCTGCGAACTGCACTGAAATGGTGCCTTGTTTTTATAATTTTCTCTACGGATTTTTTTACTGGAAGTTCGGATTGGCAATCGGATACGTTATTGCTTACTTTTGGGTAGCTGCGTTATGTCTTACCGAAGGAAGTTTCGAAAAAACGAACTTTTATGAAAAAGTACAAAATTCATGAAATGGTTGAATTTGCGAACTGCACTGAAATAGCGCCTTGTTTTTAAAATTTTCTCTACGGATTTTTAAACTGGATATTTGGATTGGCAATCAAATACATTATTGCTTACTTATGGGCAGTTGCGTTATGTGTTTTAATTTTTTGATACATTAGTAAGTTCTTATGTTATATTGAAGGAAAATTCGGAAGAACGAACTTTTATGGAAAAGTACGAAATTCATGAAATGATTCAATTTGCGAACTGCACTGAAGTGGCGCCTTGTTTTTATAATTTTCTCTCCGGATTTTTTTACTGGAAATTTGGATAGGCAATCGAATACATTATTGCTTACTTATGGGCAGCTGCGTGATGTTTTGCCAAAGAAAATTTCGAAAAAAACCAACTTTTACGAAAAAGTACAAAA
The DNA here is from genome assembly GCA_951905685.1 of Eumerus sabulonum. Lineage (NCBI taxonomy): Eukaryota > Metazoa > Arthropoda > Insecta > Diptera > Syrphidae > Eumerus > Eumerus sabulonum. Next base: position 80,848,173 of record OX645061.1, read on the forward strand.
TTCATGAAATGGTTGAATTTGAGAACTGCACTGAAATAGCGCCTTGTTTTTAGAATTTTCTCTACGGTTTTTTTTTACTGGAAATTTGGATTGGCGGATGGATTCATTTTTGCTTACTTTGGGCAGCTGCGTTATGTTATACCGAAGGAAATTTCGAAAAAACTAACTTTTATGAAAAAGTACAAAATTCATGAAATGGTTGAATCTGCGAACTGCACTGAAATGGTGCCTTGTTTTTATAATTTTCTCTACGGATTTTTTTACTGGAAGTTCGGATTGGCAATCGGATACGTTATTGCTTACTTTTGGGTAGCTGCGTTATGTCTTACCGAAGGAAGTTTCGAAAAAACTAACTTTTATGAAAAAGTACAAAATTCATGAAATGGTTGAATTTGCGAACTGCACTAAAAGGGTGCATTGTTTCGATGGAAATTTCGAAAAAACTAACTTTTACGAAAAAGTACAAAATTCATGAAATGGCTGAATTTGCGAACTGCACTGAAATGGTGCCTTGTTTTTCAATTTTTACATACACTATTGCGTTCTCTGGTTAGCTGCGCGCTAGTTACATTTGAAGAAAATTAAAAAAGAACGATTTTTTACGAACAAGTACAAAATTCATGATATGGTTAAATCTGCGAACTGCACTGAAATTGTGCCTTGTTTCTTTATTTTTTGATTCATCATAGCGTTCTTTGGTGTGCTGCGTTATGCCACATCGAAGGAAATTCCGAAAGAACGAACTTTTATAAAAAAGGCCGGAATTCATAAAATGGTTAAATCTGCGAACTGCACTGAAATGGTGTCTTGTTTTTTAATTTTTTCATACATTATTGCGTTCTTTGGTTAGCTGCGCGCTAGTTACATTTGAAGAAAATTCCAAAAGACGAACTTTTACGAACAAGTACAAAATTCATGAAATGGATAAATTTGCGAACTGCACTCAAATGGTGACTTGTTTTTTATTTTTTTCATACATTATTGCGCTCCTTGGTTAGCTGCGCGCTAGTTACATTTGAAGAAAATATCAAAAGAACGAACTTTTACGAACAAGTACAAAATTCATGAAATGGATAAATTTGCGAACTGCACTCAAATGGTGACTTGTTTTTTATTTTTTTCATACATTATTGCGCTCCTTGGTTAGCTGCGCGCTAGTTACATTTGAAGAAAATTCCAAAAGACGAACTTTTACGAACAAGTACAAAATTCATGAAATGGATAGATTTGCGAACTGCACTCAAATGGTGACTTGTTTTTTATTTTTTTCATACATTATTGCGCTCCTTGGTTAGCTGCGCGCTAGTTACATTTGAAGAAAATATCAAAAGAACGAACTTTTACGAACAAGTACAAAATTCATGATATGCTTAAATTTGCGAACTGCATTGAAATGGTGCCTTGATTTTTAATTTTCTGATACATCATTGCGTTCTTTGGTGTGCTGCGCCAAGCCACATTGAGGCAAATTCCAAAAGAACGAACTTTTATAAAAAAGGACGAAATTCATGAAATGGTTTAATCTGCGAACTGCACTGAAATATTGCCTTGCTTCTTAATTTTTTAGCACATCATTGCGTTCTTTGGTGTGCTGCGCTATGCCACATCGATACATTACTGCTTACTTTTGGGCAGCTGCGTTATGTCTTACCGAAGGAAGTTTCGAAAAAACGAACTTTTATGAAAAAGTACAAAATTCATGAAATGGTTGAATTTGCGAACTGCACTGAAATAGCGCTTTGTTTTTAGAATTTTCTCTACGGTTTTTTTTTACTGGAAATTTGGATTGGCGGATGGATTCATTTTTGCTTACTTTGGGCAGCTGCGTTATGTTATACCGAAGGAAATTTCGAAAAAACTAACTTTTATGAAAAAGTACAAAATTCATGAAATGGTTGAATCTGCGAACTGCACTGAAATGGTGCCTTGTTTTTATAATTTTCTCTACGGATTTTTTTACTGGAAGTTCGGATTGGCAATCGGATACGTTATTGCTTACTTTTGGGTAGCTGCGTTATGTCTTACCGAAGGAAGTTTCGAAAAAACGAACTTTTATGAAAAAGTACAAAATTCATGAAATGGTTGAATCTGCGAACTGCACTGAAATGGTGCCCTGTTTTTATAATTTTCTCTCCGGATTTTTTTACTGGAAATTTGGATAGGCAATCGAATACATTATTGCTTACTTATGGGCAGCTGCGTGATGTTTTACCAAAGAAAATTTCGAAAAAACCAACTTTTACGAAAAAGTACAAAATTCATGAAATGGTTGAATTTGAGAACTGCACTGAAATAGCGCCTTGTTTTTAGAATTTTCTCTACGGTTGTTTTTTACTGGAAATTTGGATTGGCGGATGGATTCATTTTTGCTTACTTTGGGCAGCTGCGTTATGTTATACCGAAGGAAATTTCGAAAAAACTAACTTTTATGAAAAAGTACAAAATTCATGAAATGGTTGAATCTGCGAACTGCACTGAAATGGTGCCTTGTTTTTATAATTTTCTCTACGGATTTTTTTACTGGAAGTTCGGATTGGCAATCGGATACGTTATTGCTTACTTTTGGGTAGCTGCGTTATGTCTTACCGAAGGAAGTTTCGAAAAAACGAACTTTTATGAAAAAGTACAAAATTCATGAAATGGTTGAATTTGCGAACTGCACTAAAAGGGTGCACTGTTTTTATAGTTTTCAATCCGGATATTTTTACTGGAAATTTGGATTGGCAATCGGATACGTTATTGCTTACTTTTGGACAGCTGCGTAACGTTTTACGGCAGTAAATTTTGAAAAAAACTAACTTTTATGAAAAAGTACAAAATTCATGAAATGGTTGAATCTGCGAACTGCACTGAAATGGTGCCTTGTTTTTATAATTTTCTCTCCGGATTTTTTTACTGGAAATTCGGATTGGCAATCGGATACATTATTACTTACTTTTGGGCAGCAGCGTTATGTTATACCGAAGGAAATTTCGAAAAAACGAGCTTTTATGAAAAAGTACAAAATTCATGAAATGGTTGAATTTGAGAACTGCACTGAAATAGCGCCTTGTTTTTAGAATTTTCTCTACGGTTTTTTTTTACTGGAAATTTGGATTGGCGGATGGATTCATTTTTGCTTACTTTGGGCAGCTGCGTTATGTTACACCGAAGGAAATTTCGAAATAACTAACTTTTATGAAAAAGTACAAAATTCATGAAATATTTGAATTTGAGAACTGCACAGAAATAGCGCCATGTTTTTATAATTTTCTCTACGGATTTTTTTACTGGTAATTTGGATTGGCAATCGGATACATTATTGCTTACTTTTGGACAGCTGCGTAACGTTTTACGGCAGGAAATTTCGAAAAAAAACTAACTTTTATGAAAAAGTACAAAATTCATGAAATGGTTGAATCTGCGAACTGCACTGAAATGGCGCCTTGTTTTTAAAATTTTCTCTACGGATTTTTAAACTGGATATTTGGATTGGCAATCAAATACATTATTGCTTACTTATGGGCAGTTGCGTTATGTTAAACCGAATGAATTTTCGGAAAAACGAACTTTTATGGAAAAAGTATAAAATTCATGAAATGGTTGAATTTGCGAACTGCACTGAAATGGTGCCTTGTTTTTATAATTTTCTCTCCGGATTTTCTTACTGAAAATGCGGGTTGGCAATAAGATACATTATTGCTTACTTTTGGGCAGCAGCGTTATGCTATACCGAAGGAAATTTCGAAAAAACGAGCTTATATGAAAAAGTACGAAATTCATGAAATATTTGAATTTGAGAACTGCACTGAAATAGCGCCATGTTTTTATAATTTTCTCTACGGATTTTTTTACTGGTAATTTGGATTGGCAATCGGATACATTATTGCTTACTTTTGGGCAGCTGCGCTATGTTTTACCGAAGGAAATTTCGAAAAAACGAACCTTTACGAAAAAGTACAAAATTCATGAAATGGTTGAATTTGCGAACTGCTCTGAAATGGTGCCTTGTGTTCATAATTTTCTTTTCGGATTTTTTACAGGAAATTTGGATTGGCAATCGGATACGTTATTGCTTACTTCTGGGCAGCTGCGTTATGTTTTCCCGAAGGAAATTTCGAAAAAAACTAACTTTTACGAACAAGTACAAAATTCATGAAATGGTTAATTCAGCGAACTGCACAGAAATGATGCCCTGTGTTTTAATTTTTTGATACATTAGTAAGTTCTTATGTTATATTGAAGGAAAATTCGGAAGAACGAACTTTTATGGAAAAGTACGAAATTCATGAAATGATTCAATTTGCGAACTGCACTGAAGTGGCGCCTTGTTTTTATAATTTTCTCTCCGGATTTTTTTACTGGAAATTTGGATAGGCAATCGAATACATTATTGCTTACTTATGGGCAGCTGCGTGATGTTTTACCAAAGAAAATTTCGAAAAAACCAACTTTTACGAAAAAGTACAAAATTCATGAAATATTTGAATTTGAGAACTGCACTGAAATAGCGCCATGTTTTATAATTTTCTCTACGGATTTTTTTACTGGAAATTTGGATTGGCGGATGGATTCATTTTTGCTTACTTTGGGCAGCTGCGTTATGTTATACCGAAGGAAATTTCGAAAAAACTAACTTTTATGAAAAAGTACGAAATTCATGAAATATTTGAATTTGAGAACTGCACTGAAATAGCGCCATGTTTTTATAATTTTCTCTACGGATTTTTTTACTGGTAATTTGGATTGGCAATCGGATACATTATTGCTTACTTTTGGACAGCTGCGTAACGTTTTAAGGCAGGAAATTTCGAAAAAAAACTAACTTTTATGAAAAAGTACAAAATTCATGAAATGGTTGAATCTGCGAACTGCACTGAAATGCTTGTTTTTAAAATTTTCTCTACGGATTTTTAAACTGGATATTTGGATTGGCAATCAAATACATTATTGCTTACTTATGGGCAGTTGCGTTATGTGTTTTAATTTTTTGATACATTAGTAGGTTCTTATGTTATATTGAAGGAAAATTCGGAAGAACGAACTTTTATGGAAAAGTACGAAATTCATGAAATGATTCAATTTGCGAACTGCACTGAAGTGGCGCCATGTTTTTATAATTTTCTCTCCGGATTTTTTTACTGGAATTTTGGATAGGCAATCGAATACATTATTGCTTACTTATGGGCAGCTGCGTGATGTTTTACCAAAGAAAATTTCGAAAAAACCAACTTTTACGAAAAAGTACAAAATTCATGAAATGGTTGAATTTGAGAACTGCACTGAAATAGCGCCTTGTTTTTAGAATTTTCTCTACGGTTTTTTTTACTGGAAATTTGGATTGGCGGATGGATTCATTTTTGCTTACTTTGGGCAGCTGCGTTATGTTATACCGAAGGAAATTTCGAAAAAACTAACTTTTATGAAAAAGTACAAAATTCATGAAATGGTTGAATTTGCGAACTGCACTGAAATGGTGCCTTGTTTTTATAATTTTCACTACGGATTTTTTTACTGGAAGTTCGGATTGGCAATCGGATACGTTATTGCTTACTTTTGGGTAGCTGCGTTATGTCTTACCGAAGGAAGTTTCGAAAAAACGAACTTTTATGAAAAAGTACAAAATTCATGAAATGGTTGAATTTGCGAACTGCACTAAAAGGGTGCACTGTTTTTATAGTTTTCAATCCGGATATTTTTACTGGAAATTTGGATTGGCAATCGGATACGTTATTGTTTACTTTTGGACAGCTGCGTAACGTTTTACGGCAGTAAATTTTGAAAAAAACTAACTTTTATGAAAAAGTACAAAATTCATGAAATGGTTGAATCTGCGAACTGCACTGAAATGGTGCCTTGTTTTTATAATTTTCTCTCCGGATTTTTTTACTGGAAATTCGGATTGGCAATCGGATACATTATTACTTACTTTTGGGCAGCAGCGTTATGTTATACCGAAGGAAATTTCGAAAAAACGAGCTTTTATGAAAAAGTACAAAATTCATGAAATGGTTGAATTTGAGAACTGCACTGAAATAGCGCCTTGTTTTTAGAATTTTCTCTACGGTTTTTTTTTACTGGAAATTTGGATTGGCGGATGGATTCATTTTTGCTTACTTTGGGCAGCTGCGTTATGTTACACCGAAGGAAATTTCGAAATAACTAACTTTTATGAAAAAGTACAAAATTCATGAAATATTTGAATTTGAGAACTGCACAGAAATAGCGCCATGTTTTTATAATTTTCTCTACGGATTTTTTTACTGGTAATTTGGATTGGCAATCGGATACATTATTGCTTACTTTTGGACAGCTGCGTAACGTTCTACGGCAGGAAATTTCGAAAAAAAACTAACTTTTATGAAAAAGTACAAAATTCATGAAATAGTTGAATCTGCGAACTACATTGAAATGGCGCCTTGTTTTTAAAATTTTCTCTACGGATTTTTAAACTGGATATTTGGATTGGCAATCAAATACATTATTGCTTACTTATGGGCAGTTGCGTTATGTTAAACCGAATGATTTTTCGGAAAAAAGAACTTTTATGGAAAAAGTATAAAATTCATGAAATGGTTGAATTTGCGAACTGCACTGAAATGGTGCCTTGTTTTTATAATTTTCTCTCCGGATTTTCTTACTGAAAATGCGGATTGGCAATAAGATACATTATTGCTTACTTTTGGGCAGCAGCGTTATGCTATACCGAAGGAAATTTCGAAAAAACGAGCTTATATGAAAAAGTACGAAATTCATGAAATATTTGAATTTCAGAACTGCACTGAAATAGCGCCATGTTTTTATAATTTTCTCTACGGATTTTTTTACTGGTAATTTGGATTGGCAATCGGATACATTATTGCTTACTTTTGGGCAGCTGCGCTATGTTTTACCGAAGGAAATTTCGAAAAAACGAACCTTTACGAAAAAGTACAAAATTCATGAAATGGTTGAATTTGCGAACTGCTCTGAAATGGTGCCTTGTGTTCATAATTTTCTTTTCGGATTTTTTACAGGAAATTTGGATTGGCAATCGGATACGTTATTGCTTACTTCTGGGCAGCTGCGTTATGTTTTCCCGAAGGAAATTTCGAAAAAACTAACTTTTACGAACAAGTACAAAATTCATGAAATGGTTAATTCAGCGAACTGCACAGAAATGATGCCCTGTGTTTCAATTTTTTGATACATTAGTAAGTTCTTATGTTATATTGAAGGAAAATTCGGAAGAACGAACTTTTATGGAAAAGTACGAAATTCATGAAATGATTCAATTTGCGAACTGCACTGAAGTGGCGCCTTGTTTTTATAATTTTCTCTCCGGATTTTTTTACTGGAAATTTGGATAGGGAATCGAATACATTATTGCTTACTTATGGGCAGCTGCGTGATGTTTTACCAAAGAAAATTTCGAAAAAAACCAACTTTTACGAAAAAGTACAAAATTCATGAAATATTTGAATTTGAGAACTGCACTGAAATAGCGCCATGTTTTATAATTTTCTCTACGGATTTTTTTACTGGAAATTTGGATTGGCGGATGGATTCATTTTTGCTTACTTTGGGCAGCTGCGTTATGTTATACCGAAGGAAATTTCGAAAAAACTAACTTTTATGAAAAAGTACGAAATTCATGAAATATTTGAATTTGAGAACTGCACTGAAATAGCGCCATGTTTTTATAATTTTCTCTACGGATTTTTTTACTGGTAATTTGGATTGGCAATCGGATACATTATTGCTTACTTTTGGACAGCTGCGTAACGTTTTACGGCAGGAAATTTCGAAAAAAAACTAACTTTTATGAAAAAGTACAAAATTCATGAAATGGTTGAATCTGCGAACTGCACTGAAATGGCGCCTTGTTTTTAAAATTTTCTCTACGGATTTTTAAACTGGATATTTGGATTGGCAATCAAATACATTATTGCTTACTTATGGGCAGTTGCGTTATTTGTTTTAATTTTTTGATACATTAGTAAGTTCTTATGTTATATTGAAGGAAAATTCGGAAGAACGAACTTTTATGGAAAAGTACGAAATTCATGAAATGATTCAATTTGCGAACTGCACTGAAGTGGCGCCTTGTTTTTATAATTTTCTCTCCGGATTTTTTTACTGGAAATTTGGATAGGCAATCGAATACATTATTGCTTACTTATGGGCAGCTGCGTGATGTTTTACCAAAGAAAATTTCGAAAAAAACCAACTTTTACGAAAAAGTACAAAATTCATGAAATGGTTGAATTTGAGAACTGCACTGAAATAGCGCCTTGTTTTTAGAATTTTCTCTACGGTTTTTTTTTACTGGAAATTTGGATTGGCGGATGGATTCATTTTTGCTTACTTTGGGCAGCTGCGTTATGTTATACCGAAGGAAATTTCGAAAAAACTAACTTTTATGAAAAAGTACAAAATTCATGAAATGGTTGAATCTGCGAACTGCACTGAAATGGTGCCTTGTTTTTATAATTTTCTCTACGGATTTTTTTACTGGAAGTTCGGATTGGCAATCGGATACGTTATTGCTTACTTTTGGGTAGCTGCGTTATGTCTTACCGAAGGAAGTTTCGAAAAAACTAACTTTTATGAAAAAGTACAAAATTCATGAAATGGTTGAATTTGCGAACTGCACTAAAAGGGTGCATTGTTTCGATGGAAATTTCGAAAAAACTAACTTTTACGAAAAAGTACAAAATTCATGAAATGGCTGAATTTGCGAACTGCACTGAAATGGTGCCTTGTTTTTCAATTTTTACATACACTATTGCGTTCTCTGGTTAGCTGCGCGCTAGTTACATTTGAAGAAAATTAAAAAAGAACGATTTTTTACGAACAAGTACAAAATTCATGATATGGTTAAATCTGCGAACTGCACTGAAATTGTGCCTTGTTTCTTTATTTTTTGATTCATCATAGCGTTCTTTGGTGTGCTGCGTTATGCCACATCGAAGGAAATTCCGAAAGAACGAACTTTTATAAAAAAGGCCGGAATTCATAAAATGGTTAAATCTGCGAACTGCACTGAAATGGTGTCTTGTTTTTTAATTTTTTCATACATTATTGCGTTCTTTGGTTAGCTGCGCGCTAGTTACATTTGAAGAAAATTCCAAAAGACGAACTTTTACGAACAAGTACAAAATTCATGAAATGGATAAATTTGCGAACTGCACTCAAATGGTGACTTGTTTTTTATTTTTTTCATACATTATTGCGCTCCTTGGTTAGCTGCGCGCTAGTTACATTTGAAGAAAATATCAAAAGAACGAACTTTTACGAACAAGTACAAAATTCATGAAATGGATAAATTTGCGAACTGCACTCAAATGGTGACTTGTTTTTTATTTTTTTCATACATTATTGCGCTCCTTGGTTAGCTGCGCGCTAGTTACATTTGAAGAAAATTCCAAAAGACGAACTTTTACGAACAAGTACAAAATTCATGAAATGGATAGATTTGCGAACTGCACTCAAATGGTGACTTGTTTTTTATTTTTTTCATACATTATTGCGCTCCTTGGTTAGCTGCGCGCTAGTTACATTTGAAGAAAATATCAAAAGAACGAACTTTTACGAACAAGTACAAAATTCATGATATGCTTAAATTTGCGAACTGCATTGAAATGGTGCCTTGATTTTTAATTTTCTGATACATCATTGCGTTCTTTGGTGTGCTGCGCCAAGCCACATTGAGGCAAATTCCAAAAGAACGAACTTTTATAAAAAAGGACGAAATTCATGAAATGGTTTAATCTGCGAACTGCACTGAAATATTGCCTTGCTTCTTAATTTTTTAGCACATCATTGCGTTCTTTGGTGTGCTGCGCTATGCCACATCGATACATTACTGCTTACTTTTGGGCAGCTGCGTCATGTTTTACCGAAGGAAATTTCGAAAAAACGAACTTTTACGAAAAAGTACAAAATTGATGAAATGGTTGAATTTGCGAACTGCACTGAAATGACGCCTTGTTTTTATAATTTTCTCTACGGATTTTTAAACTGGAAATTCGGATTGGCAATCGGATACATTATTACTTACTTTTGGGCAGCAGCGTTATGTTATACCGAAGGAAATTTCGAAAAAACGAGCTTTTATGAAAAAGTACAAAATTCATGAAATGGTTGAATTTGAGAACTGCACTGAAATAGCGCCCTGTTTTTAGAATTTTCTCTGCGGTTTTTTTTTACTGGAAATTTGGATTGGCGGATGGATCCATTTTTGCTTACTTTGGGCAGCTGCGTTATGTTATACCGAAGGAAATTTCGAAAAAACTAACTTTTATGAAAAAGTACAAAATTCATGAAATATTTGAATTTGAGAACTGCACTGAAATAGCGCCATGTTTTTATAATTTTCTCTACGGATTTTTTTACTGGTAATTTGGATTGGCAATCGGATACATTATTGCTTACTTTTGGACAGCTGCGTAACGTTTTACGGCAGGAAATTTCGAAAAAAACTAACTTTTATGAATAAGTACAAAATTCATGAAATGGTTGAATCTGCGAACTGCACTGAAATGGCGCCTTGTTCTTAAAATTTTCTCTACGGATTTTTAAACTGGATATTTGGATTGGCAATCAAATACATTATTGCTTACTTATGGGCAGTTGCGTTATGTTAAACCGAATGATTTTTCGAAAAAACGAACTTTTATGGAAAAAGTATAAAATTCATGAAATGGTTGAATTTGCGAACTGCACTGAAATGGAGCCTTGTTTTTATAATTTTCTCTCCGGATTTTCTTACTGGAAATGCGGATTGGCAATAAGATACATTAATGCTTACTTTTGGGCAGCAGCGTTATGCTATACCGAAGGAAATTTCGAAAAAACGAGCTTATATGAAAAAGTACGAAATTCATGAAATATTTGAATTTGAGAACTGCACTGAAATAGCGCCATGTTTTTATAATTTTCTCTACGGATTTTTTTACTGGTAATTTGGATTGGCAATCGGATACATTATTGCTTACTTTTGAGCAGTTGCGCTATGTTTTACCGAAGGAAATTTCGAAAAAACGAACCTTTACGAAAAAGTACAAAATTCATGAAATGGTTGAATTTGCGAACTGCTCTGAAATGGTGCCTTGTGTTCATAATTTTCTCTTCGGATTTTTTACAGGAAATTTGGATTGGCAATCGGATACGTTATTGCTTACTTTTGGGTAGCTGCGTTATGTTTTCCCGAAGGAAATTTCGAAAAAACTAACTTTTACGAACAAGTACAAAATTCATGAAATGGTTAATTCAGCGAACTGCACAGAAATGATGCCTTGTGTTTTAATTTTTTGATACATTAGTAAGTTCTTATGTTATATTGAAGGAAAATTCGGAAGAACGAACTTTTATGGAAAAGTACGAAATTCATGAAATGGTTGAATTTGAGAACTGCACTGAAATAGCGCCTTGTTTTTATAATTTTCTCTACGGATTTTTTTACTGGAAGTTCGGATTGGCAATCGGATACGTTATTGCTTACTTTTGGGTAGCTGCGTTATGTCTTACCGAAGGAAGTTTCGAAAAAACGAACTTTTATGAAAAAGTACAAAATTCATGAAATGGTTGAATCTGCGAACTGCACTGAAATGGTGCCTTGTTTTTATAATTTTCTCTACGGATTTTTTTACTGGAAGTTCGGATTGGCAATCGGATACGTTATTGCTTACTTTTGGGTAGCTGCGTTATGTCTTACCGAAGGAAGTTTCGAAAAAACGAACTTTTATGAAAAAGTACAAAATTCATGAAATGGTTGAATCTGCGAACTGCACTGAAATGGTGCCTTGTTTTTATAATTTTCTCTCCGGATTTTTTTACTGGAAATTTGGATAGGCAATCGAATACATTATTGCTTACTTATGGGCAGCTGCGTGATGTTTTACCAAAGGAAGTTTCGAAAAAACGAACTTTTATGAAAAAGTACAAAATTCATGAAATGGTTGAATTTGCGAACTGCACTGAAATGGTGTCTTGTTTTTATAATTTTCTCTCTGGATTTTTTTACTGGATATTTGAATTGGCAATCGGATACGTTATTGCTTACTTTTGGGTAGCTGCGTTATGTCTTACCGAAGGAAGTTTCGAAAAAACGAACTTTTATGAAAAAGTACAAAATTCATGAAATGGTTGAATTTGCGAACTGCACTGAAATGGTGTCTTGTTTTTATAATTTTCTCTCTGGATTTTTTTACTGGATATTTGAATTGGCAATCGGATGCGTTATTGCTTACTTTTGGGCAGCTGCGTAACGTTTTACGGCAGGAAATTTCGAAAAAACTAACTTTTATGAAAAAGTACAAAATTCATGAAATGGTTGAATCTGCGAACTGCACTGAAATAGCGCCATGTTTTTATAATTTTCTCTACGGATTTTTTTACTGGTAATTTGGATTGGCAATCGGATACATTATTGCCTACTTTTGGGCAGCTGCGTCATGTTTTACCGAAGGAAATTTCGAACAAACGAACTTTTATGAAAATGTACAAAATTCATGAAGTGGTTGAATTTGCGAACTGCACTGAAATGGTGTCTTGTTTTTATAATTTTCTCTCTGGATTTTTTTACTGGATATTTGAATTGGCAATCGGATACATTATTGCTTACTTTTGGGCAGCTGCGTTATGTTATACCGATGGAAATTTCGAAAAAACTAAACAAAATTCATGAAAGGCTGAATTTGCGAACTGCACTGAGATGGCGCCTTGTTTTGAAAATTTCCTCTTCGGATTTTTTACAGGAAATTTGGATTGGCAATCGGATACGTTATTGCTTACTTTTGGGCAGCTGCGTCATGTTTTACCGAAGGAAATTTCGAAAAAAACTAACTTTTATGAAAAAGTACAAAATTCATGAAATGGTTGAATTTGCGAACTGCACTAAAAGGGTGCATTGTTTCGATGGAAATTTCGAAAAAACTAACTTTTACGAAAAAGTACAAAATTCATGAAATGGCTGAATTTGCGAACTGCACTGAAATGGTGCCTTGTTTTCCAATTTTTACATACACTATTGCGTTCTCTGGTTAGCTGCGCGCTAGTTACATTTGAAGAAAATTAAAAAAGAACGATTTTTTACGAACAAGTACAAAATTCATGATATGGTTAAATCTGCGAACTGCACTGAAATTGTGCCTTGTTTCTTTATTTTTTGATTCATCATAGCGTTCTTTGGTGTGCTGCGCTATGCCACATCGAAGGAAATTCCGAAAGAACGAACTTTTATAAAAAAGGCCGGAATTCATAAAATGGTTAAATCTGCTAACTGCACTGAAATGGTGTCTTGTTTTTTAATTTTTTCATACATTAGTGCGTTCTTTGGTTAGCTGCGCGCTATTTACATTTGAAGAAAATTCCAAAAGACGAACTTTTACGAACAAGTACAAAATTCATGAAATGGATAAATTTGCGAACTGCACTCAAATGGTGACTTGTTTTTTATTTTTTTCATACATTATTGCGCTCCTTGGTTAGCTGCGCGCTAGTTACATTTGAAGAAAATATCACAAGAACGAACTTTTACGAACAAGTACAAAATTCATGATATGCTTAAATTTGCGAACTGCATTGAAATGGTGCCTTGATTTTTAATTTTTTGATACATCATTGCGTTCTTTGGTGTGCTGCGCTAAGCCACATTGAGGCAAATTCCAAAAGAACGAACTTTTATAAAAAGGACGAAATTCATGAAAAGGTTTAATCTGCGAACTGCACTGAAATAATGCCTTGCTTCTTAATTTTTTAGCACATCATTGCGTTCTTTGGTGTGCTGCGCTATGCCACATCGATACATTACTGCTTACTTTTGGGCAGCTGCGTCATGTTTTACCGAAGGAAATTTCGAAAAAACGAACTTTTACGAAAAAGTACAAAATTGATGAAATGGTTGAATTTGCGAACTGCACTGAAATGGCGCTTTGATTTTATAATATTCTCTACGGATTTTTTTACTGGAAATTTGGATTGGCAATCGGATACATTATTGCTTACTTATGGGCAGCTGCGTTATGTTTTACTGAAGGAAATTTCGAAAAAACGAACTTTTATGAAAAAGTACACAATTCATGAAATGGTTGAATTTGCGAACTGCACTAAAAGGGTGCACTGTTTTTATAGTTTTCAATCCGGATATTTTTACTGGAAATTTGGATTGGCAATCGGATACATTATTGCTTACTTATGGGCAGCTGCGTTATGTTTTACCAAAGGAAATTTCGAAAAAACGAACTTTTATGAAAAAGTACAAAATTCATGAAATGGTTGAATCTGCGAACTGCACTGAAATGGCGCCTTGTTTTTAAAATTTTCTCTACGGATTTTTAAACTGGATATTTGGATCGGCAATCAAATACATTATTGCTTACTTATGGGCAGTTGCGTTATGTGTTTTAATTTTTTGATACATTAGTAAGTTCTTATGTTATATTGAAGGAAAATTCGGAAGAACGAACTTTTATGGAAAAGTACGAAATTCATGAAATGATTCAATTTGCGAACTGCACTGAAGTGGCGCCATGTTTTTATAATTTTCGCTCCGGATTTTCTTACTGGAAATTTGAATTGGAAATCGGATACATTATTGCTTACATATGGGCAGCTGCGTTATGTCATACCGAAGGAAATTTCGAAAAAAACGAGCTTTTATGAAAAAGTACAAAATTCATGAAATGGTTGAATTTGAGAACTGCACTGAAATAGCGCCTTGTTTTTATAATTTTCTCTCCGGACTTTTTTACTGGAAATTTGGATTGGCAATCGGATACATTATTGCTTACTTATGGGCAGCTGCGTTATGTTTTACCAAAGGAAATTTCGAAAAAACGAACTTTTATGAAAAAGTACACAATTCATGAAATGGTTGAATTTGCGAACTGCACTGAAATGGCGCTTTGATTTTATAATATTCTCTACGGATTTTTTTACTGGAAATTTGGATTGGCAATCGGATACATTATTGCTTACTTATGGGCAGCTGCGTTATGTTTTACTGAAGGAAATTTCGAAAAAACGAACTTTTATGAAAAAGTACACAATTCATGAAATGGTTGAATTTGCGAACTGCACTAAAAGGGTGCACTGTTTTTATAGTTTTCAATCCGGATATTTTTACTGGAAATTTGGATTGGCAATCGGATACGTTATTGCTTACTTTTGGGCAGCTGCGTCATGTTTTACCGAAGGAAATTTCGAAAAAACGAACTTTTATGAAAAAGTACAAAATTCATGAAATGGTTGAATCTGCGAACTGCACTGAAATGGCGCCTTGTTTTTAAAATTTTCTCTACGGATTTTTAAACTGGATATTTGGATTGGCAATCAAATACATTATTGCTTACTTATGGGCAGTTGCGTTATGTGTTTTAATTTTTTGATACATTAGTAAGTTCTTATGTTATATTGAAGGAAAATTCGGAAGAACGAACTTTTATGGAAAAGTACGAAATTCATGAAATGATTCAATTTGCGAACTGCACTGAAGTGGCGCCATGTTTTTATAATTTTCTCTCCGGATTTTTTTACTGGAATTTTGGATAGGCAATCGAATACATTATTGCTTACTTATGGGCAGCTGCGTGATGTTTTACCAAAGAAAATTTCGAAAAAACCAACTTTTACGAAAAAGTACAAAATTCATGAAATGGTTGAATTTGAGAACTGCACTGAAATAGCGCCTTGTTTTTAGAATTTTCTCTACGGTTTTTTTTACTGGAAATTTGGATTGGCGGATGGATTCATTTTTGCTTACTTTGGGCAGCTGCGTTATGTTATACCGAAGGAAATTTCGAAAAAAACTAACTTTTATGAAAAAGTACAAAATTCATGAAATGGTTGAATTTGCGAACTGCACTGAAATGGTGCCTTGTTTTTATAATTTTCTCTACGGATTTTTTTACTGGAAGTTCGGATTGGCAATCGGATACGTTATTGCTTACTTTTGGGTAGCTGCGTTATGTCTTACCGAAGGAAGTTTCGAAAAAACGAACTTTTATGAAAAAGTACAAAATTCATGAAATGGTTGAATTTGCGAACTGCACTAAAAGGGTGCACTGTTTTTATAGTTTTCAATCCGGATATTTTTACTGGAAATTTGGATTGGCAATCGGATACGTTATTGCTTACTTTTGGACAGCTGCGTAACGTTTTACGGCAGTAAATTTTGAAAAAAACTAACTTTTATGAAAAAGTACAAAATTCATGAAATGGTTGAATCTGCGAACTGCACTGAAATGGTGCCTTGTTTTTATAATTTTCTCTCCGGATTTTTTTACTGGAAATTCGGATTGGCAATCGGATACATTATTACTTACTTTTGGGCAGCAGCGTTATGTTATACCGAAGGAAATTTCGAAAAAACGAGCTTTTATGAAAAAGTACAAAATTCATGAAATGGTTGAATTTGAGAACTGCACTGAAATAGCGCCTTGTTTTTAGAATTTTCTCTACGGTTTTTTTTACTGGAAATTTGGATTGGCGGATGGATTCATTTTTGCTTACTTTGGGCAGCTGCGTTATGTTACACCGAAGGAAATTTCGAAATAACTAACTTTTATGAAAAAGTACAAAATTCATGAAATATTTGAATTTGAGAACTGCACAGAAATAGCGCCATGTTTTTATAATTTTCTCTACGGATTTTTTTACTGGTAATTTGGATTGGCAATCGGATACATTATTGCTTACTTTTGGACAGCTGCGTAACGTTTTACGGCAGGAAATTTCGAAAAAAAACTAACTTTTATGAAAAAGTACAAAATTCATGAAATAGTTGAATCTGCGAACTGCACTGAAATGGCGCCTTGTTTTTAAAATTTTCTCTACGGATTTTTAAACTGGATATTTGGATTGGCAATCAAATACATTATTGCTTACTTATGGGCAGTTGCGTTATGTTAAACCGAATGATTTTTCGGAAAAAAGAACTTTTATGGAAAAAGTATAAAATTCATGAAATGGTTGAATTTGCGAACTGCACTGAAATGGTGCCTTGTTTTTATAATTTTCTCTCCGGATTTTCTTACTGAAAATGCGGATTGGCAATAAGATACATTATTGCTTACTTTTGGGCAGCAGCGTTATGCTATACCGAAGGAAATTTCGAAAAAACGAGCTTATATGAAAAAGTACGAAATTCATGAAATATTTGAATTTGAGAACTGCACTGAAATAGCGCCATGTTTTTATAATTTTCTCTACGGATTTTTTTACTGGTAAATTGGATTGGCAATCGGATACATTATTGCTTACTTTTGGGCAGCTGCGCTATGTTTTACCGAAGGAAATTTCGAAAAAACGAACCTTTACGAAAAAGTACAAAATTCATGAAATGGTTGAATTTGCGAACTGCTCTGAAATGGTGCCTTGTGTTCATAATTTTCTTTTCGGATTTTTTACAGGAAATTTGGATTGGCAATCGGATACGTTATTGCTTACTTCTGGGCAGCTGCGTTATGTTTTCCCGAAGGAAATTTCGAAAAAACTAACTTTTACGAACAAGTACAAAATTCATGAAATGGTTAATTCAGCGAACTGCACAGAAATGATGCCCTGTGTTTTAATTTTTTGATACATTAGTAAGTTCTTATGTTATATTGAAGGAAAATTCGGAAGAACGAACTTTTATGGAAAAGTACGAAATTCATGAAATGATTCAATTTGCGAACTGCACTGAAGTGGCGCCTTGTTTTTATAATTTTCTCTCCGGATTTTTTTACTGGAAATTTGGATAGGCAATCGAATACATTATTGCTTACTTATGGGCAGCTGCGTGATGTTTTACCAAAGAAAATTTCGAAAAAAACCAACTTTTACGAAAAAGTACAAAATTCATGAAATATTTGAATTTGAGAACTGCACTGAAATAGCGCCATGTTTTATAATTTTCTCTACGGATTTTTTTACTGGAAATTTGGATTGGCGGATGGATTCATTTTTGCTTACTTTGGGCAGCTGCGTTATGTTATACCGAAGGAAATTTCGAAAAAACTAACTTTTATGAAAAAGTACGAAATTCATGAAATATTTGAATTTGAGAACTGCACTGAAATAGCGCCATGTTTTTATAATTTTCTCTACGGATTTTTTTACTGGTAATTTGGATTGGCAATCGGATACATTATTGCTTACTTTTGGACAGCTGCGTAACGTTTTACGGCAGGAAATTTCGAAAAAAAACTAACTTTTATGAAAAAGTACAAAATTCATGAAATGGTTGAATCTGCGAACTGCACTGAAATGGCGCCTTGTTTTTAAAATTTTCTCTACGGATTTTTAAACTGGATATTTGGATTGGCAATCAAATACATTATTGCTTACTTATGGGCAGTTGCGTTATGTGTTTTAATTTTTTGATACATTAGTAAGTTCTTATGTTATATTGAAGGAAAATTCGGAAGAACGAACTTTTATGGAAAAGTACGAAATTCATGAAATGATTCAATTTGCGAACTGCACTGAAGTGGCGCCTTGTTTTTATAATTTTCTCTCCGGATTTTTTTACTGGAAATTTGGATAGGCAATCGAATACATTATTGCTTACTTATGGGCAGCTGCGTGATGTTTTACCAAAGAAAATTTCGAAAAAAACCAACTTTTACGAAAAAGTACAAAATTCATGAAATGGTTGAATTTGAGAACTGCACTGAAATAGCGCCTTGTTTTTAGAATTTTCTCTACGGTTTTCTTTTACTGGAAATTTGGATTGGCGGATGGATTCATTTTTGCTTACTTTGGGCAGCTGCGTTATGTTATACCGAAGGAAATTTCGAAAAAACTAACTTTTATGAAAAAGTACAAAATTCATGAAATGGTTGAATCTGCGAACTGCACTGAAATGGTGCCTTGTTTTTATAATTTTCTCTACGGATTTTTTTACTGGAAGTTCGGATTGGCAATCGGATACGTTATTGCTTACTTTTGGGTAGCTGCGTTATGTCTTACCGAAGGAAGTTTCGAAAAAACTAACTTTTATGAAAAAGTACAAAATTCATGAAATGGTTGAATTTGCGAACTGCACTAAAAGGGTGCATTGTTTCGATGGAAATTTCGAAAAAACTAACTTTTACGAAAAAGTACAAAATTCATGAAATGGCTGAATTTGCGAACTGCACTGAAATGGTGCCTTGTTTTTCAATTTTTACATACACTATTGCGTTCTCTGGTTAGCTGCGCGCTAGTTACATTTGAAGAAAATTAAAAAAGAACGATTTTTTACGAACAAGTACAAAATTCATGATATGGTTAAATCTGCGAACTGCACTGAAATTGTGCCTTGTTTCTTTATTTTTTGATTCATCATAGCGTTCTTTGGTGTGCTGCGTTATGCCACATCGAAGGAAATTCCGAAAGAACGAACTTTTATAAAAAAGGCCGGAATTCATAAAATGGTTAAATCTGCGAACTGCACTGAAATGGTGTCTTGTTTTTTAATTTTTTCATACGTTATTGCGTTCTTTGGTTAGCTGCGCGCTAGTTACATTTGAAGAAAATTCCAAAAGACGAACTTTTACGAACAAGTACAAAATTCATGAAATGGATAAATTTGCGAACTGCACTCAAATGGTGACTTGTTTTTTATTTTTTTCATACATTATTGCGCTCCTTGGTTAGCTGCGCGCTAGTTACATTTGAAGAAAATATCAAAAGAACGAACTTTTACGAACAAGTACAAAATTCATGAAATGGATAAATTTGCGAACTGCACTCAAATGGTGACTTGTTTTTTATTTTTTTCATACATTATTGCGCTCCTTGGTTAGCTGCGCGCTAGTTACATTTGAAGAAAATTCCAAAAGACGAACTTTTACGAACAAGTACAAAATTCATGAAATGGATAGATTTGCGAACTGCACTCAAATGGTGACTTGTTTTTTATTTTTTTCATACATTATTGCGCTCCTTGGTTAGCTGCGCGCTAGTTACATTTGAAGAAAATATCAAAAGAACGAACTTTTACGAACAAGTACAAAATTCATGATATGCTTAAATTTGCGAACTGCATTGAAATGGTGCCTTGATTTTTAATTTTCTGATACATCATTGCGTTCTTTGGTGTGCTGCGCCAAGCCACATTGAGGCAAATTCCAAAAGAACGAACTTTTATAAAAAAGGACGAAATTCATGAAATGGTTTAATCTGCGAACTGCACTGAAACATTGCCTTGCTTCTTAATTTTTTAGCACATCATTGCGTTCTTTGGTGTGCTGCGCTATGCCACATCGATACATTACTGCTTACTTTTGGGCAGCTGCGTCATGTTTTACCGAAGGAAATTTCGAAAAAACGAACTTTTACGAAAAAGTACAAAATTGATGAAATGGTTGAATTTGCGAACTGCACTGAAATGACGCCTTGTTTTTATAATTTTCTCTACGGATTTTTAAACTGGAAATTCGGATTGGCAATCGGATACATTATTACTTACTTTTGGGCAGCAGCGTTATGTTATACCGAAGGAAATTTCGAAAAAACGAGCTTTTATGAAAAAGTACAAAATTCATGAAATGGTTGAATTTGAGAACTGCACTGAAATAGCGCCCTGTTTTTAGAATTTTCTCTGCGGTTTTTTTTTACTGGAAATTTGGATTGGCGGATGGATCCATTTTTGCTTACTTTGGGCAGCTGCGTTATGTTATACCGAAGGAAATTTCGAAAAAACTAACTTTTATGAAAAAGTACAAAATTCATGAAATATTTGAATTTGAGAACTGCACTGAAATAGCGCCATGTTTTTATAATTTTCTCTACGGATTTTTTTACTGGTAATTTGGATTGGCAATCGGATACATTATTGCTTACTTTTGGACAGCTGCGTAACGTTTTACGGCAGGAAATTTCGAAAAAAACTAACTTTTATGAATAAGTACAAAATTCATGAAATGGTTGAATCTGCGAACTGCACTGAAATGGCGCCTTGTTCTTAAAATTTTCTCTACGGATTTTTAAACTGGATATTTGGATTGGCAATCAAATACATTATTGCTTACTTATGGGCAGTTGCGTTATGTTAAACCGAATGATTTTTCGAAAAAACGAACTTTTATGGAAAAAGTATAAAATTCATGAAATGGTTGAATTTGCGAACTGCACTGAAATGGAGCCTTGTTTTTATAATTTTCTCTCCGGATTTTCTTATTGGAAATGCGGATTGGCAATAAGATACATTAATGCTTACTTTTGGGCAGCAGCGTTATGCTATACCGAAGGAAATTTCGAAAAAACGAGCTTATATGAAAAAGTACGAAATTCATGAAATATTTGAATTTGAGAACTGCACTGAAATAGCGCCATGTTTTTATAATTTTCTCTACGGATTTCTTTACTGGTAATTTGGATTGGCAATCGGATACATTATTGCTTACTTTTGAGCAGTTGCGCTATGTTTTACCGAAGGAAATTTCGAAAAAACGAACCTTTACGAAAAAGTACAAAATTCATGAAATGGTTGAATTTGCGAACTGCTCTGAAATGGTGCCTTGTGTTCATAATTTTCTCTTCGGATTTTTTACAGGAAATTTGGATTGGCAATCGGATACGTTATTGCTTACTTTTGGGTAGCTGCGTTATGTTTTCCCGAAGGAAATTTCGAAAAAACTAACTTTTACGAACAAGTACAAAATTCATGAAATGGTTAATTCAGCGAACTGCACAGAAATGATGCCTTGTGTTTTAATTTTTTGATACATTAGTAAGTTCTTATGTTATATTGAAGGAAAATTCGGAAGAACGAACTTTTATGGAAAAGTACGAAATTCATGAAATAGTTGAATTTGAGAACTGCACTGAAATAGCGCCTTGTTTTTATAATTTTCTCTACGGATTTTTTTACTGGAAGTTCGGATTGGCAATCGGATACGTTATTGCTTACTTTTGGGTAGCTGCGTTATGTCTTACCGAAGGAAGTTTCGAAAAAACGAACTTTTATGAAAAAGTACAAAATTCATGAAATGGTTGAATCTGCGAACTGCACTGAAATGGTGCCTTGTTTTTATAATTTTCTCTACGGATTTTTTTACTGGAAGTTCGGATTGGCAATCGGATACGTTATTGCTTACTTTTGGGTAGCTGCGTTATGTCTTACCGAAGGAAGTTTCGAAAAAACGAACTTTTATGAAAAAGTACAAAATTCATGAAATGGTTGAATCTGCGAACTGCACTGAAATGGTGCCTTGTTTTTATAATTTTCTCTCCGGATTTTTTTACTGGAAATTTGGATAGGCAATCGAATACATTATTGCTTACTTATGGGCAGCTGCGTGATGTTTTACCAAAGGAAGTTTCGAAAAAACGAACTTTTATGAAAAAGTACAAAATTCATGAAATGGTTGAATTTGCGAACTGCACTGAAATGGTGTCTTGTTTTTATAATTTTCTCTCTGGATTTTTTTACTGGATATTTGAATTGGCAATCGGATACGTTATTGCTTACTTTTGGGTAGCTGCGTTATGTCTTACCGAAGGAAGTTTCGAAAAAACGAACTTTTATGAAAAAGTACAAAATTCATGAAATGGTTGAATTTGCGAACTGCACTGAAATGGTGTCTTGTTTTTATAATTTTCTCTCTGGATTTTTTTACTGGATATTTGAATTGGCAATCGGATGCGTTATTGCTTACTTTTGGGCAGCTGCGTAACGTTTTACGGCAGGAAATTTCGAAAAAACTAACTTTTATGAAAAAGTACAAAATTCATGAAATGGTTGAATCTGCGAACTGCACTGAAATAGCGCCATGTTTTTATAATTTTCTCTACGGATTTTTTTACTGGTAATTTGGATTGGCAATCGGATACATTATTGCCTACTTTTGGGCAGCTGCGTCATGTTTTACCGAAGGAAATTTCGAACAAACGAACTTTTATGAAAATGTACAAAATTCATGAAGTGGTTGAATTTGCGAACTGCACTGAAATGGTGTCTTGTTTTTATAATTTTCTCTCTGGATTTTTTTACTGGATATTTGAATTGGCAATCGGATACATTATTGCTTACTTTTGGGCAGCTGCGTTATGTTATACCGATGGAAATTTCGAAAAAACTAAACAAAATTCATGAAAGGCTGAATTTGCGAACTGCACTGAGATGGCGCCTTGTTTTGACAATTTCCTCTTCGGATTTTTTACAGTGGCAATCGGATACGTTATTGCTTACTTTTGGGCAGCTGCGTCATGTTTTACCGAAGGAAATTTCGAAAAAAACTAACTTTTATGAAAAAGTACAAAATTCATGAAATGGTTGAATTTGCGAACTGCACTAAAAGGGTGCATTGTTTCGATGGAAATTTCGAAAAAACTAACTTTTACGAAAAAGTACAAAATTCATGAAATGGCTGAATTTGCGAACTGCACTGAAATGGTGCCTTGTTTTCCAATTTTTACATACACTATTGCGTTCTCTGGTTAGCTGCGCGCTAGTTACACTTGAAGAAAATTAAAAAAGAACGATTTTTTACGAACAAGTACAAAATTCATGATATGGTTAAATCTGCGAACTGCACTGAAATTGTGCCTTGTTTCTTTATTTTTTGATTCATCATAGCGTTCTTTGGTGTGCTGCGCTATGCCACATCGAAGGAAATTCCGAAAGAACGAACTTTTATAAAAAAGGCCGGAATTCATAAAATGGTTAAATCTGCGAACTGCACTGAAATGGTGTCTTGTTTTTTAATTTTTTCATACATTATTGCGTTCTTTGGTTAGCTGCGCGCTAGTTACATTTGAAGAAAATTCCAAAAGACGAACTTTTACGAACAAGTACAAAATTCATGAAATGGATAAATTTGCGAACTGCACTCAAATGGTGACTTGTTTTTTATTTTTTTCATACATTATTGCGCTCCTTGGTTAGCTGCGCGCTAGTTACATTTGAAGAAAATATGAAAAAGTACAAAATTCATGAAATATTTGAATTTGAGAACTGCACTGAAATAGCGCCATGTTTTTATAATTTTCTCTACGGATTTTTTTACTGGTAATTTGGATTGGCAATCGGATACATTATTGCTTACTTTTGGACAGCTGCGTAACGTTTTACGGCAGGAAATTTCGAAAAAAACTAACTTTTATGAATAAGTACAAAATTCATGAAATGGTTGAATCTGCGAACTGCACTGAAATGGCGCCTTGTTCTTAAAATTTTCTCTACGGATTTTTAAACTGGATATTTGGATTGGCAATCAAATACATTATTGCTTACTTATGGGCAGTTGCGTTATGTTAAACCGAATGATTTTTCGAAAAAACGAACTTTTATGGAAAAAGTATAAAATTCATGAAATGGTTGAATTTGCGAACTGCACTGAAATGGAGCCTTGTTTTTATAATTTTCTCTCCGGATTTTCTTACTGGAAATGCGGATTGGCAATAAGATACATTAATGCTTACTTTTGGGCAGCAGCGTTATGCTATACCGAAGGAAATTTCGAAAAAACGAGCTTATATGAAAAAGTACGAAATTCATGAAATATTTGAATTTGAGAACTGCACTGAAATAGCGCCATGTTTTTATAATTTTCTCTACGGATTTTTTTACTGGTAATTTGGATTGGCAATCGGATACATTATTGCTTACTTTTGAGCAGTTGCGCTATGTTTTACCGAAGGAAATTTCGAAAAAACGAACAAAATTCATGAAATGGATAAATTTGCGAACTGCACTCAAATGGTGACTTGTTTTTTATTTTTTTCATACATTATTGCGCTCCTTGGTTAGCTGCGCGCTAGTTACATTTGAAGAAAATATCAAAAGAACGAACTTTTACGAACAAGTACAAAATTCATGAAATGGATAAATTTGCGAACTGCACTCAAATGGTGACTTGTTTTTTATTTTTTTCATACATTATTGCGCTCCTTGGTTAGCTGCGCGCTAGTTACATTTGAAGAAAATTCCAAAAGACGAACTTTTACGAACAAGTACAAAATTCATGAAATGGATAGATTTGCGAACTGCACTCAAATGGTGACTTGTTTTTTATTTTTTTCATACATTATTGCGCTCCTTGGTTAGCTGCGCGCTAGTTACATTTGAAGAAAATATCAAAAGAACGAACTTTTACGAACAAGTACAAAATTCATGATATGCTTAAATTTGCGAACTGCATTGAAATGGTGCCTTGATTTTTAATTTTCTGATACATCATTGCGTTCTTTGGTGTGCTGCGCCAAGCCACATTGAGGCAAATTCCAAAAGAACGAACTTTTATAAAAAAGGACGAAATTCATGAAATGGTTTAATCTGCGAACTGCACTGAAATATTGCCTTGCTTCTTAATTTTTTAGCACATCATTGCGTTCTTTGGTGTGCTGCGCTATGCCACATCGATACATTACTGCTTACTTTTGGGCAGCTGCGTCATGTTTTACCGAAGGAAATTTCGAAAAAACGAACTTTTACGAAAAAGTACAAAATTGATGAAATGGTTGAATTTGCGAACTGCACTGAAATGACGCCTTGTTTTTATAATTTTCTCTACGGATTTTTAAACTGGAAATTCGGATTGGCAATCGGATACATTATTACTTACTTTTGGGCAGCAGCGTTATGTTATACCGAAGGAAATTTCGAAAAAACGAGCTTTTATGAAAAAGTACAAAATTCATGAAATGGTTGAATTTGAGAACTGCACTGAAATAGCGCCCTGTTTTTAGAATTTTCTCTGCGGTTTTTTTTTACTGGAAATTTGGATTGGCGGATGGATCCATTTTTGCTTACTTTGGGCAGCTGCGTTATGTTATACCGAAGGAAATTTCGAAAAAACTAACTTTTATGAAAAAGTACAAAATTCATGAAATATTTGAATTTGAGAACTGCACTGAAATAGCGCCATGTTTTTATAATTTTCTCTACGGATTTTTTTACTGGTAATTTGGATTGGCAATCGGATACATTATTGCTTACTTTTGGACAGCTGCGTAACGTTTTACGGCAGGAAATTTCGAAAAAAACTAACTTTTATGAATAAGTACAAAATTCATGAAATGGTTGAATCTGCGAACTGCACTGAAATGGCGCCTTGTTCTTAAAATTTTCTCTACGGATTTTTAAACTGGATATTTGGATTGGCAATCAAATACATTATTGCTTACTTATGGGCAGTTGCGTTATGTTAAACCGAATGATTTTTCGAAAAAACGAACTTTTATGGAAAAAGTATAAAATTCATGAAATGGTTGAATTTGCGAACTGCACTGAAATGGAGCCTTGTTTTTATAATTTTCTCTCCGGATTTTCTTACTGGAAATGCGGATTGGCAATAAGATACATTAATGCCTACTTTTGGGCAGCAGCGTTATGCTATACCGAAGGAAATTTCGAAAAAACGAGCTTATATGAAAAAGTACGAAATTCATGAAATATTTGAATTTGAGAACTGCACTGAAATAGCGCCATGTTTTTATAATTTTCTCTACGGATTTTTTTACTGGTAATTTGGATTGGCAATCGGATACATTATTGCTTACTTTTGAGCAGTTGCGCTATGTTTTACCGAAGGAAATTTCGAAAAAACGAACCTTTACGAAAAAGTACAAAATTCATGAAATGGTTGAATTTGCGAACTGCTCTGAAATGGTGCCTTGTGTTCATAATTTTCTCTTCGGATTTTTTACAGGAAATTTGGATTGGCAATCGGATACGTTATTGCTTACTTTTGGGTAGCTGCGTTATGTTTTCCCGAAGGAAATTTCGAAAAAACTAACTTTTACGAACAAGTACAAAATTCATGAAATGGTTAATTCAGCGAACTGCACAGAAATGATGCCTTGTGTTTTAATTTTTTGATACATTAGTAAGTTCTTATGTTATATTGAAGGAAAATTCGGAAGAACGAACTTTTATGGAAAAGTACGAAATTCATGAAATGGTTGAATTTGAGAACTGCACTGAAATAGCGCCTTGTTTTTATAATTTTCTCTACGGATTTTTTTACTGGAAGTTCGGATTGGCAATCGGATACGTTATTGCTTACTTTTGGGTAGCTGCGTTATGTCTTACCGAAGGAAGTTTCGAAAAAACGAACTTTTATGAAAAAGTACAAAATTCATGAAATGGTTGAATCTGCGAACTGCACTGAAATGGTGCCTTGTTTTTATAATTTTCTCTACGGATTTTTTTACTGGAAGTTCGGATTGGCAATCGGATACGTTATTGCTTACTTTTGGGTAGCTGCGTTATGTCTTACCGAAGGAAGTTTCGAAAAAACGAACTTTTATGAAAAAGTACAAGATTCATGAAATGGTTGAATCTGCGAACTGCACTGAAATGGTGCCTTGTTTTTATAATTTTCTCTTCGGATTTTTTTACTGGAAATTTGGATAGGCAATCGAATACATTATTGCTTACTTATGGGCAGCTGCGTGATGTTTTACCAAAGGAAGTTTCGAAAAAACGAACTTTTATGAAAAAGTACAAAATTCATGAAATGGTTGAATTTGCGAACTGCACTGAAATGGTGTCTTGTTTTTATAATTTTCTCTCTGGATTTTTTTACTGGATATTTGAATTGGCAATCGGATACGTTATTGCTTACTTTTGGGTACCTGCGTTATGTCTTACCGAAGGAAGTTTCGAAAAAACGAACTTTTATGAAAAAGTACAAAATTCATGAAATGGTTGAATTTGCGAACTGCACTGAAATGGTGTCTTGTTTTTATAATTTTCTCTCTGGATTTTTTTACTGGATATTTGAATTGGCAATCGGATGCGTTATTGCTTACTTTTGGGCAGCTGCGTAACGTTTTACGGCAGGAAATTTCGAAAAAACTAACTTTTATGAAAAAGTACAAAATTCATGAAATGGTTGAATCTGCGAACTGCACTGAAATGGTGTCTTGTTTTTATAATTTTCTCTCTGGATTTTTTTACTGGATATTTGAATTGGCAATCGGATACATTATTGCTTACTTTTGGGCAGCTGCGTTATGTTATACCGATGGAAATTTCGAAAAAACTAAACAAAATTCATGAAAGGCTGAATTTGCGAACTGCACTGAGATGGCGCCTTGTTTTGAAAATTTCCTCTTCGGATTTTTTACAGGAAATTTGGATTGGCAATCGGATACGTTATTGCTTACTTTTGGGCAGCTGCGTCATGTTTTACCGAAGGAAATTTCGAAAAAAACTAACTTTTATGAAAAAGTACAAAATTCATGAAATGGTTGAATTTGCGAACTGCACTAAAAGGGTGCATTGTTTCGATGGAAATTTCGAAAAAACTAACTTTTACGAAAAAGTACAAAATTCATGAAATGGCTGAATTTGCGAACTGCACTGAAATGGTGCCTTGTTTTCCAATTTTTACATACACTATTGCGTTCTCTGGTTAGCTGCGCGCTAGTTACATTTGAAGAAAATTAAAAAAGAACGATTTTTTACGAACAAGTACAAAATTCATGATATGGTTAAATCTGCGAACTGCACTGAAATTGTGCCTTGTTTCTTTATTTTTTGATTCATCATAGCGTTCTTTGGTGTGCTGCGCTATGCCACATCGAAGGAAATTCCGAAAGAACGAACTTTTATAAAAAAGGCCGGAATTCATAAAATGGTTAAATCTGCTAACTGCACTGAAATGGTGTCTTGTTTTTTAATTTTTTCATACATTATTGCGTTCTTTGGTTAGCTGCGCGCTATTTACATTTGAAGAAAATTCCAAAAGACGAACTTTTACGAACAAGTACAAAATTCATGAAATGGATAAATTTGCGAACTGCACTCAAATGGTGACTTGTTTTTTATTTTTTTCATACATTATTGCGCTCCTTGGTTAGCTGCGCGCTAGTTACATTTGAAGAAAATATCACAAGAACGAACTTTTACGAACAAGTACAAAATTCATGATATGCTTAAATTTGCGAACTGCATTGAAATGGTGCCTTGATTTTTAATTTTTTGATACATCATTGCGTTCTTTGGTGTGCTGCGCTAAGCCACATTGAGGCAAATTCCAAAAGAACGAACTTTTATAAAAAGGACGAAATTCATGAAAAGGTTTAATCTGCGAACTGCACTGAAATAATGCCTTGCTTCTTAATTTTTTAGCACATCATTGCGTTCTTTGGTGTGCTGCGCTATGCCACATCGATACATTACTGCTTACTTTTGGGCAGCTGCGTCATGTTTTACCGAAGGAAATTTCGAAAAAACGAACTTTTACGAAAAAGTACAAAATTGATGAAATGGTTGAATTTGCGAACTGCACTGAAATGGTGCCTTGTTTTTATAATTTTCGCTCCGGATTTTCTTACTGGAAATTTGAATTGGAAATCGGATACATTATTGCTTACATATGGGCAGCTGCATTATGTCATACCGAAGGAAATTTCGAAAAAAACGAGCTTTTATCAAAAAGTACAAAATTCATGAAATGGTTGAATTTGAGAACTGCACTGAAATAGCGCCTTGTTTTTATAATTTTCTCTCCGGACTTTTTTACTGGAAATTTGGATTGGCAATCGGATACATTATTGCTTACTTATGGGCAGCTGCGTTATGTTTTACCAAAGGAAATTTCGAAAAAACGAACTTTTATGAAAAAGTACACAATTCATGAAATGGTTGAATTTGCGAACTGCACTGAAATGGCGCTTTGATTTTATAATATTCTCTACGGATTTTTTTACTGGAAATTTGGATTGGCAATCGGATACATTATTGCTTACTTATGGGCAGCTGCGTTATGTTTTACTGAAGGAAATTTCGAAAAAACGAACTTTTATGAAAAAGTACACAATTCATGAAATGGTTGAATTTGCGAACTGCACTAAAAGGGTGCACTGTTTTTATAGTTTTCAATCCGGATATTTTTACTGGAAATTTGGATTGGCAATCGGATACGTTATTGCTTACTTTTGGGCGGCTGCGTAACGTTTTACAGCAGGAAATTTCGAAAAAACTAACTTTTATGAAAAAGTACAAAATTCATGAAATGGTTGAATCTGCAAACTGCACTGAAATGGTGCCTTGTTTTTATAATTTTCTCTCCGGATTTTTTTACTGGAAGTTCGGATTGGCAATCGGATACGTTATTGCTTACTTTTGGGTAGCTGCGTTATGTCTTACCGAAGGAAGTTTCGAAAAAACGAACTTTTATGAAAAAGTACAAAATTCATGAAATGGTTGAATCTGCGAACTGCACTGAAATGGTGCCTTGTTTTTATAATTTTCTCTCCGGAGTTTTTTACTGGAAATTTGGATAGGCAATCGAATACATTATTGCTTACTTATGGGCAGCTGCGTGATGTTTTACCAAAGAAAATTTCGAAAAAACCAACTTTTACGAAAAAGTACAAAATTCATGAAATGGTTGAATTTGAGAACTGCACTGAAATAGCGCCTTGTTTTTAGAATTTTCTCTACGGTTTTTTTTTACTGGAAATTTGGATTGGCGGATGGATTCATTTTTGCTTACTTTGGACAGCTGCGTTATGTTATACCGAAGGAAATTTCGAAAAAACTAACTTTTATGAAAAAGTACAAAATTCATGAAATGGTTGAATCTGCGAACTGCACTGAAATGGTGCCTTGTTTTTATAATTTTCTCTACGGATTTTTTTACTGGAAGTTCGGATTGGCAATCGGATACGTTATTGCTTACTTTTGGGTAGCTGCGTTATGTCTTACCGAAGGAAGTTTCGAAAAAACGAACTTTTATGAAAAAGTACAAAATTCATGAAATGGTTGAATTTGCGAACTGCACTGAAATAGCGCTTTGTTTTTAGAATTTTCTCTACGGTTTTTTTTTACTGGAAATTTGGATTGGCGGATGGATTCATTTTTGCTTACTTTGGGCAGCTGCGTTATGTTATACCGAAGGAAATTTCGAAAAAACTAACTTTTATGAAAAAGTACAAAATTCATGAAATGGTTGAATCTGCGAACTGCACTGAAATGGTGCCTTGTTTTTATAATTTTCTCTACGGATTTTTTTACTGGAAGTTCGGATTGGCAATCGGATACGTTATTGCTTACTTTTGGGTAGCTGCGTTATGTCTTACCGAAGGAAGTTTCGAAAAAACGAACTTTTATGAAAAAGTACAAAATTCATGAAATGGTTGAATCTGCGAACTGCACTGAAATGGTGCCTTGTTTTTATAATTTTCTCTCCGGATTTTTTTACTGGAAATTTGGATAGGCAATCGAATACATTATTGCTTACTTATGGGCAGCTGCGTAACGTTTTACGGCAGTAAATTTTGAAAAAAACTAACTTTTATGAAAAAGTACAAAATTCATGAAATGGTTGAATCTGCGAACTGCACTGAAATGGTGCCTTGTTTTTATAATTTTCTCTACGGATTTTTTTTACTGGAAATTTGGATTGGCGGATGGATTCATTTTTGCTTACTTTGGGCAGCTGCGTTATGTTACACCGAAGGAAATTTCGAAATAACTAACTTTTATGAAAAAGTACAAAATTCATGAAATATTTGAATTTGAGAACTGCACAGAAATAGCGCCATGTTTTTATAATTTTCTCTACGGATTTTTTTACTGGTAATTTGGATTGGCAATCGGATACATTATTGCTTACTTTTGGACAGCTGCGTAACGTTTTACGGCAGGAAATTTCGAAAAAAAACTAACTTTTATGAAAAAGTACAAAATTCATGAAATGGTTGAATCTGCGAACTGCACTGAAATGGCGCCTTGTTTTTAAAATTTTCTCTACGGATTTTTAAACTGGATATTTGGATTGGCAATCAAATACATTATTGCTTACTTATGGGCAGTTGCGTTATGTTAAACCGAATGATTTTTCGGAAAAAAGAACTTTTATGGAAAAAGTATAAAATTCATGAAATGGTTGAATTTGCGAACTGCACTGAAATGGTGCCTTGTTTTTATAATTTTCTCTCCGGATTTTCTTACTGAAAATGCGGATTGGCAATAAGATACATTATTGCTTACTTTTGGGCAGCAGCGTTATGCTATACCGAAGGAAATTTCGAAAAAACGAGCTTGTATGAAAAAGTACGAAATTCATGAAATATTTGAATTTGAGAACTGCACTGAAATAGCGCCATGTTTTTATAATTTTCTCTACGGATTTTTTTACTGGTAATTTGGATTGGCAATCGGATACATTATTGCTTACTTTTGGGCAGCTGCGCTATGTTTTACCGAAGGAAATTTCGAAAAAACGAACCTTTACGAAAAAGTACAAAATTCATGAAATGGTTGAATTTGCGAACTGCTCTGAAATGGTGCCTTGTGTTCATAATTTTCTTTTCGGATTTTTTACAGGAAATTTGGATTGGCAATCGGATACGTTATTGCTTACTTCTGGGCAGCTGCGTTATGTTTTCCCGAAGGAAATTTCGAAAAAACTAACTTTTACGAACAAGTACAAAATTCATGAAATGGTTAATTCAGCGAACTGCACAGAAATGATGCCCTGTGTTTTAATTTTTTGATACATTAGTAAGTTCTTATGTTATATTGAAGGAAAATTCGGAAGAACGAACTTTTATGGAAAAGTACGAAATTCATGAAATGATTCAATTTGCGAACTGCACTGAAGTGGCGCCTTGTTTTTATAATTTTCTCTCCGGATTTTTTTACTGGAAATTTGGATAGGCAATCGAATACATTATTGCTTACTTATGGGCAGCTGCGTGATGTTTTACCAAAGAAAATTTCGAAAAAAACCAACTTTTACGAAAAAGTACAAAATTCATGAAATATTTGAATTTGAGAACTGCACTGAAATAGCGCCATGTTTTATAATTTTCTCTACGGATTTTTTTACTGGAAATTTGGATTGGCGGATGGATTCATTTTTGCTTACTTTGGGCAGCTGCGTTATGTTATACCGAAGGAAATTTCGAAAAAACTAACTTTTATGAAAAAGTACGAAATTCATGAAATATTTGAATTTGAGAACTGCACTGAAATAGCGCCATGTTTTTATAATTTTCTCTACGGATTTTTATACTGGTAATTTGGATTGGCAATCGGATACATTATTGCTTACTTTTGGACAGCTGCGTAACGTTTTACGGCAGGAAATTTCGAAAAAAAACTAACTTTTATGAAAAAGTACAAAATTCATGAAATGGTTGAATCTGCGAACTGCACTGAAATGGCGCCTTGTTTTTAAAATTTTCTCTACGGATTTTTAAACTGGATATTTGGATTGGCAATCAAATACATTATTGCTTACTTATGGGCAGTTGCGTTATGTGTTTTAATTTTTTGATACATTAGTAAGTTCTTATGTTATATTGAAGGAAAATTCGGAAGAACGAACTTTTATGGAAAAGTACGAAATTCATGAAATGATTCAATTTGCGAACTGCACTGAAGTGGCGCCTTGTTTTTAAAATTTTCTCTACGGATTTTTAAACTGGATATTTGGATTGGCAATCAATTACATTATTGCTTACTTATGGGCAGTTGCGTTATGTTTTACCGAAGGAAATTTCGAAAAAACGAACTTTTATGAAAAAGTACAAAATTCATGAAATGGTTGAATTTGCGAACTGCACTGAAATGGTGCCCTGTGTTTAAAATTTTCTCTCCGGATTTTTTTACTGGATATTTGAATTGGCAATCGGATACATTATTGCTTACTTTTGGGCAGCTGTGTTATGTTTTACCGAAGGAAATTTCGAAAAAACGAACTTTTATGAAAAAGTACAAAATTCATGAAATGGTTGAATTTGCGAACTGCACTGAAATGGTGCCCTGTGTTTAAAATTTTCTCTCCGGATTTTTTTACTGGATATTTGGATTGGCAATCGGATACATTATTGCTTACTTTTGGGCAGCTGCGCTATGTTTTACCGAAGGAAATTTCGAAAAAACGAACCTTTACGAAAAAGTACAAAATTCATGAAATGGTTGAATTTGCGAACTGCTCTGAAATGGTGCCTTGTGTTCATAATTTTCTTTTCGGATTTTTTACAGGAAATTTGGATTGGCAATCGGATACGTTATTGCTTACTTCTGGGCAGCTGCGTTATGTTTTCCCGAAGGAAATTTCGAAAAAACTAACTTTTACGAACAAGTACAAAATTCATGAAATGGTTAATTCAGCGAACTGCACAGAAATGATGCCCTGTGTTTTAATTTTTTGATACATTAGTAAGTTCTTATTTTATATTGAAGGAAAATTCGGAAGAACGAACTTTTATGGAAAAGTACGAAATTCATGAAATGATTCAATTTGCGAACTGCACTGAAGTGGCGCCTTGTTTTTATAATTTTCTCTCCGGATTTTTTTACTGGAAATTTGGATAGGCAATCGAATACATTATTGCTTACTTATGGGCAGCTGCGTGATGTTTTACCAAAGAAAATTTCGAAAAAAACCAACTTTTACGAAAAAGTACAAAATTCATGAAATATTTGAATTTGAGAACTGCACTGAAATAGCGCCATGTTTTATAATTTTCTCTACGGATTTTTTTACTGGAAATTTGGATTGGCGGATGGATTCATTTTTGCTTACTTTGGGCAGCTGCGTTATGTTATACCGAAGGAAATTTCGAAAAAACTAACTTTTATGAAAAAGTACGAAATTCATGAAATATTTGAATTTGAGAACTGCACTGAAATAGCGCCATGTTTTTATAATTTTCTCTACGGATTTTTATACTGGTAATTTGGATTGGCAATCGGATACATTATTGCTTACTTTTGGACAGCTGCGTAGCGTTTTACGGCAGGAAATTTCGAAAAAAAACTAACTTTTATGAAAAAGTACAAAATTCATGAAATGGTTGAATCTGCGAACTGCACTGAAATGGCGCCTTGTTTTTAAAATTTTCTCTACGGATTTTTAAACTGGATATTTGGATTGGCAATCAAATACATTATTGCTTACTTATGGGCAGTTGCGTTATGTGTTTTAATTTTTTGATACATTAGTAAGTTCTTATGTTATATTGAAGGAAAATTCGGAAGAACGAACTTTTATGGAAAAGTACGAAATTCATGAAATGATTCAATTTGCGAACTGCACTGAAGTGGCGCCTTGTTTTTAAAATTTTCTCTACGGATTTTTAAACTGGATATTTGGATTGGCAATCAAATACATTATTGCTTACTTATGGGCAGTTGCGTTATGTTTTACCGAAGGAAATTTCGAAAAAACGAACTTTTATGAAAAAGTACAAAATTCATGAAATGGTTGAATCTGCGAACTGCACTGAAATGGCGCCTTGTTTTTAAAATTTTCTCTACGGATTTTTAAACTGGATATTTGGATTGGCAATCAAATACATTATTGCTTACTTATGGGCAGTTGCGTTATGTTAAACCGAATGATTTTTCGAAAAAACGAACTTTTATGGAAAAAGTATAAAATTCATGAAATGGTTGAATTTGCGAACTGCACTGAAATGGAGCCTTGTTTTTATAATTTTCTCTCCGGATTTTCTTACTGGAAATGCGGATTGGCAATAAGATACATTATTGCTTACTTTTGGGCAGCAGCGTTATGCTATACCGAAGGAAATTTCGAAAAAACGAGCTTATATGAAAAAGTACGAAATTCATGAAATATTTGAATTTGAGAACTGCACTGAAATAGCGCCATGTTTTTATAATTTTCTCTACGGATTTTTTTACTGGTAATTTGGATTGGCAATCGGATACATTATTGCTTACTTTTGGGCAGTTGCGCTATGTTTTACCGAAGGAAATTTCGAAAAAACGAACCTTTACGAAAAAGTACAAAATTCATGAAATGGTTGAATTTGCGAACTGCTCTGAAATGGTGCCTTGTGTTCATAATTTTCTCTTCGGATTTTTTACAGGAAATTTGGATTGGCAATCGGATACGTTATTGCTTACTTTTGGGTAGCTGCGTTATGTTTTCCCGAAGGAAATTTCGAAAAAACTAACTTTTACGAACAAGTACAAAATTCATGAAATGGTTAATTCAGCGAACTGCACAGAAATGATGCCTTGTGTTTTAATTTTTTGATACATTAGTAAGTTCTTATGTTATATTGAAGGAAAATTCGGAAGAACGAACTTTTATGGAAAAGTACGAAATTCATGAAATGGTTGAATTTGAGGACTGCACTGAAATAGCGCCTTGTTTTTAGAATTTTCTCTACGGTTTTTTTTTACTGGAAATTTGGATTGGCGGATGGTTTCATTTTTGCTTACTTTGGGCATCTGCGTTATGTTATACCGAAGGAAATTTCGAAAAAACTAACTTTTATGAAAAAGTACAAAATTCATGAAATGGTTGAATCTGCGAACTGCACTGAAATGGTGCCTTGTTTTTATAATTTTCTCTACGGATTTTTTTACTGGAAGTTCGGATTGGCAATCGGATACGTTATTGCTTACTTTTGGGTAGCTGCGTTATGTCTTACCGAAGGAAGTTTCGAAAAAACGAACTTTTATGAAAAAGTACAAAATTCATGAAATGGTTGAATCTGCGAACTGCACTGAAATGGTGCCTTGTTTTTATAATTTTCTCTCCGGATTTTTTTACTGGAAATTTGGATGGGCAATCGAATACATTATTGCTTACTTATGGGCAGCTGCGTGATGTCTTACCAAAGAAAATTTCGAAAAAACCAACTTTTACGAAAAAGTACAAAATTCATGAAATGGTTGAATTTGAGAACTGCACTGAAATAGCGCCTTGTTTTTAGAATTTTCTCTACGGTTTTTTTTTACTGGAAATTTGGATTGGCGGATGGATTCATTTTTGCTTACTTTGGACAGCTGCGTTATGTTATACCGAAGGAAATTTCGAAAAAACTAACTTTTATGAAAAAGTACAAAATTCATGAAATGGTTGAATCTGCGAACTGCACTGAAATGGTGCCTTGTTTTTATAATTTTCTCTACGGATTTTTTTACTGGAAGTTCGGATTGGCAATCGGATACGTTATTGCTTACTTTTGGGTAGCTGCGTTATGTCTTACCGAAGGAAGTTTCGAAAAAACGAACTTTTATGAAAAAGTACAAAATTTATGAAATGGTTGAATTTGCGAACTGCACTGAAATAGCGCTTTGTTTTTAGAATTTTCTCTACGGTTTTTTTTTACTGGAAATTTGGATTGGCGGATGGATTCATTTTTGCTTACTTTGGGCAGCTGCGTTATGTTATACCGAAGGAAATTTCGAAAAAACTAACTTTTATGAAAAAGTACAAAATTCATGAAATGGTTGAATCTGCGAACTGCACTGAAATGGTGCCTTGTTTTTATAATTTTCTCTACGGATTTTTTTACTGGAAGTTCGGATTGGCAATCGGATACGTTATTGCTTACTTTTGGGTAGCTGCGTTATGTCTTACCGAAGGAAGTTTCGAAAAAACGAACTTTTATGAAAAAGTACAAAATTCATGAAATGGTTGAATCTGCGAACTGCACTGAAATGGTGCCTTGTTTTTATAATTTTCTCTCCGGATTTTTTTACTGGAAATTTGGATAGGCAATCGAATACATTATTGCTTACTTATGGGCAGCTGCGTGATGTTTTACCAAAGAAAATTTCGAAAAAACCAACTTTTACGAAAAAGTACAAAATTCATGAAATGGTTGAATTTGAGAACTGCACTGAAATAGCGCCTTGTTTCTAGAATTTTCTCTACGGTTGTTTTTTACTGGAAATTTGGATTGGCGGATGGATTCATTTTTGCTTACTTTGGGCAGCTGCGTTATGTTATACCGAAGGAAATTTCGAAAAAACTAACTTTTATGAAAAAGTACAAAATTCATGAAATGGTTGAATCTGCGAACTGCACTGAAATGGTGCCTTGTTTTTATAATTTTCTCTACGGATTTTTTTACTGGAAGTTCGGATTGGCAATCGGATACGTTATTGCTTACTTTTGGGTAGCTGCGTTATGTCTTACCGAAGGAAGTTTCGAAAAAACGAACTTTTATGAAAAAGTACAAAATTCATGAAATGGTTGAATTTGCGAACTGCACTAAAAGGGTGCACTGTTTTTATAGTTTTCAATCCGGATATTTTTACTGGAAATTTGGATTGGCAATCGGATACGTTATTGCTTACTTTTGGACAGCTGCGTAACGTTTTACGGCAGTAAATTTTGAAAAAAACTAACTTTTATGAAAAAGTACAAAATTCATGAAATGGTTGAATCTGCGAACTGCACTGAAATGGTGCCTTGTTTTTATAATTTTCTCTACGGATTTTTTTACTGGAAGTTCGGATTGGCAATCGGATACGTTATTGCTTACTTTTGGGTAGCTGCGTTATGTCTTACCGAAGGAAGTTTCGAAAAAACGAACTTTTATGAAAAAGTACAAAATTCATGAAATGGTTGAATTTGCGAACTGCACTGAAATAGCGCTTTGTTTTCAGAATTTTCTCTACGGTTTTTTTTTACTGGAAATTTGGATTGGCGGATGGATTCATTTTTGCTTACTTTGGGCAGCTGCGTTATGTTATACCGAAGGAAATTTCGAAAAAACTAACTTTTATGAAAAAGTACAAAATTCATGAAATGGTTGAATCTGCGAACTGCACTGAAATGGTGCCTTGTTTTTATAATTTTCTCTACGGATTTTTTTACTGGAAGTTCGGATTGGCAATCGGATACGTTATTGCTTACTTTTGGGTAGCTGCGTTATGTCTTACCGAAGGAAGTTTCGAAAAAACGAACTTTTATGAAAAAGTACAAAATTCTTGAAATGGTTGAATCTGCGAACTGCACTGAAATGGTGCCTTGTTTTTATAATTTTCTCTCCGGATTTTTTTACTGGAAATTTGGATAGGCAATCGAATACATTATTGCTTACTTATGGGCAGCTGCGTGATGTTTGACCAAAGAAAATTTCGAAAAAACCAACTTTTACGAAAAAGTACAAAATTCATGAAATGGTTGAATTTGAGAACTGCACTGAAATAGCGCCTTGTTTTTAGAATTTTCTCTACGGTTTTTTTTTACTGGAAATTTGGATTGGCGGATGGATTCATTTTTGCTTACTTTGGGCAGCTGCGTTATGTTATACCGAAGGAAATTTCGAAAAAACTAACTTTTATGAAAAAGTACAAAATTCATGAAATGGTTGAATCTGCGAACTGCACTGAAATGGTGCCTTGTTTTTATAATAATCTCTACGGATTTTTTTACTGGAAGTTCGGATTGGCAATCGGATACGTTATTGCTTACTTTTGGGTAGCTGCGTTATGTCTTACCGAAGGAAGTTTCGAAAAAACGAACTTTTATGAAAAAGTACAAAATTCATGAAATGGTTGAATTTGCGAACTGCACTAAAAGGGTGCACTGTTTTTATAGTTTCCAATCCGGATATTTTTACTGGAAATTTGGATTGGCAATCGGATACGTTATTGCTTACTTTTGGACAGCTGCGTAACGTTTTACGGCAGTAAATTTTGAAAAAAACTAACTTTTATGAAAAAGTACAAAATTCATGAAATGGTTGAATCTGCGAACTGCACTGAAATGGTGCCTTGTTTTTATAATTTTCTCTCCGGATTTTTTTACTGGAAATTCGGATTGGCAGTCGGATACATTATTACTTACTTTTGGGCAGCAGCGTTATGTTATACCGAAGGAAATTTCGAAAAAACGAGCTTTTATGAAAAAGTACAAAATTCATGAAATGGTTGAATTTGAGAACTGCACTGAAATAGCGCCTTGTTTTTAGAATTTTCTCTACGGTTTTTTTTTACTGGAAATTTGGATTGGCGGATGGATTCATTTTTGCTTACTTTGGGCAGCTGCGTTATGTTACACCGAAGGAAATTTCGAAATAACTAACTTTTATGAAAAAGTACAAAATTCATGAAATATTTGAATTTGAGAACTGCACAGAAATAGCGCCATGTTTTTATAATTTTCTCTACGGATTTTTTTACTGGTAATTTGGATTGGCAATCGGATACATTATTGCTTACTTTTGGACAGCTGCGTAACGTTTTACGGCAGGAAATTTCGAAAAAAAACTAACTTTTATGAAAAAGTACAAAATTCATGAAATGGTTGAATCTGCGAACTGCACTGAAATGGTGCCTTGTGTTCATAATTTTCTTTTCGGATTTTTTACAGGAAATTTGGATTGGCAATCGGATACGTTATTGCTTACTTCTGGGCAGCTGCGTAATGTTTTCCCGAAGGAAATTTCGAAAAAACTAACTTTTACGAACAAGTACAAAATTCATGAAATGGTTAATTCAGCGAACTGCACAGAAATGATGCCCTGTGTTTTAATTTTTTGATACATTAGTAAGTTCTTATGTTATATTGAAGGAAAATTCGGAAGAACGAACTTTTATGGAAAAGTACGAAATTCATGAAATGATTCAATTTGCGAACTGCACTGAAGTGGCGCCTTGTTTTTATAATTTTCTCTCCGGATTTTTTTACTGGAAATTTGGATAGGCAATCGAATTCATTATTGCTTACTTATGGGCAGCTGCGTGATGTTTTACCAAAGAAAATTTCGAAAAAAACCAACTTTTACGAAAAAGTACAAAATTCATGAAATATTTGAATTTGAGAACTGCACTGAAATAGCGCCATGTTTTATAATTTTCTCTACGGATTTTTTTACTGGAAATTTGGATTGGCGGATGGATTCATTTTTGCTTACTTTGGGCAGCTGCGTTATGTTATACCGAAGGAAATTTCGAAAAAACTAACTTTTATGAAAAAGTACGAAATTCATGAAATATTTGAATTTGAGAACTGCACTGAAATAGCGCCATGTTTTTATAATTTTCTCTACGGATTTTTATACTGGTAATTTGGATTGGCAATCGGATACATTATTGCTTACTTTTGGACAGCTGCGTAACGTTTTACGGCAGGAAATTTCGAAAAAAAACTAACTTTTATGAAAAAGTACAAAATTCATGA
Organism: Eumerus sabulonum; assembly: GCA_951905685.1. Taxonomy (NCBI): domain Eukaryota; kingdom Metazoa; phylum Arthropoda; class Insecta; order Diptera; family Syrphidae; genus Eumerus; species Eumerus sabulonum. Next base: position 80,888,966 of record OX645061.1, read on the forward strand.
AATGGTTGAATCTGCGAACTGCACTGAAATGGCGCCTTGTTTTTAAAATTTTCTCTACGGATTTTTAAACTGGATATTTGGATTGGCAATCAAATACATTATTGCTTACTTATGGGCAGTTGCGTTATGTGTTTTAATTTTTTGATACATTAGTAAGTTCTTATGTTATATTGAAGGAAAATTCGGAAGAACGAACTTTTATGGAAAAGTACGAAATTCATGAAATGATTCAATTTGCGAACTGCACTGAAGTGGCGCCTTGTTTTTATAATTTTCTCTCCGGATTTTTTTACTGGATATTTGAATTGGCAATCGGATACATTATTGCTTACTTTTGGGCAGCTGTGTTATGTTTTACCGAAGGAAATTTCGAAAAAAACGAACTTTTATGAAAAAGTACAAAATTCATGAAATGGTTGAATTTGCGAACTGCACTAAAAGGGTGCCTTGTTTTTATAATTTTCTCTACGGATTTTTTTACTGGAAGTTCAGATTGGCAATCGGATACGTTATTGCTTACTTTTGGGTAGCTGCGTTATGTTTCACCGAAGGAAGTTTCGAAAAAAACGAACTTTTATGAAAAAGTGCAAAATTCATGAAATGGTTGAATTTGCGAACTGCACTGAAATAGCGCCTTGTTTTTATAATTTTCTCTACGGATTTTTTTACTGGAAATTTGGATTGACGATCGGATACATTATTGCTTACTTATGGGCGGCTGAGTTATGTTAAACCGAATGAAATTTCGAAAAAACGAACTTTTATGGAAAAAGTATAAAATTCATGAAATCGTTGAATCTGCGAACTGCACTGAAATGGTGCCCTGTGTTTAAAATTTTCTCTCCGGATTTTTTTACTGGTAATTTGGATTGGCAATCGGATACATTATTGCTTACTTTTGGACAGCTGCGTAATGTTTTACGGCAGGAAATTTCGAAAAAAACTAACTTTTATGAATAAGTACAAAATTCATGAAATGGTTGAATCTGCGAACTGCACTGAAATGGCGCCTTGTTTTTAAAATTTTCTCTACGGATTTTTAAACTGGATATTTGGATTGGCAATCAAATACATTATTGCTTACTTATGGGCAGTTGCGTTATGTTAAACCGAATGATTTTTCGAAAAAACGAACTTTTATGGAAAAAGTATAAAATTCATGAAATGGTTGAATTTGCGAACTGCACTGAAATGGAGCCTTGTTATTATAATTTTCTCTCCGGATTTTCTTACTGGAAATGCGGATTGGCAATAAGATACATTATTGCTTACTTTTGGGCAGCAGCGTTATGCTATACCGAAGGAAATTTCGAAAAAACGAGCTTATATGAAAAAGTACGAAATTCATGAAATATTTGAATTTGAGAACTGCACTGAAATAGCGCCATGTTTTTATAATTTTCTCTACGGATTTTTTTACTGGTAATTTGGATTGGCAATCGGATACATTATTGCTTACTTTTGGGCAGTTGCGCTATGTTTTACCGAAGGAAATTTCGAAAAAACGAACCTTTACGAAAAAGTACAAAATTCATGAAATGGTTGAATTTGCGAACTGCTCTGAAATGGTGCCTTGTGTTCATAATTTTCTCTTCGGATTTTTTACAGGAAATTTGGATTGGCAATCGGATACGTTATTGCTTACTTTTGGGTAGCTGCGTTATGTTTTCCCGAAGGAAATTTCGAAAAAACTAACTTTTACGAACAAGTACAAAATTCATGAAATGGTTAATTCAGCGAACTGCACAGAAATGATGCCTTGTGTTTTAATTTTTTGATACATTAGTAAGTTCTTATGTTATATTGAAGGAAAATTCGGAAGAACGAACTTTTATGGAAAAGTACGAAATTCATGAAATGGTTGAATTTGAGGACTGCACTGAAATAGCGCCTTGTTTTTAGAATTTTCTCTACGGTTTTTTTTTACTGGAAATTTGGATTGGCGGATGGTTTCATTTTTGCTTACTTTGGGCATCTGCGTTATGTTATACCGAAGGAAATTTCGAAAAAACTAACTTTTATGAAAAAGTACAAAATTCATGAAATGGTTGAATCTGCGAACTGCACTGAAATGGTGCCTTGTTTTTATAATTTTCTCTACGGATTTTTTTACTGGAAGTTCGGATTGGCAATCGGATACGTTATTGCTTACTTTTGGGTAGCTGCGTTATGTCTTACCGAAGGAAGTTTCGAAAAAACGAACTTTTATGAAAAAGTACAAAATTCATGAAATGGTTGAATCTGCGAACTGCACTGAAATGGTGCCTTGTTTTTATAATTTTCTCTCCGGATTTTTTTACTGGAAATTTGGATAGGCAATCGAATACATTATTGCTTACTTATGGGCAGCTGCGTGATGTTTTACCAAAGAAAATTTCGAAAAAACCAACTTTTACGAAAAAGTACAAAATTCATGAAATGGTTGAATTTGAGAACTGCACTGAAATAGCGCCTTGTTTTTAGAATTTTCTCTACGGTTTTTTTTTACTGGAAATTTGGATTGGCGGATGGATTCATTTTTGCTTACTTTGGACAGCTGCGTTATGTTATACCGAAGGAAATTTCGAAAAAACTAACTTTTATGAAAAAGTACAAAATTCATGAAATGGTTGAATTTGCGAACTGCACTAAAAGGGTGCACTGTTTTTATAGTTTTCAATCCGGATATTTTTACTGGAAATTTGGATTGGCAATCGGATACGTTATTGCTTACTTTTGGACAGCTGCGTAACGTTTTACGGCAGTAAATTTTGAAAAAAACTAACTTTTATGAAAAAGTACAAAATTCATGAAATGGTTGAATCTGCGAACTGCACTGAAATGGTGCCTTGTTTTTATAATTTTCTCTACGGATTTTTTTACTGGAAGTTCGGATTGGCAATCGGATACGTTATTGCTTACTTTTGGGTAGCTGCGTTATGTCTTACCGAAGGAAGTTTCGAAAAAACGAACTTTTATGAAAAAGTACAAAATTCATGAAATGGTTGAATTTGCGAACTGCACTGAAATAGCGCTTTGTTTTTAGAATTTTCTCTACGGTTTTTTTTTACTGGAAATTTGGATTGGCGGATGGATTCATTTTTGCTTACTTTGGGCAGCTGCGTTATGTTATACCGAAGGAAATTTCCAAAAAACTAACTTTTATGAAAAAGTACAAAATTCATGAAATGGTTGAATCTGCGAACTGCACTGAAATGGTGCCTTGTTTTTATAATTTTCTCTACGGATTTTTTTACTGGAAGTTCGGATTGGCAATCGGATACGTTATTGCTTACTTTTGGGTAGCTGCGTTATGTCTTACCGAAGGAAGTTTCGAAAAAACGAACTTTTATGAAAAAGTACAAAATTCATGAAATGGTTGAATCTGCGAACTGCACTGAAATGGTGCCTTGTTTTTATAATTTTCTCTCCGGATTTTTTTACTGGAAATTTGGATAGGCAATCGAATACATTATTGCTTACTTATGGGCAGCTGCGTGATGTTTTACCAAAGAAAATTTCGAAAAAACCAACTTTTACGAAAAAGTACAAAATTCATGAAATGGTTGAATTTGAGAACTGCACTGAAATAGCGCCTTGTTTTTAGAATTTTCTCTACGGTTTTTTTTTACTGGAAATTTGGATTGGCGGATGGATTCATTTTTGCTTACCTTGGGCAGCTGCGTTATGTTATACCGAAGGAAATTTCGAAAAAACTAACTTTTATGAAAAAGTACAAAATTCATGAAATGGTTGAATCTGCGAACTGCACTGAAATGGTGCCTTGTTTTTATAATTTTCTCTACGGATTTTTTTACTGGAAGTTCGGATTGGCAATCGGATACGTTATTGCTTACTTTTGGGTAGCTGCGTTATGTCTTACTGAAGGAAGTTTCGAAAAAACGAACTTTTATGAAAAAGTACAAAATTCATGAAATGGTTGAATTTGCGAACTGCACTAAAAGGGTGCACTGTTTTTATAGTTTCCAATCCGGATATTTTTACTGGAAATTTGGATTGGCAATCGGATACGTTATTGCTTACTTTTGGACAGCTGCGTAACGTTTTACGGCAGTAAATTTTGAAAAAAACTAACTTTTATGAAAAAGTACAAAATTCATGAAATGGTTGAATCTGCGAACTGCACTGAAATGGTGCCTTGTTTTTATAATTTTCTCTCCGGATTTTTTTACTGGAAATTCGGATTGGCAATCGGATACATTATTACTTACTTTTGGGCAGCAGCGTTTTGTTATACCGAAAGAAATTTCGAAAAAACGAGCTTTTATGAAAAAGTACAAAATTCATGAAATGGTTGAATTTGAGAACTGCACTGAAATAGCGCCTTGTTTTTAGAATTTTCTCTACGGTTTTTTTTTACTGGAAATTTGGATTGGCGGATGGATTCATTTTTGCTTACTTTGGGCAGCTGCGTTATGTTACACCGAAGGAAATTTCGAAATAACTAACTTTTATGAAAAAGTACAAAATTCATGAAATATTTGAATTTGAGAACTGCACAGAAATAGCGCCATGTTTTTATAATTTTCTCTACGGATTTTTTTACTGGTAATTTGGATTGGCAATCGGATACATTATTGCTTACTTTTGGACAGCTGCGTAACGTTTTACGGCAGGAAATTTCGAAAAAAAACTAACTTTTATGAAAAAGTACAAAATTCATGAAATGGTTGAATCTGCGAACTGCACTGAAATGGCGCCTTGTTTTTAAAATTTTCTCTACGGATTTTTAAACTGGATATTTGGATTGGCAATCAAATACATTATTGCTTACTTATGGGCAGTTGCGTTATGTTAAACCGAATGATTTTTCGGAAAAACGAACTTTTATGGAAAAAGTATAAAATTCATGAAATGGTTGAATTTGCGAACTGCACTGAAATGGTGCCTTGTTTTTATAATTTTCTCTCCGGATTTTCTTACTGAAAATGCGGATTGGCAATAAGATACATTATTGCTTACTTTTGGGCAGCAGCGTTATGCTATACCGAAGGAAATTTCGAAAAAACGAGCTTATATGAAAAAGTACGAAATTCATGAAATATTTGAATTTGAGAACTGCACTGAAATAGCGCCATGTTTTTATAATTTTCTCTACGGATTTTTTTACTGGTAATTTGGATTGGCAATCGGATACATTATTGCTTACTTTTGGGCAGCTGCGCTATGTTTTACCGAAGGAAATTTCGAAAAAACGAACCTTTACGAAAAAGTACAAAATTCATGAAATGGTTGAATTTGCGAACTGCTCTGAAATGGTGCCTTGTGTTCATAATTTTCTTTTCGGATTTTTTACAGAAAATTTGGATTGGCAATCGGATACGTTATTGCTTACTTCTGGGCAGCTGCGTTATGTTTTCCCGAAGGAAATTTCGAAAAAACTAACTTTTACGAACAAGTACAAAATTCATGAAATGGTTAATTCAGCGAACTGCACAGAAATGATGCCCTGTGTTTTAATTTTTTGATACATTAGTAAGTTCTTATTTTATATTGAAGGAAAATTCGGAAGAACGAACTTTTATGGAAAAGTACGAAATTCATGAAATGATTCAATTTGCGAACTGCACTGAAGTGGCGCCTTGTTTTTATAATTTTCTCTCCGGATTTTTTTACTGGAAATTTGGATAGGCAATCGAATACATTATTGCTTACTTATGGGCAGCTGCGTGATGTTTTACCAAAGAAAATTTCGAAAAAACCAACTTTTACGAAAAAGTACAAAATTCATGAAATATTTGAATTTGAGAACTGCACTGAAATAGCGCCATGTTTTATATTTTTCTCTACGGATTTTTTTACTGGAAATTTGGATTGGCGGATGGATTCATTTTTGCTTACTTTGGGCAGCTGCGTTATGTTATACCGAAGGAAATTTCGAAAAAACTAACTTTTATGAAAAAGTACGAAATTCATGAAATATTTGAATTTGAGAACTGCACTGAAATAGCGCCATGTTTTTATAATTTTCTCTACGGATTTTTTTACTGGTAATTTGGATTGGCAATCGGATACATTATTGCTTACTTTTGGACAGCTGCGTAACGTTTTACGGCAGGAAATTTCGAAAAAAAACTAACTTTTATGAAAAAGTACAAAATTCATGAAATGGTTGAATCTGCGAACTGCACTGAAATGGCGCCTTGTTTTTAAAATTTTCTCTACGGATTTTTAAACTGGATATTTGGATTGGCAATCAAATACATTATTGCTTACTTATGGGCAGTTGCGTTATGTGTTTTAATTTTTTGATACATTAGTAAGTTCTTATGTTATATTGAAGGAAAATTCGGAAGAACGAACTTTTATGGAAAAGTACGAAATTCATGAAATGATTCAATTTGCGAACTGCACTGAAGTGGCGCCTTGTTTTTATAATTTTCTCTCCGGATTTTTTTACTGGAAATTTGGATAGGCAATCGAATACATTATTGCTTACTTATGGGCAGCTGCGTGATGTTTTACCAAAGAAAATTTCGAAAAAACCAACCTTTACGAAAAAGTACAAAATTCATGAAATGGTTGAATTTGAGAACTGCACTGAAATAGCGCCTTGTTTTTAGAATTTTCTCTACGGTTTTTTTTACTGGAAATTTGGATTGGCGGATGGATTCATTTTTGCTTACTTTGGGCAGCTGCGTTATGTTATACCGAAGGAAATTTCGAAAAAACTAACTTTTATGAAAAAGTACAAAATTCATGAAATGGTTGAATTTGCGAACTGCACTGAAATGGTGCCTTGTTTTTATAATTTTCTCTACGGATTTTTTTACTGGAAGTTCGGATTGGCAATCGGATACGTTATTGCTTACTTTTGGGTAGCTGCGTTATGTCTTACCGAAGGAAGTTTCGAAAAAACGAACTTTTATGAAAAAGTACAAAATTCATGAAATGGTTGAATTTGCGAACTGCACTAAAAGGGTGCACTGTTTTTATAGTTTTCAATCCGGATATTTTTACTGGAAATTTGGATTGGCAATCGGATACGTTATTGCTTACTTTTGGACAGCTGCGTAACGTTTTACGGCAGTAAATTTTGAAAAAAACTAACTTTTATGAAAAAGTACAAAATTCATGAAATGGTTGAATCTGCGAACTGCACTGAAATGGTGCCTTGTTTTTATAATTTTCTCTCCGGATTTTTTTACTGGAAATTCGGATTGGCAATCGGATACATTATTACTTACTTTTGGGCAGCAGCGTTATGTTATACCGAAGGAAATTTCGAAAAAACGAGCTTTTATGAAAAAGTACAAAATTCATGAAATGGTTGAATTTGAGAACTGCACTGAAATAGCGCCTTGTTTTTAGAATTTTCTCTACGGTTTTTTTTTACTGGAAATTTGGATTGGCGGATGGATTCATTTTTGCTTACTTTGGGCAGCTGCGTTATGTTACACCGAAGGAAATTTCGAAATAACTAACTTTTATGAAAAAGTACAAAATTCATGAAATATTTGAATTTGAGAACTGCACAGAAATAGCGCCATGTTTTTATAATTTTCTCTACGGATTTTTTTACTGGTAATTTGGATTGGCAATCGGATACATTATTGCTTACTTTTGGACAGCTGCGTAACGTTTTACGGCAGGAAATTTCGAAAAAAAACTAACTTTTATGAAAAAGTACAAAATTCATGAAATGGTTGAATCTGCGAACTGCACTGAAATGGCGCCTTGTTTTTAAAATTTTCTCTACGGATTTTTAAACTGGATATTTGGATTGGCAATCAAATACATTATTGCTTACTTATGGGCAGTTGCGTTATGTTAAACCGAATGATTTTTCGGAAAAAAGAACTTTTATGGAAAAAGTATAAAATTCATGAAATGGTTGAATTTGCGAACTGCACTGAAATGGTGCCTTGTTTTTATAATTTTCTCTCCGGATTTTCTTACTGAAAATGCGGATTGGCAATAAGATACATTATTGCTTACTTTTGGGCAGCAGCGTTATGCTATACCGAAGGAAATTTCGAAAAAACGAGCTTATATGAAAAAGTACGAAATTCATGAAATATTTGAATTTGAGAACTGCACTGAAATAGCGCCATGTTTTTATAATTTTCTCTACGGATTTTTTTACTGGTAATTTGGATTGGCAATCGGATACATTATTGCTTACTTTTGGGCAGCTGCGCTATGTTTTACCGAAGGAAATTTCGAAAAAACGAACCTTTACGAAAAAGTACAAAATTCATGAAATGGTTGAATTTGCGAACTGCTCTGAAATGGTGCCTTGTGTTCATAATTTTCTTTTCGGATTTTTTACAGGAAATTTGGATTGGCAATCGGATACGTTATTGCTTACTTCTGGGCAGCTGCGTTATGTTTTCCCGAAGGAAATTTCGAAAAAACTAACTTTTACGAACAAGTACAAAATTCATGAAATGGTTAATTCAGCGAACTGCACAGAAATGATGCCCTGTGCTTTAATTTTTTGATACATTAGTAAGTTCTTATGTTATATTGAAGGAAAATTCGGAAGAACGAACTTTTATGGAAAAGTACGAAATTCATGAAATGATTCAATTTGCGAACTGCACTGAAGTGGCGCCTTGTTTTTATAATTTTCTCTCCGGATTTTTTTACTGGAAATTTGGATAGGCAATCGAATACATTATTGCTTACTTATGGGCAGCTGCGTGATGTTTTACCAAAGAAAATTTCGAAAAAAACCAACTTTTACGAAAAAGTACAAAATTCATGAAATATTTGAATTTGAGAACTGCACTGAAATAGCGCCATGTTTTATAATTTTCTCTACGGATTTTTTTACTGGAAATTTGGATTGGCGGATGGATTCATTTTTGCTTACTTTGGGCAGCTGCGTTATGTTATACCGAAGGAAATTTCGAAAAAACTAACTTTTATGAAAAAGTACGAAATTCATGAAATATTTGAATTTGAGAACTGCACTGAAATAGCGCCATGTTTTTATAATTTTCTCTACGGATTTTTTTACTGGTAATTTGGATTGGCAATCGGATACATTATTGCTTACTTTTGGACAGCTGCGTAACGTTTTACGGCAGGAAATTTCGAAAAAAAACTAACTTTTATGAAAAAGTACAAAATTCATGAAATGGTTGAATCTGCGAACTGCACTGAAATGGCGCCTTGTTTTTAAAATTTTCTCTACGGATTTTTAAACTGGATATTTGGATTGGCAATCAAATACATTATTGCTTACTTATGGGCAGTTGCGTTATGTGTTTTAATTTTTTGATACACTAGTAAGTTCTTATGTTATATTGAAGGAAAATTCGGAAGAACGAACTTTTATGGAAAAGTACGAAATTCATGAAATGATTCAATTTGCGAACTGCACTGAAGTGGCGCCTTGTTTTTATAATTTTCTCTCCGGATTTTTTTACTGGAAATTTGGATAGGCAATCGAATACATTATTGCTTACTTATGGGCAGCTGCGTGATGTTTTACCAAAGAAAATTTCGAAAAAACCAACTTTTACGAAAAAGTACAAAATTCATGAAATGGTTGAATTTGAGAACTGCACTGAAATAGCGCCTTGTTTTTAGAATTTTCTCTACGGTTTTTTTTTACTGGAAATTTGGATTGGCGGATGGATTCATTTTTGCTTACTTTGGGCAGCTGCGTTATGTCTTACCGAAGGAAGTTTCGAAAAAACTAACTTTTATGAAAAAGTACAAAATTCATGAAATGGTTGAATTTGCGAACTGCACTAAAAGGGTGCATTGTTTCGATGGAAATTTCGAAAAAACTATCTTTTACGAAAAAGTACAAAATTCATGAAATGGCTGAATTTGCGAACTGCACTGAAATGGTGCCTTGTTTTTCAATTTTTACATACACTATTGCGTTCTCTGGTTAGCTGCGCGCTAGTTACATTTGAAGAAAATTAAAAAAGAACGATTTTTTACGAACAAGTACAAAATTCATGATATGGTTAAATCTGCGAACTGCACTGAAATTGTGCCTTGTTTCTTTATTTTTTGATTCATCATAGCGTTCTTTGGTGTGCTGCGTTATGCCACATCGAAGGAAATTCCGAAAGAACGAACTTTTATAAAAAAGGCCGGAATTCATAAAATGGTTAAATCTGCGAACTGCACTGAAATGGTGTCTTGTTTTTTAATTTTTTCATACATTATTGCGTTCTTTGGTTAGCTGCGCGCTAGTTACATTTGAAGAAAATTCCAAAAGACGAACTTTTACGAACAAGTACAAAATTCATGAAATGGATAAATTTGCGAACTGCACTCAAATGGTGACTTGTTTTTTATTTTTTTCATACATTATTGCGCTCCTTGGTTAGCTGCGCGCTAGTTACATTTGAAGAAAATATCAAAAGAACGAACTTTTACGAACAAGTACAAAATTCATGAAATGGATAAATTTGCGAACTGCACTCAAATGGTGACTTGTTTTTTATTTTTTTCATACATTATTGCGCTCCTTGGTTAGCTGCGCGCTAGTTACATTTGAAGAAAATTCCAAAAGACGAACTTTTACGAACAAGTACAAAATTCATGAAATGGATAGATTTGCGAACTGCACTCAAATGGTGACTTGTTTTTTATTTTTTTCATACATTATTGCGCTCCTTGGTTAGCTGCGCGCTAGTTACATTTGAAGAAAATATCAAAAGAACGAACTTTTACGAACAAGTACAAAATTCATGATATGCTTAAATTTGCGAACTGCATTGAAATGGTGCCTTGATTTTTAATTTTTTGATACATCATTGCGTTCTTTGGTGTGCTGCGCCAAGCCACATTGAGGCAAATTCCAAAAGAACGAACTTTTATAAAAAAGGACGAAATTCATGAAATGGTTTAATCTGCGAACTGCACTGAAATATTGCCTTGCTTCTTAATTTTTTAGCACATCATTGCGTTCTTTGGTGTGCTGCGCTATGCCACATCGATACATTACTGCTTACTTTTGGGCAGCTGCGTCATGTTTTACCGAAGGAAATTTCGAAAAAACGAACTTTTACGAAAAAGTACAAAATTGATGAAATGGTTGAATTTGCGAACTGCACTGAAATGGTGCCTTGTTTTTATAATTTTCGCTCCGGATTTTCTTACTGGAAATTTGAATTGGAAATCGGATACATTATTGCTTACATATGGGCAGCTGCGTTATGTCATACCGAAGGAAATTTCGAAAAAAACGAGCTTTTATGAAAAAGTACAAAATTCATGAAATGGTTGAATTTGAGAACTGCACTGAAATAGCGCCTTGTTTTTATAATTTTCTCTCCGGACTTTTTTACTGGAGATTTGGATTGGCAATCGGATACATTATTGCTTACTTATGGGCAGCTGCGTTATGTTTTACCAAAGGAAATTTCGAAAAAACGAACTTTTATGAAAAAGTACACAATTCATGAAATGGTTGAATTTGCGAACTGCACTGAAATGGCGCTTTGATTTTATAATATTCTCTACGGATTTTTTTACTGGAAATTTGGATTGGCAATCGGATACATTATTGCTTACTTATGGGCAGCTGCGTTATGTTTTACTGAAGGAAATTTCGAAAAAACGAACTTTTATGAAAAAGTACAAAATTCATGAAATATTTGAATTTGAGAACTGCACTAAAAGGGTGCCTTGTTTTTATAATTTTCTCTACGGATTTTTTTACTGGAAGTTCAGATTGGCAATCGGATACGTTATTGCTTACTTTTGGGTAGCTGCGTTATGTTTTACCGAAGGAAGTTTCGAAAAAAACGAACTTTTATGAAAAAGTACAAAATTCATGAAATGGTTGAATTTGAGAACTGCACTGAAATAGCGCCCTGTTTTTAGAATTTTCTCTACGGTTTTTTTTTACTGGAAATTTGGATTGGCGGATGGATTCATTTTTGCTTACTTTGGGCAGCTGCGTTATGTTATACCGAAGGAAATTTCGAAAAAACTAACTTTTATGAAAAAGTACAAAATTAATGAAATATTTGAATTTGAGAACTGCACTGAAATAGCGCCATGTTTTTATAATTTTCTCTACGGATTTTTATACTGGTAATTTGGATTGGCAATCGGATACATTATTGCTTACTTTTGGACAGCTGCGTAACGTTTTACGGCAGGAAATTTCGAAAAAAACTAACTTTTATGAAAAAGTACAAAATTCATGAAATGGTTGAATCTGCGAACTGCACTGAAATGGCGCCTTGTTTTTAAAATTTTCTCTCCGGATTTTCTTACTGGAAATGCGGATTGGCAATAAGATACATTATTGCTTACTTATGGGCAGTTGCGTTATGTTAAACCGAATGATTTTTCGAAAAAACGAACTTTTATGGAAAAAGTATAAAATTCATGAAATGGTTGAATTTGCGAACTGCACTGAAATGGAGCCTTGTTTTTATAATTTTCTCTCCGGATTTTCTTACTGGAAATGCGGATTGGCAATAAGATACATTATTGCTTACTTTTGGGCAGCAGCGTTATGCTATACCGAAGGAAGTTTCGAAAAAACGAGCTTATATGAAAAAGTACGAAATTCATGAAATATTTGAATTTGAGAACTGCACTGAAATAGCGCCATGTTTTTATAATCTCCTCTACGGATTTTTTTACTGGTAATTTGGATTGGCAATCGGATACATTATTGCTTACTTTTGGGCAGTTGCGCTATGTTTTACCGAAGGAAATTTCGAAAAAACGAACCTCTACGAAAAAGTACAAAATTCATGAAATGGTTGAATTTGCGAACTGCTCTGAAATGGTGCCTTGTGTTCATAATTTTCTTTCGGATTTTTTACAGGAAATTTGGATTGGCAATCGGATACGTTATTGCTTACTTCTGGGCAGCTGCGTTATGTTTTCCCGAAGGAAATTTCGAAAAAACTAACTTTTACGAACAAGTACAAAATTCATGAATTGGTTAATTCAGCGAACTGCACAGAAATGACGCCTTGTGTTTTAATTTTTTGATACATTAGTAAGTTCTTATGTTATATTGAAGGAAAATTCGGAAGAACGAACTTTTATGGAAAAGTACGAAATTCATGAAATGATTCAATTTGCGAACTGCACTGAAGTGGCGCCTTGTTTTTATAATTTTCTCTCCGGATTTTTTTACTGGAAATGCGGATTGGCAATCGGATACATTATTGATTACTTTTGGGCAGAAGAGTAATGTTATACCGAAGGAAATTTCGAAAAAACGAGCTTTTACGAAAGAGTACAAAATTCATCAAATGGTTGAATTTGAGAACTGCACTGAAATAGCGCCTTGTTTTTATAATTTTCTCTACGGATTTTTTTACTGGAAATTTGGATTGGCGATCGGATACATTATTGCTTACTTATGGACGGCTGAGTTATGTTAAACCGAATGAAATTTCGAAAAAACGAACTTTTATGGAAAAAGTATAAAATTCATGAAATCGTTGAATCTGCGAACTGCACTGAAATGGTGCCCTCTGTTTAAAATTTTCTCTCCGGATTTTTTTACTGGAAATTTGGATTGGCAATTGGATTCATTTTTGCTTACTTTGGGCAGCTGCGTTATGTTATACCGAAGGAAATTTCGAAAAAACGAACTTTTATGAAAAAGTACAAAATTCATGAAATGATTGAATTTGAGAACTGCACTAAAAGGGTGCCTTGTTTTTATAATTTTCTCTACGGATTTTTTTACTGGAAGTTCAGATTGGCAATCGGATACGTTATTGCTTACTTTTGGGTAGCTGCGTTATGTTTTACCGAAGGAAGTTTCGAAAAAAACGAACTTTTATGAAAAAGTGCAAAATTCATGAAATGGTTGAATTTGCGAACTGCACTGAAATGACGCCTTGTTTTTATAATTTTCTCTACGGATTTTTAAACTGGAAATTCGGATTGGCAATCGGATACATTATTACTTACTTTTGGGCAGCAGCGTTATGTTATACCGAAGGAAATTTCGAAAAAACGAGCTTTTATGAAAAAGTACAAAATTCATGAAATGGTTGAATTTGAGAACTGCACTGAAATAGCGCCCTGTTTTTAGAATTTTCTCTACGGTTTTTTTTTACTGGAAATTTGGATTGGCGGATGGATTCATTTTTGCTTACTTTGGGCAGCTGCGTTATGTTATACCGAAGGAAATTTCGAAAAAACTAACTTTTATGAAAAAGTACAAAATTCATGAAATAGCGCCATGTTTTTATAATTTTCTCTACGGATTTTTTTACTGGTAATTTGGATTGGCAATCGGATACATTATTGCTTACTTTTGGGCAGTTGCGCTATGTTTTACCGAAGGAAATTTCGTAAAAACGAACCTTTACGAAAAAGTACTAAATTCATGAAATGGTTGAATTTGCGAACTGCTCTGAAATGGTGCCTTGTGTTCATAATTTTCTCTTCGGATTTTTTACAGGAAATTTGGATTGGCAATCGAATACATTATTGCTTACTTATGGGCAGCTGCGTGATGTTTTACCAAAGAAAATTTCGAAAAAACCAACTTTTACGAAAAAGTACAAAATTCATGAAATGGTTGAATCTGCGAACTGCACTGAAATGGTGCCTTGTTTTTATAATTTTCTCTACGGATTTTTTTACTGGAAGTTCGGATTGGCAATCGGATACGTTATTGCTTACTTTTGGGTAGCTGCGTTATGTCTTACCGAAGGAAGTTTCGAAAAAACTAACTTTTATGAAAAAGTACAAAATTCATGAAATGGTTGAATTTGCGAACTGCACTAAAAGGGTGCATTGTTTCGATGGAAATTTCGAAAAAACTATCTTTTACGAAAAAGTACAAAATTCATGAAATGGCTGAATTTGCGAACTGCACTGAAATGGTGCCTTGTTTTTCAATTTTTACATACACTATTGCGTTCTTTGGTTAGCTGCGCGCTAGTTACATTTGAAGAAAATATCAAAAGAACGAACTTTTACGAACAAGTACAAAATTCATGAAATGGATAAATTTGCGAACTGCACTCAAATGGTGACTTGTTTTTTATTTTTTTATACATTATTGCGCTCCTTGGTTAGCTGCGCGCTAGTTGCATTTGAAGAAAATTCCAAAAGACGAACTTTTACGAACAAGTACAAAATTCATGAAATGGATAGATTTGCGAACTGCACTCAAATGGTGACTTGTTTTTTATTTTTTTCATACATTATTGCGCTCCTTGGTTAGCTGCGCGCTAGTTACATTTGAAGAAAATATCAAAAGAACGAACTTTTACGAACAAGTACAAAATTCATGATATGCTTAAATTTGCGAACTGCATTGAAATGGTGCCTTGATTTTTAATTTTTTGATACATCATTGCGTTCTTTGGTGTGCTGCGCCAAGCCACATTGAGGCAAATTCCAAAAGAACGAACTTTTATAAAAAAGGACGAAATTCATGAAATGGTTTAATCTGCGAACTGCACTGAAATGGTGTCTTGTTTTTTAATTTTTTCATACATTATTGCGTTCTTTGGTTAGCTGAGCGCTATTTACATTTGAAGAAAATTCCAAAAGACGAACTTTTACGAACAAGTACAAAATTCATGAAATGGATAAATTTGCGAACTGCACTCAAATGGTGACTTGTTTTTTATTTTTTTCATACATTATTGCGCTCCTTGGTTAGCTGCGCGCTAGTTACATTTGAAGAAAATATCAAAAGAACGAACTTTTACGAACAAGTACAAAATTCATGATATGCTTAAATTTGCGAACTGCATT